>CM045759.1:81969044-82634355 GCA_025200525.1 Camellia lanceoleosa
ATGCATGCAAAAATGACGAGCTCCTTTAGAGGGCCATACGAGGGGTTATTAAGCACATACAAGATAGACAAGTAGCATAGCAAAACTACCTCTGGAAATGGATTATGACAGCCCTAAAACCAGCCAAATAGGCCCTGAAATCAGTCTAGGAAACATGCAAAGAAAAGTCCCTTTGAAAGGCCTTGAATGTGATTGCTCTACACATGCATCATAGACATAGAATATGGAAAAATGGGCTCTTAACAGAGCTTAAGCAGACCTTAAAACTCATAAAATGAGGCCTGGAACATGACTTCAATGCATGCAAAATGGGGGTCCTTTGGAAGGCCAATGAAGCTAGTAAAGAGAATGAGGGGTGAGAGGGTCACCCCTCTATGATTTTGGAGCTCAAAAATACATCTAAGCCACTAAAAATCCACTGGATTTTAGTGACTAAAAGGTCAAACCAAGACCAATGCAAATGCTCACATGCGCGGCTCAAAACATGAGGGAATCAAGTATACAAGGAAGCATATGACCTCAAATAGAAAAATGCCCTTAAACAAACATCAAGAGGGGCTCAAAATAAGACTTTTTTCATTTTATAGCAAATCTCGAAAATGTTCACAAGTAGGGCTAAAATATGATGCAAAAACAGCCCTAAAAGAGAGATTGAGCAAACAAGGAAGTAGACGACTTCAAACAGCAAAGTGTCCTTAAGAAAAGTTGAAGAGGGGCTCAAAATAAGACACTTTATAGTTCAGGTCAGAGTCCAAAAATGCTTGCAAGTAAGGATAATCAATGGAGCAAAAAAATGCAAGTTTAAGGGAAATAGGTGTTTAGTTTACCCTTGAAGAGCAGCAAAGCTGGAGCTTTTGGACCAAGTTGGTGAACCTTCAACCCTTGCAAATCAGTCCCAAAGTGCTGGAATGGATGATGGAGGTGTGGTGCTAAGGGTTATAGGGCAAATGGACCAAGAAAACTAGGGTTTGGAGGCTCAAGTGTAGAGATAGAGAGAGAGAGAGAGAGAGTAAGAAATATATAGAGAGAGAGAGAGAGATTTTTGCTCCAAAAGTTGTATATCTCTTTTTTTTCTCTCAAAAGGAGCCTTAGAGATATAAATATATCTCAATCTGTCATTAGACAGAGCTCCCACGTCTGGGTATGGCCAAAGTTATGGCCTTGAATGACAGCTGTGCCAGCTGTCTGCAGAGTTATCTGTTGAAAACCACACTTGGCCGGTCGACCACTTATTTGGTCGGTCGGCTACTTTAACTGGTCAGCCAGCCACTGTTCTGGTCGGCCACTTATTTGGCCGGTCGGCCATCTATTTGGTCAATCGGCCATCTTTTCTGGCCGGTCGGCAGGAAAAATCTACTCTACAGGTCCAACTTCAAACGGGCATAACTACTTCATATGAACTCCTTTTCAGGTCATTCTTGTGTCCAAATTGAATCCCCGGAAGTAAGATTTCCAATGGAACCAGCCTTGCGTAAAAATTCCAACTGTGCAAAAAGTTATGCTTGTTTTGGTGAAGGCTTCTTAGTTTCGGTCTAACCGGGATGATGCCCAACTTCAACCAATCATATCTCCCCCATCCGGACTCGGATTTAGGAGATTCTTGAGTGCAAAATGAAGCCCCGGAAGTCTTCTTTCCAATGGTGGTGGCATCATATCTTAAATCCAAGTATCCAAAAGGATAGGCCTGATTTAGCGAGGACTGCCCGTCCTACTCTTAGCGATTCTTGCATATCTTCTTCTCCAACCTGGTTTCTTCTCTCTTCTCCTCTTTTCTTCAACTCCAAACCCCCGAACAAGGTGTTTTGAAAGATTTTTTTAAAGATGTCATCTCTCTTTCATTCATTTCCACTTTGCCCTTGCTCGGTTTACCAAAAAGCGCAACATTTGACAAAATGCGAGCCTCGGAACATCGTGAAAACTTTATTTCAAAAACATTTTGAAAGAGAGGGTTTTAAGGTCTAAAATCTTTTGATCAAGATTGTTTTGGGTCCAAAAAGGGGTATGAAGTTTGAGATTTGGCTCTCCTTATTGCCGAAGAAATTGGACCTTTGCCCTGTACATCTTTCATTACCGAGCAAACCATCAGTAGCGCCCAAGTCTTAAGGGTAGTAAAAAATGGGGTGTCTACACATATTCATTTATTTTTTTATGGGTGATGTGAACCAACCCAAGCCAGTGCAGGCCCATGTAGACCAGTCTAACCAATCCAGCTTGACCAAGGCCCGGCTAATGACGGTACCCCCTTCCGTCAGCTATGGCTGACCAAACAACCAGGTCGGATGACCGTTGTCAAAGGGTTGTCAAAGGGTGCATAACACGTGGGCAACCTCCACCATCCTCCGTGCTAGGTGCAGTACAATCACACACAACGCGCCATGTCCCTTGTTTGTTTCCCTTGCCACCTGAACTTATAGGTGTATGACTATGTATGCATGACCTAAGAAGGATATGCCACACAGCAACCCTATGAGAGAAGCAAGTCGTCCCAAGAGCACGTTCCCTCTTGGCAGGTCAGGGTATATGCACAACCGAAATATACATTCCAAGTATCTTATGTGATTCTCATCTTCTTCTACATTTCTCCATTACTCTCTATCTTCAAGAGAATTAACTTGCTCATCGGAAGGCCCTTGAGAAAGACACCTATCAATGAGTTCTTAGGAAGACCCAAAGTCTGACTGTCCAGCCCAGATAGTTTGTGGATCCAGTAACCGCCATAGACCCACCGAGTACTGATTGTCATCAATGGGTAACCAAATAGAAAATTAGATTTTTTTGACAAATATATATTCTTTTGATTCTCATTTTCTTAACCCAACCAAGAAATAGAAAAAACAAAATTATTCTCCATTTCCTATTCAATTCCCTCTCCATAAAGACATTATCCAAACACAGAATTAAGCAACAAATAGACAAGTATATTTACACAAATCATATTGGCTGAACCACATGGACTTTGCCTGTTTCTTCCATATGTTGCAGAAATTTGGGAGCAAATCTGGAAGGCATGACTTCTGTGCAATCAGAGTACAAGTAATAGCATGTTTAAACAATTTAATTGGGTAATTACTAAATATAAACAAACTTCTGTTGATACACAACTTGCCTATGAAGTTCACCAAATGTCCATGCATTCATATCAATGTAGACTTCAGTTATCAAACAAAAACTGAAGCTAACTTGGGAGGAGCTATGGTAAACGCTGGCCCTGCTGCGACTGCAACTCTCAAGGATCAATGAGGCCTTCTAACACAACAAGCTCATCCAAGAGTGCAAGCTTTTCATCTTCAAGGGTTTTGACCTTATCTTCAACTTCTCCCAACTCTCTCTCTAGCCCAAAGCTTTCTTTCTCCAGTAACAAATACTTTCTTCTCAGTGCCCTGTACTCGTTTCCAGATGAGGACGAGTCTGGCAGTGAATCAGAGGGTGAGTTCTCTGGTTGTTGGAATAATGGGAAAGTTTCATTCTTCAATGCTCTTTTTGAGGCTTTGTTCCCTGTTTGAGTTAGAAGAGGGGGCTGTTGAAGATTGGCTAAAGATTCATCTTGCCAACTAGCCATGCAAGGCAGGCCATGAGGTCTTGCCAACCTACAAAGTAGATGATTCTCCATGTGAGTGCACAAGCTTGCCAACCTACAAAGGTGAGTTGGCCATGTAAAGAAAGCCACCGAAAGGAGAAGAAGTGGGCTAGCAGCTAGCTCACTTGAAAGCCTCTCCACCTTCATCTGTAATGTGCATAAATAGAGAGGCTAAGGAGAGAGTTGATATAGAGAAAAATATAGTGTGAGAGTGTTTGTAATATTTCCATTTATCTCAATATAGTGAAATCCGCTACTCGTGGACGTAGGCGACTTGCTGAACTACGTTAAAACTTTTGTGTTATTGTTTGTTTGTGTTTCCTGGTGTGCCCCCGATCCACAACAATTGGTATCAGAGCTTGGGTGGTGAAAAATCGAATTTTTTTCCAAAAGTGCACAGATTTCGAAGTGACTGAAATCCACTTTTGAGCATACCAAGAGGAAGCTCTCGAGGAGAGGAGTCTGGAACTGCAAACAACAGTCCAAAACACCCATGTACGCACCCTCATGCGCCTGTAGAAGGAAGCACGTGAATCCCACGCGCCCCACGCGCCGGCGAGAGGAAGAAGACGAGTGGAGCGCGCGTGGTGTTGACGTCAGGTTGACGTCATCCTGAGCCAAGCCAAGCCGAGCCGAAGGAGCCGTTGACCGCCACTGACCAAGCCGCGCCGGAGTCAAGCCGTCAAGCCGCGCCGTCAAGCCAAGCCGCTGAGCCGAGCCGAGCCACGCTAGGACCACGCTGCTTAGCTGCGTCGCTGAGCCGTGTCGAGCCGTTGACCGCGCCGTTGACTATGCCGTTGACCGCGCCAATTGACCAGCCGTGCAGAGGAATTATCTGGTGCATCTCAGACGCACCAGATTCTGTAGATCTGAACCGTGCATACAATTTTGACTTGTTCTGAGTCATTCGGAGTCCGTTTTTTACGATCCAATAGTACTTTTCAACTATTTGGTATACTCCAGACACATCCGTACGGTCAGTTTTTCGAATCAGAGTTTCTAAAAAAAAAAGTCTAAATGGTAGAATCTACAGAGAGGAGATTAGCTGAGTCTACAAGCAACCCTGCGGCAACAAACAACTCTAGGTATTGGACCCCGGTGTCCCATGCTAAGTTCGAGGTAGAAAAGCTTGATGGAAACAGTAACTTCGGCATGTAGAGATGCGAAGTTAAAGATATGCTTCTCCAGATGAACCTGTACTTCACTCTGGGAGACAAACCAGATGATCTGGACGAGATAGAATGGGAGAAAGTAAATCTCCTGGCCTGCAGTTCCATCCAACTTTGCCTTGTAAAAGAGGAGAAGTACGCATTCACAGATTATGATATTGCGAAGAAGCTTTGGAAGGCGCTGGAAGACAAGTTCATGACAAAGAGCATTGAGAAGCGGCTCTACTTGAAGAAGAGGTTGTTTCGTTTTGACTATAAGAAAGGTATTTCGATGAACGAACACCTAAACAATTTCAACAAAATTCTTACCGATTTGAAAAACTTGGATGATCACATTGATGATGAAGATAAAGCATTGTTACTGTTGAATTCATTGCCTGACACATATGATCATCTCATCACCACTTTACTGTATGGTAAAGAAAAGATCAAGTATGTTGATGTTGCAAACGCCTTGGTAAATAATGAGTTCAAAAGGAAAGATAAATCTGTAAACAGGGACTCAGCATCCGAGGCATTGACAGTCAGAGACAGAACAAATAACAGAAGATATACAGAGCGAGGAAAGTCTCGCTCAAAATCTAGAGAGAAATCATCAGATAGAAGACGTCTTGCAAAAGACGAATGTGTTGTTTGTCGCCAAAAGGGGCATTGGGCAAAAGATTGTCCCAATAAAGACAAGAAAGAAGAAAAGGTGAACGTTGCACGAGATGACGATAATGGTGAAGGATCAGCCTTCACAGTTTCATCATATGGCCAGTCTGATGAATGGATTCTAGATTCCGGATGTTCCTACCACATGCGTCCTAACAAGTAGTGGTTTTCGAGCTTACGAGAGTTTGATGGAGGAGTTGTGCTGATGGGCAACGACCAAGCTTGCCAGACAAAGGGGATTGGAACAATTCGACTAAAGATACATGATAGAACAATCAGAATACTTGAAGATGTTCGGTATGTACCAGATTTGACAAAGAATCTCATCTCAGTGGGAGTTTTAGACTCCAAAGGTTACAGAGTAACTGTGGAAGGTGGAGTCCTCAAAGTTGTTTGAGGAGCATTTGTTGCAATGAAAGGTACTTGACATGGAAATTTATATTTCCTAGACGGCTCTACAGTCACAGGGAAAGTGGCTGTCTTCACCAGCTCAGAAGATGATGCATCAGACACTTCCAGACTTTGGCACATGCGCCTAGGGCATGTCGGTGAGAAGGCTTTACAAGGGTTGGTAAAGCAAGGCCTATTGAAAGGCGCCAAAACAGGGAAGCTTGAGTTATGTGAGCATTGTGTACTGGGAAAGCAAACAAGAATCAAGTTTGGTACTGCAATTCATCGTACCAAAGGGATTCTAGACTATGTTCACACCGATGTATGGGGTCCTTCCAAGAATGCTTCATTGGGAGGTAAACACTAGTTTGTGTCATTTATTGATGATTTCTCAAGAAGAGTTTGGGTTTACACAATGAAACATAAAGATGAAGTGTTAGAAATCTTTCTTATGTGGAAGAAAATGATTGAGACCCAGACATGCAGAAAGATCAAGAAGCTCAGATCTGACAATGACGGGGAATACACATCAGATCCATTCTTTGAGGTTTGCCAGAATGAAGAAATAGTAAGACATTTCACAGTTCCTGGAACACCGCAGCAAAATGGAGTTGCAGAACGCATGAACCGCACTTTGGAGGAGAAAGTCCGGTGTATGTTGTCACATTCTGGATTGAGCAAGGCATTTTGGGGCAAGGCATTGAACTATGCTCGTCATCTTGTCAACAGACTACCTACTGCGGCACTAGATGGCAAGACTCCTATGGAGGTATGGTTAGGAGTGCCAACTACTGATTATGATCAGCTACGTATCTTCGGATGTCCAGCCTATTTTTATGTTACAGAATCTAAGTTGGATCCTAGAGCCAAGAAAGCTATCTTCTTAGGCTTTAGTGACGATGTCAAGGGATACAGACTCTGGTGCCCTGAATCAAAGAAAGTTGTCACTAGAAGAGATGTTACCTTTGATGAGTCTACAATGCTGAAGCAACCAAATCCTCAAGAAATGATGAAGCATTGAAGAAGTCAGTGCAGGTGGAGTTTGAGACTCCAGCAAAGACTAGTCAGCCAATCAACCATCCTGAAGAAGTCTCAGTGGATAGCTCTGAAGAGAGTTCAGATGAAAATGAAGATCCAGAGCCCCCACAACAATCAGAACCCATTGCAATCAGGAAAGGAAAAAGGGTTACTAAGCAACCTGGTTGGATGACCAATATGGTAGCCTATGCACTTCCAATCATTGAAGACAATGTTCCTTGCACTTTCAAAGAAGCCGTGCAGAATGCACAAAGTGTTAATTGGAAGGAGGCTATGGATGAAGAGATTGGGTCACTTCACAAGAACCAGACTTGGGAGTTGGTGTAACTTCCAAAAGGCAAGAAAGCAATTAGGTGTAAGTGGGTTTACACCAAGAAAGAAGGCATCCCAGGCAAAGACAACATCAGATTCAAAGCTAGATTGGTAGCTACAGGCTATGCTCAGAAGGAAGGAATAGACTACAATGAGGTATTCTCACTTGTTGTAAAGCACACATCTATTCGTATCTTGTTAGCTTTGGTTGCACAGTTTGATCTCGAGCTTGCCTAACTCGATGTCAAAACTGCCTTTTTACATGGAGATCATGAAGAGAAGATATACATGTCCCAGCCAGATGTTTTCAAAGTTGCTGGAAAAGAGAATTGGGCCTGTAAGCTGAACAAATCATTGTATGGATTGAAGCAATCCCCGAGACAGTGGTACAAAAGATTTGATCGGTTCATGATAGAGAAAGAATACACAAGAAGTCAATTTGATCATTGTGTATATTTCCGTAAGCTTCCAGATGGGTCCTTCATCTATTTGCTCTTATATGTAGATGATATGTTAATTGCATCAAAGAGCAATAAGGAGATTGATAAACTCAAGGCACAGTTAGCAAGGGAATTTGAAATGAAGGATTTGGGAGAAGCAAAGAAAATTCTTGGCATGGAGATCAAGAGAGACAGGAAAAAGGGCACGGTTCATCTGACACAAACTCAATATTTGAAAAAGGTGTTAGATAGATTTGGCATAAATGGGAAAACAAAAGCTGTGAGTACACCATTGGCCCTTCATTTCAAGCTCAGTTCTTCGATGTCTCCACGCACAAAAGAAGAACGGAAGCATATGGCACAAGTTCCATTTGCAAATACAGTTGGTGCATTAATGTATGCTATGATTTGTACAAGGCCTAACATCTCACGTGCTGTGAACATGGTAAGTAGGTATATGCATGATCCGGGAAAAGATCACTGGCAGGCAGTGAAATGGATCCTCAGGTACATACATGGCACAGTTAATCTGGGATTGAAGTTCGAGAGAGACAACCGACTCGGACAGAATTTGGTTAGATATGTGGACTCAGATTATGCTAGTGACTTGGACAAAAGCCGATCAACAACAGGGTATTTATTTATGCTTGCTAAAGGGCCGGTGAGTTGGAGGTCAACGCTTCAGTCAACAGTGGTTTTGTCTACTACAGAGGCAAAGTACATGGCAGTGACAGAAGCGTTTAAGGAAGCTATTTGGCTACATGAGTTGATTGAGGACTTGGGTATTGTTCAGAAGCACGTTGAGGTGTACTGTGATAGTCAGAGTGCCATTTGTTTGGCAAAGAACCAGGTTCATCATTCCCGCACCAAGCACATTGATGTTCGTTTCCACTTCGTCCGAGAAATTGTGAATGAAGGGGATATTCTGCTTCAAAAGATTAGTACTGCAGATAATCCAGCCGATATGCTCACAAAAGTGGTTTCTGGGATCAAGTTCCAACATTGTTTGGACTTGGTCAACATCTCTCGGAACTGAGCACCTTCGGGTGCAAGGCAGTGTTGATCGATCACTATGTTAGATAAGAGAATCCTCGCCAAGGTGGAGATTTGTTGAAGATTGGCTAAAGATTCATCTTGCCAACTAGCCATGCAAGGCAGGCCATGAGGTCTTGCCAACCTACAAAGTAGATGATTCTCCATGTGAGTGCACAAGCTTGCCAACCTACAAAGGTGAGTTGGTAATGTGAAGAAAGCCATCGAAAGGAGAAGAAGTGGGCTGGCAGCCAGCTCACTTGAAAGCCTCTCCACCTCCATCTGTAATGTGTATAAATAGAGAGGCTAAGGAGAGAGTTGATATAGAGAAAAATACAGTGTGAGAGTGTTTGTAATATTTTCCATTTCTCTCAATATAGTGAAATCCGCTGCCCGTGGACGTAGGCGACTTGCCGAACCACGTTAAAACTTTTGTGTTATTGTTTGTTTGTGTTTCTTGGTGTGTCCCCGATCCACAACAGGGGCAATAGTTTTTGAAACCCTTTCACATTGCACCCTTGTTGTAACTTGGAAGCCTTTTGGGTTAAGGTTTTTTTTTTTTTTTTAACGTGGCTTAGGAACTGAAGTTTCCTCAAATAGCAGCATATTCGGATATTGCATTTTTCAAACGCTGGTATGTAGAAGAACTATAGATGAAAGCATAAAGAAAGCCTAAGAGCACAAATTGAAGAAAAGCACTAAGGATGTATATATAATAAGAAATGCTGGGAAAGTTGACAGAAAGATTGTTCATGATGTCCACATATTTGGTATACAAACATCACAACAATTCAATTACTGTACATGAGAAACGATGCATAGATTTGAATCTAAATGTTAAAAGTAACAAGGTAACCGAGACCTCTCTTGAGCTTTGAAAAAATCACTATAAACCCTACAGTGTTGGCATAATTGCACTGAGCTCTCATAAATTTTAAATTCACATAACAATTTGACCCGTGTCGTTAAAGATTGTTAATGAAGTTACTGTATATGCTGATGTCATGCAAAATATTTAATTAAATAACCACTATAAATTTCTTTATTTAAGATGTAATTAATTATTTTTTATTTGACAGTACAAACACACACACACACACACACACACACAGATAAATGGGGGTTTGGCTGTAGAAGATGGTAGCAAGAGTTGCTGGTGTGGCATCCACCCACTGCTCCTGTGACCTCCACCACCATCTACCCATTGCCTCACCACTTGTCTTTCTTCTTCCCCTCTCTTCACTTTTCACTCTATTCCCTTCCACCACTGCCTCTCAGCCACCTACACGTTCTTCGTCTTCTTATTACCCCACTATCACCAACTGCATACCTCTCACACCACCACTATCTCCACAACAGTGGTCTTTATATCTCCTTAACCTGCTCCACCACCATCACACTACAAAAGCTGTTAGGACTATGGGACACCATAAATAAATCACACACAATAACACAAGAGATTTACGTGGTTTGGCAATTGCCTACATCCACGGGAGAAATATCTACTATAGAATTATCCCGGAGGGAGATTATAGTACCCACACCTCACAACTCTCTCTATAGCACTCTCACTCACAGATTATACCCTCTGTGTTTGCTCTTCAGCTCTGTGTATCACTCTCATATCCAACCCCTCCTCACTCATCTCAATTTATAACAAGAGAGGAGGAGTGGGTTTGGTGACAACAATGAGTGGGCTTGGTTGTGCCACCCTCACCATCTACCTTTGGTGAGTTGGTATTGCCCCACCAGCTTCCTTTACCACATGGTGCCACCCACACCATGTGGATAGTGGGCTCCTTACCATGTGGGTAGTGGATAGAGCTAACAATTCTCCTCATCCACGCCCACATGGATAATTGACTTCTCATTTGAAGTCCATTTCGGTCAGATTCTTGCAAACTTCTAGTTTGTCTCTGGTGACACCCTTGGTCATCATGTCAGAAGGATTCTTGTCCGTGTGAATCTTCACTAGCTTCATCAACTGCTTTTCCATCACTTCTCGTATCTAATGATACCGGACATCAATGTGTTTTGTACGTGAATGGTACATGGAATTCTTGCTCAGATCAATTGCACTATGACTATTACAATGTACCTTGTACTCTTCTTGCTGTAGACCTAATTCTTTGAGAAACCGCTTTAACCACAACATTTCCTTTCCAGCATCTGCGGCATCAATGTACTCTGCCTCTGTTGTAGATAAAGCAACACACTTTTATAATTTGGACTGCCATGAAACAGCTCCTCCTGCAAATGTGAACATAAATCCTAATGTAGACTTTCTACCATTAAGATCACCTGCCATATCGGCATCTGTAAAACTCTCCAAAATTGGTTCAGCTCCCCTGAAACATAAACACATCTTTGAAGTTCCCTTCAAGTACCGAAGAATCCATTTGACCATCTCCCAATGCTCCTTTCCTGGATTGGCGAGAAATCTGCTCACAATGCCAACTGCGTGAGCTATATCTGACCGGGTACACACCATTGCATACATCAAACTTCCTACTACGGAAGAATAAAGGATTGCCTCCATTTCTTTCCTTTCAGAGTTGGTCGTGGGACACGAACGCTTTGTCACATTGAAATGGTTGGCCAGTGGTGTACCGACTGGCTTGGTATCTTTCATGTTAAACCTTTGAATCACCCATTCAACATATTTCTCCTATGACAGCCATATCTTCTTGGCTTTCTTGTCACGAACAATCTTCATGCCCAAAATCTGCTGTGCTGGGCCTAAATTCTTCATGTCAAAATACTGCGACAAGTCTTTTTTCAACTTGTTGATCATAGTAGTATCCTGTCCAATGATCAGCATATCATCAACATACAACAGTAGGATAATGAAGTTTCCATCTGAAAACCTTCAAAAATATACACACTGGTTTGCCACCGTTCTTGTGTACTCGTGATCCACCATAAATAAATCAAACTTCTTGTACCATTGTCTCGGCGCCTATTTCAGGCCGTAGAGACTCTTCTTCAGTTTGCAGACTAGATTCTGTTTTCCTTTAACTTCAAATCCTCCTGGTTACTCCATGTAGATCTCTTCCTTCAAATCACCATGGAGAAAGGCAGTTTTGACATCCATTTGTTCTACTTCCAGATTCAAGCGAGCTGCTAATCCCAAAGCTACTCGAATGGAAGTCATCTTCACAACTGGGGAGAAGATCTCATCAAAATCAATTCCTTTCTTCTGCCCAAAGCCTTTGACTAGCAAACGAGCTTTATGTTGCAATAGTTTACCGTTTCCATCTTTCTTCAACTTATATACCCATTTGTTCTTCAAGGTTCTCCTGTCTCTTGGAAGTGGAACAAGCTCATAAGTGTGGTTCTTTTGCAAAGAACTCATCTCCTCCTTCATGGCTTGCATCCAATAGTCTTTCTCTGTATGACTCTTGGCTTCCAAAAAACTCTCAGGCTCCCCCTTATCAGTAATCAGAATATACTGAGAAGCGGGATATTTAGTTGATGGCACGGTAGCTCTTCCAGATCTCCGCAGCTAAGGCCCAATTGCCTCTAGTTGAGGGGGTTGCTCCCCCTGCTCAACACCCTCTTTATCTAGGTCTTCATCTCTTTCTTCCTAATCCTCAATTTTTGGCATAGGATCCTGCAACTCTGGCACTTCTTGTTGCACATCATCACATCTAGCATTTTGTGATGGCTCAGGAGATGGAAACAAGTCTGGAGTGATGACATCTCTAGACTTTGTAGATTTCTCAAAATCTGTTACTGTCTAGTCTTCTTGGAACACAACATCTCTACTCCTGAACATCTTCTTGTTTACGAGGTCCCATACCTTGTACTCAAATGCTGCATCTAGATAGCCCACAAATATGCATGGAGTGGACTTGTTATCAAGTTTCTGTTTCTTTTCCTTGGAGATGTGTGCAAAGGCCTTACACCTGAAGACTCTCAAGTGAGAATATGATACCTTTCTTCTGGACCAGACTTCCTCAGGTATCGCAAAATTCAACGGGACTGAAGGCAACCTATTGATGAGATAACAGGTTGTACGGGCAGCTTCAGTCCAGAATGACTTTGGCAACTTTGCCATTTTGAGCATACATCTGACTCTTTCAATAATAGTGCGGTTCATCCTTTATGCCACACCATTGTGTTGTGGGGTGCTGAGAACTGTTGTCTCGTGCCAGATACCTTTGCTGGCACAGTATGCTGTAAAAGCATTGGAAGTGTACTCACCTCCATTGTCTGTGCGAAGACACTCAACTTCTTCCCAGTCTCTCTTTCCACCATTGCATGGAACTCCTAAAAGTGTTGAAATACGTCATTTTTTGTCTTCAGGAAATACACCTACAACTTCCTTGATGCATTATCAATGAAAGTCAGAAAATACTTGCGGCTGCCATGTGACTCCATTTCGATTGGGCCACAATTATCCGATTATACCATATTAAGCACTTCTGTTTTCCTCTTGCTCGTTTAACTGAATGATACTCAATGTTGCTTGCCATAAAGGCAATGATCACACGGCTTCAAGGCACTCCCTTTGGGTAAGGGTATTATGGATTACTTTGCCAATAGATGTAATCCCTTCTCATTCATGTAAGCCAGTCTTTTGTGCCATAAGTTCGGTGAATCCTTGTCTTCTGCTACATTAAGACTTTCTAGACAGATCTTCGTTTGAGTCTTATACAGTGTTGAAGACATCTCTCCTTTAGTGATTGTCAAAGCTCCTCCTGTTAGCTTCCAACGGCCATTTCCGAATATACTTGTATAGCTCTGTTGGTCCAGGGCGCTTCCGGGGATAAGATTAAGGCGCAAATCTAGAACATGCCTCACATCTTTAAGAACCAGCTTGTTCCCGACATTAGTCTGAATACTAATGTCTCCAATACCCACAATCTTCGAATAGCTAGAATCCCCCATTCGAACAGTGCCAAAATCTCCAGTGTTGTACGAGCTGAAGAGTTCTTTGTGGGAAGTGGCGTGATAGGATACAACTGTATCTATCACCCATTCTGTGTAGCTGTGGTCAGCCACGTGAAGACAATCTTCATCTTCACCAACTGGAAGAAGTATTTCATCAGTTGTTGTGGCTGCTGTGTTCTCATCTCCTTTTGACTTACTGCGTTGGCCTTTCTCTTTCCAGCTTGGGCAGTTTCTCTTTATGTGACCCTCTTGGCCACAGTGAAAGCAAGTGAAGCTAGAGTTACCTTGACCTTTGTTGTCTTTGGATTTACTCATGTTGTTCCAGCTGCCTCTACTCTTGTTTCTTCCTCTATCTCTTCCTTTATTTCTTTCTCTGCCTCTATCTTCTGTGACAAGAGCATGAGACTAATTACTTCCCATGTCTTTCCTTCTTGTCTCTTCATTGAACATGGCGTCTGTGATCATGCTCATGGTCAGCTTCCCTTCTGGTGCAGAGTTGCTGAGAGAGACCACCAACGTCTCCCAGCTGTCCGGTAAAGAACTGAGTAGTAGTACAGCTTGTATTTCATCGTCTAAGCGCATCTTGACGGTTGCAAGTTGATTCACCAAATTTTTGAATTCACTGGTGTGCTCGGCAACAGACATTCCATTCTTCAACTTCAAATTGGCAAGGCTTCACATCACCAAGGCTTACCGGTACATGTCGTCTAACATTATCCATAGAGAATAGGCATCTGTCTTCTCGGTGACATAATGGTACACACTGTAGTCTATCCATTGTCTGATACAACCGATAGTCTTGTGGTTCATCTTTATCCAGTCATCATCTTTCACTCCTTGAGGTTTAACCCCCTTTATAAAAATAGGGTCAAATAAGTCTTTATAAAACAGGATGTCTTCAATCCGTGACTTCCAAATTGCATAATTAGGAGGAGTCAACTTGAACATAGATCCTGAAGTCAATGTGAATTCCTCCATCGTATTTTTTCCTTTTACAGAAAACTCTGAATGAAAAATCTGACCGTACGGATGTGTCCGGAATACTCCAAATAGTCAAAAACCATTATTGGATCGTCAAAAACAGACTCAGAATGGCTCAGATCAAACCAAAACAGTTTGGACAGTTCAGATCTGCAGGTGTACCTTAGCCGCGCAGTAGTGGATAACTCTTTGCCTCCGGGTTGATTGGTCAACAAGGGTACTGACGTGGTCAGCCATGTGGCCTTGGCTTTGGCTGACGTGGCAGACATGTGTCAGTGAGATGGCGCTTACGTGTCATACACGTGGCAGTGACCTGGTGATGACGTGTCAGCCACGTGTCAGTGACGTGGCGAGTGATGTCACAAACACGCGCATGCACTCGTCTTTCTCCTTAAAAAACGTGTGGAGCGCGTGGTGAGAGTGGTCTGATATGCCGGCTCGTTTGATCGACGCGTGAGGCGTGTGTTGGAGTGTGAGGCTTACGCTCTTTCTTTGGGACGAACGTGAGAGCGCGTGTTGCGTTTTTTGGAGCTTTTCTTTGCCGTTCGGGACTTCTCTCGACGAGACCTTGCTCTTGGTATGCTCAAAACCTGATTTTGAGCAACTTGATTTTTGGGAAGTTTCGAAAAACGGTCTGTTTTTGTTCCAAAACGCAACCAATTTGGCTCTGATACCACTTGTTAGGACTATGGGACACCAGAAATCAATCACACACAGTAACACAAGAGATTTACGTGGTTCGGCAATTGCCTACGTCCACGGGAGAGATATCCACTATAGAATTATCTCGAAGGGAGATTATAGTACTCACACCTTACAACTCTCTTTATAGCACTCTCACTTACAGATTATATCCTCTGTGTTTGCTCTTCAACTTTGTGTATAGCTCTCATATCCAACCCTACCTCACTCATTTCAATTTATAACAAGAGAGGATGAGTGGGTTTGGTGACAACAATGAGAGGGCTTGGTTATGCCACCCTCACCATCTACCTTTGGTGAGTTGGTACTGCCCCACCAGCTTCCTTTGCCACATGGTGCCACCCACACCATGTGGATAGTGGGCTCCTTACCATGTGGGTAGTAGATGGAGCTAACAATTGCCCCACCTCCTAGTGCCAACGTTCGGTGCTAATTGCAACCCATAGCATCGCACCACCCAGCGCTAATCAGGTCACAATCAATCACATAACAGCATCAATTGCATCACACTATTCCCCTCACCGGACATCTCCCTCTCGCCACAAACCACCACCCCCTTGTTTCTGGCCACCACTGCACATTCACCTCCTTCCTCTTCCCCTACCACACAGCTACCCTATCACCACTTCCATTGCCGGACAACTCCCTTCCTCTCCCCCTGATGCAAACCACCACCCTTCTGTACCGTCCCATCCCCAACTCCCTATTTCGTATTCCCTTATCCCACTTTCACCATGAACCCCTCTTATCTCCACTACCCTCCCCAATTTTCATTTCCTCACATTTCCCAAAATAAAGCTTCAAATTTTAAACTCATAATTTCAAGCTATCCAAAACATAAATCCAATTTACAGTAACTCATTTCTACTACAATCACTAACCTACATGCATTTTTATCCCTCAGACCAAAAACATAAATTGATATTTGTAAGTTCTAATTTTATTTTGGGTCTTCACTTGAACAAAAGTCATATCTGCCCAAAATAGACACTTTCTGTAAAGTTCCCTCATTTTCTAAATAATGCCATGATTATCGCTACCTGTTTAAGAGCTACTACCCTGTGATACAACCCTAAGTGTAAAATTCTGAAGGGTAACATTCATTGACAACGTGCCAACATAGAGCCAGCAAATTTTCCAACTTTGGAGCTTCAAATGTGCAGCACAAGTTGGCCAAACATGTCTGACAATAAAATCAAGAACTACTCATGACAGTGTAATACAGATAGCGACTTTGTGGTACTTACATTTACTAGTGTCAAATCAGAGTATTTCCTTCAAGAAGTAATATTGCCCTACATGTAAAAATCTGAAAGGTAATATGGTTATCACAATGCTTCACATGAATAGAAGAGCAAACCCAAAGTCACTGACTTTAGGCTTTGAAGCTTCAGATTCCATTCCAATTTTGATCAGGCATGGTCCCTTAAATCTCCTTCCAATTCCAAGGAATATCTTTTGTAAAATTGTGTTTGATTTATGATTTTACTGCAGGATCAAGTTCTGAACTTGGGTCTACAACAAAATCCTAATTGTCAAATTATGTTTGATTTAGGAATTATGATTTTATGTGTCAAGTTTAATCATTCCCACATGCAGGTTAGAACAACTAACCTCCTCCCCCCCAAGCATCGTCCCTTTCTCTCTTTACAATTTTATTACTATTTCTCTCTCTCTCTCTCTCTCTCTATATATATATATATATATAATTTGGAACAATAATACACTATCTATAGTAGTATTAATGAACACAGGATTAAATTTCTCTATTTCTAGATTTGGGGTCTCGGATCATTATTACATTATTTGTAGTAATATCTTCTTATTTTTTTCTTTGATTGTATAATTGAGGGTCTTGGAACATATATTTTTATAACCTTAAAGAGGGAAAATTAAAAATCAATATTGAAAGAATGTCTTATTTCAACTTAATTCTTTGATATCCAGAGTTTTAGCTGCATGATTGCTAACCTTTCATTTTATCAAATTTGTCACAAATTCATCCAAAATTATAATCATGTAACTGTTAATATTGAATTAATTTAATTTTTTATGTAAATAATTTATAAGGATCTAAACAGCTGGAGTGAGCCTACCAAAAAGGGACATCTCAAATTCATAGCATCTTATATATATATATATATATATATACATGTATTTGCAATCCATCAACAAGTTTCTTAAATGCTTTTGTTATTATGTTAATACAATTTCAATTATTGAATTACGTTTCAAAATTTTTATATGATTCAATAGTTAGAATGCATTAAGATAAGCGGGAACTGAGTAAATTAAAGATAGAGGATGCTTAGCCTAGCAATACACACCACACCACACTATATCTGTGACCTCCTCTCTTCTCCCTTTTTAAATCAATCTCTCTCTCTCTCTCTCTCTCTCTCTCTCTCTCTCTGCGCGCTAAAAAAAGACTTGATTTTCTTTTATCTTCACAAAGGTTACACACAAAAGGTTTAACCAGTTTGAGACTTGGAAATGGTTTCATCAAGAAATACTGCTACTATTACTAATAGTAGTGGTATTGTTTATCTATTTCTTTGCCTTTTTCTTGCTGAAGTTGACTTCTGTTTTTCTTCTAAGGTGTGTAATTAGGCTATGCTGTGATGTTTCATGAGCTTGGTGGATACTCTCATGAAAATTTGAAGTTATTTCCCTTATCTCTTTAAAATTTTATGAAGGTTTATGTGGTCTATATGGGAAGTAGATATGGTCATGACCCAGATGAAATTTTGTTGCAAAACCACCAAATGCTTACTGCTATTCATAAAGGAAGGTCAGCCCAATGCTCTTTTCTTCCCTTCTTGAATTGTAAATCAATGTTTTCACACTCAAATTTTGTTGCTCTTGCATTATTCTTCTTTGTCTTCAAATGGCTTTGTTGAATGCTAGATTTATTTATAAGATGATATCAAACAGTATTGGCCGATATACTCTTACCCCAACTTTCATATGCTCTTATCTGATCCACATCAAATTCTAGTAATTTTCAAGGTTGAAATACAAATTGGTGTTCGTGGGTAATTGTAAAACCCAAGTTATTTATAGAATTATTTTTTGGATAGATTAATAATTAAAATAAATTGTATGGGTAATTTAGTAATCTTAAGAATTAGGTTTTCAACCTTTTAAAGAAAAAAAAAAAGAAGGAAAAAGGGTTTTATATTTTTTTTGTTATCAATTGCGCAGAGGGTTCGCTAGAAGTGGCGGTGGGGAATTGTGGGGAGCATTCTTGATCCTCATTGATCAAGGTACTTTTTCTTTACACCATTGTTTATTATATGCAATAGATCAATAGGCAAAGAAAAGGGGATGGAAAAGAAAACTTGTGGGGATGCCTAATGGTTATAAGGTTCAACGTGTATAGTGCTTTGTGTAGGTTGATGATAAAAGTGCAATCTATTGTGTGGGTGTAGTTTTGACAATAGAGTTTGGTACATTAGATAAGGTGTGTTTGACTATTATTTTGAAGAATTGATTTGGTATTTCTTGAGCTTTTCATACATACATTGGGTTTTGTGGATGTGTGAAAGACACAAAAATATTAATTTATTTAAGGTTCTAATTATTAGGTTTGTGTGATTAAAGTGGTGGAGTTGGTGTTGGAATATTGTTTTTTAAGCGTTTGAGGTAAGTAACCCTCTATCACTGTTGGTTCATTTTTATTCCTATTGAATCGTTTAAAATCATAAATATTTATTTATAGCCTTCATATTCTCTTAAAATAAAACATGGGTCAAGTATAAAACAACATCGAATAATATTATGAAAATTATTTGAATATTTGGTGAAACTATTTTGAGAATTGTACCAAATGTTTATTCTGAAAATATCGAATATTTTATTTAAAAGGTGTATATTGTTTGAATTCTGAACATCACTGTAGTCTAACTATGATTTGGACCCTAGCCAATGGGGGCTATTTATTGGTACAGAAACTAGTTTCTTTTGGGACTTTACCATCGGCCTATGTGTGGTTCTGGGCCTTGTCACGGGCTAACTAACCGTAGTCACCAAGACTTGGGTTTTGTGAATCAAATCATTGAACCATCTGAATATTGAACCATTGATTTGAACAACGAATTTACTTTGAATTATCTTGTTGACTTTTCAATTAAAATGTATTGTACATTGTTTATTTTGAGCTAAGAAATCATCTTACAAATAATTGTTCATTTATTGAATTGTAACAAAAATTATATTTATTGGTTGTCGACTATTTATTTATTTATTTGTATACTTGATCCAGCTAGCAGTGATGGTTGGTTATTTACTGGGCTGTCTACCCTTATTTTATTTTTTTCAAATTCTGAGGAATAGAGCTGCGTGGGGTTTTTACTTGTGGAAGTGCCGAGAGTAGGACTATGATTTAAGTACTTGGATTATTGTTTTGTTAGTGGATTAAATTAGTGGACTTGGTGGACATTTTCACATAAGAATTATTTATTTTTATGGATTTTGGCATTATAGCAATTAAGGATTTAATTTGAGTATTTTACATTGTGTGTTATGTGATTGGACTCTTAGCCCTACATGCTCACTTATATGAGTGTGTGGTGTTGTCACGGAAGTTGCGGTATTGTCACGGAGTTTGGGGCGTGACAGTAATGTTGGTGAAAATATCAAAAAAATTATATTTTAATGATATATAATGCAAAGAAAATGAGAAACAAATAGATCAGGCTGATGCACGGATATCTCATTTTATTTACGGAGATCAAGCCCACTGCGGTACGAAGAATCCAAATACCGATGCAGCAGTCACGAAACTATGACTTGTCCCTTCCAGGATACAACAGCCCAACCACTTGTCGTATGGTTGAAGCCAACTTTGCATAAGATGGTGAACCCAAAGCGCCACCAAGAAAAATACCTTTCTTTGCTAGTAATCTCTCAAGTATGAAAAATAGTTGGTGTAGAAAAGAGTAGATGAGAGGAAGTATTTATAAGCCACTAGGACCTTACAATTTATACCAAAAAATAATGACCATTAAACTAAAGAAAAGGGAGAGTCTCCAACTATTAACTCACCACCAAGTCCATGAACTTCCAATTAATCTCCATTCATGAACAAGACAAAAGGTCACCAAAAAATAATGAATCTCCATTCACCAAACAAAATGAGATTTATGAATAAGACAAAAGAAAATTCATGAACAAAATAAATAAATAAATAAATAAATAAAAGATATTAAAATGGTCCAATAATCCTTTACTCATTTTAATATCAACAAGGACAAGAGAGATTACCAAACAAAGATAGACTAGTATGCATCATGAAGGTGTGCTCTGCATGGAACCTTCATTAGTGAAACAACAACCTCTACTTCAGAGTCAGTAGTGGTCTCAGACTTGAAGTATGACTACTTAGGGGAAACAAAATATTACTGCTCACACATAATAATCCAGGTGTTGACATGAGCTTTTAATAGCCAGCATATTACGGCCTTATGCCTATCCCAATTTTCATAAGCATATTTGAGAATAAGCCTTGTTCTCATAGAAAGTGGCTCCACTTCCATGCTCACATAGGTGAAATCTGTCAAGGATGTTCCTATAATTTACACACCCCACTCAACAAGAGCTATAGAATTTCATTAAGAGTATAAAAACTCAACCCTTCAACATTACAGGACAAATGCATTTACATCATAGGGATGGATAACAAAATATTAAGGAGTGCATTTTTTACAACCACCATATGATTCGTTCTTCCCATTGAACCTAGTTACAGGATCTCTAGTCCCCATGTTGGGTGTCCTCATACATGGTTTATGATTTTATAGGCTTTAAACCCATCCTCCTCGATGTATTCTAGACCCTATCTCTTGCCAAGACCTTGGTTAATGAATCCGCAAAATTATCACAAGATTTTATATAATTCACAGTTATGATGCCATTACTCAAATAGGATCTCACATTACTGTGTTTCCTTCGAATAGGTCTGGATTTACCATTGTAAAAATGGTTGTTCACTCTACTAATAGCAACAGTTCTATCACAACAAATTAACACAGGAGGAATTGGTTTTTCCCAAAAAGGTATTTCATGTAACAAATCTCTCAACCAATTCGCTTCCTCACATGCTGAAGCTAACGCTATAAACTCAGTTTCCATTGCAGAATTAGCAATTATAGTCTGTTTTTTAGACTTCCAACATATAGCACCACTATATCGGTATCACTATATCCCTCAAGTACCCAAGGTAAAGAGAGAATCACTTGATAAAGTGTTCCAATCGGTATCACTATATCCCTCAAGTACCGTAGGATACTTGGTATAAAACAAACTATAATTTTTGGTACGAGATAAATATCTCATAATTCTTCCCATGGCTAGCCAATGATCTCGACTTGGCTTGTTAGTAAACTTGCTAAGTACTCCAACAACATATTGTAGACACCCCATTTTTGACCACCCTTAAGACTTGGGCACCACTAATTAATCACTCGATGACGAAAGTTATGTTGTGCAAACGTTCGATTTTTGCAGCAAAAAGAGCTTTTAAATCCCAACCTTACACCCCATTTTGGACCAAAACTATTTTGATCAAAACTATTTTAGACCTTAAAACCCTTTCTTTCAAATTTTTTTTGAAAATGTTTCTACGATGTTCCGAGATTTGCATTTCGTTAAAAATTGCACTTTTCGGTAAACCGAGTAAGGACAAAGTGGAGGTAAATGGAAGAGAGATGAACTCTTTGAAAAATCTTTAAAAACTTCTTATTTATAGGTTTGGAGTTAAAGAAAATTGGAGAAGAGGGAAGAAAACTAGTTGGGGAAGAAGTTGGGTATCAATCCGTTCAGACAAAAATGAGCAGCCTTCACTAAAATAGGCATATCTTTTTGCACACTTGTTATTTATATGTGACACCACCACCATTGGAAATTAGACTTCCGGGGCTTCAATTTAGACTCAAGAATTACCTAAAATTGAGTCCAGATGAGGGAGATATGCCCGTTTGAAATCAAGCCTGGGAGCAGTTTTTTGCCTGCCGGCCACTAATGGCATGTCGCCCACTAATAGTGGCCGATAACCCACTTTTAATGGCTTGCCGGCCACTTGTGTAAAAAGCCAGATTTTTACAGATATTTGTTGCTAGTTGTTCCCACATTGCACCAGCTGTTCCTATACAAATATTTCCGAGATAAACACATGGTTTTCTATATATAAAGGATCTCCCCTTTTGCTTTCAAGGTTAGAAAAATTTAGGAGTGAGAAAATATTTTTGAAGAGAAAATTTTGGAAAATTCCTCTCTTTACAATTCTCTCTTTCTTACAACTTACATAGCCTTTGCTTAAACACTCTAAACCAAGCCTAGAGAGCTTATTACTGAGGTGATTTGAGCTTGAATTTGAGCTCTTAAGGCACTTGAGAGTGTGAAATTTGTGATTTGCAACTCAAAGAAGCATTCTTTTTCAAGAGGTATACCTTCTAGTCCTTTTGTACCATCTCTACACCACTTGTTCTCCATTTTTTTCTTACTATTTTTAAGCTGTTTATTACCTGTATTTTTGGGTTGTAACTTGTGGTTTAAGGCCATTTAAGGTAGAGGGGTTGATAGCCTTTCTTTGAATCTTGCTTCTAAGGCTTTTGCCCTTGTGTTTCCCACCTTCTCATGAACTTTTCTCGAGCTTTTTACCACTGACTTTCAGAGGTTTTCAGAGGCAAAAATCATGTTTTGAAGTCCCAAAAGTGGAGGGGTTAGCCTCCCCTCCTTGTGCTTGTGTGCTAGTATTAATTCCTCAATATTTTAGCTAGTTGTAGTTATTTTTATCTTCATTCCAAGACTTTTTTGGACTGTTTTAGGACTGTTTTTATGTGTTGGCTTCATTCATGCTTTGTATAGTATGTTTGTAGTATAATGGTCCTCATAGGTTTGGAGGTTTAGGCCTTAGCCACCAACCTATTTGAGTTGATAGTGTTTATTTCTTGCTTTCCATACTTATAATCACCTCTAATCACTTCTGCAACCTCCTTTATTTCTTGGCTTTTTCTTTGTTTTCAAAATTGGTTCAAACCAATTACTTGTTTAAGCATGAGATCGAGGTATTATGCTTAATGGTTTAATCCCTTTGGGGTTCATTACCAACGGCATGGTGTCTCTCTCATGCCCAAAACAACTTTTTGTTTGATGCTTCTTTCCAGTAGAGGAATTGAAGATCACCATTGGACTCAATGAACTAAGGAATGGATGATAATTAAAATGAAGTAATAAAATTAGAACTAAAAATGATGCAAGATAATAAGCAATTTGGTATTCAATCGGACGTTAATTGAACACATGGAAACTTGAGGCATTTCATACTTGCTAGTGATGAAATGGTTCAAGTTTCCAAGGTCAACCACTTCCCTTAATCAATCCATGATTGGGAGGAGGTTTGAGAGTCTTTTTGTTGTGCATTTATTGAAATTGTACCCCTTAATTCATAGGCCATCATGCAAAGAAATTGCATTGATTGATGGCTTGCAAATTGAGCTTACCACTCATTCGAGTTGTTTGATGATAAGGCAGGGTAAGGTGTACAAACATCCCTTGAGGATGCTCTGTTTGTGCTCTGTTTGTGCTCTGTTACAGTAGAAGGAACCAGGCTTCAATGGCCAGCAGGCCACTTTTCTGGTTGGTGGACCACTTTTTTTGGACGGCAAGCTACTATTTGTGGCTAGCTGGTCACTACTTCGGGGCTGTCGGCCACTTTTGTCCACCAAGCAGTACCCTTTTTTTTTCTACAGAACAGAGCAGAGGTAAAACAGTGCAAGTTTCTGGCTGCAAAACAGAACCTTCTTGGTAGCAAAACAAAGGCATCTTCGGGTGGAAAATCCGAGTGCATGCACGAGCCATCTCCTCATTCCTCGAGGCCCGTTAAAATTGTAGACTTGTAATAATTAAATTGCTTAGTTAATTCATGTTGTAATTAATTAGTTCGAGTAGTTAGTTAAGTCATGTTGTAATTAATTAGTTTGAGTAATTAATTTTGTGTTGTAATTATTTAATTAGCTAGAATAGTTAATTAATTGTGGTGTTGTAATAATTAGTTAGCATAGTTAGTTTGTTTAATTCGGTTTGTAATAGTTTGTTAATTAGGTAATTAGCTTAGCTAGGACATTTATTCGGACCCTCCTGCGCGGGGGCAAACTTGTAATAATGTGTGTCTTCTAACCCCACATCTTTCTTCATTTTATTTACTAGCTTATAATGGGTAGTTTAGAACATCATATTTCTTTTAGCATTTTCCATGTTTGCATTCACTTGTTTTGCATGCATCGAGGCTCGGTTAATCATTCTAAACAAAGCACTGTAGTTTACATACGTCGTTGAATACGTGTTTAAACCCCATGCTATCAAGTTGTTTCAAATGACATAACTAGTAGCCGAGCTTACTAGTTGCATATCTCATATGTTGCAGTAGTCATATCGCATTAGTTAGGAACATGCATTTTTCTAATTATTTTGCTTTGTTTGGCTTGCCTTGGAGTACTAGGTGAGCTTTTATTTGTTTTAGCATATTGCATGAGTGTGATTGTTGCCATGTCAAGCATGATTACCATGAGGCTAATTGCTTAATCGATATACTTGCTTGAATGTTTGTAGATGAAGGCTAACTACTTGAATTAGAATAATTTGAGTAATATTCATATGCAATTGCTTTTTCAAGTGGTACATATTTGAAACAATTTTCAAAACAAAGATGAGATCAAGTGTTCCAATTTTTGCAAATTGGTCTATACTTGTGTGTGTGTCACATAGTAAAATAGCCTAATAAATAGGAACACGAGCATATAATGTAAATAAGAATCATATCATGATTAGTAGAGGCCGATCTTTGATCGGGCAAGCGGGGGTGCTCAATTCATGACATTCCCCTCTCGTACCTAAGTTCTTGAGCCGAGACAACTTTGGTGATGACGGATAAGTGGCCTTTGGCACGAGTCCCTGGTTTTTTTAAATTTTCAAAAATATTTAGGTGGCGACTCTGTATCTGGTAAAGTAGCTCATTTTTGGCATTTTGATTCAAAATTGATTTTCCAAAAGATTTGCCAGATTTGGACTCTTCTGTGTTTTTCTATTTCACATTGCACTTGTGGAATCAGATTCAGAACTACGAGAGTCCGAACTGTAGGGCTTATCGTCTTCCGAAAGGAGCACGAAAAGTCGAGCTACACATATGCAATGCCAAGTTTAGTACAGTCAGTAGCATATCTCAAACTACCAATCATGCTAGCATATTCATTTTGATTAATCACTTATTTTTCATTTGTTACAATAGATAAATGTATGCTTGCATCAAAAGGAGTAGCAACATGTTTACAGTCTAGAAAGTTATATTTCTTTAAAATTTTCTCAACATAATGCGATTGATCAAGAAAAATGCTATCATTAGTCTTGATAATTTTAATTCCAAAAATAAAATTGGATTCACCAAGATCTTTCATATCAAAGTGACTATTAAGTATATTTTTAGTCTCATTTATAATATGCAAATTAGAGCCAAAGATAAGTAGATCATCCACATATAGGCTAATAATCACATGTGCATTCTCACAAGTTTTATAATTTATGCACTTATCACATTCATTAGTCTTATAGCCATTCTTAAGCGTGCATAAATTAAATTTCTCATGCCATTGCTGAGGAGGTTGTTTTAAACCATAAAGAGATTTAGTTACCTTACAAACCTTGCTTTCTTTGCCAAGCTCCACAAAGCCTTGGGGTTAGTCCATATAAATCTCATCATCTAGATCTCCATTTAAAATTGTTGTTTTCACATCCATTTGATGAATTTTTAAATCATGAATTGCAGCCACTGCTATCAACAGTCTAATGGATGTAACTCTAGTAACCAGAGAAAAAGTATCAAAGAAATCAAGATCAATTTGTTGCTTAAAACCTTTAGCAACAAGCCTCGCTTTATATTTATCTATAGTTCCATCTGGTTTAAGTTTTTTACGAAGGACCCATTTACACCTAATAGTTTTACAACCTGGAGGTAAATCCACTAGCTTTCATGTTTTACTTGAAAGTAGTGAATCTATCTCATCATTTACAGCCTTTCTCCAGAAAATAGCATCAGGTGATGATAAAATTTCTTGCACCGTAAGAGGAATTTCTTCCACATTGTAAAGATAATAGTTAGGGCAAAAATCTTTTTCAATTCTAGCTTGTTTACTCCTTCTTGGTTGTGTTTGAGAATTTTCTTATTCTTGAAAAATTTGAGATGGAGTAGAAGAGCTAGGTATGGATAAAATATTTTCAGAAATTATTTGACCCCCACTCTTTCTAGATTTGAAAGGAAATTCATTTTCATGAAAAATAGCATCACCTGATTCAAAAATAATATTATTTTCCATATCAAAAAAACTATAGACTGTACTATGCAACCCATAGCCAAGAAAAGCACAAGTGGTAACTCGTTTACCCAATTTAGGTGGTTTAGGATTTGCAAGCCTCCCAAAAGCTAAATAATCCCAAACCCTCAAATAACCTAGATTTGGTTTATGCCCCCTCCACAACTCATAAGGTACAATTTTAGTCTTTTTGTGTGGCACTCTATTTATTACACGGCAAGCTGCCAAAATAGCCTCGCCCCAAAGATTTAAGGGAGCACCTAAATCAATAAGCATAGCATTCGTCAAGTCAATTAACGTTCTATTTTTTTCTTTCATCTACACCATTAGATGAAGATGAATATGGCGGAGTAGTCTCATGAATAATTCCCAATGACTGAACAAAAGAGTTGAATCCAAGAGATTCATACTCTTGGCCTCTATCACTTCTAATTCGCTTGATCTTTTTACTGAATTGATTTTCCACTTCAAGAAGGAATTCTTTAAATTTCTCAAAAGCATCACTTTTATTTTTTAATAAATGTACGTTTGTTTATTTTGAAAAATCGTCAATAAAAGTGATAAAATATCGGTTACCACCCTGAGTTAAAATTCCTTCAAACTCACACAAATCAATATGAAAGTAATTCGGTATTTTTTTCAATACTTTTATGAGGCTTATCGGTAATTTTTGCTTTACTGCAAACTTCACATTTCTCAAATTTTTTTGTCACTTTAGGAATTAATCATAAACTACTCATGATTCTCATATATTTACTGTTAATATAACACAAACGAGCATGTCAAAAATTAATAGAAGACAAAGTTAAGTGGTGTCATTGTAATAATCATAAATTAATCAGCAAGGCAATTTAAGAGATAAAAATGATATTTATACTCATTTGTATTGTAGGAAGCCACTTTTGCTTCATGTGCCTCATAGTCTTCATCATTCATTTCCTCGATTGGGATTTTGTTTGGGTTTTTCTCGGTAAGAACATATGCAACTTTCAAAAGGCTAAGGTAAAAATGAACTTTTCCTTTCCACCTCTTAAAATGAACTCCCTTGAACTTGAAAGGCTTATCGTGATCTCTAATTCCATCATTGGTTTATTCTGGTACTTATTCCATGGTTAATCTCCTTAAAATTGTTGGTGAAAATACCAGAAAAATTATATTTTAATGATAAATAATACAAAGAAAATGAGATACAAATAGATCAGGCTAAGGCACGGATATCTCGTTTTCTTTAAGGAGATCAAGCCCACTGCGGTAGTAAGAACCCAAATACCAATGTAGCAGTCACGAAACTATGACTTGTCCCTTTCAGGATACAATAGCCCGACCACTTGTCGCATGGTTCAGGCCAACTCTGTACAAGATGGTGAACTCAAAGTTCCACCAAGAAAAACACCCTTCTTTGCTAATAATCTCTCAAGTATAAAAAATAGTTGGTGTATTAAAGAGTAGATGAGAGGAACTATTTATAAGCCACTAGGAACTTACAATTTACACCAAAAGGTAATGACCATTAAACTAGAGAAAATAGAGAGCCCAAATATTGACTCACCATCAAGTCCATGAACTTCCAATTAATCTCCATTCATGAACAAGACAAAAGGTCACAAAAAAACAATGAATCTCCATTCACCAAACAAAATGAGATTCATGAACAAGACAAAAGAAATTCATGAACAAAATAAATAAATAAAAGATATTAAAATGGTCCAACAAGTAATATTGGTTGTGTTGATTGCATTGTGTTCTATTGATGACCATGTTGTGATATAGTGTTCAAAAAGCCAGAGCATCTCATATATACAGCTACAGACATGGTTTCAGAAGCTTTGCAGCCAAGTTGATAGAGGACCAAGCTTCCCAATTAGCCGGTACATATTGATGAAACTAGTACTACAACAATTTCTTATCATTTGATTAATTCATATTCATGACTCTCAAATTGTTTTTGTATTGAAAAAATGGAAACAGAGATACCGGGAGTGGTGTCGGTGTTTAGGAATAACCGGAGGGGGCTGCACACCACACATTCATGGGATTTCATGGGACTTGTGGGTGAAGAAACCATGGAAATCCCAAGGTATTCCACCAAGAATCAAGTTAATGTTGTCATTGGTGTCATTGATACTGGTTAGATTTCTCTCCCTTTCACAGACCAATTAGTTCATTTATTAGACCATGCTCCCAATATGTGTGTGTACAAATAAGGCATCCTTCATTTATTAGTTCAATTGAGGATGAAAAAAGAGTCTCTGACTATTCCTAGGATTAGTAGTTGAAAACTGAACACGAACCAATCGCTTTGTAGCTAGGGCAGTGAATGTGCTGAGTTAAGCCCACGAATGGGTTTCTCAAGTTTGATTTAGGCCCTGTTTGGTACAGCTTATTTTCAGCTTATTTCATCTTTTAGCTTAATTTAAGCTATTTTGATGTGTTTGGTTCAGCTTAACAATACAGCTTATAGTTTTTTGTAAGTCAGAAATCAACTTATTCTTTAAGTGGGGGAGGAGAAGCTTAATTTATAAGTCAGAAATCAGCTTATATTCACAGTTATAAGTTATAAGCTGTTAAGGTATAAGCTATAATCACTTTCCCACAGCTCTACCAAACAGGGCCTTAGAAACTGAACAGGTTTCAATAATTTTTGTGTATTGACTGTAATGTTACCTAACACATGACCACCCTTATTCTTTTTTGAACTTGAGACCACTTGTTTAAAAATTAAATGCTAAGTAGGACATAAGCGGAGTTCGAGTTGAGTTCGATCCAAATTCAAATAATTAGCAAGTTTATGAATACGTTATCTACCTAACAAGTTTGATCAAATCAAAACAAGTCAAGCTCAATTGCAACAAATTAGCACCCAATGATTCAATGGGGTTTCATATTTAACTGTTAATCTTTGTCTCTCTCTGTCTCTGTCTCTGTCTCTGTCTCTGTCTCTCTCTCTCTCTGTGAAATTGTAATTAATTTAAGCACACGAATTTCGCAGGAATGCCCAAGTTTTAGCGATGCTGGCATGCCTCCGGTGCCAGTCGGATGGAAGGGGCAATGCCAATCAGGGGAATCATTCAATGCTTCAAATTGCAACAGGTACCAAACTTTTTAAACCTTTTTTCATGGACTTTGATTGATTGATGAATGTGAATTTTATCTCTCAACTAAAACTGCCATTTTACAGGAAAATAATAGGAGCAAGACGCTATTTGAGTGGCTACGAAGCCGAAGCAAATTCAGTTAGCACGACATCATTTAGATCCCTAAGGGACAGCTTTGGCCATGGTAGCCACACAGCCTCAACTGCCTCTAGATACTACGTGGCAAACATGAACTATAAGGGTTTGGCAGCCAGGGGTGCTAGAGGAGTGCATCGATGACCAGAATTGTAGTTTACATGACATGTTGGAACTCGGGATGCAATGATGTCGACATATTGGCTGCATTTGACGATGCTATTAGAGACGGGGTCCATGTCTTGTCACTATCTCTGGGCCCCGATTTCCCTCAAGGAGACTGTTTCACTAATGTTATCTCCGTGGGATCATTCCACGCTGCTAGCTATAGAATAACTGTTGTTGCTTTGGTTGGAAATAAAGGGATTTGGGGGTCTGCAACAAACCTTGCTCTGTGGATCATCACTGTCACTGCCAACTCAACCGGCAGGGACTTTGTATCCGATATCAGACTTGGAAATGGCAATAAAATCGTGGTAAAAATTCCCACTCAGTTCTTGATATGTTTAGAAAATTTTGACTTGATTATGAGACCCTTATTAGTTCAGTGATTGAATAGGGTGAGAGTTTGAGTCTACTTCAAATGAATACGTCCAAGATGATCATCTCTGCTTCGGATGCCTATGTCGGATACTTCACTCCTTATCAATCCAGGTGAAGCAAAAGGTACTTGCGTGTGAGTACAATCCAGACATCTATGCGGTCAAGGGGAAGAACTTAATATCATTTATTTTCTCATTTGTTTCTCTTTAGTTACTGCATGGAGAGTACGCTAAATAGTGCTAAGGGAAGGTTTTGGTGTGCCGACACGTTGGAATTTCAGTGGAGTCAAAGCTGGCAAAGAGTAGGTTAGTTAAAGTAGCTGGTGGAGTAGGGATGATTCTTGTAGATGAAGATGAAGAAAGTGTTGCCATTCCCTTTGTGATTCTGGCAGCTATTATTGGAACAACAAAAGAGAACATCCTATCTTACATTAATTGCACACGGTTTATTTGTTTTGTTTGTTTTTCCCTCTTGATGATGATGGAGGTGAAAGCATACGTTGATTTTCTTCTTTTTCTGTCTGTATTTTAAGCTATATACTTTTTCAATGGACAGGGAACCAATGTCTAGGATTTTCTCTGCAAAGACGGTCTTACGATCTCAGTCTGCTCCTCGTGTAACAGCATTCTCTTCAAAAGGCCGCAATGCCTTAACTCCAGACATTTTGAAGGTAAATTTCGTATTAGGGCTTACTTTGGTACAGGATTATTTACTTTCATTTCTAATTGAGCTTTCTTTCTGATTCCTGCTTTTCTTGTAGCCCGATATCATAGCTCCTGGATTGAATATCCTAGCAGCATGGTTTCCAGCATCCAAAAATATGCTTTCTAACATTCTCTCTGGCACTTCTATGGATTGCCAACATTTAATAGGAATCACAGCCTTGATCAAACTGTGCATCTATCATGGTCTTCATCCACAATCAAATCTGCAATCATGACAACTAGTTAAAAAAAAAAAAAAAAAGTTTCAAAACTAGCAGCATGTCTATTTGGTTGTGTTTTCGTTTTCTGTTTTCATTTTTTGGAAAACACAGTCCCATACTCCTCAACTAACATGTTTAAGCCCAAAATTGTGGTGTCAAGTCCTATTATCGCATTTTTTCTCATAAAACGGAGGCCAAACTTACAAAATGCAGCTAATTTGTTGGACAAGAATGGCAAACCAATCACAGTTGACTCGAAAGGAAGGAAGGGAAACGCGTTTGATTATGGCGCTGGCTTCGTGAACCCAACTAGAGTCTTGGACCCTGGTCTCATCTATGACGCACAACGAGAAGATTACAAAGCCTTTCTTTGTTCAATTGGTTACAATGACAAGTTGCTGCAATTGATAACAGGAGATAACAAAACGTGTGATCAAACATTCGCAACACCAACTAGCCTCAATTATCCATCCATCGCAGTACCCCATCTCAAGGACAAGTTCTCAGTAACACGGACTGTGACAAACGTTGGGGACCCGAGAAGCATTTATGTAGCAGTAATGTCTCCTCCAATGGGAATCAACATCACAGTTGCCCCCAAGCTATTAGTCATTAGTAGGTATGGGGAGAATATGACTTTTACTATGAATTTCAAAGTAGAAGCTCCATTGGAGGGCTATAAATTCGGGTTCTTGACATGGAGAAGCAGAACAACATGGGTAACCACACCATTGGTTGTCCGTGTCGCACTTTTTGACTATGGGTTACTCAGATGACAGAGCTGAAATTGTAGAATTTATTTAAGCAGGAGTTCTGAGAATAATACTAATACTAGATGCATACTAAGTAGAATTCAGTTGCAAAACTTGAATGAATATCAACAACAATTGTCAAAAAAAGTAATGGGTTTTTTTTTTTTTTGGTGCTGTCTACCATTGAAATCATTGTCATTTGTTTTAGAACCCCACATTAATGAAAATTCCTTTTTTCTTTTTTTGATTTGAAAATTTGTTACAGTTATGACTGCGTTCAGATTTGAGCCAATGATTTGCTTTTGCTTCAAGAATTTTCTTCCAATTGAATGAAGGATTGTTGTTTCAATCATTTTCTTCCTTATGTTTCGGATCTTAGATTTGTCTAAAAGAGAAGTGTAGAAATTAGTATACTATATACACAGCAGAAATAAATAGATTCGGCCATACCTTTTACGCTCAAAACAAATCCATGGATCATGTGAGTGAATCACGTGTCTCTATTGATGTCTTTGAATAGTTCCAAGTAGTGGAGTAGAACTCCTAAAGAACTGCCTACACTAGTCACAGTACAAAGACGAAATGGTTTATTGGAAGAGAGAATGTATAATTTTTGTTGTGTGAAATACAAAACCCAAGTGTAGACACCCCATTTTTTACAGCCCTTATGACTTGGGCACCATCACTTGTACTCCCAATGATGAATATATGATTGTCAAGTACTCAAAATTCCTCAGCGGAATGCCATAACTTTGAGCCTCAAAACCCTGCAAACCTTATACCTTGTTTTTGCACCAAAACCTTAGCCTTTCAAACCTGAAAAACCTGGGACCTGCAGGCCCATTTTTGTGGGCTACCAGCCATCCCTTTTGGCTGCTAGTCATCCTTGTGCCTTGCCAGACAAGTGTGTGGCCTGTCGGCCAAAATTGGTGGTTTGCCGGCCACAAGTGTGTTTTGTAGATATTTTCTGCCAACTGTTTGTACGGATGTTTGCATTTACCTACACATGTATGGATGGATGTTTCTAAGGGAGTGTGATGTTTTTCTATAAATATAGGACCTCCTCTTCCATTTTTAAAGGTTAGAAAAATTAGAGCAAAATTAATATTCTTTCTCTACAATTCTCTCTCTCTCTCTCTCTCTCTCTCTCTCTCTCTCTCTCTCTCAATTTCTTGAGTTTTTGCTTATACACTCTTAACCAAACCTTGCCATCTTTGAGTTGAGGTAATTTTGAGCCTACTTTGAGCTCTTGAAGGTGTGTATGTGTTGAATTATTGCTTAAAAGTATTCTTCTCTTCAAGAGGTATAAGGCTTAGCTTGTTTCATTGCTTTGGTTGCTTCTTTTCCTACTGTTTTTCTATTGTTTTGGGCTGTATAAACTCTTTATTTTTTGGCCAAAACTTGTGGTGTAAGGCCTTAAAGGGTGGAGGGGTGGTTCACCTCTCTTTCCACCTTGCTTCTCTAACATTTACCCTTGTGTTTCCTATCTTTACAATATCTTTTTTTGAGCTTTTAAGTACTGTTTTTTAGAGTTATTTAAGTGGATAAAAACATATTTTGTAGTCTAAAATTGGAGGGGTTAGCCTCCCCTCCTTGTGTCTTGTTCACTAGCTTACATAGCTCCATGTTGTAGCTTACTATTTTGTCTATTTTTGTCTTCATTCCAGCACTTCTTTTGCATATTTTAAGACTATTTTAGGACTGTTTTATGTGCTCATTGCATTTATGCTTTATTTTGCATGCTTGTAGTTTAGTTGTCCTCATAGGTTTGGTGTTTTAGGCCTTAGCCACCAACCTATTTGAGTTGATAGCATTTATTTCTTGCTTTTCTTACTTGTGATTACCTCTAATCATCTCTGCAACCTCCCTCATTTCTTGGCTTTTTATTTTCTTTGAGAGTTATTTCAAACCAATTGTTCTTGTAAGCTTGAGATAAAGGTTGTTGTGCTTATGGTTTAATCCCTTTTAGGGGTTCATTATCAACGACATGACATCTCTCTCATGTCTTAAACTAACCCTTGGTTTGGCACTTCCCTCCTTTAGAGGACTTAATCTTCACCTTTGGAATTAATGAATTAAATAATGGAAAGGTAATTAAAATGAAGTAATAATACTTGGACTAAAATAATGCAAGATAATAACTTGATTTGGGTTCAATTAGACGTTAATTGAACCATTGAGCCTTGAGTCGTTTCATACTCATTAGTGATGAAAACAGTTTAAGAGTCATTATCAACTATTTCCCTTGATAATCCATGATAGGGAGGGGGTTTGAGAGTCTTATTTGTTACATTTATTGAACTTGCACCCTTTGATTTATAGGCCATCATGCAAAGAAATTGCATCAATTGATGGTTTGTGAATCAAGTTTACTACTCCTTTGAGCTGTTTAATGATAAGGAGGGGTAAGTTGTGCAAGCAACCCTTGAGAATATCATGTGCTTGCTCTTTTTTGCTCCTTGTTGCAGCAGGCAAAACCAGGCATCAGTGGCCGGCAGGCCACCACTTCTATCCTGCCGACCACCTTTGCAAAATCAAGCAATGTACTTTTCTTGCAAAACAGAGCTGGTTTTGAGGTGAAAAATAGTGCAAATATTCTACTGTGCAACAAAGGCTTTTAGCAGTAGGACAGTGGTCTTTTTCGGGTGGAAATCCGCACATGCATGAGCATTCCTCGTTTACCGAGGTAAAGAAGTTAGAGTAGTTAGCTTAATACTTCTCTAAACTTTGTATTAATGTTTAATTTGTTGATTTGTAATTCATTATTTAGCTCTAATTTGTTGTAATAATTAATTAGCTAGTTTAGTTGATTATTTTATTCGGTTTGTAATTTGTAGTAATTAGCTTAACTAGTTAGTTTATTCGGACCCTCCTGCGTGAGGGCGCACAGTTATAATAATATGTATGTCTTCCAACCCCACGTTTTTCTTCCTTTTATTTACCTACTTATGATGGTTAGTTTAGAAGCATCATGTTTCATTTAACATCTCTCATGTTTGTATCCACTTGTATTGTATGCATCGAGACTTGGCACATCATTCTAACTTGCATCGTTAGTTAAATGCCTCTTTGAATACGTGTTTAGCCCGCATGCTATCAAATTGATTCATATGTCATGCTAGTAACCGAGCCTAATAATTGTATATCGCATACGTTGTATTAGTCATATTGCATTAGTTAGGATCATGCATTTTTTCTAACTCTTTCATTTTTATTTTTTTTTTGCTTAGAGGATTAGGGGAGCTCTTACTTGTTTTAGCATAATCGCATGCGTGTGATTGTTACCATGTCAAAGCATGTTCACCATAAGGCTAAGTGCTTAAATGATATAACTGTTTGAATGCCTGTGGATGAAGGCTAGTTGCTTGAATTGGAATAATTCGATTAATGTCCATTTAAGCCCACTTTTTTAAGTGACAAATTCACAAAACAATTTCAAATAAAACATGAAATCAAATGTTCTAATTCTTGCAAAAATTAGTCTATACTTGTGTGAGTCACATAGTAATATAGCTAATAATCGGAACAAGAGCATATAATGTAAATAAAAATCACATCATGATTAGTAGAGGCCGATCTTTGATTGGGCGTAGAGGGGGTGCTCAATTCATGACCATGCCCTCTCGTACCTAAGTTCCCGAGCCAAGACAACTTTGGTGATGACGGACTAATGGCCTTTGGCACAAGTCTCAGGTTTCTTAAATTTTCCAAAAATATTTAGGTGGCAACTCTGAAATCTGGCAAAGTAGTCCATTTTTGGCATTTTATTCAAAACATTGATTTTCAAAAAGAATTGCTGGATTTGAATCCTTTTTGTGTTTTCACTGTTTCACATTACACTTGTGAAATCAGATTTAGAACCACAGGTACAGTCCGAATTATAGGGCTTCTCATCTTTCGAAAGGAGCGCGAAAAGTCGAGCTACAAATTATGGCGACTCTGCTGGGGATTTAGAGAATTTGACTTGAACTTCATGATGTGAACTTTTATCTATACTTATATGTTCTTTGCATTTGCATTTGCATTGGTGCGCTTAAATCACTGTGTTTGCCGATTGCTATTCCTGGACTGTTTGCCGGAGGCTTGCCCAAAAGCTTGCCAAAAGGCTGACCGGTCGTGGGCTCTGCCATGTTGGGAATACAACCCTTGGATCTGGACTACTGCTGTATCATTTGATCCTCCTTTCACTTCTCGGTGTTAGGTGTGAAAGGTATATTAGGTAGTCTTGCTGAGGTACCCTTTCAACCATTTGACCTAGTTAGTGAAGCTATAGTGACTATTTCAAATTAGGACAAGATGCCACCCATTTGTAGGATGTTGTGAAACTCATTGTTTGAAATAGTGCAGCCTAGATCATACCAAAAATCTAGGACAGAGTAACCTTACCCCCTCATAGGGGTGTTCTAGTTCTTTTACTTGGTATGTGCCTTTTTCAGTGAAACTGTGCAGGGTAGTTCATATCAGTATGAGTTTGAGAATAGAGTTCAGTGGGGATTACAGTTCAGTTATGTGTTATGACTGTTGTGAATTGGGGTCGAAGTGTTGTCCTAGTTTTGATCATGTTTTTTTTTTTTTTAGGTAGTTTACCATCATAGTTTCAGAAAGACCCGATATTCTCCAAGTTATGTGGGACTCGTTTTGGCAGGCTTTGCAAAGCTTAAAACTTTGTTGGTGGTATGCCCTATGTTAGTCTCGCTTCTGCCATTCACTCAACGAAGAAGGAACAAACAGTTAGTAGCATCAGTACAAAGCACTCTGCAAACATCTATCATTTCTCACTCACTCAGTTCACCAGCATCTAGTTCACCCAGACAGGCAATGGCACAGAATACAGCATAGAACGTGAAGGAATTTGTTACCATGATGACAGCTTTCCAAAGAACCATGGACACTGTAAACCAAAAGATGGCTGCACAATATGAGATTATTGTCGATCTACGACGTACATCTGGGGCATCATCATCAACCGTGCATCTGATCCTAGCTGCTCAGCTAAACCCGGATCTACCCCCATCGATTGAAAATCTCCAGTCTCGGATCCTTAGGACATGTTTCCCCTGGCTCCAATTTATCGGCCTCCAGTTCAACCTTCTACAGAAATTTTTCTTTTCGATATCAATGAAATTGATCTGGCCTTAGTCAAGATTGCTAGATTGGAGAAAGCATTAAAGAAATCCCAGGGCTTCAACTCTATTCTAGATATCGAAGATGGGTACACTAAGGCTTCGGTCAGATTACCAGAGAAATTTAAGATGCCCCACATCAATAGATTCGATGGAAGTTGGGATCCGATTGTGCATGTGCAGTTGTTTTCAGATATATTAAGATCCATGGATTTGTCTAGGACACAGAAGCTTTCCTTGTTTGGGAGAACCCTATCTGATGTGGCGGCCATCTAGTATGCTAAGTTGGAAGACTCAACAAAATGGAATTGGGAGGAGCTATTTGAGGCATTTGTCAATCAGTACTCATATAACACCCAGATAGAAGTAACCATTAGTGAGCTGGAGGCTATTACCCAGAACCCCAAAGAATCATTCATTGATTTTGTCACCCGATGGAGAGCCAAGGCAGCCCGAATGACAAATAGTCCTGCCGAAACAGAACAAGTTTGACTAATGGTCCAGAACCTTGAGCCAGACATGTTGCAGAGAATGATAGTGGCTCCATTGTCCACATTTGCTTTCTTACATGAGCTGGGGGTGTAGATTGAGAGTGCATTCAAAAAGGGTATTATCCATAGAACAAGCGAACCCGCAAGAAAGCCGTTTTCCCAGAGTTCCAATGCTAGTAGTAGCATTATTCCACGACTTGTAGATGTCAGTACTGTTGTTTCAACGGCCAAGATGGCTAATCCTTTTGCTACTGCCACAACCTCACAACCTTCGCAAAGTACTGGTCCACCGCGGAATCGAAGAGTTTTTACTCCCCTCTATATGAGCCCAACCCACACCCTTAAGCTATTAATGCAAAAGGAGCATCTCAAGCCTCTTGATCGTCCACTTCTGGACCCATTGCCACCCAAACATGACCTTACCCAGTATTATATCTTTCACCAACAACATGGCCGTCCCACGAACATGTGCTACCGTTTACGTCATGAGATCCAGGATCTCATTGACAACAAAGTCATCGCCCCACTTTCTAAACCCAACGTAACAACCAACCTACTTCCTGCACACAACCAAGTCCCCCCACCTAGAAAAATTAACCACATCCATACACTATCGCCCCTCTTCAACCCTAGCACATAAATTACCTTGTCTCACTTACGAAAATCGGAGGTAGTTATTCCAGAAGGCACAACCATGTGCATGATGGATCTAACACCACAAACCCAATCCAAGCTCGTATCAATAGAAATGGAGAGAGAGAAGAATGCATTGAAGACAGGGTCGTTTGATACCCGTGTCATAGAGAAGGGGGTCTCATTCGCGGAGGAATACGATCCCAGTTTATACATTGTGGCCATCGATCAGCCAAAGCTGATAGTTATATTACCGAACTTTCTCAACATTAATGCTATCGGGGAAGACCAAATGGCATAGAATCAGAATGAGTTTCCCGAGCAAAGCCTGAATGACTTAGCAAACCTAGAGGAGGATTTGGCAGAATTGGAAGAGGATCTGGAGGATCTTTACTTCTTCGAGAAAAAAGATACAAGCTGTGTGCAGATGGGATGGTGGGACCGGAGCCAACCAGAAACAAGCAACGGATGGTTGAGTAAGGAAGAGTCTGATGTGGAGGAACAGATAGGAGAGACTAGAAAGGAAGAAGAAAGTGGTGCTAGTGGCAAGGCTGACGCTATGCCTCTAGTTGAGAAAGAACAGACATTGGAATAATTCCAACGGGAGAGAGTAAAAGAGATCCAGAAGAAAATAGCCCTGGAACAGAAAAGGGGAAAAGAAAAAGAAGAGGCTAAGTCCACAACTGGCAATGTTCAAAATGCCAAGAAAATCGAGTGGGAGCCCAGTGATCAGAAGAAAATGTTAAGGAAACTCAGAAAGTATCGGGAAGCTAAAACCCGAGCTGTAGTAGAGGAAGAATGGTATTATAACGGGACACGTGATGTTAATATGCTCAAAATAGAACCTGACAGCAGCCCAGCGGGAAGTGTTGGGAAGATAGCGATCTAAGCCATGCATACACGGATGAAGGACGGAAGAATCATACCCCTGATGATACGTGGTATACTAATGAGATTGATCATCTGACCCGCAGTGGTCGGTACTTTAAACCCCTAACTTTAGATCAGCCAGAATCTTCCAATAGAGAGGCTGAGAAAGATAAACAGAAAGATGCTGAAGAAAACCTGGTCTTGAAATAACTAAAGAAGATCTAGGCCGACATATCCATCTGGGGACTGATAATGGCATCTCGGGAGCATAAACAAGCCCTACTCGAAGCAATGAACCAAACCAAACTGCCCATTGACACCACCGCTGACCAATTGGTGTTGTTGGTCACCTCTAGAAACGTTATGCCAGTAATATCCTGCACGGATAAAGAATTGCCTCCTGAGGGCGCCAACCACAACCGTTCTTTATATGTAACCTTGGAAAGTCAGAAAAAATGGATTTCGGTGGTGTTAGTAGATACCAGATCGATGATCAATGTATGTCCAATGAGAACTGCTTATGCTATCGGTTTGAGGCCGATTGACTTTACACCCACGACCCAAGCTATCCGGGCTTATGACAATACAAGCTAGGATGTTATAGGAATGTTCAAAAGCCATATCCGAACATGAAATGGAATTCCATGTCATGGATATACCAGCAACCTTTAACTTACTACTGGAAAGGCCTTGGCTCCACCAAATGAAGGTTGTGTCGTCAACTGTTCACCAACTGGTGAAGTACCCCTTTCAAGGTGGGTTTACTACTGTGTATGGCAATTCTGCAATTCACCCTCGCCAAGGAACTACCACACCAGTGCTGGGAATCATACACGGAAAAGAGGATGTATTTCTCTCCGGCTTGTCTCTGACAGAAGCTCGGCTTGTCTAGAACATCATGGCAAAAGACGAGGAGAATTATGTGAGTGCCCGATCAATCTACATGATGAATAAACAAGGGCATCTTCTAGGATTAGGATTAGGATTAGGTGGAAGTGGCAGGCAGGGAGGTACCATTGCCAAGGAGATGAGTCATAATCCCTACACTTTTGGGCTGGGATACAAACCTACCGCTGTAGACTGGCAAAGAAAGAGGGAGGAGTTAAGAGAAAGAATCAAAGCAAAGAGGACTGGGAAGCAATATGAGTTAGTCTACAAACCTATATGGGGAACCCTGAACGGACGCTTTGTCCACCATGGAGAAGATTTCCCCTTTTGTGGATTTCCGAAGCCTTGGTATGACTGGGAGACAAGGACTAGGTATCCTGGGTTTGAAATCTTCTTCGGGCACTAGTTACCGTAAGAGGAGGATGAGCAGGTAAACCTAAGCACTGGTACAGATCAAGGACGGGCTGCGAGCCTGGTTATTGAAGAGGAAGAGTTGTTAGGAAAGGCACTGGCTGACGTCCTGTCGAGTTCTACTACTGGAGCTGAGTCCGCTAACTTGGGGGATAGTTTTTCTATCTCAATGGTCAGGGATAAACCAGCAGAGGATTTTACTAGTGTTATCGTGGATGTATCTAAGGCTCCGTGCCTGATCTAGAAGTTTGAGAAGGGCACCATCGGCAATTCTGAATCGAATAGTGAGTCCGAGTTTAATTCCACCGAGTCTTTAGAGTTAGAATCAGACTCGAGTTCTTCAGAGTCTGGCCTCTCCGGGACTAGTAATCCGGATGCCAAAGTCCTGTCCCGGTCATCTTTTTCTTTTTCTTTTGAGTCCACTATAACTAAGGAGCCAGATCTTTTGAATGGAAATGAGGTGGACCTTGCTTATTACTCTGTGCCTTTGGTTTGTTGTACTAATCTTGATTTCTAAAATTTTGACTTGTACGAAGGGAAAGAAATTCCTCGAGCTTTGAAAAACCCGGTTGATTTTGAGGAGGAGAGGCATGTTAAGACCCATACAGATGAAATCATTGCTATTAATGTGGGTATTAAGAAGGATCCGCGCTTGGTTCAGATCGGGTCCATGTTATCTTCGGAGGAACGCGAGCGTTTAATCGCTTTATTAAAAGATTTCAAAGATGTTTTTGCCTGGTCCTACGAAGACATGCCTGGAAACGATCTTGAGATTGTACAGCTGTTACGACCCGAACCCGCCCCTATGGGTTTAGCATCGTAACTGGCCAGTAATCCGTGGATTACCGAAGGCCTCTGAACAGATAAATAGATAATAAGGGACTGCGGAAGCAATTATACAAAATAGATAGGGCCCGATGAGCTATGACAGGCATACATGGGACAGAATTTATTTAAACATATATATACACATGTCAGCATGCTAGTCAAAGGACACCAGTATTTACAAACTATTCACAGAAGTGTACTTCCCAAGACTTGATTTACAAAGCATTTTCAGAGACTAGCATAACTACAAAAACAGCCATGAAACTTGACTTCAATCGGAACCTCCTCGGGAGGCGTAATGGTTGGCTAACAAAACTGAAGTGCAGGCCATCAACTCTAGGCCTGATCCCGTACTTGCTCACCTACATACATAATATAAGGAGTGAGCTAAAGCTCAGTGAATAATAACAAGGTAAAGGCTTTAATGAATGATGCCCAAAGCATATTACAAATTTAATAACAGAACAGATTCACAGTCATGTCTATATCCATATCGTGTGTGGTACATCCCTTAGCACAACATGTCTCTAGGGTCAAGTTTATTAGATTCCATGAAGGAATCCTCCGGTACCGGGTAACATGTCTCGTACATAGGCCACGGTATTGTTTTCCCCGGGCAGGGGCCTGTGCCACAGTATTGTCTCCCCCGGGCGAGGGCTTGTGCCACGGTATTAACCCCCGGGCTAGGGCCTCATGACCGTAAGCCTCAGTATTATGTCCCCTGGGCGAGGGCCTCTGCTAAGGATACCACAATTACATTTGAAAGAGCATTGGATAATCATTCATTCATTCAAAACATAGCATTTCAGAAAATTATTCATTTCATAGCATTAGGAAATAATTAGAGTTAACATAACTTTACAGAGTTATTACTCACAGTTAATCTTGAGACACGTGAAGCGGAGGCGGTGATTAACGATTATGCACGCGTGACCTCTGAGAATACATAACAGATACACACTTGAAACATACTTTCGAATTGTGCATGACTTGTTTCGTTTGTTCTTAACGTTTTTCTAATCCCTTATCCTCACTATGGGGTCTTAAACATGGCCTAGGATGGAATGAGGATGCAAAAATACATTGAAAACCATTTTGTAAATTTTTGCTGAAGATAAGGTCCACGCTCGAGCGTGGGTTTACCCGTTCGAACGGGCATGCGGATAAAGGAGCTCCGCTCGAGCGTGAACTTCCCCCTTCGAGCGGGCTATAAAATTGGACAAAAGTACTGGATGCAGGATTTTCACGCTTGACGGGCGCTCGACCCTTGCTCGAACGTGAGACACAGACCCTCGCCGAAGGTATTTCGCTTGAGCGGATCAGAAACACAAAACTGGTATAGCATTTCACGCCGGCGTAACTCCCGACGCCGGCGAAATGCATGTACTCACGCCGAAGCGTGAAATTTCGCCGGCGTGGATCAAATTTCTGGAAATTCCGCTTATGAACTCAGAGTGCACGCTCGAGCGTGAAGTTCCTCGCTCGAGCGTGGATCAAAAATCTAGAATTTCCAGATTGATCTTCAAGCATGAAATTCAACATTTAAAGCTTCAAATTCGATCCCTTTGGGCTAGTTTTTTGGAAAATACTTAAAAACCCATAATATAACGTGTTTCCATGATCAATTTGCAAAAATCAAGGCCCAAAGGTAGCTCAAACGAGCACAATCTCAAACAAAACTTCATGAACATGATGTGCATGTAACATGCATGAATTCTAATGGCTTCCAATGCTCCAAAACATGATTCAATGCAAGATTGAGCTCAAAATCATGGTGAATTCATGGACTATAACAAAAATATAGGCTTGCATGCCAAAAATTTCCATAAAACACTTCAAAATGCTATGATTTGGACATACATACATAGATTACTACTCAATCCCACTCTTTAAACCAATTCTTGACTTAAACCTCCAATTACCATGGACCATGCAAGAAGTAGCTTCAAATACAAGTTCAAGAAGGTGAATTTCTTACCTTAGTTCTTAAATTCTAAGCATAGAAGCCCAATTTTTACAATTATCCTTCAATTCCTCAAATTCCAAGCCAATTCTTGTTGAACTCAAACTTTTCTCTCCTACTCTCTCTTTCTCTCGGTTGTCCAAGAAAAATGTCTGAGAAAATGATATGAAAAGCTCCTAATCAAGCCTTAAACAATGATGTAGAGAAAGGCCACTCAATGGCATTTAGGTAAATAATTATACTAATGTGATTTGCATTAATTAATCCAATTTAATCACTACAAATCAAATTTCAATTAAACCTACCATAAAATTCTATAAATCCTAACTAACATATAAATCAAGTCAATTTCTGATTTGGACGCCGATAGGGTTCTCAATTCGCGAATTGAAGTTCAAACGAGGACAAATATTTCTACACCGAACAGATAGAGACACATAGATCATGCAACACACATTTAATTTCAATCCAAATCCCTCCTAAATTACTGTTAGGCATAATTAAGTACGAATTGATGTTAATCAGGGGTCGGGGTTATTACAACAACACCGGATCCCTCTTGACCCTAAGGCCTAGCCAGTTAAGCAAAAACTGCATAGAGTTCACCCAGATTGGGCTTTGAAGATCAAGGAAGAAGTTACCAAACAGATTGAGGTAGGGTTCTTGCTTGTATTTGAGTATCCGACGTGGTTGGCTAGTATTGTTCCAGTCCCAAAGAAGAATGGTAGAATCGGAGTCGGTGTCGACTTCAGGGATTTGAATAAGGCTAATCCGAAGGATGATTTTCCACTGCCGCATATTGATGAGTTGGTAGACTTCACCGCGGGCCATGCATTCCTCTCGTTTATGGATGGGTTTTCCGAGTATAACCAGATTCTGATGGCACCTGAGGATAGGAAGAAAACCGTTTTACTACTCCGTGGGGTATTTATTGCTATCGAGTCATGCTGTTTGGGTTAAAGAATACTGGGGCCACTTATCAAAGGGCTGTAACTACCATTCTGCACGACATGATCGACAAAGAGGTTGAGATGTATGTGGACAATATGATTGTCAAGTCCAAAGATCAAGAGGGCCATTACACCGCCTTGAGAAAATTCTTTCAGCGGATTAGAGACTATAGATTGAGGTTGAACCTGCAAAAATGCACTTTCGGCATAACAACGGGCAAAATGCTTGGATTCTTGATCACACAGAGAGGAATTGAGGTTGATCCTTCCAAAATCAAGGCCATCTTAGAATGCCACCACCAAGGACTGAAAAGGAGGTGCGCGGTTTTCTAGGTAAAGTACAATTCATAAGACAATTTATTTCAAAACTAACCTTGACTTGTGAATCACTATTTGGTCTCCTGAAGAAAGGAAAGAAGTTCTAATGGAACGATCGTTGTTAGTTTGCTTTTCAACAAGTCAAGCAGTACCTGTAGAATCCGCCTGTGTTGTCATTGCCAGAACTAGGAAGACCGTTGATTTTGTACTTGTCAGTGACAAACTCAACCATGGTGTGTATGTTAGATCAAGAGTCGGAGGCCAAGGTAGAGAAAGCCATTTACTACTTGAGCAAGAAAATGCTGGATTACAAGACCCGTTACACTTTCCTTGAGAAATCTTGCCTAGCCTTGGTATGGGCTATCCGGAAGTTGAGGCACTAGCTGTTAGCTCACTTTGTAATCCTTGTTTCGAGATTAGATCCCATCAAATATCTCTTTGAGAAACTAGCGCTTACGGGTAGGCTAGCCGTTGGTTGCTTCTTTTCTCCAAATTTGATCTTAAATATGTTACACGCAAGTCGGTTAAAAGGAGAGCTGTAGTGGAATTCTTGGCAGATCACCCAGTAGAGAAGGAAGAAACGATGGAGTACTCTTTTCCAGATGAAAACATTCTGCAAATAGAGGAGAAAACGTGGATGATGTCTTTGATGGAGTAGCCAATCAATACGGTTATGGAATTAGTGTGTTGCTGATAGCGCCTGATGACTCCCATATACCCTTAGCCTTCAAACTCCGGTTCAAATTATCCAATAATGAAGCAGAATATGAGGCATGTATTGTTGGTTTAGAAGCCGCCCTAGAACTAGGGGCAAAACGATTGGATGCCATTGGGGATTCGAACTTGGTTATGTCTCAAGCCAATGGAGATTGGCGAGTTAAAGAGGAGAAAATGAAGGTTTACCATCTGGTCTTGGATATGTTGATTCCGAGGTTTGAGAAGTTAACGTTTACCCATCTGCTAAGGGAGAACAATCGATTCGTTGATGCACTAGCAACTCTATCTTCTATGGTAGACATTCTATTGGGAGTTAGGATGCGTCTGATTATTATTGAACAGAAGTACACGTTGGCCTATGAAACCATTTCCACGATAGATGAGGCTTTTAGACAAGAACTTCTGGTACTGCGATATTAGGGATTTCCTAGAAAATGAGGTGTATCCACCAGGAGCAAATGCCATGGACAAAAAGGGAATACAACGTCTGGCCGTTCAATTTATCATCTATGGGGGCAAGTTATACAAAAGAGGCCATCTGCGAATGCATAAACTATGTGTGGAGGAAGAAAAATCAAAGCGCCTTATGGAGACCATTCACAGAGGAGAGTGCGGAACCCACATGAATGGTGTAATGCTCCCCCGAAAAATCCTTAGACAAGGCTACTACTAGTCAACCATAGAAGACGACTGTATTGGTTTTGTTCGGTGCCACCATAAATGTCAAATTCATGCCAATCGCATGAACATACCACCGTCTAAACTCTACAATATGACTTCACCATGCCTTTCTCAGTCTGGGAAAGCGACGTTATCGGTGTAGTCATGCCAAAAGGGTCAAATGGGCACCAGTTCATCCTGGTAGCAATCGATTACGTCACGAAATGGGTAGAGACCCAGTCCTACTCTGTGCTAAAAGCGTCACATGTGGCTAAGTTTATCAAGAACAACATTATCTGTAGGTATGGGGTGCCCAATGAGATTATCTCTAATAATGGGCCGCACTTCAAGAAATAGGTGATAGACTTGCTTGAGAAATATAATGTGGCTTTCCATAAGTCATTGACCTACAAGCCACAAACCAATAGAGTTGTCGAGGCTGCGAACAAAAACATCAAAAGAATTCTGCAGAAGATGGTAGAGACTTACATGGACTGGCCGGAGAAACTGCCATTTGCGCTCTGGGGCTACAGAACCTCAATCTGAACATCTACAAGGGTAACCTCCTATTCTCTCGTTTATGGAATGGAGGCTGTTTTGCCAATTGAAATTGAAGTGCTGTCGTTGCAAGCTATGGCCGAGTGTCAGATAGCGAAGGCAGATTGGCAACAGAGCAGATTCGATGAATTGATGCTGTTTGATGAGAGAAGACTAAGGGCATTGTATCATGTCCAGGGCTACCAGCGTAGAATTGCCATGGCTTTTAATAAGAAAGTGAAGTCCATAAATCTCAAGGAATGAGACATGCTACTCAAAGATAACCGAGCTCCCATCCATGACCCTTGAGGCAAGTTCAGACCTAATTGGACTGATCCTTACATTATCAAGTCAATCTGGTTAGGAGGGCCAATTATTCTCATGGACCTAGATGGCCTGGAGTTTTCATAGCTGATCAACATGGACAAGTTGAAGAAATATTATCCTTGAGAGGCTTGCTAGGCCAAAAACCTGAAAGGGCAACCTAGGTAAAAGTTAGAATGACAAATTAGAAATAAAGAAAAATTGAGCTCGCAAGGTTGAAAACCCTAAAGGGTGACTTTCGAAAAAGTTAGAGCACAAAAAGAGAGAGTTAAAACTCGAGTGAACTTGAACCGAACTACATAAGGCCTAATTCCCATCTTTGGGATACATAGGCAACTTCATCTTAAAGTTCGGCCGTAATCATCTCCAACTCAACTGGCATGTCCATTTGTTTGATTAGGTCATCTTTGCTCGTTATTTATAAGCTTGGCCGTGATCTTCATGGCTTGGTTGTGATCTTCATTTTGGGAAGAAGACTTGTTGTACAATGTATAGCAGTGCTGGTATGCAATCAGGGACAGTTATGATTTCTTTTGATTCGGGACTGTACATTTTCATAATCAATTCTGTGTGTGTCAGGTGGTGATTGTTTCTAAAAATTATTTTGAAAAGTTTTAATAAAAGTTGATTTTATTCAAATTTTTACCCTTTTACAAGTTGCACCATTTTTGGGACCAAAAGGAAAATTTTAGTACTCGCAACTTTAATTTTATGGATTTCAATATCTAATACATTCTCCAACTCTTTGCTACAAATTAAAGTTACTTTTACATCATAAAAACTTGAAAAGAAATATCAAAGCAATAAAACTAGGGGCACATGAGTCAGGTGTTCCTGTGCCCTTCGGTCGTACTGGCAGAAGTCCCTGCAACTAAAGTTGGTCCAGCTTGTGCCTCGTTCTTAAGCCAAGCAAAGCCAAGCATTGGCCAGAAAAGACATAACTGAAACTAGGAGTAGGGGCCAAGAGCTCTCTCATCCTTCAAGCAGTGAGGTACCTAGCAAAGTGTGAAGTACGAATCGGGAATGAAGCCGGGTATTCTATCCCCTCCTCTGGGCAGGTCTGATCATACCCAAATTAGCGTCTGAACCAGAAAGGGAAATAGAACACAGTGTGTGTGAGGCCAATCAACTAAACACTCGGTTGTCGGGTCATGCTGTAGCTCATCTCGGCTAAGTCAAGCCAGGGTAACGCCAAACTATGTTGGCTGCAGACCTATGGCACATCCAGTTACACCATCATCCCTTATTGGAGAAGTCCACTAGGCATTGGCAAAAAAAGTATGCTCGAGCTGAGTAAACTGGGCAAGGGTTCACCACCTTTAGCTTGTCCATCAGCTAAACCTAAGGAAGGGATGAAAAATAAGAGAGATTAAATAATAGAGAAATGTATATTGAGAGAAAAACAAGGAAAGGGCTTTGAGAGAAAATAGAGTGTGAATGTCCAATGATGTGAGACATATATATGAGATAGGGCAGGAAACAATACCTGGAGCTATAGTGGACTCCCCACAAACCTAGTGGTCTCTCGCCGATGAAAAGTGTCTAAGCCCATCAGGGTCTCGACCAATGCCAAACCGATACAACTTTTACCTTTTTTCAGGCATTAGGCTACCTCAATTAACTTGATATTGGCTCCGCCGAAACTAGGGGCAAGAAGATAGTGTGCAAGCATACACAAGTAGAGTGCATATTGCCGAAAGCCTCGCTAGAGGAGGTCAACTTGGTCACCGATGTCAGAAAATTGATGAATCAAGCTGGGTTTATCTAGCTCTCCGTCGTGGGCCAAGGATCGAGCTTTGTGCAAAGTAAACCCACATATCCTTCCTAAGGCTAAGGCATGGCCAAAATGGGGCTAAAGTATGATTTTCTCATTATGCCGGGATTCCATTAATGCCTGAAATTCTTCAAGAGTAAGGCATATTTCTTGTGCTCTGAAGTGAAAGACATATGTAATCGGGTCCCAGTATTGGATTGCGGTGTGGAGGAACGGAAAACAAAGTGGAGTGCGACTCAAGGAAAAAAGCGTGTTTATGCCGAAACCCCAAAAATTTACCTTTTTCATGTTGTCCAAAGTGGCTATCCAATCTACAAGTTTCTCAACAAGAAATGGCTCCATTTGTGGAAGAAACAACATCTGAAATGAAGTTTTGGAGAAGAAATCACGAAGGACCTTTTGTAGAAGATAAGGCTGTGAGTGGAGGCTAGCTGTCAGCATTCTGGTGGCCCTCACATTTGTGGCCGGCCGTCCATCAATCTAGCCAGTCGTCCACCTGTTTGTTGGATAGTTTTGGCAGCCTGGTTTTGTCTTAGTCTTTGTGTTGTTCGGTCTTATTTTGAGTCTTTTGGTTTTTGCAAGTGTGTATAGCTGTTTTTGGTCTATGTTTGAGTTGTTTTTGCTTTATTTATCGAGTTGTATGTTGTATTTTTGTCGTTGGTCGACTCATTATCCGATTCAGAACATTATTCTAATGCAAGTATGTTCGGTTTCAAATTCAACTTCATGTTCTTTTTCATGCCAGTATGTTACTCGTGTGCTCATGTTGTAGAACCAAAACTCTTTTCATAAAAACTGCGAGGGTTTTATTCTGATCATGGATTTTACAAAAGAAGTACAAATTTCAAAAGCAAATATAAAACCTATCTGAAGCTATACATGTGCTAAACTACCAACCTAAAAGAAACTAAGCAAAAAAGTCCAAAAAATAGCGCCAATCATCTCAGGCTCGAGAGGCCCTCTTCGTCCTCTTCTTCGGAGGGAACTCGAAGGCACTGTCTCCGTCAATGTCGCTGTTAGAACCAAACTCTGAGCCTCTGCTTCCTGCCTCGGAGCCAGCCTCGGCATCATCTTTGCTCTCCAATCTTGAGCCAGCATCATTGTCCTCGCTCTCAAACTCAGAATGTCCACTCACTATCTCCTCGGAGGCGCTGGCCTTGTCATTATTATCGCCACTCAGAACGGGCTCCGAAGGACTGCTCCGGCCTTGGGCACCCCTGTCTTTGCCTCTACTGCGAAGCTTGTCTCGACTACGTGTTGGGGCCTACCTCTCTTCCCTCACTACTACTGGAGGAGGTGTTACTAGTGCTAGTGCCGCTGCTACCACCGGTGCCCTCGGTACAGCTAGGATCTGAAAAAAAATAATTGTCAACGTATCAGCTACAGTGTGTGTATCAGATATAGGCATAGTGTGCAGAATAAGTGCAGAATGAGTGTCATGCAGAAATTAAATACAGTATGAGTAGAGTATGTGAGTATAGTGTGCCAATGTAATGTATCAGTATATCAGTACAGTTTGGGGAAGACTACAACAGAGATACCAATGTATCAGTGGAAATATGATAATGTAGTGTACAACAGAATTAGTAATGAAATGCATACTAAAATGAGAGGAAGTACTTGAATACTGTGGAAACCAAGCAGCGTCTCTTTCCTTTGCATCATGCCGATTAGAGAAGCGACTAGCTCAAGAAGGCTCTCTGTATACTCCGTAGTAAGTGCTTGTAAGTGCAATTGACTGATCAATATCTGGAATAGACATATCTGAAATGGAAAATGTGGGGTGCAAATTATAAAGTGTGGTCCATACCTGAGGCGCACCTCGAGCTCTAACATACTCGTGCCCTGCCTCTGCCGGCTCGATCAGAATCTGGTAGGCAGTCCTAGTCGGCCGCCAACATGTGAGCACAGTAGGAATCTCTGGCCAACTGGTCATCTGCCTAACAGGAGGGGCCCTTCTAGTATGGGCCCTGGTAGCTCGAGTCGCCTTACCTGCGACAGGAGTTCTCGCTCCCTCGCCTGTGTGAACACCCGTCAGATGAGGCATAAGATGAGTCTAGATGAATGTCGCATAATCACCCTCTACTTTGAAGAAGTCCACATCCAGGCCCGCCATGAATTGAATAATAGTGTCAATTGAGAGGCTATCTGTTGTTCGCATAAACGCTGGGGGTTGCATGGGAATGACTGGATCAGGTGAGCCTACGATCTGGCATACAAACTGCTTGCTCAGAAACCAGGCTCGACAGACTGGGCCCTTTAAGCGAGATATGCCCTAAGCCCCTACATACTGGTCCCTCACCCCGACCGACATCATCGCCTAGGGCTGCCACGTGATTTGCAAACAGACAACAGATTTGTTAGTTGCCTTCAGATGTCGAAATATGCATTAAAACAGTAGTGGAGCAAAAATGACTAAGAATTTCAAGTTACCTCAGTGGCAGTCACTGTGTCAAAATATCGGCGAAAGAAGGCAAACGTTATATCATCACGGCTCCGGCGCCAGTGCCGGCCGTCGTACCGTTGCGAGTAAGGGACAATAGGAGGGATCTCATCTAATGGCTCTGGAGAAAGGCTCGAAAAATATGCGTAAATCCATAACTGTAAGGAAAGGGCAACAGTGTTATCAACAGTGTCAACAGATATAAAAATGCAATAGATACAGAAAGTGCACAGAGTATGAACATATATAGAAAGTGCAAAGCAGAAAGCATAGAGTATGAACAGATATAGAAAGTGCAAAGTAGAAAACATAGGTGTTGAACAAATATAAAGCAGGAAATGTGAAGTAGAAGGCATAAATGCAAGGTAGAAAGTGGAGTGCATACCTCCCAGGCTCTTTCTCCTCATACGAAAAGTGGAGCTCATATACTTGTAAAGTGTGGCGAGGCCAACTTTGCCCCAGTCATAGAATTGGACGTGGGGCAAGGTCACTAAGGCGCTCAGTAATACGGTGGTCCACCTGTTCGCAAATAAGGTGGTACTGAAGAGGAACATCAGGAAACCCTAGGCGTACCGCTCTATCTCTTCCAGGGTCACGGGCTCGCTTCCGTGGAGATGCTCAGAAAACTAGCTATACCGCACCATCGTTAGTCTGGATACAAGTGGGCACACTCCAAGTAGGAAGATCCAAGATGCCTTCCACTTGCTCATGTCCGTGTCAAAGGGGATCGGATCACCCCTACTCCTAAGCCTGTCAGCATGGTGAAGTCGTAGGGAGTCATCATTATCTCCCAGTGGAAGAGAAGTGAAAAGAATCGGTGGTGTCCCACCACCTCTTCACTAATGCTCCAATAAGGGGCCGGCTTGCTATGAGACGTGAAAGTCCAGAGCATAAAAGACCGAAGCCAGCCTCGTCAACAATATTGCGGACCAGGAGCTCAGAGTGCGATCCTGGTCACGCCGCCCATACCTCAGAGGCACAGGAGTCTCCCTGTGACAAAGAAGAGTGAATCAGATGAAGGACAGTGATAAATGAGCATTTAGAATAAAGGCAATGCAAGAAATGCAATTCAAGGGAAGGCAGAAATACATGAAAATAGAGTTTTTTACCTCTATGGTGCTATAAGAAAGATGGGAGTCTGGCTCCCTCAACAGAAGGTCCTCTGGCTCGCCGCGTGCAAACGCTGAAGTGCCTGATGCCTTCGGACGGTAATATATGTCTGCAGGGATGATACGTCTCTAGATCAAAGGGCCGAATCCCCAGTATTAATGGCTCGAGCTCAAGTCCTGGAGCAAACTCTACCTCCAGGTCAGCTGCAATACCCTCCGTCGCTAGCTCCTCAACCTCAGCAACGGGTGATGGTGAAGGTAGAACCTTGGGAGGAACCCTGTCATGTGGAATATCGTCTGCCATTTGGGAAAGTAGGTGAAAAGTGGGTGAAAAATGAAGAAAAATGGAGAAAAGATGAAAAACTTGAAAAAAGTCAACCCTAGGAGAAAGAAAATGGGAGAAAAAGTCAAAACCTAGGGAAGTTCCTGAAACTCAAGAGAAACTCAAGGGAAACAAGCCTAAAGTGATGAAAATGCAAGAAAAAGTGACAAAATCAAAATTTGATCAGTTCAAAATGTAGAGAATCAAAAGGGTTTTATGAAAAAAGTTTACGTGGGGCATTGGAAAGCGTGTATAAAGTATGGATCTAGAGAGAGGAAGCACCTAGAGATAGAGGGTAAAGATTTTGGATGTGTATGTGTGTGAAAAGTGAAGCCTTGAGGTATGTATTTAAAGACATGAAGCATAATGGTAGTTTTGCCCCCGAACTGGCACGGGTGGCTGGCAGGCCACATTTGTGGATGGCAAGCACAAATAGTGGCCGGTAGGTGGCCGGTGGTCCTCACTTGTGTCTTGATGGCATTTTGTGCGTCTGTTCCCCGAGAAGTGTATGAGAGGTTCATTGTTGGGTTCAGATTGATTCTAAGGGATCTCGAAACTGCGTTCCGATGCGTGAACGTTCTCTATTTGCCAATATGAACGAGGTGTATCCTTTTTTAGCATGGTGCAACGTCTCCGAGAGGTAAGTCGGAGGTTATCGCTAAACATAACTTTTGCTCGTTCTATCAAATTACGTATTTGTTTTCTTCTATTGCATCAAATATGCATTTTCACATATACTTGTGTCGCACGCATGCCCTGTATCATTCATGATTCATGCATTAAGTATGCTTGCATAGAATATGCTTTCAATTAACATCGTACATCGATTGTCTGTCTTGCATAGAACATGTATTATCATTATGTTGAGTTGTCAGCTTGTTCACTTTGTGCATCTATCGCACTTACTCGCTTCATACCTTGTTTTATTATCTCCGTAGGCTTCGTTTTTCGAGGCCGAGGCCTTCTCGGGGAAGAGATAATCTTGCTTAAGTTCTGACTGTTTGATTGTTCATTTGTTGACTTGTTTAAATAGGTTAAAAACATTGGGTGTGCCTGGTGTTCACACCACCCCTCCTCCTCTCGTGTGCAACGCGTTAGGATTGTTTAAATCGGTTAAAAACAGCAGGTGCGCCTGTTTGTTCACACCACCCCTCTTCCTCTCGCGTGCAATGCGTTAAGATTGCTTAAATCGATTAAAACAACAGGTGTGCTTGTTTGTTCACACCACCCTTCCTCCTCTCGTGTGCAATGCATTAAGATTGTTCAAATCGGTTAAAAATAGCAGGTGCGCCTATTTGTTCACACCACCCTTTCTCCTTTCACGTGCAACGCGTTAGGATTGTTCAAATCGGTTAAAAATAGCAGTTGCGCCTGTTTATTCACACCACCTTTCCTCCTTTCGCGTGCGACGCGTTAGGATTGATCAAATTAGTTAAAAATAGCAGGTGTGCCTGTTTGTTCACACCACCCTTCCTTCTTTCACGTGTAACGCGTTAGGATTGTTCAAATCGGTTAAAAACAGCAGTTGCGCCTGTTTGTTCACACCACATTTCCTCCTTTTGCGTGTGACGCATTAGGATTGTTCAAATCGGTTAAAAATAGCAGGTGTGCCTGTTTGTTCACACCACTCCTCCTCTTTTCACGTGCGACGCGTTAGGATTGTTTTCCTTGGTTAAAAACATTGGGTGTGCTCAGTGTTCACACCACCTTTCCTCATGCATGAGACGCGTTAGGATCTCGAGTCCTTGGTTAAAAACATCAGGTGTGCCTGGTGTTCACACCACCTTTCCTCACTTTGCGTAAGACGCGTTGGGATTGTCTTCATCCAGTGCGCCTGGAGTACCATCTTTTTACCCTCTCTGCGCAAGGCACAATTTGGGTTTGGAACCTTTTTCGTTCTGCCTATGTGAGACGTTGCTTGGCTTATATTTTCTTACATCCTTTCTACGTGTGACGTAGTTTGGTTTGTGCTTTTGTTGTCTCGATCGCATGAAACGTGTTGATTTATTCGCGTCTTTCCGTGTAAGACATGGCTTGATTCAATTTGCTTTAATTTATGTTGCAATGCTTTAGTTCATTGCATGATCATAAGTTATTTTTCCTGCATGTGATTTGCTTTTTGCCCTTGAACTACGCTGGTTTGATTCCTTGCAAAGGGATATGTAGGCAGCTTCTGAGCGCAACGATTTACTTTATGTCTTGTTTGTTTTGCCCAAGTCTTACGGTCTTGTCAAAATAGGTCATCTTCAGGCTTTGACATTTACTTACGTCATTTTATGACTTCGAGTTCTGCCAAAGAAGGGTAACTGTAGACACCCTTTTTGACCGCCCTTACGACTTGGGCACCATCACTTGCACTCCCAATGATGAATATATGCTTGTCAAGTACTCGAAAGTCCTCAGCAGAATACCACAGCTCTGAGCCTCAAAACTCTGTAAACCTTGTACCATGTTTTTGCACGAAAACCTCAGCCTTTCAGACTTGAAAAACCTGGGACATACAGGCCTATTTTTGTGGGCTGCTGGCCATCCCTTTTGGCTACCGGCCACCCTTGTGCCTTGCCAGCCAAGTGTGTGGCCTGCCGGCCACAAGTGTGTTTTGCAGATATTTTCTGCTAGCTATGCCAACTGTTTGCACAAATGTTTGCATCTACCTACACATGTATGGATGGATGTTTCTGAGAGAGTGTGATGTTTTTCTATAAATATAGGACCTCCTCTTCCATTTTTAAAGGTTAGAAAATTTAGAGCAAAATTAATTTTCTCTCTCTACAATTCTCTCCCTCTCTCTCGAAATTTCTTGAGCTTTTGCCTATACACTCTTAACCAAACCTTGCCATCTTTGAGCTGAGGTATTTTTTAGCCTACTTTGAGCTCTTGAGGGTGTATATGTGTTGAATTATTGCTTAAAAGTGTTCTTCCCTTCAAGAGGTATAAGACTTAGCTTGTTTCATTGCTTTAGTTGCTTCTTTTCCTACTATTTTTCTATTGTTTTGGGTTGTATAAACTCTGTATTTTTGGGCTAAAACTTGCGGTGTAAGGCGTTAAAGGGTGGAGGGGAAGTTCACCTTTATTGCCGCCTTGCTTCTCTAGCCTTTACCCTTGTGTTTCCCACCTTTACAATATATTTTTTGAGCTTTTAGATACTGATTTTTAGAGTTATTTCAGTGGCTAAAAACATGTTTTGAAATCCAAAATTGGAGGAGGTAGCCTCCCCTTCTTGTGTCTTGTTCACTAGCTTACATAGCTTCATGTTGTAGTTTACTATTTTAGCTATTTTTGTCATAATTCCAGCACTTCTTTTGCATGTTTTAAGACTATTTTAGGACTGTTTTATGTGTTCATTGCATTTATGCTTTGTTTTGCAAGCTTGTAGTTTAGTTGTCCTCAGAGGTTTGGTATTTTCGGCCTTAGCCACTAACCTATTTGAATTGATAGCACTTATTTCTTGCTTTTCTTATTTGTGATCACCTCTAATCATCTCTGCAACCTCCCTCATTTCTTGGCTTTTTATTTGTTTTGAGAGTTATTTCAAACTGATTGTTCTTGTAAGCTTGAGATAGAGGTTGTTATGCTTAATGGTTTAATCCCTTTCAGGGGTTCATTATCAACAGCATGACATCTCTCTCATGTCTTAAACTAACCCTTGGTTTGACACTTCCCTCCTTTAGAGGACTTAATCTTCACCTTTGGACTTAGTGAATTAAAGAATGAAAAGGAAATTAAAATAGAGTAATAAAACTTGGACTAAAATGATGCAAGATAATAACTTGGTTTGGGTTCAATCAGATGTTAATTGAACTATTGAGTCTTGAGTCATTTCATACTCATTAGTGATAAAACGGTTAAAGAGTCGTTGTCAACCATTTCCCTTAATAATCCATGATAGGGAGGGGGTTTGAGAGTCTTATTTGTTGCATTTATTGAACTTGCACCATTTGGTTCATAGGCCATCATGCAATGAAATTGCATCGATTGATGATTTGTGAATCAAGTTTACTACTCCTTTGAGCTGTTTGATGATAAGGAGGGGCAAGTTGTGCAAAAAACCCTTAAGAATATCCTGTGCTTGCTTTATTTGCTCTCTATTGCAGCAGGAAAAACCAGGCATCGGTGGACGGTAGACCATCATTTGTGGCTAGTAGGCTACCACTTCTAGCCTGTCGGCCACCTTTGCAAAATCAAAAAGTGTACTTTTCTAGCAAAATAAAACTGGTTTTGAGGTGAAAAACAATGCAAATGTTCTACTGTGCAACCGAGGCTTTTGGCAGTAGGACAGTGGTCTTTTTCGGGTGGAAATCCACGCATGCATGAGCATTCCTTGTTTACCATGGCAAAGTAGTTAGAGTAATTAGTTTAATACTTCTCTAAACTTTGTATTCATGTTTAATTAGTTGATTTGTAATTCATTATTTAGTTTTAATTTGTTGTAATAATTAATTAGCTAGTTTAGTTGATTATTTCATTTGGTTTGTAATTCGTAGAAATTAGCTTAGCTAGTTAGTTTATTCGGACCACCCTGCGTGAGGGCGCACAGTTGTAATAATATGTATGTCTTCCAACCCCACGTCTTTCTTCCTTTTATTTACCTGCTTATGATGGTTAGTTTAGAAGCATCATGTTTCATTTAACATTTCTCATGTTTGTATCCACTTGTATTGCATACATCGAGGCTTAGTGCATCATTCTAACTTGCATCGTTAGTTAAATACCTCTTTGAATACATGCTTAGACCGCATGCTATCAAATTGATTCATATACCATGCTAGTAACCGAGCCTAACAATTGCATATCGCATATGTTGTATTAGTCATATTGCATTAGTTAGGATCATGCATTTTTTCTAACTCTTTTATTGGAGTACTAGGTGAGCTCTTACTTGTTTTAGCATAATCGCATGCGTGTGATTGTTACCATGTCAAAGCGTGTTCACCATGAGGCTAGGTGCTTAAATGATATAACTGTTTGAATACCTGTGGATGAAGGCTAGTTGCTTGAATTGGAATAGTTCGACTGATGTCCATTTAAGCCCACTTTTTTAAGTGACAAATTCACAAAACAATTTCAAATAAAACATGAAATCAAATGTTTCAATTCCTGCAAAAATTAGTCTATACTTGTGTGAGTCACATAGTAATATAGCTAATAATCGAAACAAGAGCATATAATGTAAATAAAAATCACATCATGATTAGTAGAGGCCGATCTTTGATCAGGCAAAGGGGGTGCTCAATTCATGACCTTCTCCTCTTGTACCTAAGTTTCCGAGCCGAGAGAACTTTGGTGATAATAGACTAATGGCCTTTGGCATGAGTCTCGGGTTTCCTAAATTTTCCAAAAATATTTGGGTGGCGACTCCAAAATCTGGCAAAACAGTCTATTTTTGGCATTTTATTCAAACATTGATTTTCCAAAAAGAATTACCGAATTTAGACTCTTTTTATATTTTCACTGTTTCACACTGCACTTGTAAAATCAAATTCAGAACCACAGGTAGAGTCCGAACTGTAGGGCTTCTCATCTTTCGAAAGGAGCGTGAAAAGTCGAGCTATACCAAGTTCTGCTTATATAGGAAAGTTACGAGACTCATATGATAGATGCATTATCTCAGATAATGTCTATCTCATATAAACAATATCTAATTAATAATTATCATCTAATATATTGACAATTATCCATATCAAGATTATCCCATATCAAAATTATCTCATATCTTGAAATATAATTTATTATTTTATTTGGATCTCTCCTAATTGGATCATGCCACCATGGGTGACCCAATTGGGTCCAAGTTCTAAACTTGACCCAATTTCCAACATCTCCCACTCGAATATACGCTGGCATGACATCGCGCCTTTTGTATCTCAATCTACCCAATAAATGCAATCATACTAGCGAATGGACTGTATGACCACTAAGAACACCTGCATGTGGAAGCTCTACACTAGAAACTCAAAAGGGGCCAACATAGAGACATCAACCTGAAAATAAAAATAATGTCTCATATACCCCAGACCCATCTAATTACACCGGTCCAAAAAACATCTCTCATCCCTCAAAAGAGCATGTTTGACCATCTTAATTCTTACAATATATTCACACTCAATCCGCTTCTCATACAGAGTGATGTAAGTTGTCGGCAGTGAATGTACAACAGTGGTGTAATACTAGATGATCTTCCTTTTGTCCTCATGCCATTGAGTTTAGGATTGACCGCTTTCCCAGTGATGTCCCTTCAGATCGAATCATACATGACCATAGGTAACATAACAAAGTAGCAGAACATCAACCCCTTACCTTATGACATAATCAAAGGTCACAAAAGGATACATAAGTAAAAATCATATAAATAATGACACGTAAAACTCACACGGTGAGGAAACAGGGATCCATTCTCTCACCTCAAGCACATGTAGTGTGAATACATGCTACAATGGAGTAACTCTTCCATTTGCTTGCCTTCTAAGCGCCAAATGAGATCTTGCATCTAGCTAATCATAACAGGCACAACATGAAAAGTGAGTACTAAGATCCATGTTTGGTCTTTAACACGACCTCATCTTGGTTGCAACCAAGGCGACACACATAGTGGATAATTTAAGCCTCTCTTGACTCCAAATAAAATAAACCACTAGTCTTATCATTGCTCGCTCCCAAGCACCAAGGGCGATTGCTCGTATGAGTAAGGCAATCTTGCCTGCTGACAACATCATCTGCTAAGCATTATGACATAAACCATAATAGCATCAATATTCCATAATCTTACAAAAAAAATAAGTGATCAATTGAAAAAAACACAACCATAGTCTGCGCAATTCTAGATTCCAAACATAAGCCCTATCAGCACCTCTTGCGATAAGTATATATAATAGAATCCACTATGTGCGCTTTACATGAAATGGTTCAAGATCACTACCTCTTGCACAATTACCTTTCTAAATATATTTTGGTGACCAATTTGCGTTCATTCAAGATGCGCCCAACAAGCGCATTGAATCTTACAAAGGGAAAATTTATACACTACCGATAAAGCATCCTATCCACAGTCTAATGAGCAAAGTCAATGTCTAAACTACTCAGTTGACCATTTACAAAAGATAACGCTCACCATGCCGAATACGCCCACATAGCATATTTTAGGATCCCACAACAAAAGATCAAGGAATATGGGTCATCTGTTTCTCCCAAAGACAATCTGAGGATTCACTCAATAGCTAATGCTCTAGCTTTTACCGATATGTAAGTCAATGGGTTTGTAATTTCGCATCTAGAATCATTCTACGATATTCCTTATGTAAGTCATCAAAGACAAACTGAGAAATCTCTCAGAACAATCTCTAAGAATCGTACATCTGAGCATACAAATTATATCACCTATGCCCATTATGTCTAAACAGATGACTGCCAACCCTAGGTGGCAACAACCTTATAACTTTCTAGCTTATAATGACTAAGTAAGGAAAAACTTCTTTTGGACAATTGATCATGCCTCAGTGGTCTTCATCGATCATTGTTGGCCTATCATAGCTCAACTAAAATCTAAGAACCACTATTTGGATAACTATTTTAGGCTGTAAAAATTTATTAGAACTAGCAATCTCTTTGCGCTCTTAACTTTTCATCATAAAAGCAGAAGGTAAATCCTTACGGATCTACTTATCCAATTCTCCAACGAGAAGTTGGGTCACAGCGTCCACAAATCAAAGTTTCGAACTTATGTCAATCATAGCCTAAGTCGAAGTAACTTCACTCCCCATAAGGAAGTCTTCTCATGGTCTACACTTTCCTCAATGGTGCGACTTTTCGGTATTTAGCAAGCCTTATGCCTCAAAAAATGACTATCCAAATCGCGCATAACTTTAGAACAGTTTTGCGTCATAGCAGAAAGTCAACCAAATCTTATAAATGGTTAATTCTCAAAAATTTTGTCTTAAAATGAGCAACTTTGATCCACTTTCCAAAAATAGGGGACTAGAGAGCGTTTGGCATTTTCGTAGGCTCTTTATCATCTTGCGGAGCAATCATGAATGTTTCCCTCTCAATCATCCAGTAATGACGTGGAAAATTTTTACATTCGCTACCACGCAACTAAGGCTTCGTTTGAGAAGAAGGGTTAGGTTGGGTTTGGGGCTATTTTAGCCACAAAAAGACAAAATAAGCTTTTTAGCCTAATAAGATAAAATATCACATCGAATCCGTAATCATTACATTCTTTCTCTTATAAAAAGTCAAAAAAACCAAAAAGCCCTTCTCAAGCGAAGCTTTTTAGCCCCAAGCTAAAAAAGCCAAAAAGCCAACCCATTTCCCAAACGAACCCTGAGAATATAGAGTATTCTTCTCTAATGAAGTAATCCACTAGTAGGTATGTTGCTCCCACTATTCCTTGGATATTTGAAATTTTTTTTCATGATCAATTAGGCTACATAAAGCACCGTACTTAGCATTTTCTATCTTATAGAGTTCCAAAACTCTATTTATGTCACCTTTATTAAGAAAACTTTATGTTACACTCCCACAAAGCTGCTCACCTATAAGCACATGACTTGGAGGGTTTACATGACAGTATAAAGGTTTAGGCCCAACTAGGTAGTGACTCATGACTAAATAATGTTCACTAGATCATAAAAGGATGTCATGGAGATATCAAGTGCGCTTAAGTCGCAAATTTAACTAGTAAGTGCAAATCCCCTACACTTTCAAGTCAATTTTATTCTCCATACACTTTACTGCATCTAGTTGAAACACAATGATACTCCTTTTGCCATCTCTATTTCTCACTTCATAGTTAGTTGCAATTAATTCTACTATCCACAAGAAGGAGAGAATAAGCTATCAATCTATGACAGTTCCTAAAGTAACTTAAGCGCGAATTAGGCTAAAGAGTCTAATTCAACACAATGCTCTCACGAGCGATGCGTCAAATTCTTAAAGTCATAACAACCTTGTCGGCCTTGACCTTTTCATTATTATCCTGCAATTTTTGCGCTTAGTAGTAAATGTCATTCAAAAGCGTTAGCCTAGATAAGGAATCATACAAAGAAGCACCTTATCATGTCTCACACTCAAGTGTAGTGTCTAGATTTACACAAGTTGGTAGTGCTAATAGATTTTGCAGTCACAAGGCGCTAATCTTCTCACTTAGTGTTAATAGATTTTGCTGCTTCTAAACGCTAATCTCTTAACTTTAAGTGATACTTCAACATACGCTATTATAGTGTATGAAATTTTGCTTTATCCATTCCCATCAGTTGGGTAGAGAGCAAAACACTGCTCATACTGGCTACTCGTCTTACACTCAATGACTAACTCATTTAAGCTCTCATATCTTGGATGATGTAACTCTTGGATATTGCTTCATCCAATAATGCAACATTATTAAAAGTTAAATTACAAAGTCAATCCACGCAGCTCAATAGTCAAGATCACATCTAGATCTATTGAGGGCTTAAAAATCCCACAACTTCAAACTTGCTAAACAAAACTGCTTAGCATGCCGCTAATTATAGCACACACATCAATTTTTATTATGCCAAACAAGGCAACAAAACCATGGCTATGTTGAGTCATGTTTCCTTACTTTGGCTTAACTAAAGGCTACCTAAAGTCTCCAAGACTGTAACAGCCCCGATCCATGATTAACGTTAATCCGTGCTTAATTATGCCTAACAATGATTTAGGAAGGATTTGGAATTAATTTGCATGTGTGTTGCATATTTTTGTGTTTCTATCTGTTTGGCGTAGGAATATCTGTTATCGTTCGAACTTCGATTTGTGAATTGAAAGCCTTATCGGCGTCCAAGCTAGAAATTGAATTGATTTATATGCTAATTAGGGTTTATGGAATTTTATGGTAGGTTTAATTAAAATTCGGTTTGGAGCGATTAAATCAGATTAAATAAAGTTAAACTACTTGAGCCTAATTAATTACCCTTTTGCCCTTGAGTGAGCCACTTTCTTATGTAATGCTTAGAGTTGATTCATACTTCATTTTCAGCCATTTTCCTAGTCAAAACCGTAGGAGAGAGTGAGGGAGGAGAAATTTGGTTTCATCAAGAGATTAATTTGGAGAATTAGAAGATTTGAAGGGAAATTGCAAATTTGAGCCTCTAGCTTGGAATTCAAGACTTTAGGTAGGTATGTTAGTCTCTAGTCTTGCAATTTAGTTGATTGATGCTTAGAAACAATTATGTAAGTGAATTAGCATGTGAATTAAGCTAAAGGATGGGAATCAAGAGTGAATCCATGCATGCATGCATAAATTTCCATGTTTTGAGTTTGTTTTTAAGGGTTCCTTCCATGCATGTGTTAACATTGCTTACATTTGAGTCATCCATCATGTTGACCATCAAATTACCAAGTTTAATTGTGTTTTGGGGGTGTTTGATTCAAGAAAAGTTCATATGTGTTGTGTTTATAAATTGTTCTTGAGCTTCATGTTGATTTTGCTTAAATTGGTATCCTCTTGGGCTATGATTTCTTGAAATGATTTTTAATACATGATGTTCTATGAGTTATTAAGTGTTTTCCAAAGTTTTGGCCCAGAAAAATGAATTTTGGATGGTTAAAGATCGAATCTTATGCTTGGAGGTCAATCTGGATTTTCCAGAAATTTGACCCACGCTCGAGCGGGGACTTTCACGCTCGAGCATGAAGCCTGAGTACATGCACTTCCGCTCGAGCGTCAAGAGTTACGCTCGAGCGTGAAATGCATATACCCAGAAGTTTTTGTGTTTTACAGTCCGTTCGAGCGGGGGAAGCCACGCTCAAGCGAGGGTCTGTGTCTCATGCTCGAGCGGGGGTCGAGCGCCCGTCGAGCGTGAAAATCATGCATCCAGTACTTTTGTTTGATTTTACAGTCTGCTCGAGCAAGGAAGTTCACGCTCGAGCGGAGCTCCTATATCTGCATGTCCGCTCGAGCGTGGACCTTATCTTCAGCAAAGTTTACGAGATGGTTTTCAATGCATTTTTGTATCCTCATTCCATCCTAGGCATTCCTAGGCCATGTTTAAGACCCCATAATGAGGATAAGAGATTAGAAAAACGTTAAGAACAAACGAAACAAGTTATGCACAATTCAAAAGTACGTTTCAAGTGTGTATCTGTTATGTATTCTGTAGGTCACGTGCCATACAACGTTAATCAATCTGCTCCGTCTACCTGTCTCAAGATTAACTGTGAGTCATAACTCTGTAAAGTTATGTTTAACTCTAATTATTTTCTGATGCTATGAAATGAACAGTTTTCTAAAATGCTATGTTTTGAATGAATGAATGATTATCCAATTCTCATTGAAATGTAATTGTGGTATCCTTAGCAGAGGCCCTCGCCCAGGGGACATAATACTGAGGCTTATGGTCATGAGGCCCTAGCCGGGGGGTTAATACCATGGCACAGGCTCTCGCCCGGGGGAGACAATACTGTGGCACAGGCCCTTGCCCGGGGGAAACAATACCGTGGCTTATGTACGAGATATGTTACCCGGTACCGGAGGTTCCTTCATGGAACTTAATAAACTTGACCCTAGAGACATATTTGTGCTAAGGGATGTACCACACACGATATGGATATAGACGTCATTGTGATTCTGTTCTGCTATTAAATTTGTAATACGCTTTGGGCATCATTCATTAAAGCCTTTATCTTGTTATTATTCATTGGGCTTTAGCTCACTCCTTATATTATGTATGTAGGTGACCAAGTACGGGATCAGGCCCAGAGTTGATGGCCTACACTTCAGTTTTGTCAGCCAACCATTACGCCTCCCGAGAAGGTTCCAACTGAAGTCAAGTTTCATGGCTGTTTTTGTAGTTATGCTAGTCTTTGTTTGTTTGTAAAGTCGAGTCCTGGGAACTACACTTTTGTAAATGTTTGTAAATATTGGTGTCCTTCGACCGATATGCATATATATATATATATATATAAGTTTGAGATATTTTGTCTCATGTATGTTATCACAGCTCATTGGACCTTGTCTATTTTATGTAATTGCTTCCGCAGCCCCTTACTATTTGCTAATCTGCCAAGAGGCCTTTGGTAATCCAAGGATTACTGGCCGGTTACGACGCTAAATCCATAGGGGTAGGTTTGGTCGTGACAGAGTGGTATCAGAGCACGTGTTCTACCGTACACACAGGTCCATATAAGCTTAGGGTGTCCTAGTAAGAGTTAGGGGCATTTCATCTGCATGTGTGAGTGTATGGTAATTCAAATGAATATGAAAACTGAAGATAACTCTGAGTAAATGAATTAAAAGAAATGAATAAGATTATGCCTATGTTTATTACCATTTGATGTCTGTATAGTAACATGGAGAATGCAAGGGGAGGTGATGTAAATGAATCCTCAGAGGCTCGCATGAGCCGAATGGAACAGATGCTTGCAGCATTGATCGAAGCCATGACACAACAACAAAGACAACAACCTTTGCCCCCTCCACCTCCGCCGGCACAGGCTGAAACAGACAACAATGACCTCATCAACTTGACTCAGAAATTCATGAAGATGAAACCGCCAACATTCTTGGGTGGCATTGAACCACTAAAGGCAGAAACTTGGCTACTGGAGATGGAAAAATTATTTGAAGTGTTTTCCTGCTCTGAAGTTCAGAAAGTTTTATTGGCCACCTACACTCTGAAAGACGAAGCCCGAATATGGTGGTTACTAGTTCGGAACGGTAATGAGAATATGACCTGGACTCAATTCAATTCAGTTTTCTACGACAAGTACTTTCCCCAGTGCTTCCGAGACCGGAAGGTTTCAGAATTCCAAGAACTCAAACAAGGCAGAATGGCTATAGCTGAATATGAAGCTAAGTTTACTGAACTGGCCCGTTTTGCTCCACATATGGTGGACACAGATTACAAGAAAGCACGGAAGTTTGAGGGAGGCCTAGACTTAGAGATATTTGATCGAGTAGGTGTCCTGAAACTGCCTACTTATGTGGACGTGCTCGACAGAGCGTTAATGTCAGAAGCTACAATAGTAGCAAAGAAACAAACTACAAACCCACCAACCAAATGGAAGGGCAAGAGGACCAGATTCAATTTTAGACGGGGCCGATCGTTTTCAAAGAAACAAAACACAGGATCCTCCGGTAGTTCCAGCCAGAGTAGTGGGTCTATCTTGGCTTCAGAGGTGGCGGAGGCATAGGAGTATGCCACTGTCGTCAGTGCAGTTACGGTCTGACAAAGTAGGCCATATGATGAAAGATTGTCCAATGGGATCCGGAAATACCAGTCACCCTACAACCAGTTCAGCAGGGTCTGTTTCAGTGACCAAATCAAACTTCAGAACTAATGTCAGGGGCAACAACGGGAATGAAGCATTGAGGCAAGGGAGAGTATTCACTTTAGTGCCTGGAGATGTGCAAAACACTAAATCAGTGGTGTCAGGTACCATTTCTATCTGTGCTCAGAATGCATATATGCTGATTGATTATGGTTCCACACATTCATTCGTATCGCATGCTTTTTCTTAGAAATTAACTAAACCGTTAGAACCAAATAACTGTTTACTATCTGTATCTACGCCATTTGGGGGTTCCATGATGTGTGCTTATGTTTATCTGGCATGTGATCTTATAATTGGAGAGATGACATTGTATGTCGATTTAATACCCTTGAAAATTAATCACTTTGAGTGTATTTTGGGGATGAACTGGTTGACTAAATATTGTGCGACTATTGACTATGCAAGTAAATCCGTTGTGTTTAGACCACCGGGTATGCCTGAATTTACTTTCACTGGGAATGGGGTAGTTTCTCCCCCGTATATGATTTCGTCTTTGAAAGCCAGAAAACTGCTTAGGAAGAGATGTAGGGGTTACTTGTGTTGTGTATTGACTACTTCATCCAAGGGAATTAATGTAGAAACCATCCCTGTTGCTTGTGAGTTTCCCGATGTATTTCCCGGTGACCTACCCGGGGACTTGATTGATAGAGAAATAGAATTCACCATTGATGTAACACCTAGAACATAACCCATCTCCAAGACTCCATATAGGATGTCGACTTCTGAACTAAAAGAATTGAAAACCCAACTTCAGGAGCTCTTAGACAAGAAATTCATTCGTCTGAGTACATCACCTTGGGGCGCTCCGGTATTTTTTGTTAAAAAGAAAGACGGGTCTTTGAGGCTATGTATTGACTACCGAGAATTGAACAAAGTGACCATTAAGAACAAATACCCGTTACCCCGAATAGATGATTTATTCGACCAACTCCAAGGAGCTAAAGTGTTCTCAAAAATTGACCTTCGATCCGGATACCACCAGTTAAAGGTTAAAGCAGAAGACGTAGAGAAAACCGCATTCAGAACTAGATATGGACATTATGAATTTTTGGTAATGCCTTTTGGGGTAACAAATGCACCTGCAGCTTTTATGGACCTAATGAATAGGGTTTGCAAACAATATCTTGATGAATTCATTGTTGTGTTTATTGATGATATTTTGATCTATTCGAAAGACATGAGAGAACACGAGAACCATTTGAGAATTGCTCTGCAGACCTTGAGAGAAAAGAAATTGTATGCAAAACTGTCCAAATGTGAATTTTAGCTTGACAGTGTGGCATTTTTGGGGCATGTCATTAACAAGGATGGTGTTTCCGTTGACCCTCAGAAAATTGAAGCTATTGTGAACTAGCCTAAACCGACGAATGTGATAGAGGTGAGAAGTTTTCTGGGACTTGCAGGTTACTACAAGAGATTTGTGAAAGACTTCTCTAAGCTTGCTATGCCACTAACCCAGTTGACTCAGAAAAACGTGCCATTTGATTCGACCAAATAGAGAGAGGCAGCCTTTCGAGAACTGAAAACCAGACTAGTGACTGCACCAATCTTAACCTTGACCAATGGTACTGATGGATTCCAAGTTTACAGTAATGTTTCTTACAAAGGTTTGGGGTGTGTCTTAATGCAAAATGGAAAGGTGATTGCCTATGCTTCTCGACAACTCCGACCACATGAAAAGAATTATCCAACACACGACCTCGAATTGGTAGCAGTGGTGTTTGCTTTGAAAATCTGGCATCACTACTTGTATGTGGTAACTTGCGAGGTGTATACGGATCATAAAAGCTTGAAATATTTCTTCACACAGAAGGAATTGAACATGAGACAGAGGCGATGGTTAGAACTAATCAAAGATTATGACTTGCAAATCTTGTATCATCCGGGAAAAGCTAATACCGTAGTAGATGCCCTGAGCTGAAAATCCAGCACGAGTTTGTCATGTTTACTAACCAATCAAAAAGAAGTACCGAATGACCTAGAACAAGATGGACTGTTGCCTACTATTTCCGCTCAACCCACAATTCTTGAGGAGATCAAACAAAAGCAGTGCGAAGATGAATATTTGAAAAAGATCATGGAGGAGATCAATTCGAAACCGAAGCCGAGATTTGTGTTTGAGAACGATGTGTTGAGATTCCAAAACCGTCTTTGTGTACCGGATTGTTGTGATTTGAGAAAACATGCTATGACTAAGGCTCACAGTAGCAAGTTCGCCATGCACCCGGGGAACACGAAGATGTATCACAATATGAAACAGACTTTTTGGTGGCCTGGAATGAAAAGAAGTATTGCAGATTTTGTGGCTAAATGTCTACATTGCCAACAGGTTAAAGCCGAACATCAATGACCAGCTGGTTTGCTACAATCGCTCCCAATACCAGAATGGAAATGGGAACATATTACCATAGATTTCATAGTAGGATTGCCTCACTCTCCTCGAGGTATGGATTCTATCTGGGTTATAGTTGATCGTTTAACTAAATCTGCCCATTTCCTGCCTGTCAAAACTATATATAATGTGGATAGATTGGCTAATATTTATCTGACTGAAATCGTAAGATTGCATGGAGTGCTAGTATCTATTGTGTCTGACAGGGATTCGAAGTTTGTGTCGAGATTTTGGCAGAGTTTGCAACAGGCTTTGGGGACAAGACTAAGGCTGAGTAGCGCCTACCACCCACAAACAGATGGACAAACTGAACGAACTAATCAAACCTTGGAAGATATGCTCAGAATGTGTGTGTTAGACTTTCAGGGGAATTGGGAGACCTATTTGCCATTAGCAGAATTTGTGTACAACAACAGTTATCACTCAAGCATTGAAATGGCCCTTTACGAAGCTTTGTATGGAAGAAAATGTCGCTCTTCGATATGTTGGGCTAAAGTAGGTGATAGACCTTTATTGGGACTGGAACTTGCACAAGCAACAACCAAGAAAGTGAAATTGATCCAACAGCGTCTGAAAACTGCCCAGAGTCGACAGAAAAGCTATGCTGATGTCCAAAGAAGAGATAGGAAATATGAAGTTAGGGATCATGTGTTCATAAAGGTGACCCCGATGAAGGGTCAGACTCGATTTTGTGTTAAAGGCAAGTTGGCTCCAAGGTATGTTGGACCTTATGAAATTCTTGAAAAGATCAATTCAGTAACTTATCGAATAGCCTTGCCCCCAGTAATGGAGCATATGCACAATGTATTTCATGTATCAATGCTTCGGGAATATTTGAGAGATCCACACCATGTCATTGAACCGACACATGTGCTTTTGAAGGATGACTACACTTATAAAGAGAAACCTATCCAGATTGTGAATCGCCGAGTCAAAAGATTAAGGAACAAGGAAATACCACTGGTGAAAGTTGACTGGCAAAACCACGGAGGAACCTATGCAACCTGGAAACAGAAGAAGATATGATGAAAAGATATCCAGAATTGTTTCTATTGAACCCGATGTTCTTCCAGAATAAAGTTAACTCGAGTTTGGGGACCAAACTCTTTTAAGGGGGGAAGACTGTAATAACCCCAACCCATGATTAGCGTTAATCCGTGCTTAATTATGCCTAACAATGATTTAGGAAGGATTTGGAATTAATTTGCATATGTGTTGCATGATTTTTGTGTTTCTATCTGTTCGGCGTAGGAATATCTGTTCTCGTTCGAACTTCGATTTGTGAATTGAAAGCTTTATCGGCGTCCAAGCCAGAAATTGACTTGATTTATGTGCCAATTAGGGTTTATGGAATTTTATGGTAGGTTTAATTAAAATTCGGTTTGGAGCGATTAAATCAGATTAAATAATTTTAAACTACTTGAGCCTATTTAATTACCCTTTTGCCCTTGAGTGTGCCACTTTCTTATGCAATGCTTAGAATTGATTCATACTTCATTTTTAGCCATTTTCCTAGTCAAAACCATAGGAGAGAGTGAGGGAGGAGAAATTTGGTTTCATCAAGAGATTAATTTGGAGAATTAGAAGATTCGAAGGGAAATTGCAAATTTGAGCCTCTAGCTTGGAATTCAAGACTTTAGGTACGTATGTTAGTCTCTAGCCTTGCAATTTAGTTGATTGATGCTTAGAAACAATTATGTAAGTGAATTAGCATGTGAATTAAGCTAAAGGATGGGAATCAAGAGTAAATCCATGCATGCATGCATAAATTTCCATGTTTTGAGTTTGATTTTAAGGGTTCCTTCCATGCATGTGTTAACATTGCTTACATTTGAGTCAGCCATCTTTTTGACCATCAAATTACTAAGTTTAATTGTGCTTTGGGGGTGTTTGATTCAAGAAAAGTTCATGTGTGTTGTGTTTATAAATTGTTCTTGAGCTTCATGTTGATTTTGCTCAAATTGGTATCCTCTTGGACCATGATTTCTTGAAATGATTTTTAATACATGATGTTCTATGAGTTATTAAGTGTTTTCCAAAGTTTTGGCCCAGAAAAATAAATTTTGGATGGTTAAAGGCCGAATCTTATGCTTGGAGATCAATCTGGATTTTCCAGAAATTTGACCCACGCTCGAGCAGGGACTTTCACGCTCGAGCGTGAAGCCTGAGTACATGCACTTCCACTCGAGCATCAAGAGTTACGCTCGAGCGTGAAATGCATATACCCAGAAGTGTGTGTGTTTCTGATCCGCTTGGCGGAAGCCACACTCAGCGAGTGCATGTCTCACGCTTCGGCGAAGCGGCGCCGAGCATGAAAATCATGCATCCAGTACTTTTGTCCGATTTTACAGTCCGCTTGAGCGGGGAAGTTCACGCTCGAGCGGAGCTCCTATATCTGCATGTCCGCTCGAGCGGGGAAACCCACGCTCGAGCGTGGACCTTATCTTCAGCAAAGTTTACGAGATGGTTTTCAATGCATTTTTGCATCCTCATTCCATCCTAGGCATTCCTAGGCCATGTTTAAGACCCCATAATGAGGATAAGAGATTAGAAAAACGTTAAGAACAAACGAAACAAGTTATGCACAATTCGAAAGTATGTTTCAAGTGTGTATCTGTTATGTATTCTGTAGGTCACGTGCCATACATGTAGACGTCCGCGGGGGACCTCGGCTATAGTTCGGACTCCCTTTGTGTCGGTTCTAAATCTTGAACCAAAGAGTCCAACTCCGGCAAATCGTTTGAGAAAACAGATTTTTGAAAAGTAGTGTCAAACATGGACTGCTTTGCCAGATTACAGAGTCGCCACCTAAATATTTTTTAATTGGGAAATTTAGGAAACCCTGACTCAGTGCCGAAGGCCACATGTCCGTCATCACCAAAGTGGTCTTGGCTCGGGAGCTTGGGTACGATCGGGGAAGGTCAGCTATGAGCACCCCCTTTCGCCCGGTCCGAAGACCGGCCTCTACTAACCGTGATATCCAATTTTGAAAACTTTATGCGTTCTTATTCCGGTTATTAGCCTAGAATTACTATGTTGTGCGCACAGCAAACAAGTATAGACTAGATCGCCTAATTTGGGAATAAACATTGCATATCCGTTTTATCTCGAAAAACGTGTCGTTTTCTTTTGCTACTCGCAAGTAGGCTAAAATTCGGATATCAACGAGTTGTTCCAACTCAGGCAATCCAACCTCCACCCACAGGCATTCAAATAGTTTATCATGTAAGCACTTAGCCACATGGTAAGCATTCTGTCATGGTAAACATTCACACGCATGCGATATGCTAAAGCCAAAAACTTACATCGTACTCCGTGCCAAAACAGTAAACTGGTTAGCAAACATGCATGACCTAGTTCATGTTAAGTGGCTAATGCGACACAGGCAGAAATGCAATCTAGAGTAGGCTCGGCTAACCCTAAACATGGCACATGAGATGCAACAACTATCACGTATTCAATTTGGAATTGAATGTACGATGCAGTTTGCATGATGTACCGAGCCCGATGTATGTAAACAAATGCACGAATGCACGCATGCATTGCATAAGGTATGCTAAGATAGACGTGCCCTAATCTACCGTCGAAAGCGGGTAAATAAAAGGGAAGAAAGAAATGGGGGTTGGAAGACATACACCCACTCACGCACACTTATTACAATTTTGCCCTCGCTCGGAGGGACCAAAAGAATAATACAAATTAATTAACTACGCAAGCTAATTAAATATTACAAATTGACTAAATTAATTAAATAATTAATCTAATTAAACAGAAAAATGCCTCGGGATGAGGGCCAAATGCAGCGCGTGCTCGAAACCGGCTCGGAACCGCACTGCCATGCACGGATTGCCTCTGTTTCCCCTGCTATCCTCTTCTGAAAATTGCCAAAGTCCCAGGAGTGCCTCTCAGAGCACTGGGGGGTACCACCGGCTGGAGTAGAGCACCACCGGCTGAAGGAAGAGGCCACCGGCACAGAATTGTTCCATCGGCTGGGAAAACACTGCCGGTCGGCACTAAAAAGTGCCGGTCGGCACAAAATGTTCTGCAGATCCTGCAACTCACAGCAGCAGAGGACAAACTATGCATGGCAAGGCAATTCAAAACATGTATGCATAAAACACATTCCCTATCATGTTATTGACTCAAGGGGGCATGTGCCTCGGTTCCCGGACCACCAATCGCGCATTTTCATGCATGATGGCCCTAAGGACCAAGAATGCAACTTTACTTTCAAATGTATGCAAATCAAGCAAACCAAATTCCCAATCCCAATCACCAACTCAAGGGACAAGGAATGCATGTTGATGTAATGCAACCTAGTCATGTCATCTAGCATGCAACATGGACTATGCAATGTACTTATGCAAGCAAGCAAGGTAATCATGCTAAGCACACAACTTAAGCAAGGAGGCATGTAAACCAAACAATGAGGTGGATTTAGGCATGGATTAGGCAGCTCCAAAAGACCTAAAACCAGTGGCTAAAGTGCCTAGAAAATGAGACCAAATGCACACACACATATGCAAGTGTTAAGGCTCAAGACTTAGGCATACAAAAGCAACTCTCATGCACACTTAAAGAGACCAAACATGGGCAACTAGTATGCACTTAAAGCTCTGAAATTCAAGTTAAACATGATGCCAAATCATGCAATGAAGCATGCTAAACAAAGCATGCAAATGGCCTAGGCTTGAGGCAAGTCAATGGGGGTTTGAACCAAACCAAGACAAAGCAATTATGGCATGCATTGATCAACCCAAAACAGATTTTTAGCATGTCAAAATAGGCCCAAATGGCCACTTAGATGGCATCTAAGAGTCATTAAATCGAAGGCATGCGATAAGGCCTAAACATGGAGCATGCAACACAAGCTTAGGAAGCAACAAAGAGGCATGCAATGTAAACATACAAGCACCTCTAGGGGATTGAAATAGCATGCAAAATGGTTCCAAACCACCAAAAATGATGCAAACAAAGGCATGCTACACATACATGCTCTTAAGGCCAACAAGCCAAATACAAGGGAGCCATACTAAACATGTTAAGATTGACCAAAACACTTATGGACAGAGCTAAAACATGGTAATATGAGCACATGAACTCCACAAGAACAAACCTAAATCATGCTAGAAACCAAGGCTAACAAGCTAGTCATGTTAAGGCATCAAAAGGCATTACAAAGCAACTATGCAAAACATGCAAGGAGTGCTAAAACCAACTTAGGAACATGTTATATCATGGCAATATAAGCATGGAAAACAAGCCAAACATGCTCAACACACACCCAAGCATAGACTCACTTAAGAGACCAAAACATGCCCTTTTCAAGGACATCAAGGAGAGGGGGTGGCCCTCCCCTTTTTGAGACTTCAAGGCATGCTCTTCACCACTGAAATCCCTCAAGATTTCAGTGGTGAAGAGATCCTATCACCAAAATCTCGTATCTCTCACAAAATAGCACAAAAAGTGCCCTTTTCAAGGTCTAAGAGTGGTCAAACTTGCTCAAACCACAAAACACTCTTAATGAACAATAAAGAGGGCCTAAAAACAGAACTTTTATGTGTTATGGACTAAGCACAAAAATTGTTTTAAACTAGACAAAAATGGGATGCAAGAATGGGGTAAATAAAGTTAGTTTCTTACCCTTGATGATCCTCTTTAACAATGGTGGTGTTGTTGCTTCCTTGATCTCCAAACCAGCCAAGAATCACCAAAAAAACAGTCCTTAGAACCTCTGTCCCAAGAGAAAGGTGAAACACTAGGTGTTTATGTGCAATAGTAAGGCACAAAACACCTAGTTTTACAAGAGAATGATAGATATAGGGGGTGTATGTAACTCAAACCCTAAAACCAGAGCTTGGTCTGTCTCAACAATGTCTAGAATCTCTCCAACTTTTTGTAACCCTTGAGCCAAGAGAAGAGGTCCTTCTCTTATAGGCAAAAAAGCTTACAAGCTTAGTCACCAAGCAAGCTCATCCCTCCATACACATGTATGGAGGGGAAACCAAACCATACAGCTGTATGAAAATATCTCATAAAGCAACTGCACAGTGTCCGGCCGGCAAAGAGTGTCATTTTGACAAAATTGAGTGCCGACCGGCACAAAATAGTGCCGACCGGCACCATGTAGTGCCGGTGGCAACTACAGCCAGCCGGTGGCCTCTAGCCACAGCCGGTGGTGTGTGGGAATGCCTCACAAAGCATTCCCTGCCCCTCTAAGGCAAAACACAGTGTGCAGTGCAAAACCGACCTGAACGGTCAAGTTCGGAGGTCCTGAGGCAAGGCGCGCGAGCCGAGAACTCCGGGAACTCCAAACGAACACACACATGGATGATCACCGAGTGTTCAAACGGTGACGTCCGAGTCTTGAGGACGGTCAAAAATGGGGTGTCTACAGTTGCCCCTCTTTGACAGAACTCGAAAGTCATAACAATGACGGGAGTGAATGTCAAAGCCCAGAGACGACCCATTTTTGATAAGGCCGAAGACTTGGACAAACAAACAAGATATAGCTAGACAAATGGTTGTGCCCGCAGGCTGCCTACGTATCCCTTTGCAAGGAATCAAACCAGCGTAGTTCAGGGGCAGGATACGAAGTGATGCACAATGCAAGTGCATAACTTATGATCATGCAAAGGATGCTGTGATGAAGCAATTATGCCAAAATAAATGCAACATTTTAAGCGAATGCTACGCAAGCAAGTAAACATGAACCAAACTACATCTCATGTAGAAAGGATGTAAGAAAATTATGCAATTCTCACGGCGTCTTGCGCGGAGAAGGCTAAAAGCGACTACCGAGAATACCCGGAGTCTCAAGCACAACATCTCTCAGCGTATCGTACACAGAAGAGGAAAGAGGAATATTTCTCAGCGTAGTACACGCGAGAGAAGAAAGATAAAATTTCTCAGCGTAGTACACGCAAGAAAAGAAGGATAAAATTTCTCAGCGTAGTACACGCAAGAGAAGAAGGAAAGGCAAAGAGAAACCTCATCAGCGTAGTACACGCGAGAGAGGAAAGAGGAATACTTCTCAGCGTAGTACACGCGAGAGAGGAAAGGGAAAAGCAAAAAGAAACCTCTCAGCGTAGTACACGCGAGAGAGGAAAGAGAAAAGCCTCTCAGCGTAGTACACGCGAGAGAGGAAAGAGGAAAGAAAAAAGAAACCTCTCAGCGTAGTACACGCGAGAGAGGAAAGGAAAAAGCAAAAAGAAACCTCTCAGCGTAGTACACGCGAGAGAGGAAAGAGAAAAGCCTCTCAGCGTAGTACACGCGAGAGAGGAAAGAGGAAAGCCTCTCAGCATAGTACACGCGAGAAAGGAAAGAAAAAAAGCCTCTCAGCGTAGTACACACGAGAGAGGAAAGGGAAAAAGCGAAAAGAAACCTCTCAGCGTAGTACACGCGAGAGAGGAAAGGGAAAAGCGAAAAGAAACCTCTCAGCGTAGTACACGCGAGAGAGGAAAGAGAAAAAGCGAAAAGAAACCTCTCAGCGTAGTACACGCGAGAGGGGAAAGAGGAAAGCCTCTCAGCGTAGTACACGCGAGAAAGAAAAGAAAAAAGCCTCTCAGCGTAGTACACGCGAGAGAGGAAAGGGAAAAAGCGAAAAGAAACCTCTCAGCGTAGTACACACGAGAAAGGAAAGGGAAAAGCAAAAAGAAACCTCTCAGCGTAGTACACGCGAGAGAGGAAAGAGAAAAGCCTCTCAGCGTAGTACACGCGAGAGAGGAAACAACAATGCAAGTAAAAAAGGGCGCACAACAACGTGGGCGAAACATGCGTGATAACGCAAGTGAGATGAGTGCATAACAATATGACTGGGATGTGCATCACAATGCAAATGAAGTGGGTGCATAACAATACAGGTGGAAGGGTGCATTTTCTATGCAAGAGATGCGAGCATTTAACATGTACTCTGGTGCCTCTGATTTACCTCTTGGAGGGCTTTGCAACACACTCTGCTCGAAAAGGGGACACCCCGTACATGTTGGCGAGAGATAACATCTGATGCTGCTTTAATTGCCATTCTGACTTGAAGCAGGCTTACACTTGGAGTAGAGGCGCATTCATACTTCGGTAGCATTGACAAGGCCTGAAGAGGTACATCCCACGGAATTTGCTGGAGGTGAAGCACACTCAGATGCTTCGATTTTCCCTCTTTTGCTTTTACTTTGCAGTCCGGAACCACATAGCTTCAAATAGGTCCTGGTTTTACTGTTCACACTTATCGGGGGTGGGCCCTGCAATTTTATGAAAGAACGAATCTGTTTTGCACAAATGTGGAGAATGGCACGGTACTCTGAGCACAAGATGATTTTATGTTTTTGAAATTAAGAAATGAGTTCTTAACCAGGTATTGAGCCTACGACTGAACACAGTGAAAAAGACTCAACAAACAAAAACAAAGGTAAACAACCTAAACACATCTATTGACACTTGAAACGACTCAAAACAAGAATCGAGGCAGACAAAACAAAACACAAGACTCAAATGTGCACAGGGAGCCTGTTTCACCGGGTATTATTTCCCACCCTTTCTCATTTGTGATTCTCACATCACTTGGCCCTCAAGCTTTGTTTTTCTGAAAAAGCCATTTTCTCACTTTTTCTCTCAATGCACATCTCTCTATTCTTCAATCTCTCAATTTTTTCATCCCTCCCCTGGGTGGTTGATGGATGAATAAGAAGTTGCGGGCTCATGCCCCTAGCATTCTGCTAGATTCTTTTTTCTTCTGCTCACAACAATGAACTTCCCCCACAGAGGGGTTGTGCCACAACTGGGTGTGTAGCAAATCTGCAGCTAACATCGGTTGATGATGCCTTGTCGGGGAGTTTGGACGTGGTTAGATCTGTCCAGATAAGGAAGTGGAACATCTCGCCCCATTCCAATTCATGCTTCGCACATGGCTTGATACCTCATTGCTCGGAGCATGTGAGAGCTTTCAACCTTTTGTTGTTGACTTCAGTTGTGCCCTCTTCTGGCAGGTAGAGTGCCCTTCTTGGCAAGTATGTTGATGATGGGGAAAAGACAGAACACCTGACTCAACTGTGCCCCTAGTTCATCATTTTGACCATTTTTTTGGTTTTAAAACAATTTTGACCAACATGAAAGTTAGATTAACATGCTTATTCGATTTTTGATTTGAAATCATGCAAGTCAGGTTGTAAGCACTGAAAATTTTCCTTTTTTGGGTCTAAGAAAATGGTCCAGTTTTGGAAAAATGGAATGATTTTTGAGAGAATAGTCAACCTCAGTAAAAATTCTCAAAAACTGTTTTTGCAAACGGCCACCGCTCAACAAGCAGGGAACCGACTCTTTGAGATGCACAACCTCGAACCCATAAGCAATGGAAAATTGCCCTTGTCGAAGGACACCTTGCATGGCAACGGAAAGTTGCCCTTGTTTGAAATGACACCGATTGCATTGAATGGCAACGGAAAGTTGCCCTTGTCTAAATGGCACCACAAAGATATTGAAATCAATCCTTGAGCGGCGATCACAACCGAACTCTCGGATACAGAGAAGGCAAAGATGATCAAAACCATTTCATGGACACAACGAATTTAAAGTGTTTTAGAAATTTGGACTTGAATGAAGTTGCCTACGTATCCCAAAGATGGGAATCAAGCCTTACGTAGTTCGGGGTTAAGGTACACTCGGGTATTTAACCTCTCCTTTTTATGCTCTAACTTTTGCCAAGGCGCCCGTTGCAGGTTTTCGACCTTGCGAGCTATGTTTTTCTTTTTCTTTTCTTTTCTTCTCTTCTCTTTTGTTTTCTTTTCTTTTCTCTTTTTTCTTCTTTTGTATTTTTCTTTCTTTCTTTTCTTTTCTTCTTTGCTCTAACTTTTGCCTGGGCCGCCCTTCCGAGTTTTCGGCCCAGCGAGCCTCTCAAAGGGTAAAAGTGTAACAAGTCCATGCCAAATGGTTTTGAGATTGAAGCCCTCTGTATCTAGGAGAGTGACTGTTGTATTGATTTGCAGAAGGATCCATCTCCGGCTCTTCGAGCACATCTGACATCTTTGCCCCTAGTTCGAAGGGTACTGCTGTTCTAGCTTTGCAAGCTTCTTCTGATGAGGTCTGACCTTCTTGATCTGACTTTGGTGCCTCTTGTTCGAGGGCTGCTTCAAATCTGGCCACACAAGCCTCACATCATGATTGTCCTTTGAACGTTCTGAATCCAAGTTCAAGATTTGAAAGCAAAGGGGTTGAGTCTCGAGGCCGAGAGCGATCCTAAGCTGCACAATCTCAAGAGCAATTCCACACATGTCTTCGCAGGACCGCGCAAAACATTTTTTGAAATTTTTTTAAGAAAGCGACAAATCGCTCGCGCTGAAGATAGTGTAGGACCAATCTGGATTAAAGCTAGGGTCCTTCTCAGTACTCACACTAACAAGCATGATTTCATTCATTAAGGGCTTAGCACGCCTCTCTTTCTCTCAATTTGATCAAAGTTTTGCAAATCCCAAGGAATTCCTTCCTCTTTGTTTTTACCACAGTGTTCAAAAAGTTTTTGAAAAACTTAGGTCGATGCAATGACTTCAAGGCACAGAAAAGGCAGGGTTCCCAGTCAAATACTGCTATCTCATTCAGAATTTCTGGCACAACTGGCACACGGCCAAAGCAAACACAAGAGTGTGAAAATCACTGCTGTTTCATTCAAATCTGTTGGCACCACTGGCTCCCTGGCAGAAACAGACTCAAAAGAAAGCAAAAAAGACAAACACAAAACAAGATAGTGATGTCCGAGGTAACATTCCCGGAATCACCTGACTTCAACAAAACAGGACTGACTCGATACAACACGACAGACCTGAAATAAAAAGACTGACTCAAAATAAGGAGACAGACTCAAAGCAACACAACAAAACTGACCCTATACCCAAGTCAGAAAGCAAAATTAACAGCATTTATACATCGCTCAAAACAGTGCATGCCGTCCACCACATCTGAAGTAAACTGAACGCCGCCCGCAGGTGGTTCACCTGCTGATCACATCACATTATCCCCCACAGGTTCACTGATCAAGTGCCGATAGACTTTGCAGGGGCCGGTGCGACGATGACCTTATTGTCAATCAGATCTTGTATTTCATGGCGAAGACGGAAACATTTATCAGTGACGTGGCCAACTTGTTGATGGAAGGCACAATACTTGGCCAGATTATGGGTAGGAGGAGTTTTCGGTAGGGCCGCGGCTCCAGGGGTTTCAGGTACCCCTTTTTAATCAGGACCCTCAAGGCCGCTGATAGAGACATGTACAGTGGTGCGAACACCCTCTGGCCTCGAGGTGGGTATTTTGAGGTTTGTGGCTTTTTGCTGGATGCACCAGCAAAGGGATTGACAGGTGCTGACTGGGTTTGCTGATCTTTTTCGAGAGTAGGGTTAAAGCTGAAAGGAACATTCCTGACATGACGACCCTTCTCCTGGCTTGCCTCTTGATTCAAACTACCCCCGACTTGAGTGGCGAAAGTGTCATCCACAGTTTTTGCCATAACTGCGAGGACTTGCTCTTCGTTCAATCCCTCGGCTTTCAAAGCCTCAACAGCCAACTGAAGATGTTCATGGGGACTAATGCTTGCCCCTGCCTTGCTCCTATCACTGGTCTCCACTTTGCTAAGAGATTGGCCTTCTCCCAATGCAACCCGTCCCAAGGTTAAGGAGCCTTTTGACATGAACTCCCTAGTATGTGATGCGGTTGACGACGGAGCCAAAACTCCAAAGGCCAGATCTACCACAGTTCTCTGAAGATCTTCGATCATCCTCATCAGCTCAGAAGTAGTGGGTTCATGGGTTTGAGATGATTGGGGTTCGGATGCGCCCATCATGCATAAGTCCAGGCTATCTGGGATAAACACCTTCGGTTTGGGCAAATGGGCTGGGGTGATATATACGTTGGGGTCGTAAGGGACAGCCAGTGTGTGGATTAGATTGAGATGTGGATGAGGTATTTGGTCATTGGGGTCTGAAGGTGGAGCTATCGTTTGGTTGTCAATGAGGTTTTGGATCTCATGACGAAAGCAACTGCGTCGATGTCATGGCGGCTTCGATGGAAAACCTGATGGTCGGTGGGTTATGTGAGGGGTTTCTTTGGTAATGGTTGTGGCTCGGTGGCTTCAGATACCTTTTGATCAGACCCTCATGGCCGTTAGTGAGACATGTCTGATGGGGTAAACACCCTTTGGCCCTGAGGTGGGTATTTGGCCATTTGTGAACTAATTTCGGAGGCACCGGTGAATGGGGTGGTCATTTTTTGTGTGGGGGTGGTGACCATGCCCATGTCCGAAGTTATAGCTTGTGTGTCTGCGGTGGTCGATTGAGCTGTGGAGTAAACGCCTCCTAGGCTTTTTTTTTCTGGTCAATAAGGCCTTGCTTTATAAGCGTCCTCGATTTGTACTCTATCTCATGTAGATCTGAAAAGGTAGGGAATGGGAGAACGATCATTTTCTGCATGAGTTTGGGTTGGAGGTTGCGACAACCATCCTTATCTAGTCTTTGTCAGAAGGCCTTGTGGTCATCATTGAGGCCTTTGATCTCCATCTCATCACGAACTCTGAGAAACTCTCATTTGGTTCTTGGCGGGTGGCTTCGAGATCACGAGTTGTGACCTCGATCTGTGTGTTGTAGGAGTATTGAGCAATAAAGGCCTCAGCCAGCTCTTCCCAGTTCCGTTTCACAGAGTCCTTCAATTTTGCATGCCAGATTGCAGCTTTCCCAGACATGGTTCGGCCAAAGAGAGACAACTTCTGAGCTGTGGTCAAACCCATTGGCTTCAAGATATCGGAAAACAGGTGGAGGTGCACCCTTGGGTCTCCAGAGCCATCAAAGCGATCGATATGTGGCATTTTAAACTGCTCCGGCAAGGTAACTGCAGATTCAATATACCCGTCCTCTAAATCCGGAATGGGGTTCACTCCATGTGCTCGCCTGAACAACTCCTCCAGTTTATTGACCTTAAGTGCAGTTGGGTCAACCTTAAATTCAAAGGGCGTGTCCACTGGATTAGCCGGTGCTTTGGACAACTGAGGTGGGATTGGCAGTAGGACTGGCCATGTCGGAACATCCGTACTTTCCTGGACGTGAGCTGCCTCTATGGGTATTGGAACCATAGGTGGGGGTGGAGTTGGGTGCGAAGCAGACGCTCCGTCTTGTTGGGGTTGCTGTTGCTGCTGAAGCTTGGTGAGTAAGCCCGCTTGTTGAGCCAGAACCTCTGCTTGGCGGGTGGTAAACTCTGCCCGACGAGCAGCATCCTGCTGCATGGCCTGCATGGCCTCTTGGAGTTGACGCACCTCTTCCTGCATATTAACTGAAAGTTGCGGATCGAGCAGGTGGCGTGTTGGTGACTAACGGATCGGATGTTCGCTTTGCCTCAGCGAAGGAACACTGGTTGCCTTTGAACTGAATTCCTGACCTAACAAAGTCTATCAGCACAAGTCCGATGAACCTCGGGGAATATTGGAGCCTTCTGAAGCTATAGTTCGGGACTACCTAGCAAAAGAAAATCGACAAAGATCTCGGCTCAATTTCATTTGGAGCGGATATAAGCATATGAGCAGTACTCATTCTTGGTCCTTTGTTCCCCAAAATCATCGCCCCAAATCTGAATCGATACCGCAGATATAATCGATTCTCAAAATCGATCTTGGTGCCTTGGCGGATACAGACTTCATAACCGGTATATGCATTCCCTGGAGAGATACACTCTAAAAGCACATAGCAAGTAAATGAGAGCCAAAACACCCCTATGTTGGGGTAGGGTTTCCCTGTCCTATTTTGTCAGGAGCTAGGGTTTCACTACGCACGCAGCGGTTTCAAACAACCTATATCGGGTAAGCAACCTGTCCTAGTTTGGAATGGTCACTATGGATTCCGAATATGCACTAGGTCGAATGGTCCAAAAGGGTGCCTCGGTAAAACCGGGGTTTGTGTTCCCATCTTGGCGAGCATGAACCGGTCAGCCTTATGGACATGCCTTGACAAGACAAGCCTCCGGCAAACCGCTCAGGAATAGCAGATGGCCAACACGGTGTCCTAGGCGCACCAATGCACATGCAATGCAAAGAGACACATAAATGTAGTCAAAACAGGATATCACGAGTTCGAGTCAAGCTCTCTAAACTCCCCAGCAGAGTCGCCAGAAACTGTAGACGTCCGCGGGGGACCTCGGCTACAGTTCGGACTCCCTTTGTGTCGGTTCTAAATCTTGAACCAAAGAGTCCAACTCCGGCAAATCGTTTGAGAAAACAGATTTTTGAAAAGTAGTGCCAAACATGGACTGCTTTGCGGATTCTGAGTCGCCACCTAAATATTTTTTTAAATTGGGAAATTTAGGAAACCCTGACTCGGTGCCGGAGGCCACATGTCCGTCATCACCAAAGTGGTCTTGGCTCGGGTGCTTGGGTACGATCGGGAAGGTCACTATGAGCACTTTCGCCGTCCGAAGACCGGCCTCTACTAACCGTGATATCCAATTTTGAAAACTTTATGCGTTCTTATTCCGGTTATTAGCCTAGAATTACTATGTTGTGCGCACAGCAAACAAGTATAGACTAGATCGCCTAATTTGGGAATAAACATTGCATATCCGTTTTATCTCGAAAAACGTGTCGTTTTCTTTTGCTACTCGCAAGTAGGCTAAAATTCGGATATCAACGAGTTGTTCCAACTCAGGCAATCCAACCTCCACCCACAGGCATTCAAACAGTTTATCATGTAAGCACTTAGCCGCATGGTAAGCATTCTGTCATGGTAAACATTCACACGCATGCGATATGCTAAAGCCAAAAACTTACATCGTACTCCGTGCCAAAACAGTAAACTGGTTAGCAAACATGCATGACCTAGTTCATGTTAAGTGGCTAATGCGACACAGGCAGAAATGCAATCTAGAGTAGGCTCAGCTAACCCTAAACATGGCACATGAGATGCAACAACTATCACGTATTCAATTTGGAATTGAATGTACGATGCAGTTTGCATGATGTACCGACACTACTACAAAAATAGTTAAAGATCACGCTTTGACAAAAAAAAAGATCTCACTTTTATTGGAAGTGTGATAAAAAACATTAGATTGATATTTTAATCACACTTAATTTGATTGAGTGTGATAATATTTATTTTTTATGTCACTTTTCAATTAAGTGTGATTATATATATATTTTTTTAATCACACCTTCTAATTAAAGTGTGATTATATATACACTTCTACTTTTTAATCACACTTTTTAAACAAGTGTGATTATATATATATTTTTTAATCACACATTCTAATTAAAGTGTGATTATTTATATATTTTTTAATCACACATTCTAATTAAAGTGTGATTATATATACACTTCTACTTTTTAATCACACTTTTTAAACAAGTGTGATTATATATATATATTTTAATCACACATTCTAATTAAAGTGTGATTATTTATATATGTTTTAATCACACCTTCTAATTAAAGTGTGATTATATATACACTACTACTTTTTAATCACACTTTTTAAATAAGTGTGATTATATATATATATATTTTTAATCACACATTCTAATTAAAGTGTGATTATTTATATATTTTTTAATCACACTTTCTAATTAAAGTGTGATTATATATACACTACTGCTTTTTAATCACACTTTTTAAATAAGTGTGATTATATATATATTTTTTAATCACACATTCTAATTAAAGTGTGATTATTTATATATATTTTTTAATCACACATTCTAATTAAAGTGTGATTATATATACATTATTACTTTTTAATCACACTTTTTAAATAAATGTGATTATTTATATATTTTTTAATCACACATTTTAATTAAAACGTGATTATTTATATATTTTTTAATCACACAATGTAATTAAAATGTGATTATATATAAATTATTACTTTTTAATCTCACTTTTTAAATAAGTGTGATTGTATAAAATATTTCAAATTGATTTTTATATAAAATATACAATTCCCAAATTTTTAATCACTCTTAATCTGATTGAGTGGCATAATATTTATTTTTTATGTCACTTTCTAATTAAGTGTGATTATATATATATATATATATATATGGTAAATTACACTGACACTTCCTAAGGTTTATGCTTATTACAGTTCCCCCTTCACGTTTTGAAAATTACATCTCCTTCCCTGAGGTTTAAAGTTTAATTACAGATCCTCCCCTTAGCAATTTAATTTTTTTAAATACTAATTTTTCCCTTGCTGGGTAAATTACATTGACACCCTTTACATTTTAGAAATTACAATCCCCTCCCTAAGGTTTAAAGTAGCATTACCAATTGCCCCCTCGATTAGTATTAGTTGGAAAAAAAATTCATTGAAAAAAAATTAATTGGAAAAAAAATTATTTGAAAAAAAATTAATTGAAAAAAAAAAAATTGTTAGTAAAATTTTTAAATTTCTGTTTAAAAATCAACATAAACTTATTTTTTGAATTTACGTTTTTTCCTGAAATTTACAAACTGAGACAACCATTTATAAATCAAAAAAAATTATCAAATATGTTTTTATGACAATTTTTAAAATTTTTGTAAATATAAATTTAAAACTGAAAACGAAATGGTTACCAAACAGGCTTCAGATGGTAAAAATGTCGTAAAATTAACAAATAATTAAATAAGTTACCAACATAAGAAACGACTTATCAAAAGATTCTTAGGCTATGTATGGTTTGATTTTTAGAAAAAAAAAATTAAAAATTAAAAATTAATTTGGTTAAGAAATAAAAAATAAAAAATAATTATCATTTTTATATAATTTTTATCTTTCGAGTGGTTAGAAATAATTTTTTACAAATTAAATTGAAACAGATATACGTATGTATATAACCTGCCCAAAAGTTAAAATGATAATTATTTTTTACTCTTAAATGATAATTATTTTTTAGTTTTTATTTCTTAACCAAATTAATTTTTAATTTTTAAATTTTTTTTTTCTAAAAATCAAACCATATATGGCCTAAGAATCTTTTGATAAGTCATTTCTTACGTTGGTAACTTATTTAATTATTTGTTAATTTTACAACATTTTTACCATCTAAAGCCTGTTTGCTAAGGTGCCATTTGGTAACACTTACGCCATTTATATTTACAAAAATTTAAAAAACTCAAATAAAAACTTGTTTGGTAAATTTTTGATTTATAAATCAGTGGTCTCAGTTTATAAATTTGGCCAAAAAATGTAAACTTAAAAAATGTGTTTTCGTTTTGAGTTTTGAGTTTTTTTTTTTTTTAACCACCCAACACTAGCCACCACCCGTCACCATTTTCTACCACTGTCTTCCGCCACCACCACCTGCCACCACCACTCACCACCCACCTGCCACCACCACCCACCACTCGCCACCAACACCCACCTGCCAGCCACCACCACCCACCTACCACCCACTCACCACCACCACCCACCTGCCATCGACGCCACCAAGCTTCACCATCCACCACGGCCACCTACCCGCTACTACCACTCAGCACCCATCTACCACCACCATCCACCACCCGCTACCACCAACCACCCACCACCACCACCCCACCTGCCATCCACCACCCACCACCACCAACCACCCACCGCCACCACCACCACCACCACCTACCACCCACCACCCACCCGCCACACCGCCACCCACCACCCACCACCACCACCACCACCCATTCGCTACCACATGCCACCTTCACCCACCCACAACCACCACCACCCACCACCACTCCCTATCCGCCACCCACCTGCCACAACCATCCACCACCGCTACCACCACCACCACCACCACCACACATCACCACCACCCGCCACCACCATCCACCCGCCACCACCACCACCACCACTCACCTGCCACCACCACCACCACCATCACCACCCACTCGCTACCACCCGCCACCACCACCACCACCCACCACCACCACCACAAATACCCACCCACTATATATATTAAAGGGGTTTTAACTAAAACTCATGAGCTCCAATCTCCCAATCTAAATTTTTTGATTTTTTGATTTAAAAAAAAAATTCTTAGCATTTATTAACTTCTCACAACTTCCAAGTCTTATCCTCATAATAACACTTTAATACATTAAGAACAAGTATAAAAAAAATTCTTTGAAATCCAACACATATGAATTCCTTGAAAAGTCCCAACACATATGATTATTATCTCTCATAATAACACTTTAACGCATTACGAACAAACATAAAAAAAAAATTTTTTTGAAAAGTCCAAAACATATGATTACTATCAAAATATTAAACTTTAATATAATATAATAATAAAAAAAGGCATTTAATTCCTTGACAAGATAATAACACTTTAATGCATTAAGAACAAGTATAAAAAAAAATTTATTGAAAAGTCTAACATATATGATTACTATCAAAATATTAAACTTCAATATAATATAATTAAAAAAAAGACATTTAATTCTTTGAAAAGTCCAACACATATGATTATTATCAAAATATTAAACTTTAATATAATATATAAAAAAAAAGACATTAAAAAAAATATTTAAAAATCACAATTCACATGTATAAATAATTATAAACCCAATATAAGCCTAACACGAATGATACGCTTGTATTTTATAATACAAATATAATATTTTGTATAGAGTAGTGACAAATATATGCCTCCGGAGGCGCGAGTTCATGGGGAAGTCCAAACCCTAGTTTTTAGTCTCTCCAATCCAATCCAATCCAATCCAATTCCCTCAAAATTTTTCCCGCGTTTCTCTTCCTTTCTCGCGCTTTCCATCCTATTTGTTTTTTCTCCGATTGTCTCTTCAAATTCTTTCGATGCGATTGGATCCGGGTTTGGTTTTTCAAAACCATTAATCCGGAAGACAAACCAAAGTCAGAATCTTTTGCATCAAAGCTAGCTTCTTCTTTTTTTCAAGATCTCAAGAACTGTGGTACCGAAGTTTGGTTATCAATTAGGGCTTAGTTATTGCTATCGTTGAAATTGAAAGGTCTGGGGTTGAGTTCGAGGATTTTCAATCTACTGTGTTTTAGGGTTTTTTTTTTTTTCTTTTTTCCTCTTCTTTTTTTGTTTCTGGAGAGAAGTACCAGAGAGAATCTGAGCTGCCAATGCAATTTGCTTCGATTTCGGAAGATTTTTCGGTGATTTTTTAGATACCGAAAAATTTTGTGCTCAATGTCTTGGGCAGGACCAGAAGATATCTATCTATCAACCTCTCTTGCAAGCTATCTTGATAGTAAGATTCATAACTCTTCCTATATTATCTACTGAATATTTTGTTACATGTGCTGTGTTTTCTTTTAGAAAGCTATTGTCTTGAAGTTCTTGTTGTTGGGCTGTTTTCAACATGTATATTATGTCAAAAAGTTTTTAAGTATTTTTAGAATGTTACTGTGTTGAAATTTTGTTTTTGGCATTTTTGTGAAAATTTTGTTTCTCAAACTAGCCTCCTTCCTAGAATGAACTCACCATTGATAGAATAGAAAAACAAAAATGTTGGCAAATAATTGAAAAGAAGAATTATATTAAACAAATTATGACAAACATACTCAAATAATGGAATTTCATATGCATTTGAAACCTGTGGCATCTGCACAAGAAAAATAGGGTATTTTTTCTTTGGATATATATAGTTAATTTATGTATTAATCAATACACTTCTCATAATTTGAATACCCAAATTCGCAATCTCATAAATCTTGAACTCCTAACTCATCTACTCCAAACTATGCACACTTACTCATATTGTCTTTCAATTCTAAAAGTAATACCTTCGTCAGAAGTAGATAACCAGAAAAAGTCTATAAATGAAGTGTATCGTATATATTTAAAGTTGATGTGATGTAGGCCATTCCCAAATTGCAGGTTTTCTGAATATGAACAGTTGACTAAAAAAAATATGCTTACATAAAAAAATAATAATACCCGAAATTTCTCATTAAATGTAACTTATGTTGAATTACGGCACAAATAATTTTTTTTAAAAAAAGGCTTAAAGCTCCTTCAAAATTAGATATGAGTCTTATAACTTGTTAAGAGCAATTGTAATACTCCATGTATCTAATATCTTTTTGTTGAAATAATAATGTCAATATTTTAATTTTTTTATATTTAAAAAGTTTAAATTAGGAGATTTATTGAAAGTGGATGAAAAGTGTGATTTCTTTCGCATAAATTCTAATCTAGTTTTTCAATGACTATCCTAACCAATATTTCTAGAGTTGCCACTGCTTGAAACCGGGTTTTAGGATAAGTGTTGATGATTTTTTGCCATTTCTCAGTTCATTACTCATGTTTTTTGTGAAATCATCTATGCTTCTAATGCTTGTTTGTGTTTTTAAGCTAATCCAATATAAACTGATGGTAAACTGAAGATATGCTCACCAAGGTACAGAGGAAGTTGAATTTTCGAAAAGAAAAAGAAAAACTTGATGGGGCCTTCGGGGAGTGGAAAGACTACACTTCTAAGTCTGCTCGTTGGCAGGGTGAGAGGGTCGACACCAGGAGGTTCAATTACTTATAATGACCAGCCATATTTGAAGTTCCTAAAGAGCAGGTAACAATCTAGATATACATGAAAGAGCTAGTAGCACTGTATTTATGTGTGTTTGGTTCTCAGGAAATTATTGAAAAACTCCTATCTTTGGTTACAAGGAATATTTCACTACTAAAAAATCTATATATGAGACTTGAAAACTGGTATGCATATACATATATGAGACTTGAAAACTGGTATGCATATACACAGTAGTAGGCAGTCCGAGTAAGGTAAGTAATGTGCTTATGTATATAAAGAAAAATAAAACACTTTCAATTTGTAGTATACACAATAACAGTTTTCTCATAGGCCTTTGTTATATATATTCACAGAAATTCATCATCACTACAACTAATGCAAAGAAAGTTAAAACCTAAGAAGCATGGATATGGACATGGATACGTGACACGACTCAGACACGCTGATATTGAAATTTAAAAATTTTATAAACAAATTTAAACTTTCTTGTATTTTTCTGTGTTTTTTGTAAGAAACTAAAAGCTTAGTTACCATGCTACCATGGGATGGATAGAAAAATTGCCTTCTTATAACTTCCACCACTTTTATGCTAAACAAACTCAGGACAGTTCTAACTTTTTCCCACCATTTCCTTCACTTTCCACCATTTTCATCATATTATCCTGATTTAGACAGATTTCCTCTAAAACCTACCTAATTGAAATTGGTTTTATAATTTTTCACCTGTATGAATGTTCAATGTTCACATAAAAGTATAGCCTGAACATTACCATTAAAAAAAAAAGAAAAAAAGATAAGTGATGTGAAAATAAAGGGTAGTCACACATTAGAATAACATGAAATATATTTCAGGATAGGATTCGTGACTCAAGACGACGTGCTCTTTCCTCACCTTACAGTGAGGGAAACATTGACATATGCAGCACTCCTATGACTTCCAAAGACATTGACAAAACAAGAAAAGGAAAAACGAGCCATAGACGTAATCGATGAGTTGGGCTTGGAGAGGTAAATTCTCATTTCTCTGCTATGGTATTATCTTGAATTATGTGTTAGCTAAAGTCAGATATAGCAAAAAACAGACCACACACAAATGAATCATACCTGTTCTCATGAGCTGATCAATGAGGAATATCAATGTGCTCAGTGCCAAGACACTATGATCGGTAGCTCTTTTGTTTGGGGAGTTTCAGGAGAGAGAGGAAGCGTGTCAGATTGGCAATGAGATTATAATCAACCATTCTCTTTTGTTTCTTGATGAACCAACCTCGCTGGATTCTACAACTGCTTTGAGGATCATTCAAATCTTACAAGACATAGCTGAGGTATATTGCATTTCAAGTCCAAAGCTTCAATTTCACATTATTATTAGCAAATTCATGATTATATATGACAACAAAAATAAAAATTATAACAATAAATCAAACCTATCTTCATCCCAACTTCTCAAGAGTTTTCTTTAGCCACTATGCCATATCTAGGGCCACAGGTTGTACAAATCATCAGCAAATCACCTAGACAATGAGAGTACACATGAAATAAATTATATGCTTATTTTAAACATCTGAGCGTAAACAACACATGGAGTAAACCATATGGGGTAAAGTAAATCTTGCCCTTTTTTCATTAACTTTTTTTTTAGTACTCTTTTAGGACTAAATGAAGGGCTTGGGTGTTTGTTTGAGCAGGGAGGAAATGACTTTGAGATATATGACTCAGAGAGAACAGTGGGTCACACAGGTCAGCTTTATATTTTAGCTTCTTATTGCATTATTAAATACCATGGATTTTTCTATTTCCATGGCGTCTAGAGAACCAAATGCATCATTAGTATAGTGTCATTGCAAAGAAAGCTCCAATCAGACTTGGATGATTGCAAAACAGAATGGATCCATTTTCAAAAATAAATATAATTGGTGATATTCTCATACAATGCTGTAAATGATTTTTTACATAAAACAGAGTACTTGTTTTTAAATGCTATGGAAAACAAAATGGAAAAAATGTTGTAACTTCAAAAGAAACAATTTCATTTAGATAATGCTATAAAACAACACATATATACACATAATTCTCGTTTTAAATGATGCAATTGGGAGTTTCTAAACCAACCACACACCTTCCATGTTCATCTCTACACCTATATCCACAAATTTGTTTTCGTAACATACAAGATATACAATGCATATAGTGAGTGTAGAGAGAAAATAAGCGAGTGTATTTAGAAGTTCCGATGAATTCTTTTCATAAATGCAGCATCTGCTTCTCCAAAACCTGCTGCTGCTGGTGATAGTAACTGCAATGTATGTACTCTCCCCCCTCTCCCCACTCCCCCCTCCAAAAAAAATGAAGTAAATTCTTAAGTTTTTATTTATTTATTTATGGGTACCTAGAATTATGGTTCAACAGTAATAATAATATACATTCACAAAACGATCATACACAAGCTGTATTGAGATTTATCATTTTTAAATACTGTGCTCATTAGTGACCTCCTAATTACAATGTCATTGACACTGAGTTGCTATGGCATCTAATTGTTAACAGGGAAGTTACTTTCAAAAGGATTAAGATCAAGCAGAAATGATTAATGTTCCTATTTTGGTTTGCTGAATTAACTTTTTAGTTTATTCATATGCATCAGCGGTTTCTGGATTAATTTGTGTTTTTATTTTTCATGTCAGAAATTTTTTGGAGAGGCAAAATATGGTCCAAGAATTAAAGAACTTGGTTTCTTAAGTTTTTTCATTTTTTAATATATGTAAGCACAGTTAATTTTTTTTTTTATTTAATTCCTTTGTATATACTTTTGAATATTTAATTTTCATTTATGAAATATATGACGTTATTCTATTCAATATGTGGTTATGATTCAAAATATAGTATATAGTGTGTATTGCATTCTTCTAATGTGCATAAAAAAATAATATTGATTATTTTTTAAATATGTCGAACCCTTTTTTTATTACAGATTTTGTTAGTTATTAATCATACTTAAAAGATGTGATCTAAATATTATTAATCACACTTAAAATGTGTGATCTAAATGTTATTAATCACACTTAAAAAGTGTGATTAAAAATGACTCTTTTTAATCACACTTTCAAATATCACACTTAAAAGGTGTGATCTAAATGTTATTAATCACACTTAAAAAGTGTGATTAAAAATGACATTTTTTAATCACACTTCCAAAGATCACACTTAAAAGGTGTGATCTAAATACTTTTAATCACACTTAAAAGGTGTAATCTAAATACTTTTAATCACACTTAAAAGATGTGATCAAAATATTTTTAATCACACTTAAAAAGTGTGATCTAAATACTTTTAATCACGCTTAAAAGATGTGATCTAAATATTTTTAATCACACTTAAAAAGTGTGATTAAAAATGACCACTTTTAATCACACTCCCAAAGATCACACTTTAATAAAACTTAAAAAGTGTGATTAAATAACATACATCACACCAAAAAAGTGTGATCTTTATCTGTTTTTGTAGTAGTGCGAGCCCGATGTATGTAAACAAATGCACGAATGCACGCATGCATTGCATAAGGTATGCTAAGATAGACGTGCCCTAATCTACCGTCGAAAGTGGGTAAATAAAAGGGAAGAAAGAAATGGGGGTTGGAAGACATACACCCACTCACGCACACTTATTACAATTTTGCCCTCGCTCGGAGGGACCAAAAGAATAATACAAATTAATTAACTACGCAAGCTAATTAAATATTACAAATTGACTAAATTAATTAAATAATTAATCTAATTAAACAGAAAAACGCCTCGGGATGAGGGCCAAATGCAGCGCGTGCTCGAAACCGGCTCGGAACCGCATTGCCATGCACGGATTGCCTCTGTTTCCCCTGCTATCCTCTTCTGAAAATTGCCAAAGTCCCAGGAGTGCCTCTCAGAGCACTGGGGGGTACCACCGGCTGGGATAGAGCACCACCGGCTGAAGGAGGAGGCCACCGGCACAGAATTGTTCCATCGGCTGGGAAAACACTGCCGGTCGGCACTAAAAAGTGCCGGTCGGCACAAAATGTTCTGCAGATCCTGCAACTCACAGCAGCAGAGGACAAACTATGCATGGCAAGGCAATTCAAAACATGTATGCATAAAACACATTCCCTATCATGTTATTGACTCAAGAGGGCATGTGCCTTGGTTCCCGGACCACCAATCGCGCATTTTCATGCATGATGGCCCTAAGGACCAAGAATGCAACTTTACTTTCAAATGTATGCAAATCAAGCAAACCAAATTCCCAATCCCAATCACCAACTCAAGGGACAAGGAACGCATGTTGATGTAATGCAACCTAGTCATGTCATCTAGCATGCAACATGGACTATGCAATGTACTTATGCAAGCATGCAAGTAAGCAAGCAAGGTAATCATGCTAAGCACACAACTTAAGCAAGGAGGCATGTAAACCAAACAATGAGGTGGATTTAGGCATGGATTAGGCAGCTCCAAAAGACCTAAAACCAGTGGCTAAAGTGCCTAGAAAATGAGACCAAATGCACACACACATATGCAAGTGTTAAGGCTCAAGACTTAGGCATACAAAAGCAACTCTCATGCACACTTAAAGAGACCAAACATGGGCAACTAGTATGCACTTAAAGCTCTGAAATTCAAGTTAAACATGATGCCAAATCATGCAATGAAGCATGCTAAACAAAGCATGCAAATGGCCTAGGCTTGAGGCAAGTCAATGGGGGTTTGAACCAAACCAAGACAAAGCAATTATGGCATGCATTGATCAACCCAAAACAGATTTTTAGCATGTCAAAATAGGCCCAAATGGCCACTTAGATGGCATCTAAGAGTCATTAAATCGAAGGCATGCGATAAGGCCTAAACATGGAGCATGCAACACAAGCTTAGGAAGCAACAAAGAGGCATGCAATGTAAACATACAAGCACCTCTAGGGGACTGAAATAGCATGCAAAATGGTTCCAAACCACCAAAAATGATGCAAACAAAGGCATGCTACACATACATGCTCTTAAGGCCAACAAGCCAAATACAAGGGAGCCATACTAAACATGTTAAGATTGACCAAAACACTTATGGACAGAGCTAAAACATGGTAATATGAGCACATGAACTCCACAAGAACAAACCTAAATCATGCTAGAAACCAAGGCTAACAAGCTAGTCATGTTAAGGCATCAAAAAGCATTACAAAGCAACTACGCAAAACATGCAAGGAGTGCTAAAACCAACTTAGGAACATGTTATATCATGGCAATATAAGCATGGAAAACAAGCCAAACATGCTCAACACACACCCAAGCATAGACTCACTTAAGAGACCAAAACATGCCCTTTTCAAGGACATCAAGGAGAGGGGGTGGCCCTCCCCTTTTTGAGACTTCAAGGCATGCTCTTCACCACTGAAATCCCTCAAGATTTCAGTGGTGAAGAGATCCTATCACCAAAATCTCGGATCTCTCACAAAATCGCACAAAAAGTGCCCTTTTCAAGGTCTAAGAGTGGTCAAACTTGCTCAAACCACAAAACACTCTTAATGAACAATAAAGAGGGCCTAAAAACAGAACTTTTATGTGTTATGGACTAAGCACAAAAACTGTTTTAAACTAGACAAAAATGGGATGCAAGAATGGGGTAAATAAAGTTAGTTTCTTACCCTTGATGATCCTCTTTAACAATGGTGGTGTTGTTGCTTCCTTGATCTCCAAACCAGCCAAGAATCACCAAAAAAACAGTCCTTAGAACCTCTGTCCCAAGAGAAAGGTGAAACACTAGGTGTTTATGTGCAATAGTAAGGCACAAAACACCTAGTTTTACAAGAGAATGATAGATATAGGGGGTGTATGTAACTCAAACCCTAAAACCAGAGCTTGGTCTGTCTCAACAATGTCTAGAATCTCTCCAACTTTTTGTAACCCTTGAGCCAAGAGAAGAGGTCCTTCTCTTATAGGCAAAAAGCACAAGCTTAGTCACCAACAAGCTCATCCCTCCATACACGTGTATGGAGGAAATAAACCATACAAATTGTATGAAAATATCTCATAAAGCAATCGCATGTTGTCCGGCCGCAAAGAGTGTCATTTTGACAAAATTGAGTGCCGAGGCACAAAATAGTGCCGAAGGCACCATGTAGTGCCGGTGGCAACTTCTGACCAACGGTGGCCTCTAGCCACGTCGGTGGTGTGTGGGAATGCCTCACAAAGCATTCCCGCCTCTAAGGCAAAACACAGTGTCGTGCAAAACCAGGACCTGAACGGTCAAGTTCGGAGGTCTTGAGGCAAGGCGCGCGAGCCGAGAACTCCGGGAACTCCAAACGAACACACACATGGATGATCACCGAGTGTTCAAACGGTGACGTCCGAGTCTTGAGGACGGTCAAAAATGGGATGTCTACAATACACCGTTAATCAGTCTACTCTGTCTACCTATCTCAAGATTAACTGTGAGTAATAACTCTGTACATTTATTTTTAACTCTAATTATTTTCTGATGCTATGAAATGAACAGTTTTCTAAAATGCTATGTTTTGAATGAATGAATGATTATCCAATTCTCTTTGAAATGTAATTGTGGTATCCTTAGCAGAGGCCCTCGCCCAGGGGACATAATACTGAGGCTTATGGTCATGAGGCTCTAGCCCGGGGGTTAATACCGTGGCACAGGCCCTCGCCCGGGAGAGACAATACCGTGGCACAGGTCCTTGCCCAGGGGAAACAATACCGTGGCCTATGTACGAGATATGTTACCCAGTACCGGAGGTTCCTTCATGGAACTTAATAAACTTGACCCTAGAGACATGTTTGTGCTAAGGGATGTACCACACACGATATGGATATAGACATGATTGTGATTCTGTTCTGTTATTAAATTTGTAATACGCTTTGGGCATCATTCATTAAAGCCTTTACCTTATTATTATTCACTGGGCTTTAGCTCACTGCTTATATTATGTATGTAGGTGAGCAAGTACGGGATCAGGCCCAGAGTTGATGGCCTACACTTCAGTTTTGTCAACCAACCATTGCGCCTCCCGAGGAGGTTCCGATTGAAGTCAAGTTTCATGGCTGTTTTTGTAGTTATGCTAGTCTTTGTCTGTTTGTAAAGTCGGGTCCTGGGAACTACACTTTTGTAAATGTTTGTAAATATTGGTGTCCTTCGACCGACATCCATATATATATATATATATATAAGTTTGAGATATTCTGTCCCATGTATGTTATCACAGCTCATTGGACATTGTCTATTTTATATAATTGCTTCCGCAGCCCCTTACTATTTGCTAATCTGCCAAGAGGCCTTTGGTAATCCAAGGATTGGCCGGTTACGACGCTAAATCCATAGGAGCAGGTTTGTGTCGTGACATTTTTGCTCATCTAAAGAATAAGATTACATTGTTCACATTTGAACATCTCTACGAAGTCTAGGTCAACCAAATTAACTTCCATAAGTTAAATCAATTTAGAGGGGGAAAAAATGCGCATTGGGATTAATTTAATTAGCATAGTATAATTTTGCCACAAAAATCTAAATTAAATAGTGACAATATTACACAAGTCGCAAAATTGAAAATTCTCTATGCTTGTAATCATCTCTTGCGCTACAAGTGACAATTGTCTAAAATTTAATTTAATTCATGTGCAAAATATTAGTTTTTAGGAGTAAATCCACAAAGATTTCTCTCAACTGAACAACCTCCCACTAACTATGGCATGTCTAAAGCACGATAAAATATTTAACTCCACATGATATCATCTCAATGTAATTTATTAAAGAACATACGCTAGAATATTTAATCATGGAATTAAAATTCACCAATATGTAATTCATAAAAGAACATATGCTAGAATATTTAATCATAGAATTAAAATTCATGCTATAACAATATACTACAAGTTCTAATCATTTAAAAGAACTTAACATGCTGCATGTAGTACTTAAATAATGTCATATATATTTCTATAATTTCTGTAATTTTTTGAAATTTTCTAAAATTACAAGTAATTAAAGGGACACTTTTTCATAAATCGCTTTTCACCTACTTATATTTAATTTAGTTCATATTATTTTCTTATATTCCAATAAGTCCTATGAGTGACATAGTTACCTAAATATTCATAATAATATTCACATTTGTAGTACGAATGTTCCGTGATGTGAATGTTCATACCGTCAATGTGAATGTTCATATCGTCAATGTGAATGTTCACACTATCAATGTAAACATTCACATGTCAATGTGAATATTCACATCACTAAATTGCTAACTGTTCAAAAAAATATTTGTAAGGGTATAAATGTCCATAAAATATCTTAAATATGAAAATTATGATTTGGTAGATCAAATGTTCAAATAATAGTTTGATAAAAAAAAAAAAGATGTTCAAATAATAGGAATTATTGGAATATAAAAATATCTTATGGACTAATTGAGATACAAACACTTGAAAAATGATTTTCCAATAAATCTCCCTAATTAATAATTACACGAAAAATCAAAAATAAATATTATAGAATCTGAAAAAATAGAAAAAATCATACCAGTAAATAAGATTACGTAGTAGTAGTCCACTGTAAAAATTTCAAGTCCAGAATCCAAGTCATGCTCACCCAAGAGCAATTTAACGTAAAATATTGAATTTTTCATTAATGAAAAATATTTTATTTTTCATAAAATTCTGAAACTTTAATATCTTGTAGAAAAATTAATTATAAGTCCAAAGGTATAAGCCATGCTTTAATCAGAATTATATCGAATAATATAGAAGTAATTAACATAGTTTTTGAATTTAAAACAAACAAATAGAGCCTTAAAATTTTCAACTCCTACGTCACCGCTTACTTCAGCAGATGATGTCAGCAACTTGCATCAGCACGTCAGTATTTGCGCAGCACTTACATCAGCGGACAACAGCCACACGTGTCACAATGACATTAGCAATTTCATCTTCTTCTTCGTTTGCTTCAACACCCGCCTCAAATTAGGTTTGAGTTTTCTTTTTAATCGTAAGTCAGAATCAGGCCTATAATATATCATTTCGAAGGTCTCGAAACAAAATTTTCAAATATATAATTTTCATAATATAAAAACAAAGTATGTAAAATCACAATGCAATCAAAGTTATAAAAATCAAATATAAATATCCATTTTTCTCAAAATTCGACTGCCTAATTTTTGTAAAACTTTGCAGATATGGTCTAAATAATATAGACTACAACATATATGAAATTCAGAATGATTAGAGATGGTTCGGAAAACATCAATTTTATGCACAAATTATATCTATACATATATTCATGCACAAATAACACGAAAACACCTAACAATAGCTCTGATACCAATGTAGAAATTAGTATACTATATATACAGTGGAAATAAATGGATTCAAGCATATCTTTGACGCTCAAAACGAATTCATGGATCATTTGGGTGAATCACATGCCTCCATTGATATCTTTGAATAATTCTCAGTAGTGGAGTAGAACTACTAAAGAACTACCCACACTATTCACAATACAAAAACGGAATGGTTTATGAGAAGACAGAACGTATAATTTTTGTTGTGTGAAATACATAACCCAAGTTTTATTTAGATAGGAGAGTTAAGAAACCCATAAGATAGATGCATTATCCCAAATAATATTTATCTCATATCAACAATATCTAATTAATAATTATCATCTAATATATTGACAATTATCCATATCAAAATTATCTCATATCAAGATTATCTCATATCTTGAAATATAATGTATTATTTTATTTGGATCTCTCCTGATCAGGCCATGCCACCATGGGCAACCCAATTAGGTAATTAGGTTTAGGTTATAAACCCGCCCTAATTTCCAACAAAGAGAAATTGAAATCAATTATACATATTCATTTTTTTTTATGGGTGATGAGTGTAGGCCCATAGGGGTATGGGCCGACCCAACTAGCCCAAGCTAGTGCAGGCCCATGTAGACCAGTCTAACCAATCCAGCTTGACCAAGGCCCTGCTAATGCCAGTCACCCCCTCCGTCGGCCATGGTTGACCAAACAACCAGGTCAGACAACGATTGTGAAAGGGCGTAGAAACGCGGCTAATTTCCGCCACCCTCCGTACTAGGTGCAGTACAATCACACAGGACGCACCATGTCCCTAGTTTGTTCCCCTTGCCACCTGAACTTGTAGGTGTACGACTATGCACACCCCAAGAAGGATGATATGCCACATGGCAACCTATGAGAGCAAGCCGTCCCAAGAGCACGTTCCCCCTTGGCAGATCAGGGTGTATGCACAACCGAATATACATATTCCAAGTATCTTATATGATTCTCGTTCTTCATTCCTCCATTACTCTTATCTTCGAGAGAATTAACTTGCTCATCACAAGGCCTTAAGAAAGACACCTATCAATGAGTTCTTCAGAAGACCCGAAGTCTAACTATCCAGCCCAGATAGTTTGTGTGGATCCAATAACCGCCATAGACCCACCGAGAACCGATTGTCATTAATGGGTAACCAAATAGAAAATTAGATTTTTTTGACAAATATATATTCTTTTGATTCTCATTTTCTTAACCCAACCAAGAAATAGAAAAAACAAAATTATTCTCCATATCCTATTCAATTCCCTCTCCATAAAGACATTATCCAAACACAGAATTAAGCAACAAATAGACAAGTATATTTACAAACACGATATTGGCTGAACACATGACTTTGCCTGCTGCATCCCTATGTTGCAGAAATGTGGGAGCAAATCTTAAGGCATGACTTTTGTACAATCAGAGTACAAGTAATAGGATGTTTAAACAGTTTAATTGGGTAATTACTAAATATAAACAAACTTCTTTCGGTACACAACTTGCCTATGAGGTGCAGCAAATGTCCATGCATTTGTATCGATATAGACTTCAGTTATCAAACAAAAACTAAAGCTAGCTATGGTAAATGCTGGCCCTGCTGCGACTGCATCTCTGAAGGATCAATGAGGCCTTCTAACACAACAAGCTCATCCAAGAGTGCAAGCTTTTCATCTTCAAGGGTTTTGACCTCATCTTCAATTTCTCCCAACTCTCTCCCTAGCCCAAAGCTTTCTTCCTCCAGCAACAAATATTTTCTTCTCAGTGCCCTGTACTCGTTTCCAGATGACGAGTCTGGCAGTGAATCAGAGGGTGAATTCTCTGGTTGTTGGAACAATGGGAAAGTTTCATTCTTCAATGCTCTTTTTGAGGCTTTCTTCCCTGTTTGAGTTGGAAGAGGGGGCAACAGTTCTTGAATCCCTTTCACATTGTGCCCTTGTTGTAACTTGGAAGCTTTTTGGGTTGAGGGTTTCTTTCTACGTGGCTTAGGAACTGAAGTTTCCTCAGATAGCAGCATATTCGGATCTTGCATTTTTCAAACGCTGGTAAATAGAAGAACTATAGATGAAAGCACAAAGAAAGCCTAAGATCACAAATTGAAGAGAAGCACTAAGGATGTATATATAATAAGAAAGGATAAAAGACAATTTTATTCCTTAAAGTATGTGTTCTTTGTTATTTTAGTCCCTCAAGTTTCAATTTTGTCATTTAGGTCTTCAAAGTTGTCAATTCGATTCAATTTGGTCCTATCTCTAACGTCCATTTACAAGGACACTGAGAAAGTATTTTATCCTTGATTAAAAGACAGTTTTGGTTTTTAAATTATGCATTTTTTGTCATTTTAGTCCCTGAAGTTTTAAATTTGTCAACTCAGTACTGAAAGTTGTCAATTTAAGTTGGGACCAAAATGACAAAATTTAAAATTTGAGGGACTAAAATGACAAGAAACGCATATTTTAGGGACCAAAACTGTCTTTTATCTATATTATTGTTATTAATGTAGACGGACGTTAGATCTAAGACCAAATTGACTCAAATTGACAATTTTGAAGACCAAAATGACAAAATTGAAACTTAAGGGACCAAAATGAAAAACAACACATATTTTAGTGACTAAAAAGATTGTTCATGATGTCCACATATTTGGTATACAAACATCACAACAATTCAATTACTGTACATGAGAAACTATGCATAGCTTTGAATCTAAATGTTAAAAAGTAATAAGGAAACCGACCTCTCCTGAGCTTTGAAAAAATTACCGTAAACCCTACAATTTTGGCATATAATTACATTGACCTCTCATAAATTTCAAATTCACATAACAAATTGGCCCATGTCGTTAAAGATCATTAATGAAGTTACTGTATAGGCTGATGTCATGCAAACTATTTAATTAAATAACCACTATAAATTTCTTTATTTAAGACATAATTAATTAATTTTTATTTTACCATGCAAGCACAAAGAGAGAGAGAGAGAGAGAGTTGGAGGTTTGGCATGGCAGCAAGAGTTGCTGGTGTGGCATCCACCCACTGCTCGTGTGACCTCCACCACCATCTACTCATTGCCTCACATCTTGTCTTTCTTCTTCCCCTCTCTTCACTTTTCACTCCACCCTCTTTCCCCCACCACCCCTCAGCCACCTACACGTTCTTCATCTCCTTATTACCCCATTATCACCATCTGCATACCTCTCAAACCACCACTATATCCACAACAGTGGTCTTTATATCTCCTCAACCTGCCACCCCAATCTGTCAAGCCAGCGCCACCCACCGCCCGCCACTGCCCACCACCATCACACCACAAAAGCCCCACCTCCCATCGCCAACATCCAGTGCTGATTGCAACCCAAACCATCGCATCACCCAGCTCCAATCAGGTGGCAGCCAATTGCATCACACCATTCACCTCACCGGACAACCCCCTTCATCTCCCTCTCACCACAACCACCACCCATTTTTTTCTGGCCACAACTGCACATTCACTCCCTTCCTCTTCCCCAACCACACAGCCACCCTATCACCACTTCCACTACCGGACAACTCCCTTCCTCTCCTCCTGACACAAACCACCACCCCTCTATATCTCCCCACCCCCATCTCCCTATTTCTCATCCCCTCATCCCACTTTCACCATGAACCCCCTATATCTCCACTACCCATCCCCAATTTTCATTTCCCTACCCCAAAATAAATCTTCAAATTTTAAACTCACAATTTCAAGCTATCGAAAATAAAAATCCAATTTACAGTAACTCATTTCTCCTACAATCACTAACCTACGAGCACGTTTATCCCTCAGGCTCCAGAAACATAAATTGATATTTGTAAGTTCTAATTTTATTTCAGGTCTTTACTTGAACAAAAAATATATCTGCCCAAAATAGACGCTTTCTGTAAAGTTCCCTCATTTTCTACATAATGCCATGATTACCGTTACCTATTTAAGAGCTGCTACCCTGTGATACAACCCTAAGTGTAAAATTTTGAAGGGTAACATTCATTGACAATGGGCCAACATAGAGCCAGCAATTTTTCCAACTTTGGAGTTTCAAATGTGCAGCACAAGTTGGCCAAACATGTCTGACAAATCAAGAACTAATCATGACAGAGTAACACAAATAGCAACTTTGTGGTACTTACATTTACTAGTGTCAAATCAGAGTATTTCCTTTAAGAAGTACTATTGCCGTACATGTAAAAGTCTGAAGGGTAATGCGGTTATCACAATGCTTCACATGAATAGAAGAGCAAACTCAAAGTCAGTGACTTTCCACTTTGAAGCTTCAGATACCCATTCCAATTTGATCAAGCATGGTCCCATAAATCTCCTTCCAATTCCAAGGAATATCTTTTCGTAAAATTGTGTTTGATTTATGATTTTACTGCAGGATCAAGTTCTGGACTCGGGTCTATAACAAAATCCTAATTGTTAAATTATGTTTGACTTAAGAATTATGATTTTATGTTTCAAGCTTAATCATTCCCGCGTGCAGGTTAGAATATCCCCCTTCCCTCTCACAGCATCTTCCCTTTTCTCTCTCTACAATTTCAGAACTATTTTTCTCTCTATATAATTTGGGAACAATATTACATTATCTCTATTTTTCTCTATATATATAATTTGGGAACAATATTACATTATCTGTAGTAGTATTATTAACGAACACGGGATTAAATTTCTCTATTTCTAGATTTGGGATCTCTGAACATTATTACATTATTTGTAGTAATATCTTCTTATTTTTTCTTTCTTTGATTGTATAATTGAGGGTTATGGAACGTATATTTGTATACCCTTAAGTAGGAATGCCAACGGGACGGGACGGGGCGGGGATCACACTCCCCGTCCCCGATCCCCGATGGTAACAAATTCCCCGGCCTCGGCCCTGATCCCCGACGGGGAACCTGTCACTGTCCCCATCCCCGCCCCCTAACGGGGATCGGGTTTCCCTGACCCCGAAAATTCCCCGCCCAAATCTATTTCAACAATATCATAACTTTCAACATCAACAAAATCATCAAGAACATCAACAAAATCATCAATAAGAAGCGGTGACAAAATTATCATCAACAACAAAATCATCATCAACACTGTGCATAAAAAAAAAAAAAAAAAAAAAAAAAGACAAATAAAGACACACGTATATGTATACATACACATCAACACAGATCTGAGTGTGCATTATCAATCAACACAGATCTGAGATCTATGTGTGATCAAGCAGATCTGAGATCGGCAATGGTGATTGTGACGAACGACGGAGGTCGGCGGCGATGGACGACGGTGATTGCGACGAACAACGGAGGAGGAGGGCGGCGGTGCGAGGCGACAAAGACAGTGGCGCTAAGGAGGAGGTACGAGAGTGAGAGGGAAAGAGAGAGAGAGAGAGAGAGAGAGAGAGAGAGAGATGAGATACGGTGAGGAAATAAAGAGAGAGATCAGATGGGGTGAAAAAAGAGAGAGTAGAGGAGAGAGAGAGAGAGAGTGTAGATATTTAATGAAAGAGATAAAGGTAGAATCAGCATATTATATATAGAATAGAAAGCATATTACATATTATATATAGAATAGAAAGCATATTATATATACATATATATATATATATATATGAAAAATGTTTTGGAGTGTTAATTAGTGCTCCACTAATTAGGTGGTAGTGGGTCCCGTCAGTAATGATGTAATGTTTTGATTTTGGAGTTTTATTTTTATTTTTTTTACTTTTTTAATGCATTAGTGCTATTAGTGGTGGTGTTTTTAGTGGGATGAATCATTGTTGTATATATATATATATATAATACGTCGGGGACAGACGAGGCGGGGCCGGGGATTGGGCACTTATCACCGTTCCCGGCCCAAAATTGATCGGAAAATAATTTTTGAATATCATTTCCGTCCCGTCGAGAGTATTTTTCAGAGAAAAACCATTCAAATCAGGATTGGGGGATCGAGTCCCCGTCGGACCAGTTTCAAATTGTCATCCCTACCCTTAAGGCTGAAAAATTAAAAATCAATAATGAAAGAATGTCTTATTTCAACTTAATTCTTTGATATCCGGAGTTTTAGCTTCATGATTCTCATAGGCTTGGTTCATCCTGCACTTCAGTCATTAGTTCATCACTAGAAGGGCAGCACTACTACATGAGTGCTCGTGGCGCGCGCGCGCGTGTGTGTGTGTGTGTGTGTGTGTGTGTGTGTGTGAGAGAGAGAGAGAGAGAGAGAGAGAGAGAGTGAGTAAACAAGTGGGAGAGGGAGAAAAATAAGCAATCAAGTGTATATAATGGTGACTGTTTTATTGGTCAATTGCTCTTATTCGCACAAACCTCATCCATTAATGACACAAACTTTCTGCCATCATATGAAATCCACTTAAGTTCCTAACAATCTTTATAATTTTTCAGGTGATATTTTTTGTTTCCATAGAAAAAATGGGAGAACCTCAGCAATCCTAGTGATTCACACATGTGAGAGAGAGAGAGAGAGATGCTTGTTCGAGGGAACATGGCTTTAGGATTGGTTTAATGATCTAACAAAATACATAATCCCACATTTGGTTTAAAAATTTGGGGTCTAGGCTAATAGTCCACCTGACATAGTATCCCCCAATTGAATCCCAAAAGAGAAGATGGAATACAAAATGGGCGATTAAGGAGGGTTCAGACTAATTAACTAAATTACAAAATTGATAGTATTTTATCAATCCCTCATAATAATCATAGTCAATCCAAAGGGATTGATAGTCCCACGATTGACAGTCCTAGGTATTCTAATCCCATCTAATTTAGTCCACCCAAACAAGTATGACCTATAGGGAAAAGTTCACAAGTAGGGCAAAAGAAGAACTACAATACTTCAAGCAATTTGCTCAAATAAACAATATATTGAAGCAACATCTGATTATTTATCCAAAAAATAAAATACGAATCGACAATGAATTGCATCCCAATGATGAAAGTTGGAAAGGGCCCAATTTTCGAGAAATTCTAAATGCAATTGAAAGTGCCAAGTCTAGATGAAGTGAATCTTTTATGAACCTATCCTAAAGCTATGGTTAGTCCGTGACATATTTGAGCCTTATTTCAAGTGCTAGAGTCAAATTCTTAAGTTTACACAATTACTCCTATAGTTTCCCAAAATGGGTCTTGATAAGTGTCATTTTATGTTCGAAATTTCAAAGCTTTCAAAATTGATACACACTAGTTCGTATATTTTGAAGGAGGTTTCTAGCAATATAAGATTCATCAGAATCTGCTTAAAGCTAAGATTTGATGAGCACTTTCTGATCATTCGTCAGTTTTCGATATGTGAAGGCAAGACGGTCATTTCACAAAATTTGCATAATGAACTTGGACCAGACCAACTTTACTTTAGAATGGACATTTAAAATTACATAATAAACTTTATTTTGCACTTGAAATAATTTTTGGGTGGACATTTAAAATTACACAATAAACTTTATTTTGCACTTAAAATAATTTTTGGGATTGAACAGTACGTTTGGACCCAAAAACCTAAAAAAAAAAGCTAATTTGCAAAATTGTCATTTTTAGCCACAGGTCTTTGACAAGATTGAACCACCTCAGGCGATAAGCCATATCTCTCTAACCCTCATCTTTTGAGCCTATGTATATCTCCATATATACAAAAAACGATTCAGATTCATTGAACTGAAGTCCTATATATACATATCACATCTAAAGATATTCCAAGTTGATCTAGGCTCTCCCAACCTTTTCTAAAGTTTCTCTCTATAGAATTCTCCAAAAAAAATACAATGTATACCACCAGTTTTTCGTCAACCTAACCGGTTATTCTTGCCTCTTCCGTATGTACTTCATCCATCATCATCTTCTTTCTTTTTTTTTTTTATCTTAATCAAGGCTTAGCATTAGGAGTTGCAGATGAAGAGCTAAGATCAATCAACTGAGTTACTGAGGGCATTCAAAGTATTCCAAGAGTAGAATCTGAAAGCCTCAAAGGTTATGTCCGTATTATCTCTTCCATTCTTGATGTTGTTTAAACATCATAGAAGCATGTTCTTCCATGAATTATGCATAAAATTGCGATTGAATTTGGTAAGGAAAACATGCAAGTGTTAAGTATAAAGATTTTGGATATCATTGAGTTACCCAATTGTGCATTGGATCGATTTCCACCTAAAAATATAATTGCATTATAAAACATGTACAATCCACCTATTAAAAATCCTTCCCTGGTCATAGTCCCCGCTCTAGCCTGACCTCAAGCCTGGCCCCCCAAGTAACGAAATCCTAGCTCCATCCCTGCACATATGCAATGCATGTGCCAATCCTTCTAGTCAAAATCAAAAGGAGACGCCTAGAATTCGCGTGTGCACTTTATTACAGTTATCACTTTGTCCAAGTCTTCTTTTTCTTTTTTTCTTTTTTTTTTTCAATATCAACAAAGAAAAACAACCATAAATCAAAAAATTCCCCAATTTCGAAAAGGAAAAAAAAAAGAGAGCATATCACGCAATTTACAAGACACCGGAAAAAATTAAGTTCACAGACATTCATACAAACATATTAGATTTTCTATCGAATGATGGATTAATTTAGTATTTCAGAGAAAATCGAACTCAATTTGGAGTCACCAGAGGTACATGTTCGAAACAGAAATTGGTACCTGGATGAATCGGTCGAAATTTAGGCTGTTCTCGAGTCAATTTACCATGATCGGACTGTGTTCGATCTAATATATATACAAAGAGTTCAACACATTAAAATTTAGACAGAGAGAAGATCGATTGTAGCGAGAGAGAGAGAGAGAGAGAGAGAGAACTGAATCTGAACTTACCATAAGAGAGGCTTTGATTGAGTCTCTGAATTCATGCTTTGGAAACCCTTAGCTCAACGGTGGAATTGGCTCGCAACGACGATGATCGGTTGGCTATTCATATACAAACACACACTTTTGCAGTTTTTTCGCCGACCGGTTTTAATGTCATCAAACCGGGCCGCCGTGACCCACTCGAGGGTTTAATCGGACGGGTTTTTTAAACGAGTGCCAGACAGCCATAGCTAGGTACTGGGCCTAAATTAGAGTTTTTAGTTTTTATTTTTTATTTTTATGTATATAAAAGTTTACTATAAAATAAACTTTATAGATTAACCCTAAAAAATTGTATAATTAACAAATAACATTTAACTCAAATGTTAAGCACACTCTCAAATTTTTAAACTTTTACTTTATTATATTAATAAAAAAACATAATCAAATTAGAAAATACTTTTGGGAGATTTATTAAAAAAAAATTTCAAGTATTTGTATCTCAATTAGTCCATAAAATATTCTTATATTTCAATAAGTCCTATTATTTGAATATTTGATCTATCAAACATTAATTTTCATATTTAAAGTATTTTATAGACAAATATTTTTTAAACAATTAGCAATTTAGTGATATGAATATTTATATTTTACAATATGAATATTCACATTGACGTATGAATGTGCACATTGACAATGTAAACATTCACTTTGACATGTTAACATTCATATTAATGGTTTAAACATTCACATCGACGGTGTAAACATTCACATTATACAACATTTATATTATAAATGTGAATATTATTAGAGGTATCTTGATAATTACGTCACTCATAAAACTTAATAAAATATAAAAAATTAATATAAACTAAATGAAATAAAAATAAATAAAAAAGAATCTATGAAAAGGCCCACACTATTTTTAAAAAAGTAAAAATCACCAGCACAAATATATAATCCATTCCGCTATGTTACAAAACCCCACCTCTGCAACCTCCCACTACTAGGGCTAGGCAAACACTCAATTGAAAATGGGGTCTTGTAATCAGGGTCGGGTCTGACTCTTCAGAAATTTAAACTGATTCTTAAATATGAGGCTTTTTATACCGGTGCTTTACAAAAATGATTAAAAGTTAATTTATTTTGATTTTTTTTTTTTATGTGAAAGAGAAAGATAATTAAAAATTAATTTTTTAATTTTTTTATGTGAAAAGAAAAATTGGTTAAAAGCTGAAAAGTAACATGTTTGATACAGTTTATCAAAAACTATTAATATAATTATCATGATGCTTACAAATATGATATGAGACTGTCCATCATATTTAGTAACTACAATAATAATAATATTAATAATATCAAAAAAGTTCAGAAATATAATAATTCCTAATTATTTTCAAAAAGTTTAGATGAGTAGTTCCATAAAAATCAATAAATAAATAAAATAGAATGGAAAAAAAAGTACCTTCAAAGTTTATGATAGATAAAAATTGAAAGAAGATAAATAATGTTTAGTTACACCTCCAATTTCATAGCCGTCGGACTTCAATAGGATGTCGCTCTTACTCCTAGGCTGGCCTCGTTTAGGAATAGATTTTTATAATAATTTTTTAATTTTTTAACTAAAATATGATGTGAAGAAAATTAATATATTTAAAATATTTTTTGATTTTTTACAAAAAGATATGAAAAAAGTAAAAAGAAAATGAATCTTTGACTTTTTTATATACGTTGTAAACTTTTTAATTTTTTTTGTAATTTTTTTAAATTTTTAACTAAAAAAGTCACTTACCAAATGAGAAAAGCTTTCTATATTGTTTCCCCAGTTCTCACCAGGTGAGTCAAAACTTTGGTTTTATATTATTTACACTTTGGTCTCAAAAGTTTTTAAAATATAAATTAGAGTCCCAAATTTTTGGGTCTTTCTAAGGTCAAGTTTGACAACTCAAAAATAATTCATCTTTTTATCTTTTTTTCATCACATTACATTACCTCTCTATTTTTCTACATATCTTTTCGTAAAAAAATAAAAAATATATTTATTTAAGTCATTCCAAACAACCCTTAATTCAGATTGTGCATTTTCTAATAAACAACTTTGGACCTTAAAAATTCAAGTAGGCCTGTTTTTTATGGATATCTATTTCGGATTGGCATTTCATTAAAAAAACAAATTTGGACCTTTAAAATTTAAGTGGGCCTTTTTTTCTTATGAAAAGGTACAAGAGCTAAAACAATTTTGGGGCTTTTTTTCAGTCATTTTTTTGGGCCCAAAGCGCTGCTTTGTGGGCTTACCCCAAAACCGGGCCTGCTTGTTACGTTCCAAGTTTCTGAAACTTATTTTAAAAAATGTAACTCTGAGTTTGGATATTTATTTGCAACAGTGTTGGAGACCCCAGTACCTCCAACTCCGTGGGGGTTGTGACAGTAAGATTTTTTAAAAAAAAATTTAAATAATTAATTTTGAGCCAATCAAGTGATAGGTTCACCCCCACTGCCTGTCAAGTATTATTGATTTACTTGCGGATCCATGAGTTGGCACGACTCACAAAATTAGTTGTTTATTATTTGTTTGAGGGTCATAATTCTTGTAGTGGCTCAAAATTATCAAAACGACGTCGTTTTGAGTGCAAAACATGTCAAAACGACGTCGTTTTGACAGTTTTAAGCCATTGTGGCCACAAAAATTGTGACCCCCTAGCATTGTTGTTTTTTTATTCTCAAGATTGTAAGAATTGTACAGCATCTCGTGCACCATTTAAATTATTTCGTATTAAAATATTATACTAAAATTTGTGAAATCTTGACTTGAATCAAAATTGAATGTTCCGATTGTTTATTTAATTTATTTAAACGTCACATTTCATACAGATTGCATCATTAGTATTTTAGTTGTCAACATTGTATGTTTACATTTTAAGGATTGGTTTGGGAAATGAATTGATTTTTTGACTTTTTTTTAGTTATTTTAGTCTGAAGTTAAAAAATTTAGTTTGAGAAAGACTTTTGACTTTTTTAGCTTTTTTAATTTTTTTTGTGAGAGAAAGAATGTAAAAATTATGAATTAGATGTGATTTTTGTTTTATTAAATTAAAAAACTTATTTTATTTTTTTGTGACTAAAATAACCAGAAAAGTCCCAAATTAGGCTTCCCAAATGAGCGTCCGAATCCTCTAGGGTGATTCCCTGAAGTGATCCTCTAGAATGATAATTTATGATGCGACACGTGTCCAATTAATGAAATCAATGGTTGATATGTTTCCTTTCCAAAACGACGTCGTTTTGGTTTTGGTTTTGATTTTTTTTTTTTTTTTTTTTTTGCAGATCGGGAAGGAGGAAGGAATGGGTTAGAGAGATAATCTCCTCCTTCTCTCTAGAACCAGACCCAGATCTCAAAAGCAGAAATCATGAAACCGAAGTGGAAATTAAGCTTCAGAGTAACATAATCAAAATGCATATATATATATACATAATCAAAATGAAAATCAATAGAAACGATCTGGAAATTTGATATATAATCAATAGAAACTTATATACAGTCCTTCAATAGAAACTGATTTCCAGATCTGGAATGGGGATTTTGTTTCCGGCGAAGGAGATGTCCGATTTAGGCTTGTGATCAGCCATTGGAGGACTCATCTTACCAAACAGAAACAGAAAAAGAATTTGAGAGAAGCTCTGAACAAGAAGAGAATCAAGTTAAAGCTTCATGTATTGAAGGACTGTATGTATATATGCATATATATATATAGAGAGAGAGAGATGATCAAACCCAACATAGCAAAAGATGGAGGAAATGGATTTGCTAAAATAGAGCTTTTCCCGAGATGATCAAACAAGTTTATATATAGAGAGAGAGAGAGAGAGAGATCAAATCTTTCGCTATTTTTAACATAGCTTTTCCCGAGATGATCAAACCCATCATAGCAAGATAGAGGAGATTAGTTTAATGGATTTGCAGAGAAACCATATGAACCCAACATAGCAAAAAAACGAAGATCAATTTCGAAACTTAAAATTGAAATAAAAATTCGAACTCATCTAGGGTCTAGTTCTAGAGAGAAGGAGGAGATTCTCTCTCTAACCCATTCCTTCCTCCTTCCCGATCTGCAAAAAATAAAAAATAAAAAATAAAAACCAAAACGATGTCGTTTTGGAGAGGAAACATCTCAACCATTAATTTCATTAATTGGACACGTGTCGCATCATAAATTATCACTCTAGAGGATCACTTTAGGGAATCACCCTAGAGGATCTGAACGCCCCAAATGAAGCCTAACTCACTTATTTGTTAATTCAATGGCTAGATATCAATTGTACACTTGACACCACCATGTACCATAATCTATATATTAAGGAAAATGGTCTTTTAAAACTCAAGGCTTGTGGAACCTCCAACATGTCAATCATAATTTCTTGATTTTTTAATATTTTTTTTAAAAAAAATTGACTTGGTGATTGGTGATTGGTTCAAAGATTGTAATAATTACACTATTGATTACAATAAATTCAAAGATTGTAATAATTACACTATTGATTACAATAAACACTTAATTTATAATAATTACACTTATTAAATGAATAACGCAATAAATGAAATCCTAATTTTCTTACTTTTGCATTCCCAAATAAATAAATAAATAAACACTTATTAAATTCTTTCAAACTCCTCGGTCAAATCCCATGTATTTAATTTATATATTATGTAATTATTGTGTAAATGCCTCTTAAATAAATAAATAAACATTTATTAAATTCTTTCAAACTCCTCAGTCAAACCCCATGTATTTAATTTATATATTAAAAAAAATGAAAACAAATATAAATATCTATAATTATCCCGTGCATAGCACGGGTGATAGGCTAGTCTATATATTAAGCAAAAGGGTCTTTTAAAACCCAAGGCTTGTGAAAGCTCCAACATGCCCATCCTAATTTCCTGATTTTTTAATATTTTTTTAAAAAAAAATTGACTTGGTGATTGGTTTATAATAATTACACTATTGACATATGGAGGAGATAGAGGGTGGGGAAGAGAATAACGCAATAAATGAAATCCTAATTTCCTTACTTTTTACATCCCCAAGAGACCCATGTAATTATGGTGTAAATGCCTCTTAATTTTTTTCCCTCTTAATTTTTTTGTTTTGTTTTTTGAAAAAATAAATAAATAAACACTTATTAAATTCTTTCAAACTCCTCGGTCAAACTTCATGTATTTAATTTATATATTAAAAAAAATTAAAACAAATATAACGCAATAAATGAAATCCTAATTTCCTTACTTTTTGCGTCCTCAAGAGACCCATGTAATTATGGTGTAAATGCCTCTTAATTTTTTTCCCTCTTAATTTTTTTGTTTTGTTTTTTGAAAAAAAAAAAAAAAACACTTATTAAATTCTTTCAAACTCCTCGGTCAAACCCCATGTATTTAATTTATATATTAAAAAAAATTAAAACAAATATAAATATCTATAATTATTTCGTACATAGTACGGGTGATAGGCTAGTAGCATATAAATTTGAAAAAGATTATCACTCCATTGGACTAGTTTGCTCACCCTTTGCTTTTCAGGAAATGAGTAGAGGGAACCACATTGATTATTGTTCAAACTTTGAGAAGTTGCTTCTGCACTTTATTTTTCTTCTGTTGTAATTCTCCAAGCAAACTCATGTTGTGTAACTTATAGCGATTCATCTCGGGTAAGGTTTTCACCCTAATTATTAGGGATATAATCGACTCAGGATGGTAGGTATTTAGGAAAAATTTTACACCGAATCGATAATGTCGGTTTTATTATATTAAAAATCAATAAAGATCAAATTTTTTATCAAATCACATCAAATCGCACCGATTCAAACGTTTCGGCTCAATGTGGTTTAATTAGTCTAAATATTTTCAAAATTGAGTCATTTATTAAATTTGTAGTATAATAAATAATTTATATAAAAATATTAAATTGGTCATATGTACAAAATTTTTACTATATCTAATCCAACCATTCACAAAAATACAAATAAAAAAAATTAATAAATACTAAAATTTGAAACTTTTATTGAATTAGAATTAGAAACAAAATATAATCTAAGAATCAAAGTCTTGACATCAAAACAAAATCAAAACTTAAACCAATCATCCTATAAGTCTAAACCACAAGACTATCAAATAGAGTAAAAAAAAAAAATGAAGGCATTGTAGTAGTATATATTACATGTAAATATATTTGACCGGTTTTAGTACAAATCGGTATATAGTATATCAAAACCGGTATTGAACTAAAAATCAAAAAAAAAATAATTTTCAAAACCGAGCAGACTGATTTATATTAAAAAACCAACCAAATATGACCAATTCAATCAGCTTCGATAGGTTTAGTCAATTTTTTTTTTTTAATTTTTCTTGCATCTCTACTAATTAACTACCACAGAATTTGGAGCAATTATGGGCCGTCCCGGACTGTCTATTTCCTTGGTGTCTCATGAATATTTATTTTCAAAAGGTTGGTTTGTAAGTCTACAGACACGATGTAATGTGTATAATTTTGTTGTGGAAAATGAGTGAGAGTAGTAATTAGTGCTACCACTAATGATGTAGTAGTGGGCCTCATGAAGAATGATTTGATGTTTTGATCTTGGTATTGTATTTTTTTTTTTTTTTTTATTGAGTGACATGTCATTAGTGATCTTTTTAGAATTACAAAATTAGTAGTCTCTATCATTATTGTTTTGTTATTTTGCTGGATTGAATGAATAGTGTACGTGCGTTGCTTGTACATGTGGGTATAAACAATGAGTGGAAATGAATGATTTTTTTGACATAAATCACATTTACTTAACAAACAAACGAATCTTTCTATTATATAATAATTGCTACGTGTCACATTAGGTTATTATTCTTATTCATGACTTTGGGTCATCAAACCCGACAGCGTAATAGGTCTGCAGGGTAAGAAATTGATGGGTCGTTGAACACATCAAAAATAAATTTTAAATTATACTAAATTCTTTTAAAATAATGACAAGTTCAGGTATCGATCCACAGGGACAATTGTGAAATTAAACTAATTTAATTGTTAAATTCTTAAATTAATTTTGATAAAAAAATTGATTGTTCATAGCCTAATTTAATAATAAATAAATTAAACTAAAGAATTAAATTATCAATAATAAATGAAATTGGGTTTACTGAATTGAGGAAAAAACTAGGGCAAAGAGTCCACTACTAGCCACGTAATTAGGGTTTCCAATTGAAATCAATTATGCTATGGTTTGAACAGATTAATGCTTCACAACTACAAACTCAAAGCATTTAACAAGATGATCACCACATTTAACGTACGAGCACGAACCATCTCAAGTAATACGAATCATTCACTCTAAACTAAGGTAGTGATACGACTCGTTCCTCGTAATATGGTTCGTTTCATACTTTGAATGTGAAGGAATAGAAAATTCTTGTATGGATAACATTCAACAATCACAGAAAATCAAATATTCGAAGAAATAATGAAAAATATATAAAAGAAACTTTTAAATACCATACAAATATTCAAACCTTTACATAATTAAAAATCAAAAAGAAAACTAAATAATTACATGGCTCGGGTTTCATCAAAACTCTAGAAAAGGAGACTAGCGACTCATGGAGGAGTGGAAGGAGGTAGATGGAGAAAAAACCACCATTGGAGACATCCTTGAAACTTTTTATTTCTCTTCCCTTCCAAACCCTAGCCTCTCTCTTCAGGTCAAAACAAGTTCAGACACCTAATCCAGCCTTTTCCTTGCCTTTTTATACTTCTAATCCCTTCCAAACAGGTTTAAAATGTCGGGCACAGTTTCCTAGAAAAAGTCAACGTACGTGCGTGAAAAGTCAACGCACGTGTGGCTCGGTCAACTCTCTCCAAATTCTGTCTTTTTGCCCACTTTATGCTCCGATTATGTACAACCTGATTGACATTCAACACACACAAAGTATACGGTTTGACCAGCAAGTGAAGTTAAGAGATTCTAATTAACGGCCTCAATGATGTACAATTCAACCTTGATCAGAAATCTCTAGGTTTCAGTTGGGTATCAGGCATAAAACATTCAACTCTACTTAACCTAATCCAATCGAATATGTTTAACTTAAAACTTAAACCAACAGCCTCACTCTCATTAATGGTCATGTTCCACTTCTTCACATACATCTCAAAGTCTCAAACTTAAAATGGTAAATTTCTAGTTTTTCTTCTTCTCTCTCTTTCCAAAGTAAAACGACGGCGTCCCTTCACTTCCTATGAAGCATGGTATATGTTAGCTTTTTGGCTTTCGAATGTTATTATTGTAATTGTGAGTGTGCCAACAAGGATCAATTAGCCCTTAGAGAAAATTAATTGTCAACCAATTATCAGACGATTGTGTTTTAATTCTTTCAGCCTCAATGAAGAGAACTTTTACTGGTGACTTGATTTAGAAGAATTAAGTAAACAACAATTAAATGAAGAACAATTAAAGCATTTTCATTAAACAAAATGAAAAACTTACAATGATCCAATTCAGCCTTGTAGAGGTTTACAATGACAAAACTACTTGAAACTACTCCTATGAACGAAGTGTAGTGCAGAAATTTGAAGGACAAGAAATATAAAAAAACTGAAAGGAACATAAAGTAGATAAAACTGGTTTTTTGGATCTGAGTCTGGGGTACTTTTCCGAGGCCTTCTTTGCTATTTATACTTTTCAATGGCAACCATCGAAATGCAATTCTAACCGTTGAACCATTCCTCCATGATTGCTGATCATGTTACCTTACAGTTAGCTCCACTATGCCTCACTTGCAGTTAGGCTTCCCTCCTGATTTTGCAGTTAAATATGAATAACTGTTGAAGTCACGTCATTTCGCATCTCTTTACTGATCCAGTGTTATGCAGATCCACAATACCAATACTAACTGTCACGTGTGCGATTATGATTGAAGATTTGAATTGTCTTCCCATATTGCCCTTATCTTGTCACATGTCAAACTGTGATTAGCTTATACAAAATATGTAGCCAACATTACCCCGCGCACTAATATACCCAATACTTGGTGATATTAGTGGATCAAGGTACTTTACCCACGTCTTAGAATGTGCATGGGCTTTGCATTTTTCAGAAATGCAACCGTCATTCCTTAATGAAATATTTGCATTAAATTCTCTTCTAACCCTTGAACACTCCCACTATCTCAGTATTCGAAAAGACTAGTTCAGCTATCATGGCCAAGCAGACCTTTTTCTTACTTCGATCAAGCATACGAAGAGTTATTTGATAACGCTGTTTATCCTCGAAAGAATCTTCATGCATAGATTAGCCACCTTTACCCACCTTCTTATATTCAAGTCATGGAAGCTTTTGCAGATTATCAACCTTTGGACTACGAACCTGTTATTCACAATTCTTTAATCCAAAATTTTACAAACATGGATATTGGAAACTCTTCTTCTGACCCAAAACCTTCTGCGTGGGATGAAGTTGTTGTTTCTTCTTCTTCTTCTGGGGCTTCTAGTTGGAGAAGCTGGCCAAAACCTGAGGAGTCTAAGTTAAGGGAACGAATCAATCATCATTTTGTTGAATTCGTGGATCCTCTAACTTTCCCTCATTTTGCTCAGAGTTCAGTGGTTTATCCATATATACCCATCGACCGTCAACGCCATTTAGAAGATAACCTACTCATAGCATGGTACACGTCTTCCATGCCTACGAAGATAGTTCAAGCCACTCCTCGTCCAGAAGAGGCCCAAGGATACTGCCCGTCATTCTTAGCTCAAAGGGCTAAACTTTGCTCTTCTGACTGGCTTGACATTGTCAACAACTCCCAATTTCTTCCTTCTTTCGAGATGGCAGCTCCTGCGCCTCCTCTTCCGCACAACCCTCATAGGATGGAGGAACTGAGACTTACTCTCTTTGAGGACCAGTTTCTCCCCTCCTATCATCCTCCATCTCCACCTACCAAACACCAACGACAGCAAGCCCAATTTCTACTTGCGGCCTTTTCACACTTGCCCTTCAATGTTCTTGAGGATGATGTTCCTCTTAAGAACTTTCAATGGGCTTGTGATATTATGACCCGGGGTCATGTCCTCAACCCTTTTGCCCAAGCAGAGCTTCAAATAGTTTTAGACCAGCTGCCATTGTTTCTTCATTGGCACCACATTTCTGTGGCCACCACTCGATCCTAGGATCAAATCTCAGCCCATCGAGTTTATACCCAGTATGAAGCAGAGAACCTCCTCGATGAATATAATGATTTTAAGAATAAAGACTCTGCATACTGGGATAACTTAGACATGGATGAGATGGAACAAGGGTTGAAGGAAACAGAATTCGAAATAAAGGCAGAAAAACTTTTCTATCAAGTTAGAGCATATCAACTTCAACAACCTGGCCTAGAGAAAATAGAAGATAGAATAAAGAAAGAACAAAAGTTTATTGATCCCAGTTGGAGAAAATTTCATGATCTTGTTATTTATTCTGTTCCTTATTTTTATGAGCTTGAATATGTAGCCAAAAAAGGCCTCTAATGTAATTGCTTTTGTTTTAATGAAGCTAAGATGTTTTCTTTTATTTGGCATGGCATGATTTTACCCTATTTGTCAAAGTCAAACAAATTTAGGGCTTCTAAATCAACAATTCCATCCTTCGAATCTCAATATTCAATGAAATATTGAAAACCAATTTGAACTTTTCCAACTTATGGAGTGTGATTAACAACTTTTGTCGGTTTCTTTTTAGAATTAGAGCTTCGAATTCACCAATTTTGCCTTTCGAAACTTGATTTGATCTTATCCAATTCCCCAACATGTGGTTAACACAATCAAGGACTTTCAAATCAATTTTGTTTCGAACAAATAATCTATATTTTCCAAAGTATGGAGGCCTTTGTTAAGTACTGCACTGTTTTATTTGAAGAAAGTAATTCCTTCTGTGTACTATTAAACCAACTATTGGTTTGAAGCTTGGAACAAACAATTCCAGCTATAAGGTATTTCAAATTTTGCCTCAAAGGACTTTACTTTCATTAAGAAACCTAAAACAGGTCTTTAATCATTTTGAAGTAAACAAATACCTAAACATTCTTGCATCATTAGGCATGGAATGTGCTTCGAAGTCGGCTTCCTACTTTTGAAGCCGTTTGTCATTTGATTTTGGTGCCAAAATTTGGCTTCGAAGCCAAATGTTTTATTTTGAAGCTGACATCAGTATTTCAGATGCGTTTTCCCTCTACAATTAACAAGATTGAAGGAAATTTCCCGCATCTGTACCTTTAGTACTTTTATATGAATTCCACGATTAGGGCATACTCTTAGACATAAAGGTTTTAAAACCCTTTTATTTCGTGCTTTGAATTCATTAGTTTGCCTAACACACAAACCCTTTATCTCCATTGACCCTCTCTTCCTCGCTGCTTGTTATCAATGGAGCCTTCTTTTTTGAAAGTACTAACCAGCGAACGTATAAGCCCAACGATGGCTTTGAAAATATGTATTGAGGAAGAGATTGCTAAGTTTAAAGCTGATGGATCAAGTGCCATAGACAGATGCCTCTTTGTTCCTCGCCACAACGACAAACAAGAATATGTCCTAGGTCCTATTTTTCGAGAGGCTCCCGCCCAATTCTCTGCTTTGTACCCTCACTTGGAGGACCATTTGCTTCCCTATGAAGGAGGGCTTGACTGGAGAAATTGGAGAATGAACCGACCTCATCGTTACTGGCCAACATTGAGGGCTAAGTGGGAGGAATGGTATGACAGGGTTGTGTCTGCAAGAGAATGGGACCTGCAAGAGCTCTGTATTCTCGACGCCTTTCGTCTTTCCATGTTTATCATTCCTGAAGACCCTTTTTTTTATTCCTGCCGCTCTTTGATTTTGGTATATGGCCTTTAACTTTTTCCAATTTCGGTGTGGTATGACGGCCCCTACCGTTCTTGATATCTGCTATCTCTTAGGGCTTTCACCAATTGGTACTCCTTTTACACCCAACTATCTAGACCTTTCTGTTAAATTTTTCCTTCCACCTTTGAATTCTTCCTTCAGTGACTTTGTAAAGGCTGAAATAAAAGGAAAGGCCTAGTGAGTGATCGAGAACTCTTTTCCTTTATTTTATACTGGTTATGTAAATTTTTGTTTTGTACATCATCTTAACGAATCATGCCTGAGTTCGCTCCACTTGCAAAGGCCCTTGTTTTAAAGAAACGAATAGCCTTAGCCCCTTATCTTTTAGGCCATGTGTATAGAGCCTGCTCCCAATTTTGTAAAAGACCTCTCGATATCAACCAGGGAGGTCCTCTCTGGGTGCTTCAACTTTGTCTCTTTGCATATTTTACTGATCTACATCCTTTTTTCATCAACTTCCTATTTCCCTAACTGCTACCTTCTTTTGCCCCTTTAATGCCAATAAAGGACCAACTTGGCTGCAAACATTCTTGGCTAATAGAGAGTGTTCCATCTCATCACATAAAGATATGTGGGCTTCGATTTTGTTGCCGAGGGAACTGTTCATTGGTACTTTAAACCCTCGAGCCTATAAGTGCATATCTAAGGTATATTGCCCTTCCCAATTTGGAATTACCCAAGGAATTCCCGTTCCACTCTGCAGTCTCTCGAATATCCATCTCACAGCCAGAGATCTAAGAGTACCTAAATCTAAATCAAAGGAGGCAACATTTAAACTGTTGAAAGACTTGAGTGAATTCAAAGTTACCCCCTTCCTCTCCTCTAGTTTGACTTTGAAAAGATTTCAAAATTAGTGGATAGCCAATATGGAAGTACGTTTAGCAATACACCCTCATGATTTATTAATAGGACTAGGTGTGCCTTCTAAGGCCAAACCAAAAGAATCTGGGACCATCCCCTCTCTTTCTACAGCTGCCAAGACTATTTCTGTAGTTTCACCCCCTCCTTCCAGAGTCACCAGAGCTGCTTCGAAAAAGGGTATGTATTTTCAAATTTCATCTCATTCAGAATTCTATGTTCACTTTCTTCATGTTCATACTACTAGGTGTAGGGTCTCCACAAGAAGAATCTCCTAAGAGAACTGAAGCTCTAGCTATTCTGAAGGATAACACTTCTGAGGAATCTGAGTCCCAGATTGAAGAGAAAGAGACAGAGAAAGAGCAGGAAATACCTCTGTAGAGAAAAAAGAGAAAGAAGATAACCGCCTCTCATTCTGACTTGGTCGAAGACTCCACTCATAAGGCAACTATCAAAGCAGTAGAGGGGGAACACTCTAAAGAAATAATTGTTTTTCAGAGAGCTGAAAAAAGGCGACAGCAGCAACTACTAAGGGATGAAGCAGCTACCACTGATACAACCCAAAGGGAAACTGCGAGAAGGTAACACACTGCTGAGCATTATTCCCTTCGTAGTTCTCCCATCATTGCCACCACCTCTGAAACCAGTAAGTTCCTTTCATGTCTCCACTTTCTTTTCCCAAATTGTTGATATTAGGACTTAACATTGTTTTGTATTTCTTCTTTTTCAGCGTCAACTACTGTGTCTATTCTTCCAATAAGGACTCCTTCAGTTTTAACTGAAGTTGAACAACCTCAAAATGTGGAACCCATTTAGATAATACTCTCACTTCCTGGACCTACACTTTCCCTACCTTTTTTGAGGAACAGCATTCCTGTATCACTTTCTTTTGGCTTAAGACCATACCTTCCTCTCTTATCCTTCAATTCTACTCAATTTGCTCTTCCCTCAAGCTTTGTTACTCCTTTCCCTTCTAAGGAACTTCCAGCTGTTACATCATCTCCAGTGATAGCTGATTTCCATAGAGAAGATACTGGTAGCCATCCAACCCATTGTCCATTATCTCTGCCTAGCTCCAGTCCCTCTTCTCTCGAGCTACTGGTAGCCAAAACTGTAGAGACTACTAGGGATGCTTTTCCTTCTTCTCCTATCCCTATGCAGCCACTTCCTTCTTCTACTAGAGTTCATATTGCACCTTCCATGTCCACAGATGAGGTGGACACCTTCGAAGCTAAGCTAGCTAGTCTTTTTGATGTACCTTTCACCTCTCTAATAACTAGCAATGAGACAGAGCCATCAGTCCTAGCTGATTCTCTACTAGAAATTTTTGAGGGCTCTTCCTCCTGTAGCAAGACTTCCTTGCCTTCAGTAGACCTAGACAGTTGTTTGGAGTTGTTAACATCCTTCTCAAGGATTGCTTTCAAAGCTTTACAAAGGCCTATAATAAAAAATGGCTTCCTCCAATGCTGTAAGATTGTTGAGCAATCCAATATGACTGCTTCAAGTCACTTATCTCAAGCGGCAGATACCATTGATTTCTACATCATTATCTGCCATGTTGTCGAGGTTGCAGAGGAGAAATTACTGCGAGACCAAAGTTTTCTTTCTCAAATTCATGGTAAAGTGTTAGAGTTGAAGGAGTAACATTCCTTTGTCTCCCAATTCCGAGCTCAACTACTGGAGAAGAAAGCTCAACTTGAGGAAGAGTTATCAGCAATTAACCATGCTTTAGATCGAACTGCCACTAAACTGTAGATCACTAATCAAGGACTGGCTGATCAAAAACAGGAGATGGCTACAGCCATTCAGTTGTTCCCATCTCTTAAGAGCAGAAAATCTATTGTAGAGAAATAATTGAAACCCTGTACTGATTTTTGGGCCAATCTGTGGCTACATGTATTCAACTCATTATGAAATAAAATCCTTGTTTATCATTTGAGTGTTTTCACGTTCAATTGTTTAGCACTTATTAAATTCTTTGTGTTTCCCATATGGTTGGAAAATAAGTCTTCAAATATCTGCCATTAATCTTCTTGGGGTGTACATATCCATTCAAATTTTTCAGATGATATGCTCTCAAAGGCAAGACTCTATGAACTTGATATGGTCCGTTCCAGTTAGGTGACCATTTGCCAACCTTGTGGCTTTTAATCCCTATTGGGAGTATTGTCTTCCATACCAAATCACCTTCATCAAAACTAATGTGCTTGACTTTCTTATTATACTTTTTGGCTGCTTTCTTCGTCTGGAAAAGAATGCTATTTAATGCCAGAATTCTAGCTTCATCTATGTCCTCTAATTCCAAGCACATGCTTTGATAATACTACTTAGGAACTAACTGATCCTGACCTCTCACCCTTAAGGACTTGATGTTAATTTCTACAAGTAATACTGCATCATGCCCATATACTAAGGCATAAAGGGTAACTCCTGTACTTGATCTTGGAGAAGTCCTGTAAGCCCATAGTACATCCAACAGTAAGTTATGCCAATCCCTAGGATTGTCTTCCACAACTTTCTATATTCCTTTCTTCAAAGATTTATTGAATGACTCTGCCTGACCATTGGCTTGTGCATAATAGGGGGTAGAATTAATAAGGGTTATGCCAAATTCTGCCACAAAAGACTTTACCATTTTCGCATCCAATACAGTCCCATTATCAACAGTTATGGTCTGGGGGATGCCAAATCTATGGATTAGATCCATAATGAATCCAATAACCTGGGTTTGATCTATAGCTTTATATGGCTTAGCTTCGACCCATTTAGTGAAGTAATCTGTGGCCACTAAAATGAAATAATGATGCTTCGAAAAGGGTGGATGTATTTTCCCTATCATGTCCATAGCCTATCCTCTAAATGGCCAAGGCTTCACAACTGCATGTAGATCAGTTATAGGTACATGTCTTATTGTGCCGTGCTTCTGGCATTCCTGACATACTTTAGCATATTCTATACAATCCTTCAGGATGGTTGGCCAATAGTAAGAATGTTTTCGAAGCAGCCATTTCATCTTTACACCAGACTGATAAGCACCACAAATGCCTTCATGAACTTCAGCCATGGCTGTCAATGCTTCCTTTGGACCTAAACATTTCAGTAATAACCCATCTGTTCCCCTTTTGTAGAGAGCATTATCATACATTATGTATTGCATAGACTGCAATTTGATTTTTCTACTGGCTTTCGAAGATAGGCCAGCTAGATACTGCATTATTAGATGCCTCCAATCTTGTTCTTGTAAGTCATTATGATTGACTTCTAAAACCACATTCCTTTTATTTAAGGGTGATATCACCTTTTGATATGTTGTTTGACTTATGTTCATTGGAGTATTATTCCTTCTCTTGAAATTTGAAACTTTCTGAGCCACATTATTAGCTTTATTATTCAAGAATCTTGGAACATAAGTTACATTTGCCATCTGAAATTGAGAAAGCAAATGTAATGCAACAACATAGTATGGCAACATGCTCACACTTTGACACTTGAAAATTCCTTTCACTTGGTTAACCACCAATTGAGAATCTCCAAATATATCAACTGCATGAGCTTGTAATCCAATAAGTATTTCCAATCCCATTATTAAAGCTTCATATTCAACTTGATTATTGGAACAAGTAATTTCGTCTACTTTGAAACCATGTGTAGTTTCTACCCCTTGTGGTGACTTAATTACGACACCAATTCTAGTTAGATCATTAGCTTTTGATCCATCGAACCACATTTGCTATGGTTCGACACTAACCATGCCAAGTTCCATTGTCTCTTGGCTTTCTATTTGATATGGATGGTCAGCCAAGAAATCAGCTAAAACTTGTCCTTTTACTGCCCTTTTGGGGAACATATTCTAGATAAAATTTTGATAAAGCTAATATCCATTTGCCAATTCTTCCCCTTAACATAGGTCTAGATAACATTTATTTAACCAAATCTGTGGTTGCAATTACCAAGACAATTGTAGGCAAAAGATAGTATCTCAATTTCATTGTAGCAAAATACAATGCGAGGCACAGCTTTTCTACAACTGAATATTTACATTCACAAGAATTTAGAAACCTACTAAGGTAATAAACTGCTTGCTCTTTGCTTTATTCATTGTCTTGGGCTAGGAAAACTCCCATTGAATCTTCTACTACAACTATGTACAACTTCAAGGGCTTATCACCCTTTGGTGGCATCAGCACTGGAGGTTTGGCCAAGTAGGCTTTGATTCCTTCGAAAGGAGTTTGGTGCTCTACTGTCCACACAAAATCCTCTTTATCTTTCAGCTTTAACAAGGAAGAAAATATTTTAGTTTTCCCTGTAGTGTTAGAAATAAATCTTCGAAGGAAATTAACCTGCTCAAGAAATTTTTGAAATTCTTTCTTGCTCGATGGAGGTCTAGCTTCAATAATTGCTTTGACTTTGTTCTGATCAATCTGTATTTCCTTCTTGTGTACTACATAACTCAAGAAGTTTCCAGCTAATACGCCAAAAGCACACTTGAGAGAATTGAGTTTTAACTTGAACTTTCTCATTCTTTCAAAAGCTACTTCCAAGTGAAACAAATGTTCCTCCATAGATTGGGACTTTACTACAATATCATCAATGTAACACTCTAAATATCTTCCAATGAGATCATGAAAGATAGTGTTCATAGCCCTTTGATATGTAGCCCCAGCATTCTTCATGCCAAATGGCATCTTAACCCATTCGAAGGTGCCAATGTTCCCAGGGCATCTGAATGCTGTCTTGTGGATATTCTTTTCTGCAAAGCAGATTTGGTTATAACTAGAGTGTCCATCCATCATTGATAAAATCTTGTGTCCTGCTGAACTATCCACCAATAAATCTACTATGGGCATGGGGTACTCATCTTTTGGAGTTGCTAGATTTAGATTTTTAAAATCGATGCATATCCTCATTTTATTATTCTTCTTAACTACAGGCACAATATTGCATAGCCATTCAACATACCTGGCTATCCTAATAAAGCCTGCCTTGAGGAGCCTAAGGATTTCTTCCTTGACCTTCTGAATCACTTCAAGACTCATCCTTCTTGGTTTTTACTTGTATGGCTTGAAATTAGGCCTCATAGGGAGCCTATATTCTACTAATGATCTATCCAAACCTGGTAGCTCATTATAAGACCATGCAAAACAATCTTTATATCTCTTCAAGACTACCAATAACTGGTCTCTGTCAAAAGTACTCAATAAAGCACTAATGTAGGTAGGCTGTTGTGTAGAATCTTCCCCTAAGTTAACTTCTTCCAAAGGGTCTTGTATCTGAGAACTTACTGATGCCTCTTTTTTGATTTCTTCTGTCTTTGAAGCAACTTCCTTACTTCGTTCTGCTCTTAGTTTCTTTGATTCAACATCTTTACAGTCCTCCTCATAGACAAAGTCTGTCCACAAGGCTTCTTCTTCCTGTATCTACTGGATTTTTGTTTTAATGTCTAATGCACAGTACTTATCAAGGGCCAAAACCCTAGCCTGTTGCTGCTCTTGCTTACAACCAATTACCATGGCTTCTCTTTCTTGCCTTTGCACCTTCTGGACTATTGATTTTACGTCCAACATTGAGAACTTAATTAAAGCCAAAGATCTGGCCTCTTGTGTGTCATCTCTTTGCCAACAACCAGGCATCATTGTCATCTTTGGCGACAAACTCCTCATCAGCACTTTCTTGAACTCAGTGCTTTAGGTGTGCTAATTCCTCATCAGCCGTCACTTCGGCTGATCCATCAGGTTTCCTCAGTATACTGAGTGGTGCCACTCCTTCAGTATACAATTTGGCCTCTGCAAAATCTGCACAAACTATAAAGGACTGAGGATCTGCATTGATTTCCTTTGTCTCTCCACTGCCCAAGGCCATCATTATTTTCTAATGTAGAGAGGAAGGCACACACTTGTTGGTGTGAATCCAATCCCTACCAAGTAAAGCATTATACTTAGCATTGCTGTCGATAACGAAGAATGCAGTCATATAGTCCCTGATTCCCACACTCAAGTTAATGGGCAAATACCTTGAGCCATCTATTTGTCTCCAGCGAAACCAGCAATGGTTGTACTGGTTGGGATTAGTCTGGGGTTCCTCTTTCCTAGTTTCTTCAAAGAAGACTTCGAAAGCAGGTTCACTGCTGCCCCATTGTCCACCAATACCTGATTCATCTGTATCCCATCAAAGAAGGCCTTGATATACAAAGGTTTAACATGCTGTGTCATGGATCTCATGGGATACTCAAAAGGATATGAGAGGTTGATACTCACCTATTCCTCACTCTCATCTCCAGTTTCCATTGGTATGGCCACTTCGGATTCATCTTGCACCATACTCATTTGTGAGTCTTCACTAGAAATTAGAATTGGGTCAATTTCTTGACCCTCTTGGTTCTCATCTTCAGTTTTGAATTCTTGTGGGAGTATATATACCATATTCATTGATACTGGAGGAAACAAGTCAAATTGGATGGCTGGCTGTACTTGTTTCTCCTCTAGGCCACCTTGTTCAATTACTTCAAAAGCATCTTCCATGTTGCATTCTGGCACTTTATTACTAACAAACTCCTTCGAATGGCCTATTTCTGTTGACTTTTCAACCAAAAATGTCTGTTCAGCCATGAAGGTATCAAACATTTCTTCCTCAACCATCTCCTTCGTTTGGCCTAGGTCAACTTCTCCCTCTGTGTCACTATTACTCTCCGTCAATGCCTTTTCCAATCCTGCCAAACTAGATCTCTCTTTGGCCTTCAGTTTAGAATGAACTTTGGCCAATTGCTCTCTGCTGCAACTCATGTTGTCTTGAGGAGTTGAGTTGGGACTATGATCTGACTCTGGACTTTTCCTTCCCTCTGTTTAGCCCTTTGACTGGACCGATGAAGAGCTTCCTCCACTTTCTTTCAGATCCTTCTAGTATTGAGTGTACCTTCGCTAGATCTTTCTACTTTGGGATCTAGAAATCACTGGGACCATATTTGGATCCTTTGTTTTTGGATGCTTCAGTAATACCCAATTGTTTGGAGCTACCAAAGGAGGTTTAATCATCCTACCCTAGTCTCCAACAACATTTCTCTAGGTAGACATTTCCCTAGGTTTGTTCTGCATAACAAACCAATATGGAACTCTAGGTACCCATGAACTCTCTAGCTCAGTCATCAAGCTACCTCTTTCTTCCTTCAAAGCCAATTTCGAAGCTGGCTGTGAAGGCCACTGCTTTGCCCCGACCTCCTGTTTTGGGCCTAATTCAAGCTTTCCATGAAGGTGACCACTTTCCATCCTGCGTAAGGCTGGTTTAAGGAGCCAATCCCTGGCTTTGATCCCATAACCCTGAACCCCTCTTGGGTCTCCTTTCAGAATGATTGCCTTCCATTCTGTAATAGTTGGGTGGCCTGAATTCATGTATAGGTCTCTTGCCCTTGGAGTGCATTCTGGTAGCTGCTGATCCAGCCATGAATGGCTGCTGTCTAGAACCAGTTAGATATGGCCTTTTGTTATAGGCACTGGTTGGCTTAAGACATCTCTACACATCCTTGTAATATTGTTTCCCATCAACTGGAAGCCCTTTCAGCCACTTATAGCTCAACCTGCACTTGGGACACATTTTTTGGATAATTGCTACCTCTAAAGAATCATCATCCAGTGCTTCATCATCAGAGTCTTCCCTTTGGTCTGTAGAGACCAGTCCAACAACTAATAAACTTCTAGTGTCTTTCTTGACAGTAGTCTGGCTGGTAACATGCATTTGCACATTGACCTCTTCCAATTCCTTCAAGGATAAATTCTGGAAGTCTGGTATAACAACATTAGCTGCACTTTCTCCAACTTCTGGGAATGGATTAGTGTTGATTCCTATGGCCTTTTCTGCTTTAGCTGGGAATTTTAAACTTCCTTTCCGAATTTGTTCTTGGATCTTGTCTCGAAAAATAATGTAATTTTTAGTTGAGTGAGACCAAGAATTATGCCATTTACAATACACTTTTCCTTTAAGTTCCTCTGGAGATGGAATTTTGACTCTTTTTGGTAACTTAAGGAAATTGGCCACAAGCAAATGATGAAAAATGTCATCTACTTTTGTTAAATCGAAAGAGTATTTCTTATGAAGGTTTTTTTTTTTGAACTGCTAGTCAATTGTTGTGTCTTTATGAATTAATGCCTCACAGATTACAGGTTCTTTCTCCACAATCTCTGCTGCATCAATCTCATAATTAGGATCTCTATAATACGTCTTGTATGATGTATTATTTTGGTCTCGTTCTTCCTTTAGTAATGCTTCATACCTAGACACCTTATAGGTTACTTCCACTAAGTCTCTAAACTCAGTTAAGTCAAACTTCTTTCGAAGCCTAAACTCTAAGCCATTTTGAGTCAATCTCAGGAATTCTGGCTCTGGTAGGATGATCTTGCATTTGTTTCGTGCTCTTTTGAATCTGGCAATAAATTCAGCAGCCTTTTCATCAAGCCTTTGGCTGAACCTTACCAAGGAAACTTCTAGCTTCGTTTGGAAGAATTGGGCATGAAATGCCTCCTCCATTTGTTGCCAAGTCTGAATGGAGCCAGGTGTAAGGTTAATATACCATACGAAGGCTGCCCCAGTAAGAGAATTTGGTTAATCATTATTGGTAAATTCACCATATTGAGTAGCGAACCTAGCAATATGCTCCACTATCGACTGGTTTCCATTCCCATAAAAAAGGGCAAAGTCTGGTATCCTGAACCCTCTTGGGTATTTATGTACCCTATCCACCCATTTTGGATATGGTTTCCTGTACACAGGAGTTTGAACCCCACGAGCCATTGGTCTACACATCTCTCTAACAATATCAGCGATTTGGTCCCTAGGGACCATATTTTGTGCTTGTTGAACCACTAATGGAGGAACAAACACAGGATTTGGTGGATAGCCTTGTGCTTGAGGTCCTCTTAGTCCATAGGGTGGTATATTTGGGACTGGTTTATCCCTGTGGTGCTGGCTGCTATTGAGGGTATAGATGGCCCCTCTGAGCCTGTCTTGCAAAAGGATCTACGAAAGGTGCTGGAATAGATGTTGTGTCTCTTCCAGTTGCAGGAAACCCTTCCAACCCCCTCGGGTATAAATTCAAACAAGTGATTAGTGAACCCCCTAGTGCCAGGTACGGCTTCGAACATGGGATTTGAGAACACCCTTATGCCATTTTCTTGTGTTAGGGCGAATCCACCAATTTGTATGGCTTCACTGTTAAGTAATGAGGCATTTTGATTTGTCAAAGGCCTCGAAATAGGCTCACACCAAGATTGAGGTGATGGTCTCTCATAGTTTGGTTACTAGTTGACCATTAGTGTGTCCATTTCTTTGCATAGGCTATTTATCTTTAGCCAATCTTTGCTGAGGGACATTCGAAGTTTCCTCTATGTGCCTTGCGTTAGTTGGTTGATGAGTATTCATTCGATTCAAAAAGGATGTTGCCCATCTTTCCATTGTGTTCATTAACTGCTGTCTCATGGCATCTACCAGACCACCCCATGGATTTATTGGCTGAGTAGATGGAACAGTGGATGGTCCAATTCCTTGGCCTTGTCCAATATTTTGAACATGTGGTACTTGCTCTGAAGTGTTGGTCTGTTCGGCCATAGGCTCTGATAGACAGGTACTTCCACAGGATATGTTGTCACATTATCCTCTGGATTAGGTATTTCTAACTCTCCTTCCATGCCTTCTTCCAAGCTTTCATTTTCTCCTTGTCTCCCGCGTCTAGCCATTTCAATTAGTCCCACCGGCGTGCCAAAAATATATGTTGGCTTTTTGGCTTTCGAATGTTATTATTGTAATTGTGAACGTGCCAGCAGGGATCAATCAGCCCTTACAGAAAATTAATTGCCAACTAATTATCAGACGATTGTATTTTAATTCTTTTAGCCTCAATGAAGAGAACTTTTACTGATGGCTTGATTTAGGAGAATTAAGTAAACAACAATTAAATGAAGAACAATTGAAGCATTTCATTAAACAAAATGAAAAACTTACAATGATCCAATTTAGTTTCATAGAGGTTTATAGCGACAAAACTACTTGAAACTACTCCTATGAACGAAGTGCAGTGCAGAAATTTGAAGTACAGAAATGTAAAGGACAAGAAATGTAAAAAAACTGAAAGGAACATAAAGTAGATAAAACTGGTTTTTTGGATCTGAGTCTGGGGCACTCTCTGGGGCATTCTCTGCTATTTATACTTTTCAATGGCAACCGTCGAAATATAGTTCTAACTGTCGAACCATCCCTCCATGATTGCTGATCATGTTGCCTTACAGTTAGCTCCACTATGCCTCATTTGCAGTTAGGCTTCCCTCCTAATTTTGAATTTAAATATGAATAACTATTGAAGCCATGTCATTTCGCATCTCTTTGCTGATCCAGTGTTATGCAGATCCAAAATAACCAATACTAACTGCCACGTGTGCGATTATGATTGAAGATTTGAATTGTCTTCCCGTATTGCCCTTATTTTGCCACGTGTCGAACTGTGATTGGCTTATACAAAATATGTAGCCAACACATGGGTATTTCAAAAAATATGTCGCAGACGTCTTCGGGTACTTCATCGGCGTTAGGTGTAAATCTAGTCCAGTCCAGTTTGACCCGGCCCATGTTGGGTCTCATGAGCTCGCCAAAATTCAGCCATCTTGCCAATTGACCTGGACAAATTAAGTCCAGGCCCACGGATATTTAAGCCTTGGGCCTGCCCGGTGGGCCTGAGCCTGGCCTTGAACTTGGGCGGGCCTGACCAAAATTTTTTTTTTTAATTTTTTTCTATCAAAATTTTATTATTTTCCACTAAAACATGCACTGGGTTTCGGGAGGGCCGGGCTTCTAGCCAGACCTTAAGTGGGCCTTAAGCAGGCCGATGGGCTGGGTCACGAGCTTCAAAACGATGGCCCAGGCCCTGGCCCTGGCCCAGGGGGTCGGGTTGGGCTTAGGCCTGGGCCCAAAAGGGCCGGGCCCATCTCTGGCCACGGACCATTTTTACACTCCTAACCGAGTACACGAAACACGTACTATTTTTACCTCATATGATACTTCTGCATACGTACGGATACACAAAACACGCACCCAAATTTTTTCTTCTTAATTTTTGGTATACTTAGATGTACTTAGTATATACCCAAGCCGTACCGTACCTCAGTTAAAACAATATTTTCTTCAATTATAGAGATAAAACTCCTATCACTCGATTTCTTTTTTATTTTTAGTTTTATGCTTAACATGATTTTAAAATTAAACTATGATTGGTAAGTTATTTAATATATTGGCATTTAATTTTGATTTATACCTTTACTTTTGGCATTAAATGTTAATTATAGGTTAGATCTTAACAAATTAAACCATCTAATTAATTTTTGCATTACTCTAAATTAAAAATAAATATTTTTTTACAAGCATACCAAGCCGTACCCGTACCCTACTTTTTTTTAGATCTTACCGTATCGACGTATCGGTATCGTACCAGTACCAATACTCATACCCGTAGTTGTACTTCATAGTTCACTTCAATCTCAATCTCTTATCTCTAATTGCAATAACCACAATGACAATGTTAGATAGTGAATAATTTCATCTCTAGTCCATCTCTTCTCTATTAAGTTCTCTTAATCAAACTCGATCCAACATCTCCATCTCGATTAATCTAAACCCACATTTTTTGGTCTGACCTCCACATCTCTTTTCTTTTGCAACTAGAATGGTGGAACTAGAACCAAATTGGTCAAGTTCGTTGGATTTGCTTTCCATATTTATGGAAGTTGGCCGTCTGATATGCAGTTTTTGAATTGTTTCTCACTCATTTTTCACAACTTTATAGAAAGTGTCATTTATCAATTACAGTGTTTCTATTTTCACTCTGACTACAAAGTTTTTCTTCTTCTTCTTCTTCTTCTCCTTCTTCTTCTTCTTCTTTGTTTTTTTTTTTTTTTTTTTTTCAAATGAGACAAAAAGTTACATAGTGCATAAATATTGTAAATGAAACAATAGGCCCATTTTCAAGGAAGGCCCAAACTTAAGCCTCCATTCTTAAAGAATTTAAAAAAAAAAAGGAAAAATAGGCCCAAAGAATGTCCAAAACATTAAGGCTGAAACTGCCAATACAACTCATACACACCCATCAACCCGATAAACTTGTTTGATCAATTTCCAAAGTCTGTCCGATCAGCTATAGTTTTCCTAACTCGATACCATTCAATTGGTTGGCTAGTGGTATAGCAACCCGTCCAAACCCAACCCATGAGCACTCTTACCTACCGTTATGAACCTCACCACTACAAATCCCGTCGTCGTCATTGCAAGAATACACGATTAGATGGTTGATATCCAAGCAAACACTATTAGTTCAATGGTTAACATCTAAACAAACACTATTAGTTCAATAGTTGATGTCCGAACGGGGGCGATTTGATTCGATGTTGCTAGTCTGAACAGTGAGAAAGAATGATTAGGGTTTAAAGGTAGTGGTGTATATAGTCTACTAGGCTTAGGTGGAGTGCAATGTTGAAGAAGAGGTTGAGGGACTACAACATCGAAAAAGGATTGGATTGATTGATGCTGTCGGAGGAAGGGGTAGGGAAAGTCAGCAACGCTAAGGGAGGGGTGGTAGATTAGGTCTTGGATAAGAGAAATAAGAGTATTTTGATAGCTTTATTTTAAGATAAATTGTAATTAAATTTTTTTGGTTTGTGAACGGAGCAAAACATGTTTATGGAAACAGAATTTCCCTAGATTTATTTGGTTATTTTTTAATTATAAAGAGGCAAAATTTTCAAAATTATACCACAACGGAGTAAAAGTGGATTATGTCCATAAAAAATAGGATAAATTATAAATATATCCTGAGATTTGTTAAAAATATGAATTCCACCCTCACGTTTTAGGAATTACAAATATCTTTAGAATTTTTTCTACAACAGACCTAGTAAAAGAAATAAAATTATCCAAATACCTTCTAATACCAAAATACTCACTTTGTTCCAAACTAATAGTTCCTTTGGGAAACTTAATTTTTTTAATAGTACAATTATTACACTTTAAAAGTATTCAGCTTGTTTGGTTCTGATTTCTAAAAAACACTTTTCAAAAATTTTACTTTTTTATTTTTCATATTTTTTTGTTTTCAATGATTTTTTAAAATATTTTAAGCAATTTTTTTTTAAAATTTTTAGACACCTAATATAAATACTCTTAAGAAGTGTAATATTTGTGAAAAAAAATCTTTAAAACATTCACTATATAACAAAAAACAAAAATTTAGTATATTTTCCCGTATTTTTATGTATTTGTTAATTTTTTAAATTATTTTTTCATAAATATTTTACTATATAGATACATCAAAGTAAGGTGCATCTAAAAAAGTAAAAAAAATTGCTTAGAATTTTAAAAATATTCACTAATGTAACAACTCGAAAATTTAAATAGTCCCTTAAATTTTATATTAGTCTTATTTAATTATAAATGATTTTAAAAAAATAATTTTAAATTTATATTATTATTCGATATTATTTTTTGGGTATTATGATATTTATATTATATTTTTTTCTATATTTTTCCTAAGTTAAAATATACTGAAATATAATATTTTTTGTACAACAAACTTACGTATCTCCCAAGATGTTTTGCTTGTCGCCCACACCCTCTTGCCTATATATAGCTGGCAAAAGTTTGAGTTTATCCTCACCTTTTCATCCAAACTCTCTAATTCTCTCTCTTTCAAACTCTCTAATGCTCTCTCTTTGCTATCTAGTGTTTGTTCTTATATAGAAAACTTTGAGTTTAGTTTGGAGTATTTAGGCTTTATTTGGAAATTGGATTGATTTTTTAATTTTTTGACTTTTTTAGTTATTTTAGTCTGGGGCTAAAAAGTCTGATTTGGGAAGAACTTTTGGCTTTTTTGACTTTTTTGTGAGAGAAATGATATAAAAATTATAGGTTGGATGTGATGTTTTCTCTTATTGGGTTAAAAAGCCTATTTTATTTTTTGTGACTATTTTAGCCAAAAAAGCCACAAAACCCACTTTCCAAACATAGGCTCAGTAGGTCACAGTGAACGAAGGGTAAAAGTTGAAATTAATATTAAGGTGAGTTATATTATACATTAAGTCACCATAATATATTTTACATATTTTTGAGTTACCGTAATTTATTTTACGTAATTTGTATTTTATAAATTGTATTAATATCTTGATTACGTTAATTATTTTCTGAACTTTATTTGCTTAAATTAGAACCCATAGATATGTTTGTTTAAAATTTAATAATTATTTGATAATAATTTTGTAAATAATTATTTTTTGTAAGTACCACCACGAGAGTCCCATGCCTTGGGGGACTTAAATAAACCATTGGCTTCTGATTGATCACCTTGCAACCCTCTGTTTGTCATGGATCTATTGACCTCTATTCTGTGCGGAGTAAAGTATTGTACGAAGCTAAGTGCTACACTATTGTGGGAGCCTCTAGAATTCGTACGAGCTACTTCTTGAGTACATACATCTATTCTGTTCTTTTCTGTACCATGGTTATGATTTCTGGTGTGGAGCAAAATGTTGTACGGAGCTAAGTGCTATACTATGGTGGGAGCCACCTCTTGCGTCCATACATCTGTTTTGTTCTGTTTTGTACCGTGGTTATGATTATTTTGTTTATATGATTTTTGTATTATATGTCAAATGATCTTTGTATTATATACTCTGTATTTTAATATCAAGTTTTGTTTAGCCAATAATTATCCATTGTGAATTTTATGCCATTATACTCTTAGTATAGTATTTCTCACGCTGCCATGTGCTTATAGCAGTTTACTAATTTTCATGAAACAATACAATTCAGAAATAGCTTTTGGAGAGTCTTAGATGCGGGGTTACGGAATAGGCACACATAGCGTTTTCATAGTATTGATAATTCTATTCTTCATGTGTAAATATCGGCCTTTTTGGTTTATAAATTTTGTTATAAAAATAGAAGTTTCAATGATTATTTTGGTACCCTCACTTAAATTTTTTTTTTTTGCTCGCGCTTAGTAATTTGTTTAAGAATTAACCGAAGGTAACTTCAGTTATTGGCCATCACGATACTTAATCCTAAGGTATGGAGAGCGGGTTGTGACAACTAAAAACAAAAAAATACGAAAAATAAAAAACTCAATTTCTAAAAAACTGAAAACTAAAATCAAACACACTGATTAGTTTTTCAAAATTACCCTTTGATAGTACACTTTTTTTAGAAATATCAATTGTCATAATTGTACTTTTTTTATTAATGAATTTAAAATAAGGGAAAAATAGAAAATTCATATTATTTTAATCCTTAATTATTTTTGTACGAGCAAGAAATATTCTTGTCGTATAATCCTGTTGATCAAGTCTTCGCTCCTCCGTACATCGTCACTTTACTCCTTGAAAATACAAAGGTGAGCTAGCCGGCGGGTGTGTGCCGGATACCTCTCTGATGCCTAAGTTAGCCAAACAGACAAATAGACAAAAAGCTTTGTGTATTCGGGAATCAAAGTTGTGTTACCTCTCCATAGGGGATGTTATGAGCTTTTATAGGTTCCGCGTGGCACAATCCTAGTAGGACTCTTACTCCTCCATGTAGAGTCCTTCTAGGAGTTACATTCCTGAAAGATAATGCTTATCCTTCAACACCCCCCTCACTGCTTAAACCAAGTGAGGTGGTTCCACCACGGTTGGATGTCAATACGACCGAGATAACAAGGCTATGCTAAAGCCGCAGACTAGACCGAGCTCTTACTAGCTCGGCTCTTCCTTTCACTGTGCATACCTTGGTTTGACATTCCAACTGAGTTGTCTGAGACCATGCTAACTACGCTGAGCTAGGGCCAAACTAACCCATAGCATGGTTCTGAGAAAAGCTCAACATTCTAGGTCAAGATGGTTTGACCGAACTAACTGTTACCGCGCCGACTGTGGTGACCGAACTAACCACCAAGCTCTTTCGGACCGGGCTAACTGCAGAACTCTGTTTAGACCGAGCTAACACTTGCTAGGTCCCTTCCTCACTTGGACCGAGCTAACACTTGGACTATGGCCCACTTTACTAAGCCATTTTCACCATGGCCCATAGAACGGCCCATTTATCAGCTCGACCCAATTTATATATAAATTACCCTCTCAATTGCCCCTTAATTCCATCTGCGCAGCATGATAGGGATTACCTGTTATCAGTCGAGCTACAGGTTTTAACTTTTCTACCGAGCTAAAAAACCTTAGCCTTCTAACCAAGCTAGAAACTTTAGTAAGCCAAACTAAATTCACACTTGGCTCCATCTGTTCGGTCAAAACGTCTCTTCAGTCGCTGCAACTGAATCGATTTCTATTCCATGGATACGTGGCAAACTCTCATTGGCCACGCATAGTTGTCACGCCGTTCTTCGTACTTCGCAACTTTTGAACAGTCCCGCCATTTCTTTCTCTCTTTCCACAAAACCACTACCCTTTGTTTTTTGAATCATTCACACCCACTATTTGTCTTCTTCTCTCTAAGTCTTCATTTCGCCTTAAGGAGCAGTACGCCACGGCGCACTCTCCCCCTTGGGGACTCGGCGTCCTCGCCGAGGTTTGCCCCACCACCGACACTGGCTCTGATACCACTGTAACGTCCCCAGCACCAAGTGATATTGTCCGCGTTAGGCCAGGTTATTGGACGAAGCCCTCACCTCGGCTCCTCACGGTTTTGTTTTCCCCTGGAAAAGGCCTCACTTGGGGGAGGGAGGTTCGTAGGCTTATAAGGCACTACCTCTCCTCCAACCTAATCGATGTGGGATTCGCCTTAAGGAGTGCTTGCATAAACTCGTGTTCTTGCTGAGATTGCTTCCATCCTTAGTCCCTTCACCTCGGTATGTAACTCTGGCTTTCCTTTCCGTTGATTTCGTTCTTGTTTTGTACAACACAGCATGTATATTTGTATGTTTTTCAAAGCACATTCCATTTTTGCATCCCTTTTTCTGAAAAACTTACGTAATAGAACCATTGCACCTAAGAACAACCTGTAGAACGATGTATTTGATCCAAAATCATACTCCAACCGGACTAGGAAACAGTTTGTATTAGTTGCAAATTTAGCCACACTAAACAACCAAACTAAAACTTTACACCATTCTTGTAATTTCAACAAGTCTTAGTACGGTCTGCTTTAACTTAGCCGAGCTAGGGAACTGAATTAGGTTTGCGTAATGGCGCGCTTCAAAGCCTCAACTACGACCGAGCTACAGCTTGGGGCTAAACCAGCCCTCTTAGTCCAGACCGAACTAAGAACGCTGCCTCCTAGAGGCTCAACCGGACTAACAAACACCTTGCTCAAAACCGAGCTAAGACCGATAGCATCTCACATAGCCGAGCTAGGACTTCATTTATCTTGCCTTTATTTCTTTTAGCACGGTCCAACGATCTGTGCTTAACACCTTTGTTTTTCACTTTGCAGACTTAGATTGCCCAGGCACTCCTTTGAGCACTCAACAGAGCTACTCAGTATCATTCTCCGACCGAGCTAACACTCCAGTTTAATTTATTCATAACTTAAACCACAAATGGGAAAGTATAGATTTTTAGTAAACTCACTAGGGGCCATAGTCGAATTTCGTAAGGACTACCAAATTCCAGATGATGTCCACCTCTCACTGGCCGAACTAAAAACCGTTCCCTGGGGAAAACAAGGCTTTGTCCCCTTTAACGTTATCTCTATTGTAGAGTGCGGTCTGCGATTCCCTGTACAACCCCTCCTATGTCAATTCCTTAGGCAAACCAAGCTCTGCCCTACCCAACTTTCCACCAATTCTTACCGTATAATAAACAGCATTGCCAAGCTAAATCGCCGGGCTGGCCTTAATCTCGGCCTAGCTGAGCTCTTCCACCAATACTCCATAGGATCAGCTGAAAATGGCTGGGTTTACTACTTAAGAATAAGACGCCGGTGTGAAAAGATAATAAAAGATACCCCAGATAAAGACGTGAATGACCATGATTTCTTCTGGGTATCTGGGAATTTTGAGGACCAACAAGCCTAGATCCCTAGCCACAGAATAAATTGGAATAAGGATGTAGCCGGTAGGATTACCTCGGCTCAATTCCATGCTTTTCTTTACTTCAGTTTTCTAATCTTGAACCGTACTGACTGTCATCTTCCTTTTTGCAAATTTGAACTTTCTTAAGTCCCAATAATTTACCCCAACGCTTAACGCAGCCCAAGGCTTCGATATCCAAACCGAAGTTGGACGAAGCATCGAATTTTCAACCGACGACAGAATCTGGCGCGAAAGACCAAGGTAACTGACTTTTTGTTAGAAGCCTCTCCTGAACCGGACCCATCCTTGTCTCAAATCAATCTCATCCCACTAACTGCCGAACAAGAAATGGCCAAGAAAAAAGCCGTGCAAGCCCTTCTTACCGAAACAAACCAGACCGAGGTACCACCAGCCGGTCAAACTCAAGAAACCGTGGTAGCCCTGCCAACCCACCAGCCTTCGTCATCCCGCTCAAACAAGCATGCTCGGACTTTCACAACCGAGCAACGCCTTGTTGACGAGGACGAAATCGTGGTTCCACAGACCACTCTACCAAGCCCCCTACCCGAGCGCTCAGACCGAGCTATCTCCTCGAAGTGGGTACCCAAGACCATGTTTCAGAACCGTGCTATCAACGATTCTGATTTAGTGGTTGCAGAGAAAGACCACCTTATGGCTTTCAACCTTGCCAAAGGTGTCTGCTTGCCAGCTGACATGAAGCACCATGATCACCTAACCGAGCTGAAGGCTATTCGCTCGGCCACAAAATCCATGGTGCTGGTAAGTAGTCTGTTTGCTTATCTTTCTAATTTTTTCCAACTTCCTGCTCGGTTTTACTTGAGAGTTGCTTCACCATCCTTTTGCAGGCCATACAGAAGAACCACATCACTCACAAGCGAGTGTTGGAACTTTGAAAAACCACCAGGCAGGCCATGGCCGAGGCTAATGAAAGAACGGCCGAACTAGAAGTGGCCAAGAAACAAATAGCGGAGCTGAAAACCGAGGATGGTCGTCTGACCGGTCTTGTTAGCTCGGTTGAAGCAAACAAGCAAAAGGCAGCGGCTGTGGTAAAAGATAAGTATTTGCGCGAGCTTGCCAAGCTCGAGGGAAAAAAGAACACCGAGATAACCAAGCTTGAGAAGAAGCTGGAAGATGCGGAGGACCGTGGTTTCAAGGAAGGCGAAGCCATGTATATCAAGCAGTGTGAAGCTACGAAGGACCTGTTCTTCAAGTGTGGATGGAGGGCGGCTGTGGCGCAGCTCGGTCATGGACCAGAAATTGAGGTCTTCAATCTTCCTCCGTATTTTGTCTCGAGCTCAATGGCGGAGTACGCTGCTGCTATTAAGCAAAAATTTCTGGAAAAGGATGATGAAGAAGAAGCTCCAGAAGACAACACTCAGCCCGGTCGCCAGTCTACCTCCCCAACTCTAGAGGTCTCCATCCCACCTGCTGATGCGAATCTTTCAACCGAGCTTAACCAAGGGGTGCCTACCACAACCGAGCTACCCCTGGGTGAAGACCGCGTTGTTCTTGATGCTGATTTAGATGACCTTTTTGCTTGACTCTGTACTTTTCTTCTTTTTCGGTGCTAACCTTGCAAGCTTTTTGTAACCGGGCTATGCCTTTATCTTTTGTACTTGGATTTTGCATTATCAATGAAATCTCTTTTGTCCCAACTGTTATCTCGGTTTACTTCTAAGCATATACTTTTCTTTCTAACTGTAATCTGAATGAAGTATAACCTTCTCTTGCCGAGATACTTTATCCCGGTCTTTAGCTTTCCAATCTATCAAGCCATAGTTGCCAACCTCTTCAGCCTAGATTCTTATCTCGGCTGAAGAACAATAAGTGTTGGTTTTTCCAGCCAACCACTCTTTAGCCTAGATCCTTATCTCGGTTGAAGAGTACAAAGTGTTGGTTTTTCCAGCCAACTACTCTTCAGCCTGAATCCTTATCTCGGCTGAAGAGGACTAAGTGTTGGTTTTTCTAGCCAACCTCTAAGTTGGTTATTCCTACCAACCTAGAGTAAAGTGTTTGGTTTTTCCTGCCTGACTTCCTGTAGCCTGGATCCTTATCCTGGGCTTAGGAGGGGTGTTGGTTATTCCAGCCAACCTCTAAGTTGGTTATTCCTGCCGACCCAGAGTAAAGTGTTTGGTTATTCCGACCAAACTTTCTGCAGCCTGGATCCTTATCCCGAGCTTAGGAGGGGTGTTGGTTATTCCAGCCAACCTCTAAGTTGGTTATTCCTACCAACCCAGAGTAAAGTGTTTGGTTATTCCGACCAAACTTCCTGCAGCCTGGATCCTTATCTTGGGCTTAGGAGGGGTGCACAGTTAGTTATTCCGACCAACTATGCTTTCAATTTTCCTAACTCACTAAAATAATCTTTTACAGCGGAAACAGCTATACTGAAAAGAAACTGCTTGTTTTATTGAGAAATGAAAAAATTACAAATACTTGAAAGAAAAGCTAAAAATAAAATAACTTGAGATTGGCAGTGTTCCATGGCCTTGGAATGGCTTTGCTGTCTTCATCTTCCAAGTGGTATGCCCCTTTTCCTGCTAATCCAACCACTATGGTCCTTCCCAATTGGGCCCTAACTTGCCATCTCCGGGTACCAAAGTGTTTCCCATTACTTTGCGAAGTACCCAATCTCCAATCTTGAACTGTCTTGGATGCACTGTCTTGTTGTATTTTCTTGATAACTCTTGCTGGTATGAAGTGATGTGAACCAGTGCTCTTTCTCTTCTTTCTTCCACAAGGTCTAGCTCTAATGTGATGGCTTCTCCATTTAAGTCTGGATCAAAATTTTCACTTCTAATTGTGGGGAGGCCGACTTCCAATGGGATTACTGCTTCCATGCCATAGGCTAAGGAAAAAGGCGTTTCCCTAGTAGATCGACGAGGCGTGGTACGGTAAGCCCATAAAACATGAGGGAGCTCTTCAGCCCACTTGCCCTTTGCTTTTTCTAGCATTTTCTTCAATCCATCCAAGACAACTTTGTTTGATGTTTCTGCTTGGCCGTTTGCTTGGGGGTATGTCGGTGTAGAATTGTAGAACTCTATCTTGTACTCTTCACAAAAGCCTCTAAAAATTTTGCTGTCGAATTGGGTGCCATTGTCAGATATTAGAGCTTTTGGTATGCCGAACCGAGTAATGATATTCTGCTAGACGAACTTCTTCACATCTTTCTCCGTTATTGATGCTAGTGCTTCTGCCTCCACCCACTTTGTGAAGTAGTCTGTTGCTGCTAGAAAGAACTTCCTATTGCTGGGTGCCGTTGGAAGTGGCCCTACTATGTCCAAGCCCCACATTGCGAAGGGCCATAGGCTAGTTAATGGTAGAAGTTCTCTGGCTGGCTGATATATTTGGTGTGCGAACTTCTGACATTTCTCGCACCTCTTTACATACTTCTCCGAATCCGCTCGCATGTAAGGCCACCAATATCCTTGCAAAATGGCTCTGTAAGCTAGCGATCTTCCTCCTTGGTGGCTTCCACATACGCCTTCGTGTATCTTGAACAGGAATGATTCAACTTTGTTGGGATGGACACACTTTAGGTAGGGTCCTGTAAAGGATTTCTTGTATAAAGCCATTGATGAAGAAAGCCAAAATCGCTGCGACTTTGCTCTTATCTTGTTGGCTTCTTTCTTTTCTTCAGGTAGGACGCCGTCTTTTAGGAATGCTATAATGGGATCCATCCATGAGGGGCCTAATTTGGCGCAACATACCTCAACTACCTCGGGGTCTTCAATACTTGGTCTTGGTAGGTAGTCAATTAGTAACGGGTGAGGGGTGGACGTATCTGCCATTGAAGCAAAGCCTGCTAGTTCGTCCACTCTGCTGTTTTCTTCCCTGCCAATATGTTCTATCCGCACGACTTCGAATTTCTTGATCTCTTTTCTGACTAACTCTTGGTACTTAGCCATCCTGTCATCCTTTTCCTCGTACTTGCCTAAAATTTGGTTTACCACCAGCTGTGAGTCACTGTAAACCATTAGCTCGGTGGCCTTTATGTAGGATGCTGATTTTAAGCCTGCTAGAAGCGCTTTGTACTCCGCTTCGTTGTTTGATGCTGGGAAGCCAAGGTTGACTGCTTGCTCCACTACAAGGCCGTCTGGCGAGATGAGGACTATGCCAAGTCCTGCTCCATGCCTGTTGGATGCTCCATCCACAAAGAGCTTCCATATCTCTCCGACGAACAGTTTCCAGCAAGTGTGGGGATCAGATGATGCCTTGGGGTCATGAGTGTTGCTGGTGTTTTCTTCAGGGTCCATGCTTGCTGTTTGCCCCTCATTATCTGATTGTACCAAGTCTTTTGTTGGTGAGTCTTGGCTTGGTGTGGCATGGTTTGCTTCTTCCTTCCTCACTTTACTCACAGTGCGCCTTGGGGCTGTTGGGTAACTGTACCGGGGTTGCGTTATTCGCGTCAACTTCCATCCCTAGTTCTTGGTGTCACCAGTCGATCAAGGGCAGATATGATGACTTCCTGGGGTGAATTCTGCGACAAAGTCTGCCAAGGCTTGAGCCTTTATCGCTGTTCTGGGTTGAAACTTGATGTTGAATTGTCCCAACTCTACTGTCCACTTCAAAATTCGCCCGGAAAAGTTCACCCTCTTAAACAAAGCTTTTAATGAAAAAGCTGTGAGGACAACTATGGTGTGGGCGTAAAAGTAGTGTGACAACTTCCGTGAGGCCATCATCAAGGCTAAGGCCAATTTTTCCAGTGGTAAGTACCTTGTTTCGGCGCCCAGCAATGTCTTGCTGACATAAAAGATGGGCAGATGTTGGATTCCTTCCGCTCGGACCAACACTGCGCTGATTGCGTGCTGTGAAACTGCCAAGTACAAAAAGAGTTCTTCTCCAGGTATTGGGGTTACCAGCAATGGTGGGGAAGACATGTATTCTTTCAGACTTTCTAGAGCGCGGTCGTATTCTTCGTCCCACTCAAACTTGGTCTTTAGAGCTTGAAAGAATGGCCGACATCTGTCTGACGACCGACTTATGAACCGGTTGAGTGCAGGTGCCATGTCGGTGAGATGCTGCACTTCTTTTACTGAGTTGGGCTTCTCCAGATCCTGAATTGCCTTGATCTGAGATGGGTCTGCCTCTATACCTCGGTTGATCACCAGGAAGCCCAGGAATTTGCCAGATCCTACACCGAGCGCACACTTAGTCGCATTAAGGCGTAACTTGTGCTTCTTTAGGATCTGAAACATCTCATCTAGGTCCTTGAGATGGTCATTCTCATCCTTGCTTTTGACCACCATGTCGTCGATGTAAGCCTCCATTGTTCTACCTAACAATGGTTCAAACATCTTGGTGACCATTCGTTAGAATGTTGCCCCTGCGTTCTTTAGGCCAAAGGGCATGACCTTGTAGCAATATAATTCTCTCAGCGTGGTAAAAAATGTGACCTCCTGGTCTGGTTCATACATAGTGATCTGATGGTAGGCTCTGTACGCATCAAGAAAACTAAGCCGGTTGTGCCCCGCTGTTAGGTCTACCAGTTGGTTTATCCGCGGTAGGAGGAAGCTGTCCTTTGGGCATGCCTTGTTGACTGTTTTGTAGTCCACGCAGACATGCCATTTTCCATTCTTCTTTGGCACCACCACTGTATTGGAGATCCATCTAGGGTAATGCACCTCTCTGATAGCTCCTGCCTCCAGCAGGTTTCCTACTTCTTCCGCCACTATCTCGGCGTGGTGGAGTGTCGATCTACGAGTGTGCTTAATGATTGGTCCAGCAGATGGGTGGACGTTCAATTGGTGACAGATGAAGCTTGGGTCAATGCCTAACATGTCATACAGCATCCAGGCAAACACTTCGATGTTAGAGGTCAAGAATTCCATGACCTCTATTCTCTCAGTGCTGGACATAGATGAGCCAAACAAAAAGAATTTATCTGGGTTCTTTTCATCTATTCTTACCTATACCAAGTCTTCCACCGCCTTCTGTTCAGCGGCTTTGCCAACATCTGCGAATAATTCATTGCTCTCAAGTTCTTCCACCATCTGTACATATCCCTTGGCAGCGCGGCTACCATTTATTGTGACGAAGCATTGCTTGGACATGATCTGGTCTCCAAAGACCTCTTCAATTACCCCGGCTTCGTTGGGGAACCGCATTACTTGATGGTAGGATGAAGCTACCGATCGCATGGCATGCAGCCATGTTCTTCCCAAGATTATGTTGTAAGTGGAAGGGACTTTCAACACCCAGAATTTCACTTGTCTTGTTACGCTTCTTGCTCTGACTGGGAGGATTATCTTGCCAACTGGCCATTCTGGCATTGAGTTAAATCTGATCAGAGGAGACACGGCAGGTACCAAGTCTTTGTCTTCTAGTTTCAGTTATTTGAAGGTGTCGTAATACATTATCTCATACGAGCTCCCTTGGTCAATCAAAATCTGTTTGATGTCATAATCTTTGACGCGGAGGGTGACGACCAATGCATCACTGTGAGGGCAGTATATCCTTGCCAAGTCTTTATCTGAAAAAGACATGACGTTCGTGGCTTCTGTTCTCCTATTTTTTATGGTAGGTTGGGCACTTAGTACTTCCCTTAAGTGCTCGGCTTTCTTAATCATGCCCCTGAGCTCACATACGAGCTTAGGCTTGAATACCCCATGGATTACGTTTATCACGCCTTGAGGTGGGGTGTCGATTGGCATTCCGTTTGGGTTGTTGTGGTCCTAGGGGGCTGGTTGCGTCCATCTTTCTATGTACTTTTCTAGATGACCAGCTGCCACTAACTCCTCCAGATGCTACCTCAACGGTGTGCAATTTTCAGTGCGGTGCCCTTTTTCTTTATGGAAGGTGCACCATGATCTTTCGTCGTAGTCCTTTTGCACTTCTCCTAGCTTGGTTAGCCATCTGACGAAAGGTTCATCACGTATTTCGCTGAGAATTCGGTAGATTGGTTTCTCGAATACCATGGTAATGGCAGTGCGGACTCTCAACCATCTTTTATCTTGGTCTTCTTCGTTGTCTCGCCTGCCTCGCCTGTTTCTGCTTGGACGTTCTATCACATTGACTTTTGCCGTGGTCTTTTTGTCTGGTACTGCGGTTGTGCCAGACTTTGTTTTAGCACGGGCGCCATCCTCTTTTACCCGAATGTGCTGGTGCACTCTCTCTATTAAGGCCTCCATCGTGAGAGGCGGCGTCATAGTGATTGAGTCCCTTAGTCTGTTCCCGACTGGAAAGCCTCTTTTGTATTGTGCGATGGCGAGATTGGTAGGGCAGTCCCCAATCTGGTTGAAGGTCTCCCAGTAGCGACTATTGTAGGATCTTAGCGTTTCCTTGTTGCCCATGTCAATGGAGAGAAGCTGGTCGATCTCAACTAGCGTTTTGGTGTTCGTTCTAAACCTTGTCACGAACGCCTCTGCTAATTGCACCTAGGAGGCTATGCTGCCTTCCGGTAATCTTTCGAACCAGGATAAACCTATGTCACCAAGGCTGGATGGGAATATGATGCACATTAAAGCTTCGTTTCATCGGTAGATTGCCATAACCTGGCGAAAGTGGCTCAAGTGTGAGTAGGGGTCTGTAGACACCCCATTTTTGACCGTCCTCAAGACTTGGACGTCACCGTTGGAACACTCGGTGATTATCCATGTTTGTGTTTGTTTGGAGTTCCCGGAGTTCTCGGCTCGCGCGCCTTGCCTCAAGACCTCCGAACTTGACTGTTTTGTGTTTGGTTTTACACCAAACACTTGTGTTTTGCCTTTGAGGGGCAGGGAATGCTTTGTGAGGCATCCCCGCATACCATCGGCTGTGGCTAGAGGCCACCGGCTGGCTGGTGCTGCCACCGGCACTATATTGTGCCGGTCGGCACTCTTTTTGGCAAAATGACCATTTTGCCCTGCCTGTAGGCTTTCTGTTTGCTTTATGAGATATTTTAGACAATTTGTTTAGCTCTTGTTTCCCCTCCATACACGTGTATGGAGGGATGAGCTCTTGGTTTCCTTAGCTTGTAAGCTTTGGTGCCTATAAGAGAAGGAACCCTTCTCTTGGTCAAAAGGTTGGCAAGAGTTGGAAAGTTTGAGAGAGTTAAACATAGGAGAACCTCTGGTTTAGGGTTTGAGCTTTGTATCTATTGTATCTCTCTTCTTCCCTCTCATTTGGTACACTAGGTGCTTTAGTTCACACTATTGCACACAAGCACCTAGTGTTTCACCTTCTCTAAGCAACTGAGGTTCTAAGGGTTGGTTCTTGGTGTTTTTGGTTGGATTGGAGCTCAAGGAAGCAACAACAACAACTTTGTGAAGATAGTCATCAAGGGTAAGAAACTACCCCTTTTTACCCCATTTTTGCATTCCATTTCTACATAGCTTAGACCTGTTTTTGTGCTTGGTGATCAACACATAAAAGTTCTGTTTTTTAAGCCTCTTTATTGTTTATTAAGAGTGCTTGGTGGTTTGGGTAGGTTTGACCACCCTTAGGCCTTGAAAAGGCCACTTTTTGTGCCATTTTGTGAGAGATCCGAGACTTTGTTCCTAGGATCTCTTCACCACTGAAATCTTGAGGGATTTCAGTGGTGAAGAGCATGCCTTAGAGTCTCAAGAAGGAGAGGGCCACCCCCTCTCCTTGATGTCCTTGAAAAGGGCAAGTTTTGGTCTCTTAAGTGAGTCTATGCTTGAGTGTGTGTTGAGCATGTTTGGCTTGTTTTCCATGCTTATATTGCCATGATATAACATGTTTCTAAGTTGGTTTTGGTCTCTTATGCATGCTTAGCATAGTTATCATGTAATGCCTATTTGATGCCTTAACATGTCTAGGAAGTGTGCCTCTATTTCTAGCATGTTTTAGGCTTAGATCCATGAAGCTTGTATGCTCATTTTGCCATGGTTTAGCTCTGTCCATAGTCGTTTTGGTCGATCATGACTTGTATCTTATAGCTCCTTTGCATTTGGCTTGTTGGCCTTAAGAGCATGAGAGTGTAGCATGCCTTGCTTGCTTTATTTTGATGGTTTGAAACCATCTAACATGCCATTTCAGACCTTATGATGTGCTTGTTTGATTGCCTTGCATGCCTCTTTAATGCTTTAAAAGCATGTATCAAATGCTCCATGTTTTGGCCATGTTGTGTGCCTTTGACTTCAAGCCTCTTAGATGCCATCTAAGTAGTCATTTGGCTTGGCTTTCACATGCTAAAACTCTGTTTTAGGTTGTTTAATGCATGCCATAATTGCTTTGCATAAGTGTAGTTCAATGCCTCATTGGCTTGTTTCAAGACTTGGACCATTTGCATGCTTTGTTTGGGCTTGCTTTGTTGCATGTTTTGGCATCACATTTTGTGTGATTTTCAGAGCTTTATGTGCATATCAATTGTCCATGTTTAACTCATTTCAAGTGTGCTTGAATGTTGTTTGTTATGCTTAATGTGTTGGTACCTTAACATGTGCATGTGTGCATGTGCGTTTAACCCTTATGCCTTAGCATTTTGGCCACTGATTTTGGGCCTTTTGAAGCTGCCTAGATCATGTCTAAGCCCATCCTCTATGTGGTTTGCATGCTTGTCTTGTATGCTTGCTTGAATGCCTTGCATAAGTATCATGCCATGATCATATTGTATATTAGATGACATGTCTAGGATTGCATCACATTGGCATGCATGCTAAGCCTCTTGAAGTGAGTTTGATAGAGGTTTAGCACACTTTTTTGTTTATGTGGTTTGCATGCATTTGAAACCAAAGTTGCATTCTCGGTTCTTTGGGCCATCATGCATGGAAATGCGTGATTGGTGGTCCGAGAACCGAGGCACATCTTCCTTTGAGTCCAAAACATGATAAGGGGTGTGTTTAGTGCATACATGCTTTGAATTACATTGCCATGCAAGTTGTTGCCCTCTGCTGCTGTGAGTTGCAGATTTTACAGGAATTTTGTGCCGACCGGCACTGTTTAGTGCCGACCGGCAGTAAATTGGCAGCCGATAGCTTCATTAAGTGCCGGTGGCCATATCCTTCAGCCGGTGGTGTTCTACCCCAGCCGGTAATGATCTCCAGTACCTAAGGAAGTGTTTCTGAGACTTTGGCAGTCTTCAGAGGAGGATAGCAGGGAAAACAGAGGCACACTTGCATGACAGTGCGATTCCGAGCGAGTCCCGGGCACGCAACGCATTTGAGCCCTCTTCCCGAGGCATTTACTGCTTTAATTAGATTAATTATTTGTTTAATTAATTTGGTAGATTTGTAATATTTAATTAGCTTGTGTAGTTAATTAATTTGTATTATTCTTTTGGTCCCTCCGAGCGAGGGCGAATTTGTAATAAGTGTGGGTGAGTGGGTGTATGTCTTCCAACCCCCATTTCTTTCTACCCTTTTATTTACCTGCTTATGATGGTAGATTAGGGCACATCTAAATTAGCATACCTCATGCAATGCATGCGTGCATTCATGCATTTGTTTACATGCACCGGGCTCGGTACATCATACAAACTGCATCGTACTTTCAATTCCAAATTGAATACGTGATAGTTGTTGCATTTCACATGCCATGTTTAGGGTTAGCCGAGCCTACTCTAGATTGCATCTATGCCTGTGTTGCATTAGCCACTTAACATGAACTAGGACATGCATGATTGCTAACTAGCTTATTGTTTTGGCACGGAGTACGATGTAAGTATTTTACGCTTTAGCATACCACATGCGTGTGGATGTTGCCATGACAGTATGCTTACCATGCGGCTAAATGCTTATGTGATATTACTGTCTGAGTGCCTGTAGGTGGAGGTTGGATTACCTGAGTTGGAACAACTCGTTGAAATCCGTATTTTAGCCTACTTGTGAGTAGCAAAATCTAATACGTTTTTCGAGATAAAACGGATATGCAATGTTTATTTCCAAATTAGGCGATCTAGTCTATACTTTTGTGTTGTGCGCATCACATAGTAATTCTAGGCTAATAACCAGAATAAGAACGCATAAGGTTTTCAAAAACGGATATCACGGTTAGTAGAGGCCGGTCTTCGGACCGGGCGAAAGGGGGTGCTCATAGCTGACCTTCCCCGATCGTACCCAAGCTCCCGAGCCAAGACCACTCTGGTGATGACGGACATGTGGCCTTCGGCACCGACTCAGGGTTTCCTAAATTTCCCATTTTAAAATATTTAGGTGGCGACTCATGTCCGCAAAGCAGTCCATGTTTGGCACTACTTTTCAAAAATCTGTTTTCTCAAACGATTTGCCGGATTTGGACTCTTTGGTTTAGATTTAGAACCGACACGAAAATTGAGTCCGAACTGTAGCGCGAGGTCCCCCCCCCCCGCGGACGTGCTACAGGGTCCCTCTTCCCCTCATATGTGGTGAATTTGGGCTGAAGGAAGCCTGAAGGTAAGGGTGCATTCTCAATTGCTGGAACGAACGGCGAGGTCTGCAGCTTCGCTAATGCTTTGTCTGCTGGTTCGTAAGCGGGGCGCGGTATTGGCATTCCGACCTCGACGCTGCGGCGTCCAGAGAGCCAACCGCCGGCGAGAGACTCTATGCAGGTCGCGTGCCCTGGCATCTTCCTTCCATTGTGCCCTTTCGTCGAGCACTGTGCGCAAGTCAGACGATCTAGGTAACTCCGACTGCCTGGATAATGTATAGTGCGTATGCGAGGGCCGATAGGTGCTTTCCTCAATATGAGACCTTAATGTTCTCGTCCTCTCAGACTTGGAGTAACGAGTCTTGGGAGTCCTTGACTGAGTGTCGCCTGTCCTGAGGTTCCTACTCTCTGCATGCGATGGTGTGATATGCCTACCACCACCTTCCGAGTGGCGAGGGGGTGTGTCGCCTTTGCACCCCTCTCCTGTCGCCACTCATTTCCTTTCATCTGGCGCTTCATCAACTCCATGTCCACTGCTATCCTTTTTATTAGTTCGTCCTGCTCCCTCACGCGATCCTCCAGAATTTGAGGGTCGATCCTTCGCCTCTGTCTTTTAGGACTTTGTGAGCGAGAGCGACGAGGGCTGTTACCCTGCCTCCCCCTTGCATCCCTTCGGGGGTTCTGTCGTTGGGGTTCTAAATCCGCCATGGGAGGGATAGAGGGCAAACCTTCGCGCTTCTCACCCTTCTCTAGAGTCTGTCCGTCGATGGCGGATTGTGGCAAAACTTCGTTGTGCGCCATTGCCTTCAATTAGCAAGGAAAACTCGATCAAGAGGTTCTGTTCTGTCTGATACTTCCCACAGACGGCGCCAATTGTTCGAGCAAGAAATATCCTGTTGATCAAGTCTTCGCTCCTCCGTACGTCATTGCTTTACTCCTTGAAAATACAAACGTGAGCTAGCCGGCAGGTGTGTGCCGGATACCTCTCTGATGCCTAAGTCAGCCAAACAGACAAATAGACAAAAAGCTCTGTGTATTCGGGAATCAAAGTTGTGTTACCTCTCCATAGATGATGTTATAAGCTTTTATAGGTTCCGTGTGGCACAATCCTAGTAGGACTCTTACTCCTCCATGTAGAGTCCTTCTAAGAGTTACATTCTTGAAAGATAATACTTATCCTTCAACACCCCCCCTCACTACTTAAACCAAGTGAGATGGTTCTACCACGGTTGGATGTCAATGCGACCGAGATAACAAGGCTATGCTAAAACCGCAGACTAGACCGAGCTCCTACTAGCTCGGTTCTTCCTTTCACTGCGCATACCTTGGTTTGACATTCCAACTGAGTTGTCTGAGACCATGCTAACCACGCCGAGCTAGGGCCGAACTAACCTATAGCATGGTTCTGAGAAAAGCTCAACATTCTAGGTCAAGATGGTTTGACCGAACTAACTGTTACCGCGCCGACCGTGGTGACCGAACTAACCATCAAGTGCTTTCGGACCGAGCTAACTGCAGAGCTCTGTTTAGACCAAGCTAACACTTGCTAGGTCCCTTCCTCACTTGGACCGAGCTAACACTTGGACTGTGGCCCACTTTACTAAGCCCTTTTCACTATGACCCGTAGAACGGCCCATTTATCCAGCGTGGCCCAATTTATATAAATTACCCTCTCAATTTTAATCCTTATTTTAATCCTTAATCCTCAAAATTCATTTTATTTTAATTTTTAATTTTTGAAACAATAAAAAATAAAATAAAAAACTAACATTTTGAATCGAAAGGAGTAAAATTATTATACTATCTTTATTCAAAAATCTTTGAAGCCCATTTGAGAATTCCCCTGAGTGGTGGAGGCTAGGATTGGAGGAAAAACAGTTTTTTTTTTTTTTTGGTTGATGACCAAGGTGGGGCGCGAATTTCACTAGAATATATAGCAATGCTCTATCTTTATTTTTATCCACTCAACCTCCACAGTATTTTCTAACTCTTATTATCGACACATCAAATCCTTATAAATAAAAATAATGATTGTGTTGATGAAGAGTAGGAGAGGGCGATGTGATGGTTAGGGTAGGTTGTGTTATTAGTTGAAAGAAAATGAGAAATAAAGAAGGTGAAATTTAAAAAAAAAAAGTATTTCTGAAGGGAAAAAAATATTACTTTATTTATACTATGTTAGCTTGACTTAATAATTAATTAATTGACAAGAGCTATTTATTATATTATATATTATATAATTGAAACCTTAAAAGCTATATAATTTTTTAAACATGAAAGGAATTTTTTTAATTTTAATAAATCTCAAATAATATGTTTTTAATTCATCCTAAAAACATATGAGAAAACAAGCTAGAGGTGCTTTTAACGAAAATGGTCAACAAGAAAGAAAGTTGGACAAAGTCCCAGCAATAGGAAGGTTCGGCAACACTTCTTTTTTTTTTTTTTTTTGACTTTTTGCCCAAGATCATTGACCCCTGTGGTCAATTTTGTAGAGCAAACTTCTCATTCTCGTCTCTTCCCTCTCTATTCTGGTAAGAGAAATAAAATACATATGTAGTTTATTAAATAATAATGAGTTGTTAATAAAAATATGTAACAAGTGTACCAGAGAATTTTTAGGAAAAATTACTAGAAAAACTTTTGGAGTTTGACTTTTATAATAAAATAAATTTAAATTTTTTTATTTTATCAATTTAAATACTAAATTTTGATTTATTTTCAATTTAATCATTATTTATTTTCGTTAAATAAAATTGACAAAAAAAATATGATATTTTAGTAATTAAACTTCACGAAAATGATATTTTAGACATTTTATGTATATCAGCATTGAGTTTAATGATTAAAATATTATTTTTCTCTAGGCTAACAAAAATAGGCGAATAATTTAAATTGAAAATTTTGTACAAATTGTGTGATAATATAAAACAAATAGATTCATAATTGACAATTAAAATTTCAGAAGAAGCAAACCATGCTGAAAATTACAATACATAATAAAATAAAATAGCAAAGGAAAACAAACCGAAGCCTGCATTAGATAGTGTCCTTAAAACATATTCGCTGCCTTACTGGTTGGGTGCTGGAGGTTGTTCGACGTCTGTCTCCCAAAATACGACGGTTGAACCAGCTACATCAATGCATCGACTGAGTAGCTTCAGCGAACAGAACTATGACAACACTTTCTCACTAGGAAGAATATAAAATTGGAGGAAAGCTTTTGAAGACAAAAAGGACAAAAAATTATGGGTCCCGAAAAAGAAGGAAATGGCTTCCTTTTATACACATGAAGGGAGAGAGGAAAAAAAAACTCTTGCCATCAAGGCCCATCACAAATACAGAAATGAATTCTGTATTAAACTTGTAAAACTGATGGAATAATTTATCATCATTATAGAGGATTTACACACATATTATACACCTGTGTAATGTGTATAATTCTACAGCCCACAACACTAGCTTGGCCCAAAAAGATTAAGATGGGTGGGCTAAGCCCAACCTCTACACTCAATCCATTCCAACAAGCCTCAAGCCCAAGTCCCAAGATCCACGATCCATGGATCATGGACCACGGACTCGGCCCGATCCGGCCCGGTCTGAGCAAGCAGGCAGCGCGCGCGTGTGGCAATTTTTCCATAACTAACTTGGACCTTAGTTTTGGCCCAAGTCTATCATTGAAGCATCCATAACTCCCTTCCCTTGGAATATTTGGATACCCCAAAAGGCTCACACCCTTAGGCAAAAAATGAGATTTAAATACCCATCAATGCTCTCCTCTATAATCAATATGGGATACAAGATTTTACACCTTTCCCAACACCCCTTTCATGAGGCCTACTCAATGAGTCAATTTCTCATTCAAAACCTTAATGGTTTTTGGTCATTCTTTTTGTGGTGTAAAAGAATCTAAACCCACTTTAATCTAGCTCAATTGAGGATTGACAACCACTTTAATATTGTATTAAAGTCACCAAAAAAATCATTATTTTTCCAACAATCCCCCATAAGAATAAAAATTTATTGAATAACAACAAACGGATAACGCTTAACAACAAAGTCTCGGAGAGAGTGCAACGGAATAACCCAGCATCGGAAAGGGTAGCTTTGGCTTTGAACCCTTCCTAGTGAAGTCTATCGGATTTACTGGTTGCCAGTGAACACACGAAGTCTTGAACTGTTCTGTCATTTATGTAAACCAAGACAACAGACCTCACACAGGAATTACTCTAACCATCGTTCAATTCTCACTGTTGTGGCCGGTTTGGCCCTAGAACACTAGCCTGGTTCAGTGAGTGGTTTAAAGAATTAGGCCTTTTCAATTTTTATAGAAGCGGCCCCACTTCATACTCACATAGGTGATTCTACTTAAGTATTTTACTATACTCAGCTCAACAACTCAACACACTAGAGTCATTAAAAGCTCAGCTTAACCTCTACACTTGCAGGTATCACTGATAAAATGAATGGCTGGAGGTTTAACCTCCTCAGTGACATACCCCTGTTACATGTAATTAGGTTGTCCCATTGAATCTAGATCTTGAGATCTCCAGTCAACTAGGTTGGTTTCCATTCCTGTAACACCTTACACTAAAGGCCTTAACCCTATTCCTTTGGACTACTTCTTTACTAATACTCGATTTAACCATTTGGTTAGCGGATCTGCAATGTTGTCTTTAGACTTTACATAGTCTAAAGTGACAACTCCGTTCGAAAGTAGTTTTTGTATGGAATTACGTCTACGACGAATATGTCTACACTTTCCATTATACATATTACTCTATGCCCGTCCAATAGCCGATTGGTTATTACAATGAATACAGATGGCCGGCACAGGTTTCGACCAACGTGGAAGATCCTCAACAAATTGGCGAAGCCATTCAGTTTCTTCAGTTGCTTTATCCAAAATAATAAACTCAGATTCCATTGTTGATCTCAATATATACGTTTTCTTAGAAGATTTCCAAGACACGGCTGTCCCTCCGAGGGTAAACACATAACCACTAGTGGATTTAGAGTCTTTTATATCAGATATCCAATTAGCGTCACTATACCCTTCTAGTACCACTGGGTATCTGGTATAATGTAGCTGTAACTCCGGGTGTCGTGCAGAAAACCTAACACCCGCATAATGCCCCTATAATGAGTAGCATTTGGATTACTCGTGTATCTACTAAGCCTGCTAACAAAGTAGGCTTTATCCGACCTTGTAAAACTCATCAAATACATCAAACTTCCAATGACTCGAGAATATTCTAGTTGAGAGACATTCTCATCATTATTCTTGGTCAAATGTAGACTCACGTCTACCAGTGTCCTAAACTCACTTGTATCTGATTTACCAAATTTCTCAAGTATCTTCTTAACATAGTGAGACTGAGAAAGTACAATACCATTAGATGTTCTAGTAATCTTAACACCTAGAATTACATCTGCAATGCCCATATCTTTCATGTCAAACTTAGAGTTTAACAATCTCTTAGTAGTTTGAATCATTTCATCATTACTACTAACAATGAGTATGTCATCACCGTATAGACACAAAATGACATAACCTCTGTCAGTGTCTTTGACATATACGCATTTGTCATACTTATTGATTTTGAACCCATTTGACAACATAGCGTTGTCAAACTTCTCATGCCATTGCTTAGGAGCTTACTTTAAACCATACAGTGATTTGACAAGCTTACAGATTTTTTTATTTTGTTCTGGAGCTGAAAACCCCTCAGGTTATTCCATGTAGATTTCTTCATCTAAATCTCTGTTTAAGAAAGTTGTCTTTATATCTCTCTGATGTATTGCCTGACCACGTAAAGCAGCTATCGCAATCACCATGCAAATGGATGTAATTCTTGTTATAGGTGAATACGTATCAAAGTAATCCAAGCCTTTTCGCTGCCTGTATCCTTTGATAACTAACCTAGCTTTATACTTATCAATTGACCCATCATCTTTCATATTTCTTTTAAAGATCCACTTCTTCCCAAGGCCTTACTGCCTGGGGGTAGATCAACAAACTCCTAAGTATGGTTTTGTAAGATGAAGTCAATCTCACTCTTTAATTGCTTCTTTTCATAATGGACTTTCAAGTGAAGTCATAGCTTCATGGAAAGTTCGAGGTTCTCCCTCTAATATATAAGTCAAGAAGTCTAGACCAAAAGACTTTGCAGTCCTAGACCTCTTACTCCTTCTTAGCTCATCTACTTCTTCAACTTTGATCATCGACTTGATCATTGATTCGATCATCCATGTGATCATCTACGTGATCATCTATGTGATCATTGTTATCAAACCCTTCTTTCATGGAACTAGGAAAAATATAAACTATGGAGAAAACTTTGAAAGACAGAGAGGAGCAAATTTTCTGGATAAATAGAATGAAGGAGAAGGGTCTCCTTTTATACACATGGAGGGAAAAAAGAAGAGGCTCTAGCCATCAAGGCCTATCACAAATGCAGAAATCAATTCTACATTAATCTACAAAACTGATGGATTAAGTCCATCGTGAATAGAGGAGTTACCAGCTCTATTATATACCTAGGTTTTGTGTATATATTCCTGTAGCCCACAAGATCTGGCTTGGCCCAAAAAGATTAAGATGGGTGAGCCAGGCCCAACCCCCACACTCAATCCATTCCAGCAAGACTCAAGCCCAAGCCCAAGCCCAAGATCCACGATCCATGACCCGCAGACCCGGCCCGGTCCGGTCTGGGGTAAGCGGGTAGTACGCGCGGGGCAATTTTTTCATAACCAACTTGGACCATAGTCTTGGCCCAAGTCCATCCTTGAAGTATCCATAACTCCTTTCTTCCAAAAAATTTAGATGCCTCAAAGGACTTACACCCTTATGCAAAAAATAAAATTTGAATACCCATTAATGTTCTACTCTACAATCAATGTGGGATACAAAGTTTTACACCTTTCCCAACACCTCTTTCATGAGACCAACTTAATAAGTCAACTTCTCATTCAAACCTTAATGGATTTTGGTCATTCTTTTTATGGTGTAAAGATCTTACTACAAAAAATCTAAACCCACTTTACTCCATTTCAATTGAGGATTGGCACCTACTTTAATATTGCATTAAAGTCACCAAAAATCCATTATTTTTCAACAATCCCTCACATGAATAAAAATTGACCGAATACCAACAAACGAACAACGCTTAACAACAAAGACTCAGAAAGAGTGCAACGGAATAACCTCGGCATCAAAAAGCGTAACTTTTGACTTTGAACCCCTCCTAGTGAAGTCTATCAGATTTACTGGCTGTCCAGTGAACACAAAGTCTTGAACTGTTCTGCCATTTATGTAAACCAAGACAACAGACCTCACACATGAATTACTCCAACCATCGTTCTGTTCTCACTGTTGTGTCCGGTTTGGCCTTGGAACACTAGCTTGGTTCAGTGAGTGGTCTAAAAAATTAGGCCCAATCAATTCTTATAGAAACAGCCCCACTTCACACTCACATATGTGACTCTACTTGAGTATCCTGCTATACTTAGCTCAACAGTTCAACACACTAGAGTCATTAAAAGCTTATCTTAATCTTTACACTTGCAGGTATCACTGATAAAAGGAATGACTAGAGGTTTAACCTCCTCGGTGACATACTACCGTTACACCCAATTAGGTTGTCCCATTGAGCCTAGATCTTGGGATCTCTAATCAACTAGGTTGGGTTTCTATTCCGGTAAGACCTTACACTAAAGGCCTTAACCCCATTCCTTCTAACGACTTTTTTACTAACACTTGATTTAACCCTTTGGTTAGCGGATCCACAATGTTGTCCTGAGACTTTACATAGTCTGAAGTGACAACTTCGTTTGAAAGTAGTTGTCATATGGAATTATGTTTACGATGAATATCTCTAGACTTTCCATTATATATATTACTCTGTGCCCGTCCAATCGCCGATTGGCTGTCACAATGAATACAGATGGCTGGCATGTGTCTCGTCCAATGTGGAATATTATCAATGAACTGGTGAAGCCATTCAGCTTCTTTAGTTGCTTTATCCAAAGCAAAGAAACTCAGATTCCATCATTGATCTTAATATACACATTCGCTTGGAAGATTTCCAAGACATGGCTGCCCCTCCGAGGGTAAACTCATAACCATTAGTGGATTCAGAGTCTTTTATATCAGATATCTAATTAGCGTCACTACACCCTTCTAGTACTGCTGGGTATCTAGTATAATGCAGCCCACAACCCTGGGTGTTAGCGTAGATAACCTAACACCCGCATAATGCCCCTTCAATGAGTAGTATTCAGATTACTCGTGTATCTACTAAGCCTGCTAACAAAGTAGGCTATATCCGGCCTTGTACAACTCATCAGATACATTAAACTTCTGAGGACTCAAGAATATTCTAACTGAGAGATACTCTCACCATTATTCTTGGTCAAATGTAGACTTACATCTACCGGTGTCCTAGACACACTTGTATCTGATTTACCAAATTTCTCAAGTATCTTTTCAACATAGTGAGATTGAGAAAGTACAAGACCATCAGATATTCTAGTAATCTTAACACCCAGAATTACATTCGCAAGGCCTATATCTTTCATGTCAAACTTAGAGTTTAATAATCTCTCACTAGTTCGAATCATTTCATCATTACTACTAACAATGAGTACGTCATCTACGTATAGACACAAAATGACATAACATCTGTCAGTGTTTTTGACATATACGCATTTGTCACACTCATTGATTTTGAGCCCATTTGACAACATAACATTGTCAAACTTCTCGTGCCATTGCTTGAGAGCTTGCTTCAAACCATACAATGATTTGACATGCTGACAGACTTTCTTATAGCGGCAGAGAAATAAAACACAGACTGAAATGGACCTCGTCACTGTGGATATCAATAACAAATCATATATATCAGCAAACCCGTTTCAAACATTTCATCAAAAATCAACAGCGAAACTGTATAAATAAATTATATATACGTATATATGTATACAGCGGCGGAGAAATGAAACAGAGACTGAAATGGACCTCGTCATAGCTGCAATGTCACCTTGTCACCGTCGCGTCACCGCCGGCGCGTCCCTCCGCCATCCTTTATCCTTCGATGTCGCCTCTCTCCGCTATCTCTCTCCCTCGTATTCCTCCATCATCGTCTCTCCACCTCTCTCTCTCTTTGTCTAACGCGTCTCTATCTCTCTCTCTCTCTCTCTCTCTCTCTCTCTCTTCTCTGGTTAGGGCTAAACAGATCAAATGATAGAGAAAGATGAAAGTGGGCCGAGAAACTCAAATTTTGGACAAAAATAAATAAATAACACTAAACAAAACGACATCGTTTTGGAGAGCATGACAGGAAGGGCCGCAGGAAAGTGCGGTCGACAATCCTTACTCTCGTTGATCCCATCTTTCTGTGTCACATCCTGTCCTAATTTTTTTTTGACTTCTCAACTTGTCTTCTTGTTAACAATATTCCATTTGTATTTTTGGCAACAAAGTGGGTATAATTATAAAAAAAAATTCATGTGGAACCTACTAAATTCACAGCTGTTATTATAATTGCATGCAATAGTTGATCCGATATGGCTACTAAAATTATAAAGATCAACAGTTCTATTTGTAGTTATAAAAATCAACCCATGTCTCTGTCTCCCTAATAGTAATTTTTGGTAGGAAAAATAGATAATTTTTCATAAATAAATCAATTAATAGAAATAAAAATTAATGTAAAAAAATTAAATCAATAATAACACAAAATTTTACGTGGTTCCCTCAATGTGAAATACGCTCACGGGAATGAAATTTGATTTTACTATCAACTAAAATTTTCAAATAATTACAAATAAAATACAAATAATCTCACAAATTATCCTTATGTAAATTTTAAATAATTACAAATAATCAAGAGAAAAAAATCTCACCAAATAAATGAACAAATTTTTTTAAAATAGATTGTAAAATATCCAGAATAATAAACGCAAATCAACTTCTAGTCACAGACGTAACAGCATCATCGAATCAAGCAAAATGCATTGAGGTCACCAATAGAAGTACACTCTCAAGGAAGATTGAGTAATAAGGGTGTTAGAAATGGGCGCCCATGTGGCATGACCATTTCAATGCTTTTAATTTATAACTGTAACTCTTGCATTAATGGGGTTTGTAACTCCTCATTGATGGGGTTTGTAACTCCTGCATTAATAGGGTTTGTAACTCCTGCCTTTATTGCAGAGGTTAATGGTGCATTCATGACCAGCCATAAAGGCTGGAGGTTTTTCCTCTCTCCCCTATACATGTATAAATTAAGACCCTCCTGTCAAGTCTAGATATATAGAAAATTCATATCTTCTGACTCTCTCCCAAAAACAACGATAAAAGCCGTTTGCACTGTGATTCGTGTGGGTGATATTCACTGTTGTAATATCACCCCACTGCTGGGTTGACTGATCAGATTCAGGAAGCACGTGATTTACCCACGAGATCCTTTCAATTCAGACTCTGCAGGAAAAGGTATGACCATAAGATTTATTCCGCTGCGTTATACTGCTGATTTACATTGGTATCAGAGCCATTGAAGGTATTTTCGTGTTTTCTTAATCATATATATATATGTGTGTACACATTATATAGCATGAATTGTTTGTAAATCTACATTATGATGCTATTGTATGGAATTAGAATTTTTTATCATGCTTTTAGATATGCCATGGTTAGTGGGAGGTTATTCGGTTGAGAGAAATCTTTGTAGATTTACTCCCGAAAACCAATATTTTGCGCATAAATTAAATTGAATTTTGGATAATTGTCACCTGTGGCGCAAGAGATGATTACGAGCATAGCGAATTTTCGATCTTGCGACTTGTGTAATATTGTCACTATTTAATTTAGATTTTTGCGGCAAAATTATATTATGCTAATCAAATTAATCCCAATGCGAATTTCTCTCTAAATTAATTTAGCTTATGGAAGTTAATTTGGTTGACCTAGACTTAGTAGAGGTGTTCAAATGTGAACAATGTAATCCCATTCTTTAGACGAGCAAAAGTCTTGGAGACTTTAGGTCAAATCTTAATTGAGCCAAAGTAAGGAAACATGACTTAAAGTCGCCGTGTTTTTGTTGCCTTGTTTGGCATAATAAAAACTAATGTGTGCGCTATGGTTAGCGGCACGCTACGTAGTTTTGGTTGGCGAGTTTTGGAGTTATGATATTAGTAAGCCCTCAATAGATCTGTATATGATCTTGACTAATGAGCTGCGCGGATTGACTTTGTAATTTGACTTGTAAATAATGTTACATCATTGGATGAAGTAACATTCAAGAGTCACGTCATCCAAGAAATGCGAGCTTAAATAAATTAGTCATTAAGTGTAAGACGAGTAGCCAGTATGAGCAGTGTTTTGCTCTCTACCCAATTATTGGGAGTAGATGGAGCAAAATTCCATGCACTATAATAGTGTGCGTTGAAATATCACGTGAAGTTAAAAGATTAGCGCTTAGAAGCTGCAAAATCTATTAACACTAAGTGAAAAGATTAGCGCTTAGAAGCTGAAAAATCTATTAACACTAAGTGAAAAGATTGGCGCTTAGTGGATGCAAAATCTATTAGCATTGCCAACTTGTCTAAGTCTGGACACTTACTGTTTCCACACTTGAGTGTGAGACATGTGGAGGGGCTTCTTTGTATGATTCCTTAGCTAGGCTAACGTTTTTTTTTAATAACGTTTACCACTAAGCGCAAATGTTGCAGCATAGTAATGAAAAGGTCAAGGCCGACAAGGTTATTATGACTCTAAGATTTTGACGCAACGCTTGTGAGAGCATTGTGTTGAATTAGATTCTTTAGCCTAATTCGTGCGTAAGTTACTTCAAGAGCTGTCATAGATTGATAGCTTATTCTCTCCTTCTTGTGGATAGTAGAATTAATTGTAAGTAACTATGAAGCGTGAAATAGATATGGCAAGAGGAGTATCGTCGTCTTTCAACTAGATACATTAAAGTGAATGGAGAATAAAATTGATTTGAAGGTGCAGGGGATTAGCACTTACTAGTTAAAATTTGTGACTTAGGCGCACTTGATATCTCCATGACATCCTTTTATGATCTAGTGAATATGAATTAGTCCTGAGTCATTACCTAGTTGGGCCTAAACCTTTTAAACTTATCTTCGAGAACTCACACATTAAGATGATTGGAATTAGTTTATGACATTGGTCATGAACCGATAGCTTATTATACTTAATCACATTAATGAGATGATGACACGATGGTTTGAGTAGGCCTTCTCGAGCCCACTCGCTTGTGACATCCTGTTCTCATATGGATGTGTAACTTTGTTCGCAATAGTTGCGCACAAGTAAGTAGGAAAGCCATACAAGGTCATTTGTTGTGGCACACTTAGTCCACTATGATATTTGTGACTAGATATGTGTAAGGGTATGATAGCTAAGCCTCAATCTCAACACATTTATAGATTACGATGCGCATCTGAGTCAAGACTACTTGATCTCCCATAAGTCAAAAGTTATGAGATGATTTTTGACATTGCACATATGAGGTTGAGATCAATTAGATAACAACTTTCGTGTTTTTAGTTTTGACCAAGGTGGCGAGTATCTATTTGAGTTATTTTAGGAAACTCTGCGAAGAGAAATGGATGCTTAGAAAATTGATTATTCCTAATACTCAACAGCACAATGGTGTAGTAGAGATAAGGAATTAAATATTGTTAATGTTAGGTGGATAATGGCGCAAAATGTTTCCCAATTGAGAATTGCACTAGTTTGTTGCCTATATCCCTAACTAAGTGCCCTCCATATCAGATTTTACACTCCATTTGAGTAATGGGTTAGCGGAGAGCCATCTATGGGCAATCTGTAACCGTTAAGCAGCTTATCTTTATTTTTACTTCTCATAAGGTTACGAAGTTAAGACCTAGAGTTTTATGGCGCATTATTGTATGCTGTCTTGTAAACACATAGGGTCACGTGGTGCATTATTGTATGCTGTCATGTGCACCCTCCGGGTCATGTGTATATAGGTAAGCAGCTTTGTGGGAGTTTAACTAAGTCACATAACGTTTTCTCAGTAAAGGTAACGTAAATAGAGTTTTTAGAACTCTATAAGATAGAGAATTCTAACCATAGCGCTTTTATGTAGCCTAATTGAGAATGGAAAGAAATTTTCAATATCCTAGGGGCAGTGGGAGCGATATGCCTACTAATGGATTAATCCATTAGAGGAGAATACTCTACATTCTTAGCTGCGTGGTAGCAAATGTGAAAATTTTCCACGTCATCACTGAGTGATTGAGAGGAAAACATTCATGATTGCTCCGCAAGATGATAAAGAGCCTAGGATAATACCAAAGGCTCTAGTCCCCTGTTTTTAGAAAGTGGATTAATGTTGCGCAGTTTAAGACAAAGTCTTTGAGGATTAACCATTTCTATAATTTGGTTGACTTTCCATTATGACGTGAAACTGTTTAAAGTTATGCGTAATTTGGATAGTCATTATTGAGGCATAAGGCTCGCTAGATACCGAAAAGTCGCACCGTTGAGGAAGGTGTAGACCAAGAGAAGACTTCCTCCTGGGGAGTGAGGTTATTTCGACTTAGGCTATGATTGACATAAGTTCGGAACATTGATTTGTGGACATTGTGACCTAACTTCTTGTTGGAGAATTGGATAAGTAGATCCGTAGGGATTTACCTTCTGCTTTTATGGTGAAAAGTTAGGAGCACAAAAAGGTTACTAGTTCTAATAAATCTTTTACAGCCTAAAACAGTTATCCCAATAGTGGTTCTTAGATTTCGTCAAGCCATGATAGGCTAACGATGATCGATGAAGACCACTGAGGCATGATCAATGGTCCAAAAGAAGTTTTTCCTTACTTAGTCATTATGAGCCAGGAATTTATAGGGTTGTCGCCACCGAGGGTGGGCAGTCCTCTATTTTAGACATGATGGACATGGGTGATGTAATTTATATGCTCGGATGTACGATCCTTAGGGATTGTTTTGGGAGAATTTCTGTTTTGTCTTCGATAACTTACATAACGAATATCCTAGAATGATTCTAGATGAAAAATTGCAAACCCGTTGACTTACCTATCGGTAAAAGCCAGAGCCTTAGCTATTTGAGTGTATCCTCGGATTGTCTTTGGAAGAAACAGATGACCTATATTCCTTGTTTTTTTTCTTTGTTGTGGGAGCCTAAAGTACGCTATGTGGGCGTATTCGGCATGATAAGTGTTATCTTTGGTAAATGGTCAACTAAGTTGTTTAAACATTGACCTTGCTCATTAGACTGTGGATAGAATTCTTTACTAGTGATATATTTATTTGCTCATTGTAAAATTCAATGCGCTAGTTGGGCGCATCTACGCTAGTTGGGCGCATCCAGAATGAACGCAAATTGGTCACCAAAATATCTTTAGAGAGGTAATTGCGCAAGAGGTAGTGATCTTGAACCAGTTCATGTGAGGCGCAAATGGTGGATTCTGTTGTATATGCTTATCGCAAGAGGTGCTGATAAGGCTTATGCTTGGAATCTAGAATTGCGCAGACTGTGGTTGTGTTTTTTAAAAATCGATCACTTGTTTGTTATGAGATGATGGGATGTTGACACTATTATGGTTAGTGTCATAATGATTAGCAGATGATGATGTCAGCAGGCAAGATTAGCTCACTCACACGAGCAATCACCCTTGGCGCTTGGGAGCGAGCAAGGATGAGATTAGTGGTTTATTTTTTATTTGGAGCCAAGAGAGGCTTAAAATTATCCACTATGTATGTCGCCTTGGTTACAACCAAGATGAGGTCGTGTTAAGGACCAAACATGGATGTTAATACCCACTTTCCATGTTGTGCCTGTTATGATTAGCCAGATGCGAGATCTCATTTGGCGCCTAGAAGGCGAGCAAATAGAGAATTCGGGTTAGGCGCTAGAAAGCGACTAGACTAATATCTGTACGGTGTGTCGAGTATGACGTCACTCTTTTGGAAGAGTTACTCCATCGTAACATGTATTCATACTACATGTGCTTGGCGACCGAGTAATGAGGTGAGAGAATGGATCCCTGCTTCCTCACTGTGTGAGTCTTAATTTCATTTATGTACCCTTTTGTGACTTTTGACTATGTCATAAGGTAAGGGGTTGATGTTCTGCTACTTTGGTATGTTGCCTGCGGTCATGTATGATTCGGCCTTAAGGGACATCACTGGGAAAGCGGTCAATTCTAAACTAAATGGCATGAGGGCAAAGGGAAGATCATCTAGTATTACACCACCGTTGTATATTCACTGCCGGCAACTCACATCGCTCTGTATGAGAGGCGGATTGAGTGTGAATATATTGCAAGAACTGAGAGGGTCAAACATGCTCTTTTTGAGGGATTAGAGATGTTTTTTGGACCGATGTAATTAGATGGGTCTGGGGTATATGAGACACTATTTCTGTTCTTTTTGGGTTGATGTCTCTATGCTGGTTCATTTTGAGTTTCTAGTATAGAGCTCCCACATGCAGGTGTTCTCAGCAGTCGCACGGTGCATTGACTAATATGAGATTGTTCATTTTTGGGGAGATTGAGATAGAGATGTGGCAGTGTCATGCCAACTCATGTGCGAGTGGGAGATGTTAGAAATGGGCGCCCATGTGGCATGACCATTTCAATGCTTTTAATTTATAACTGTAACTCCTACATTAATGGGGTTTGTAACTCCTCATTGATGGGGTTTGTAACTCTTGCATTAATGGGATTTGTAACTCCTGCCTTTATTGCAGAGGTTAATGGTGCATTCATGACCAGCCATAAAGGCTGGAGGTTTTTCCTCTCTCCCCTATACATGTATAAATTGAGACCCTCTTGTCAAGTCTAGATATATAGAAAATTCATATCTTCTGACTCTCTCCCAAAAACAACGATAAAAGCCGTTTGCACTGTGATTCGTGTGGGTGATATTCACTGTTGTAATATCACCCCACTGCTGGGTTGACTGATCAGATTCAGGAAGCACGTGATTTACCCACGATATCCTTTCAATTCAGACTCTGCAGGAAAATGTATGACTATAAGATTTATTCCACTGCGTTATATTGCTGATTTACAAAGGGAAATGTTATAAATTTTAAATAATTTGTCAAATTTTTTATGAAATTTTTTATGTGGGTGTTGTACCTATATAAATTTATATGTATGTGGGTCTCACATTCATATGAGAAGTTTGTTAAAAAATTTAATAAATTATTTAAAATTCCTAACATAACTCCTATAATAACAGTCGCGCACTCTTTCGACCAACTAAATATTAAAAAATATTATTAATTCTTAAACTTTATATTAAAAAATATATAAATCAACCGAAGAACTTTGAAGAAAGGGAGGCACTTATCCGTTGCACGGGAAATGAAGCGGTTGATGGCGGCAACTCGACCAGTGAGCCTCTGAACTTCCTTGACCGTTCTGGGAGACTGCATTTCAATTAAGGCCTTGATCTTTTCAGGGTTAGCTTCAATGCCTGGCTGACTGACCATGAAACCCAAAAACTTTCAAATTCGGCCGGCGATTTCTCTGGATTGAGCTTCATTTGGTACTTTCGTAGGGTGGCGAAGGTCTTTCGCTGGTCGGCCAGATGATCTGTGGAGAGCTTGCTCTTAACTAGCATGTCATCGACATATACTTCCATGTTCCGACCTATCTGGTGATGGAAAACGGCATTGACTAGCCGTTGATAGGTAGCCCCGACATTTTTTAACCCAAATAGCATCACACGATAATGGTAGGTGCCTCGGTCGGTGATGAAGGAAGTGTGTTCCCGATCAGACGGGTGCATCAGAATTTGGTTGTACCCAGAGAAGGCATCCATGAAGCTGAGCATCTGACGACCGACGGTGGCTTCAACCAGCAGATCTATGCGAGGAAGAGGGTAGCTGTCTTTGGGGCAAGCTCGGTTGAGGTCGGAGTAGTCGACACAGAGCCGTCATTTACTATTGTTCTTACGGACCAGGACCACGTTCGATAACCATCTAGGGTAGTCCACATTCTTGATGAATTGTGCTTCAAGGAGCTTATCTACCTCTGCAGCGATGAGAGTATTGCGCTCCGAATGAAAGATACGCTGCTTCTAGCGAAAGGGTCGGAAGTGGGGCTCGATGCTGAGGCGATGAGTTTGAAGGAGGGGTCAATACCCGGCATGTCTGAGTGGGTCCAGGCAAATACATCGTTGTGTTCGATCAAGAGCGCAGTAAGGTCGGCCTTTGCTTGGGAGGATAGTTGGCTGCCGATTTTGGCAGTTTTTGCGGGTCGGCGGGGTCGATGGGAACCTCTATGAGCTCCTCCATTGGTTCCCCTCTGACCAGCTCGTTCTCATCTTTGACATCAAGTCCTTCAATGATCATGGCCTCTTTGAGCTTAACTTCCTTAAGTGAGGCGACATAACATTCTCTGGCCACGGTCTGCTCTCCTCTCACTGTGCCGACCCCAAGATCAATGGGGAACTTGATGGCAAGGTGGAAAGTGGATGTGATAGCTTGGAAAGCATTTAGGGTGGTGTGGCCAAGGATAATGTTGTAGGCAGAGGGGCAGTCGACAACAAGGAAGGTGAGCAACTTCGTGGTCTGCCGCGGGTATTCTTCGATTGTGATGGGAAGATCGATGGAGCCGATGGAGGTCACCCGGTCGCCAGTGAAATCGACCAAGGGGGTTTGGAGAGGAGATAGACTTTCCTCCCCGATTTTAAGTTGGTTTGAAGCAGTTGACGAGGGAGTTTGAAGCAGTTGAAGAAGATGATATCTGAAGAACTGCCATTGTCGACGAGGACCCGTCTGACCTTGTAGTTGGAGAGAAGGGCCGAAATGACAAGAGGGTCGTCATGGGGGTAACGGATGCCTGTGCAGTCGGCGTCCGTAAAGGTGACAGACTCGGCCCACTGTCTGGGCTGTTTGGAGGGTTGGTCCAGCGTGGCAACTTCTTTGTTTGAGCCCTGCCTTATTTTTCTGAGTTCTGCCCGCTGAGCCGAGCGGGATGGTCCTCCGCAAGCAAGCCCGCCGGAAATAACTCTAATTTCCCCAACAGGTGGAGCGGGGTGACCTTGTGCCATTGGTTGTTGTGGAGGGCGATCTCGACCCGGGTCAGGTTGTGTTGGTTGTCGGGGAGGAGTGCGCCGGCAGTTGTTTCTGATGGGTTCGGTTCGTTGTCTCTGCTAGGGATGGGTTTCCGTGAATCGACTAAGACGGCCTTGGCGAATCAAGCCTTCGACTTGATCTTTGAGATTGACGCACTCCTCAGTGTTATGGCTGTGGTCTTGGTGGAAACGGCAATATTTGGACTGGTCTCTCCGATTGGAAAGAGTCCGTGATGGTAAGGACCATTTTAGGGGGTAATCACGCTGGATCTGATTGAGGACTTGTTCCATGGGTGAATTGAGGGGTGTGTACCGCTCGAACCGGCCGGACAGGCCGGTGCTAATCGGCCTGCCGGGGGCTCTGGCATATAGTGAGTTGTTTGGTTATTGTACTGGGTGTTTCTGGTGTCTAAATCCTTTCTCTTTTCCTTGGTGGTGGGGTTTTTGGTGGCAGGGTCCTGGCGAGTGGCTAGGGAATTTTCGGCGTTCATGTATTTTTGGGCTTTGGAGAGTAGAGCTGCCATGGAGGTCGAGGGGTTTGTTGAGAGGGTGAAGAGGAAGTCAGATGACCGCAGACCGGCCATGAAAGCTGTAAAGATGACCTTGTCATCGTTTTTACACCGCAAGGCTTCAAAGGTTGAAGCGGTAACGAATCGCACAAATGACTTCTGGCCTCGATTTGACGGATATTGAGGAGTTGGGTTGCCGGACGTCGCTGACGCTGAGCTCCAATGAAATGGCTGAGAAATGAGTCACTGAGGTGCTGGAAGGTGGAGACAGAGTCCGCCGGTAATTGACTAAACCAAAGTCGAGCCGACCCCTTGAGTGTCACGGGGAAAGCCCAACACATGATTTCGTCAAGGAATGCATGGAGGACCATAAGGGTTCTGTAGGTCTCCAAGTGGTCGACTGGGTCCGTCGTACCGTCGAAAGAATCGATGGTGGGCATTTTGAACATGGGGGTAGAGGATTGTCCCTGATGGAAGCAACGAATGGGGAGTTGGCTATGGTAGATGGTTTATGCTGTATGTTCTGCATGACCCCTTGGAGCTGGAGCTTCATGGCTCGGAGTTCTGCGTCCCAGAGAGGGATGTTGTTACCACCAGAGGGCAGCGGGGTTTGGACGTTGTTGGCCTCTCCTTCAGGGGTTGGTGCCGGGATCGATGGCTGTGGGCCCCGAGGTGGCAGGTTTATACCTAGGGAAGGGGGTTGTAAGCCTTCCAAGTTGGGTGGATTAGGCTGCAGGATAGTGTGGCTCGGGGCTCGTTCTTGGTTGAGGGAATATCCGAGGTGGTGAGGAGGCATAGGAAGGTTTCTTTGGAGTAGAGCATTTATCAAGGCTTGGTTTTGCTCGACCATGCAGTTAATGCCATGGTAAGCTCGATGAAATACTGTAGTGGGTTATTTGGATTGGGGGGTCGGTTTGATGGTCGGCAGCATTGTGGTGAGAAGCCATGGATCTAGTCGTGACCATACACTTTGGTGGGTAGCAGGAAAGGGTTATTGGGATATAGCCTCCGGCGACAATGAGTACAACTGGCGCGGGGAGCAAAACTTTTCCACAGACGGCGCCAACTGATGGTACAGTGAGTTCTAGACGAAACGGGTCGGACTGATCCACGCTCCTCAAGCCTATGCCCGAATGTCCAAGCCCACCGGAAGACCTGCACAAGAGTTCAACGGGGAACGGAGAGTCCCCCAGCGAACCCTCCGACGAGCAAGTTAGAGAGAGAAGATGGAATCTAGAGACAAATTGGAGATAGAAAAGCTTAACATTCTTCTTGTCTTCAACGTCTGCTTATATCCTCTGGTAATCATTTCGTTGTTCCTTTCGGCCTGTCATCTTGGCCGAAAGTCTATGCTGTAGCTTACCTTGTCCAGGGTGAGGGCGTGCTGTCCCGACGGAGAGGGGTTATCGCAATAAATGCTGTAAGGGGGCCTCATTAATGGCGATGTGCCGTGGCAATAACTTTGCAAATCTTTGTCTGCTGATGTGGCTTGCCCTTCTCTTGCCATGTGTCTTGATGTCATTGGTTCTTATTGCTACATGGGGCTTCAATAGTGCTGGGCTCTAGTATTTGAGATATGCATTGGGCCCTAAATGGTGGGCTATAATCTTTATGGGCCTACCCATGTCAAGAGTCCGATTACGGGAGTTCTTTTTTCTTTTTGTAATTTTTCCAAAAAATTCTCTTGTACATTTGTTATTTTTTTTCTACATATTTTTATTTTTTTAGCATTGATTTGTAATTGTGAAGAAACATCTATTTTTTCTCAACAACTCATTATTGTTTAATAAACTACATGTATTTTATTCCCCTACCAGAATTAGAAAGGAAAAATGTTAAGAGTTCTTAAAATTTCTATCAAATGTTTTATAAATAAGTGTATTTTTTGGAGTATCCTAAATAAGTGCACTTTTTAATTTTTTAGGCTAAAAAGTTGAAGAAAAAAATACGGCTGTTTGAGATAACTTTTTGACTTTTTACGAAAAAAATGTGTATTAAAAAATTGTATAAATTAGTGTATAAGAGAAGAATGTGATGGAATAGGTTGTACAGTGAGGGACAGCGTGTGCAGAGTGGGGGGGGAGATGGTTCCCTGCTTTTCGGGCAGTGAATTGAAGGTGTTGTTCAGCCCGTGGGGGCCTACCACGGGTCTGGTTTTGCTAATCAAAACCGTTCGATATGTAGAACTCGTCGAGTTTTATATAATTGTAAAAAATACGTTGATCGAATATCGATAGCTATCTGATCGGATTAGTTTTTTTTTAACCGTTAACTATAACACCATCTATTTTATAAATTTTAACTGATTTGATCATATAGTTACCAATATCTGATCAACGTGATTTTTTTACAGGCATATAGTACTCGAAGAGTTCTACACATTGACGGTCCAAATTATTAAAACGGGATCCGTAATGGCACCCACGAGCCGAACAGCGTAGTGTTAATTGTGCACCTAAATCAGTGCAATTTTTCAAAAACTCAGCTGGGCTTGTGGGACGTCAGAGCTGTTTGAAAATTAATTTTGTGTAAAATTAATTTTTTAATATTTTTTTTAATAAATAATGATGACTTTTTAATTTTTTAAATAATTTTTTGACTTTTTAAATTATTTTAAAGATCCCAAATCAGACTTAAATATCTTACATAAATATAAACTCTACACTTATATAGGATCTACCCCATATAAGACATTTGGTCGCCAATCCCATTATATTATAGAGATAAAGAAGAAGAGATGAAAATGGAGATGATGATGATGAGGAAGGTTCGGGAGAGAATAATCGATGGAGTTGTCTTTGACACACGCGGGGATTGATTTCCTCTCTTTCAACAATTAAAAAGAATAATGTTTAGTAGCTCGAGGATTTTCCCCCCCGAATCCCCCTAATGCCCAAAACGACCGTTTTGGGCATTAGGTTTTTTTTTTTTTCTTTTTTTTCCTGCCATTTTCGACCATTTTCGATCTGAAACGCAGAGAGAGGGAGAGGGAGAGAGAGAGAGAGGGAGAGCGGAGAGGAGAAGAGCGGAGAGGAGAGAGGGAAAGAGAGGGAGAGAAGAGAGAAGAGACACACACACACAGAGGGCCCCTGCATTCCAGCCGATCTGCCGATCGTCGCAGCTCCGCCCGGCCACCGTCGCCTCCGCAGATCGCCGATCGTCGGTCCGCCGTCTGCCCTCCCTTCCCGCCTCGCTTCTTCTTTCTTTCTCTCCTTTCCTCTCCTCTCCTCTCATCTCCTTCTTCCTTCCGATTTCTGCTTCTGGAAAAAAAAAAAAAAATACAAAAACGGCAACGTTTTTGATTAGGGGGATTCGAGCTACGTAGCATCACTGAATTAAAAATTAGCAGAGAGACAGAGATAGAAACGGGGTTGGTTTTTACAAGTACAAATATGCCCGTTGATCTTGAAGTTTCATTGCTTGGAACTTGCATTTTTACATGATTGGGATTGGTTTTATGTCTAGAATTTACTTTAGCGAAAATTTTATCTTTTCGTCTTTTGTATTTATTGAATTTTTTAATTTTTTAAGTAATTTTTTTAATTTTTAAACATAACTAACATAAATACACTAATAAATTATAATATTTATGAAAAAAATCTTTACAAAATTCACTAAATACCAAAAATATAAAAAAAATGAAAATTTAGTACATGTTTCATATTTTTGTGTATTTATTAATTTTTTAAAATAATTTTTCACAAATATTTTATTATTTAGATACAACTAAGGTGCATTTAAAAAAGTAAAAAATTTACTTAAAAATTTAAAAATATTCACTAAAAGCAAAAAAAAAATGAAAAATAAAAAACCTAATTTCTAAAAAATTAAATTCAGAAAATTAAAACCAAGCACATTAATTAGCTTTTTCAGGTGCACCACGTTATCATATTCCTAACCCGTTACAAATATTCATGTCTTTTAATCATCTAATATAAAATTGTGGATCTCACTTCCTTTCTTATGATTGTAACCCCATGAAATAAAATTTTCATTGACATAAATTATGAAAAAATTACTAATTTAGTGTGAGTTTTTAAAATAAATTGTAAATCAATGGTAAAATTTATCAACGTTAATTATTGAAGTGACAAATTTTTTCATGACATTATAATATTTTTTTTTTTTAAATTTTGTCTTACCACTGATTTGTAATTTCCCTATAAATTATTGGGTGGTACGAGTAATGTGACAAAGGGTCTTAATTTAGGACACGAATTCCTTCTAATCTATAATTTGGACTTCAAGATGTTGTTTTGATCCATAGGTCCGTTGTGGATCTTATTAATTTAAATTTTTTATTTTTTCAAAATTTTCTCATATATCATTTTTTTTTTTTTTAAATATAGGAGAGGAAGAGGTCACACACGAGTTGGGACAATAGGGGTATGGTGGAGAGGTCAAATGAAGGCTGAGGACAACGGAGAAGGTTAGAGAGCTGGCAGACAGTAGGAAGAAGTGGAAGAGGGGTAGCTAGTGTGCCGATGAGGCTATGGAATGAGGCCCCGTTTGGGGACTTACCTTTTTAGCCAATTAGTCAAAAAGTTACTAAATTAGCCAAAAACCCAACAACTCATACCAAAAAGTCAAAGATTCTCTTTTCTCTTTACTTTTTGCATCTTTTCGTAATTAGCCAAAAAGTCATCCCAAACATATAAGTTTTTTTTACCTACCTTTTTAGCCAAATAGCTAAAAAGTTACTAAATTAGCCTGTTCCCAAACGAGGCCTGAGTTTGCTGACAAGACTATAGGGTTTGCAAAGTGAAAAGAAAAAGGATGAAAGACAAGAAGGAAGGAGAATAACAATTTCATAAATATTCTCACTCTAAACATTTTGTATCATTCTAGTGTAATTATTTTTGATTTTCTATCAATTTATAATTATTTTGCATTCTTTTTATCTATTTGTAATTTTTTCAAAAATTTATGTATGTGCTATGTCAACATTTTTTTTTATTTATTAATATGGTTCGATTGAAAAAGAATAAATTAAAATTAAAAAAAAAATCATAAGAAACATCACAATAATTGATAAAACATTGTCCGGATCAAATAATTAGAGGTAAATTATAAATACACTCCTTGAGTTTTGCTTAAAATATGAATTATCCCTGTGGTTTGAAAAATTATAAATACCTCCCTGCCAGAATTTTTTATTTAACAGAATTAATTGAAAAAGTGAAATTTCTAACTGTTCACTTATACAATAATAAAATTATTTGAATTATTAATTAAAATAAAATTTTAATATTATTAAAAACTGTTAATTAACTTAATGATTTATTAATAAAAGGACCTATTTGTTACGAAATTAGAAATCTTAGGGGCATAATATAATTTCTAACCGTAGAAAGTAATTTATAATTTAAGTAAATCTAACCACAGAGAGTAATTTATAATTTAAGTAAATCTCAGGAGGTGTGTCTATAATTTACCCAATAATTGGAGGAAACCGAGGGGGGGAGGGAGCTCATAGTTTGTCAACACATTTTGATGAGATCAAATCTTGTGATTGATTCGGTGTCCAAACAAAAGAAGTTTTTGTGGTGTTTTGAGAAGTTGGTAAAAAATTGATTTTTTGATTTTTTTTTTTTGGTGGCATTGACTTTTTTGTGTTAAAGAAGCTAACTTTTTTGTGATTTTTTTTTTTGGGTGTAAAAAGACTAAAAAGTCAAAAAGTAAGCTTTTTTGTGTTGTTCTCAAAACACTCCTTTATGGAAAGGGTCCAGCTTGTCTCAAGTTGAGATCAAATTTGGACCAGTCCAGTCTGTCCATGGAGTCCATTTTTTGGGTCCGTTTTAATAATTCGAACCGTTCAATATGTAGAACTCGTCGAGTACTATATGTTTGTAAAAAATCATATTAATCGGATATCAATAGCTATGTGATCAAATCAGTTTTGTATAAAAAAAATGGACAGTGAAAAAATTAACGGTTGATAAAAAACTGTTTTGATCACATAGCTATCGATATCCGATTAACGTGATTTTTTACAAGCATATAATACTCGTCGAGTTTTACAAATTCAATGGTTCGGATTATCAAAACGAAACTTGTAGTAAGCCCCCACGAGCCCAACAGTACGGTCCAGTCCAATCTTGAACTGGACTAAAGCCACTCCCTTATGGAAAATGTTATAAGTTGTTGTACCGTGCATCTTATTATAAATTGATATATTTTTATTATAAATAACATTAATTATAAAATGTGTACTCTTATTACAAATTAACATAATAAAATATTCAAAATTATAAAATATATTCTAATTTCTATATTCAACATAAATACCATGAGATAGGATGGTATTAAAGTATTTGTGATCTTTAGAATGATCATGTCCCCTAGTTCATGTCTCTTAGTTCACACCCTATTATATGAATAGACACCATGAAAATTTACACGCTTTCAACCAAATGGATTTCAATTTCATTTACTTCTAATAAAATATTTAAAATTATAAAATATATTCTAATTTCTATATTCAACATAAATATCATGAGATAAGATGATATTTATAGAAGTAATTATAATCTTTAAAATTGTCGTATCTTTTAAGTTCACACCTAGGGGTTGTTTGAGGTGTCCTAAATAAGTGTACTTTTTGTCTTTTTAGACTAGAAAGTTGAGGTTGAAAATATGAATGTTTGGGTTAACTTCTTGACTTTTTATGAAAAAATGTGTAATAAAAAATTGTAAAAATTGATTTGTAGGGAAAAATTAGAATTGAGAGTTGTGCAGCCGTAATTGTTGACTTTTGGTGAATAGTGATAACTTTTTAACTTTTTCAGTAACTTTTTAACTTTTTAACTTTTTAGAGTGTTCCCAAACTTGACCCTAGTCATAACTATAAAAAGTTACACGCTTTCAATCAAATGAGTTCAATTTCATTCACTTCTGAATTTTTCAGCAAAGTCGACCCTGTACCATTAATAATAAAATCCATTAATTACTAATAAAATCCACATTAATAATAAAATCCATTAATTACTAATAAAATCCAAAAGAGGCATGAATATTGGCCAGGGAATATTATTAGGAAAATGTGCAGCTATTTCTTAATAATAACATTTTGGAATCCTCCTAATAATCTTTTTTCATTTTCTTTCAATTTTTCATACCAAATTCCTTAACAAAACACAATCTTCAAGATTTTATTAACAAATACTTGTGAACACTGGTTAATAATGTATTTAATGAGATAAATAACTTCTATTATTATCAAAAGTTGTAAAGCTAATAAATAATAATATATTTTATTAAAGAAATATTATTTTTCAAGAGGACTGAAACACCCTTCTTTATTTCTTTTGTAGAATACATTTTTAACAAATTCATACATCCTATGTTTTTATTAACCGTCCAGATTTACATATATATATATATATATATATCACTATTCATAAATTAGATCAATCAAATAATTTTTAATTAAAAGATATAAAATAAATTTGATATCAACACAAAAATTATTATAAAATCACACATAAAAATACACATGAATAGATAAGACTTTACATGATTTGTTAATAAGTCTATATTTTTTAAGAAATCCATCTATATATTATGTATATACTTTGGTGACTAATGTTCATAAACTTATTTTAAAAAAAATACTAATGACAAGATTTTGAACTATTAGTAATATTTTTACAAAAATCTATTATACTAGATTTTTTGCATTCATGGCAGTTTTGTAAATAAAATACATCTTGATGGATTTTAAATTTTAAAATAATAAGTTCATAATTCAACACATCATTTAACATTTATGTTTTGCATATATTTTCCATTTGTATATTATTTGTCATATTTAAATATTAAAAATCTCACTTTTAAATATGTATGAGTTTTGTGTAAAAAAATACTAAAAAAATAAGATTTTTGGTGATCATTAGTTGCTATTGCAGACAAACTGCAAACTTTTCCAATTAATTATCCTGTGTTTGGCAAGTGGTTTTGTAGGTTTTTTTGGCTATTTTAGCTACAAAAAACAAATAGGTTATTTTAGTCATAACAAACAAAACATCACATCCAACCCATAATCATTACATTTTTCTCTCACAAAAAAACTCAAAAAAGCCAAAAAGTCAAAAAGTCATTCCCAAACCAAGCTTTTAAGCCCAGGCTAAAATAACTAAAAAAGCCAAAAAATCAACCCACTTCCCAAACCAAGCCTAAGGAAAATGTTTTAATAATGTGGCTATTATTAGGAAAATGTTTGGAATCCTCCAAACAAAGAAATAGCTGTTTGGAATCCAAACATTTTATTAATGTTTTCCAAACATTTTATTAATAATAAAATCCAAACATTTTATTAATTACTAATATAAAATGTTATTAATAGCTGTTTGGAATCCTCCTAATAAAATGATATTAATAATAAAATTCAAACATTGTCGTAATAAAATCCATTAATTACTAATATAAAATGTTTGGAATCCATTAATCCAAACATTTTATTAATGTTTGGAATCCAAACATTTTCCACATTTTATTATTAATGTGGAGGATTCCAAACATTTTCCTAATAATAGCTGCACACTCTTTTGACTAACTAAATAATATTAAAAAATATTATTAATTCTTAAACTTTATATTAAAATTTCGAATAATGTTAGAGATCATAAAAAAAATATCATGAAAATAATCATGAAAAGTTTTTTATCTTTAAATTACTAATATAATAAAACACTATACACTAATTAAATGATAAAAAAACTTTATGATATATTTTATGATATTTTTTTTCATAATTCTTAGTATTATTTTAAAACTTTAATTGACACCAAACAAATTTTTAACTAATTAAATCTCTAAAAATCAACTATAATATATGAAATATATTAAAACTAATACCAAATTAAATTAAAATTCCTTTAGTAAATTAACTGGGTTTCATATTCAACGAAAGTGATATCCACCAATTCACTTCTGAATTTTTCAGCAAAGTCGACCCTGTACCATTAATAATAAAATCCACATTAATAATAAAATCCATTAATTACTAATAAAATCCACATTAATAATAAAATTCATTAATTACTAATAAAATCCAAAAGAGGCATGAATATTGGCCGGGAATATTATTAGGAAAATGTGCAGCTATTTCTTAATAATAACATTTTGGAATCCTCCTAATAATCTTTTTTCATTTTCTTTCAATTTTTCATACCAAATTCTTTAACAAAACACAATCTTCAAGATTTTATTAACAAATACTTGTGAACACTGGTTAATAATGTATTTAATGAGATAGATAACTTCTATTATTATCAAAAGTTGTAAAGCTAATAAATAATAATATATTTTATTAAAGAAATATTATTTTTCAAGAGGACTGAAACACCCTTCTTTATTTCTTTTGTAGAATACATTTTTAACAAATTCATACATCCTATGTTTTTATTAACCGTCCAGATTTACATATATATATATATATATATATCACTATTCATAAATTAGATCAATCAAATAATTTTTAATTAAAAGATATAAAATAAATTTGATATCAACACAAAATTATTATAAAAACACACATAAAAATACACATGAATAGATAAGACTTTACATGATTTGTTAATAAGTCTATATTTTTTAAGAAATCCATCTATATATTATGTATATACTTTGGTGACTAATGTTCATAAACTTATTTTAAAAAAAATACTAATGACAAGATTTTGAACTATTAGTAATATTTTTACAAAATCTATTATACTAGATTTTTGCATTCATGGCAGTTTTGTAAATAAAATACATCTTGATGGATTTTAAATTTTAAAATAATAAGTTCATAATTCAACACATCATTTAACATTTATGTTTTGCATATATTTTCCATTTGTATATTATTTGTCATATTTAAATATTAAAAATCTCACTTTTAAATATGTATGAGTTTTGTGTAAAAAAATACTAAAAAAATAAGATTTTTGGTGATCATTAGTTGCTATTGCAGACAAACTGCAAACTTTTCCAATTAATTATCCTGTGTTTGGCAAGTGGTTTTGTAGGCTTTTTTGGCTATTTTAGCTACAAAAAACAAAATAGGTTATTTTAGTCATAACAAACAAAACATCACAATCTTCAAGATTTTATTAGGAAAATGTGCAGCTATTTCTTAATAATAACATTTTGGAATCCTCCTAATAATCTTTTTTCATTTTCTTTCAATTTTTCATACCAAATTCTTTAACCAAACACAATCTTCAAGATTTTATTAACAAATACTTGTGAACACTGGTTAATAACGTATTTAATGAGATAGATAACTTCTATTATTTAATTAGGCCTGGCTAATATCTTCCAATCCCATCGGCATCGACGGCCACACGAAAGCCGGCTTGAATGGCGGCACATGAGGCACTGCCACTGAACCTGATATGATCTGAACAATTGCCTGTGTTTGAGGCCTTTCACTGGCGATTGGATGCGAACATGCCAAGCCTAAAAGCAACACTCTCTCAGCTTCCTCGACCACGTACTCCTCCCTACCCTCTTATCCACAGCATCCAATAACCGCCCTTCGCGGTGCAAATACCAGACCCAATCCACCAATAATTGGAACCCAGCAACCTCAGTTCCGGGCCTTAGCCCACAGACCACTTCCAACAAGACTGCACCAAATGCGTAGATGTCAGATTGCTGTGTTGCCTTCCCCATGTGGAAGCATTCGGGTGCAATGTAGCCCATCGTGCCTGGCACGCCCTTAGCTTCTTTGTACGATGTCATCTCGGTGTCAAGGGCGCGTGCAAGGCCGAAGTCACCAAGGCGGGCGTTGAAGTTGGAGTCAAGCATGATGTTGCTGGCCTTGAGGTCACGGTGGACCACCCTTTGATCGTATTCGTTATGGAGGTAGTGCACGGCGGAGGCCACCCCGGAGATGATGTTGTAACGTAGGTTCCATCTCAGTGGCTTGCTATTAGAGTCACTGAAGAGGTGCTTGTCAAGGCTACCGTTGGGCATGTAGTCGTATACTAATAGCAGCTTTCCATTCTTGTGACACCATCCTGTTGCATAAAAAAATATGTTATTAGACACACATGCTTTAATATTTCCATTAAATTCTTTTGTCTTTTGGAAATTATGATAAGGAATTAGCTAGCCTCCAGGCTCTACAGACTGGTACAACTAGTCGATATACCATGAGTCCATGCTTATATTTATCTATAGGTTGAGCCCTTTGACGTCACGTTAATCAATCAAAAACTGGAAACAAAAGCAGAAATGTTGTAAAGATGAATCAAATGGGTTAAAAAATTCAAAAAAATGGGAAAAAGGATTTACCCAGCAATCGAACAAGGTGTTTATGACGGAGTCGATTGATGATCATAAGCTCGGCCAAGAAATCATCCTGATCCTTCAAATCCCCCCTCGAGAACCGCTTCACAGCCACCTCCAAATCCTCATTTTGAAGCAGTCCTTTGTACACAACACCATAACCACCCTGCCCCAACTTGTTCTTCTCATCAAAATTATTGGTCGCCTTCTTCAAATCTTTGAATTCAAATTCCCTAGGTGTCCCCGGCAAGCTCTTCAACGCCCCCAATATATTGATCGGCATAGACCGCTTCTTGCGGCGGCAATAATAGGCCACGGCCACGGCTGCAGCCACGGCCACGGCCACCACCGGCAACCCAACCCCGAGCAAGATCTTGATCAACGGACCATTGTCGTCTGAAAAGTACTCCACAGTCAAATTCCATCTGAGTACACAATTGAGCTCTATGGTGTTCCCAGTGGATGCAGAGAAGCCAAAATACGAGTTCTGATCCAACACCCGGCTCAGGTGGAGAGCCTCCTCGACGCCCCGCGAGTCAGGCCTGGGAGGGGTCGCCCCATCTTTCTCGGGTTGTTCTATGATGTAAACTTGTATGGTTTTTTTCACTCCATCGTACTCAACCCAGACGTTGTAAAACTTAGCTCCAGTAGGAGATAATTGGATGCCGGATTGTTTCAAGGACTCGGCTTTTTTAGATTCGACACTGTTGATATTGAGTCCAACGTGATTGTCATCTGGGTCGTAGTCTTGTTTAAAGGTGTCGAACTCGACGGCGATGAGGCGGTTGGAGGCTAAGCCGTCGGTGGTGGAGTTAGTGAGGCCTAAATACTGGCCGGAGCTGTTGTTAGGGAGGTTGGTATCGGGGACTAGAACGAAGGCAAGTCCTTCACCGGCAGGAGTGTTGTTTATGCGATAGATGTTGATGAGGAAAGAGGAGTTGAAAGAGGCGACCCTGTCTGAGGAAGAGGAGTTGTTGTTGGGACCTTTCCAGAGCTTGAATGGTTGTTTGAGGAGGACTCTTCCGGACTGGTTTGTGAAGGGAATGAGATTGGAGGCTGTGTCTGGGGTTATTTGAAGGGCGTTTGGGCCGATGAGAGCAGGGGCTTTGGCGAATAGGCTGTTGTCGTCGAAGGCTCCATATTTGGCGTTGAAAGTTTTGAGGGAGTTGGCGGAGATTGGAGGCTGCGCCGCCGCCAAACAGAGGAGGACGGCGAGAATGCGGAGGTTGGCCGCCAATCCCATTATAGAGATAGAGAAGAAGAGATGAAAATGGAGATAACGAGGATGAAGGAGGGTCGGGGGAGAATAAATAAGGCGTTGGATTCGTCTCGTTGGGGTTAATTTCGTCTTTTTCAATAAACGGAAATTGGTGGATATCACTTTCGTTGAATATGAAACCCAGTTAATTTACTAAAGGAATTTTAATTTAATTTGGTATTAGTTTTAATATATTTCATATATTATAGTTGATTTTTAGAGATTTAATTAGTTAAAAATTTGTTTGGTGTCAATTAAAGTTTTAAAATAATACTAAGAATTATGAAAAAAAATATCATAAAGTTTTTTTATCATTTAATTAGTGTATAGTGTTTTATTATATTAGTAATTTAAAGATAAAAAACTTTTCATGATTATTTTCATGATATTTTTTTTTATGATCTCTAATATTATTCGAAATTTTAATATAAAGTTTAAGAATTAATAATATTTTTTAATATTATTTAGTTAGTCAAAAGAGTGTGCAGCTATTATTAGGAAAATGTTTGGAATCCTCCACATTAATAATAAAATGTGGAAAATGTTTGGAAAATGTTTGGATTCCAAACATTAAAAAAATGTTTGGATTAATGGATTCCAAACATTTTATATTTGTAATTAATGGATTTTATTAGGACAATGTTTGAATTTTATTATTAATATCATTTTATTAGGAGGATTCCAAACAGCTATTAATAACATTTTATATTAGTAATTAATAAAATGTTTGGATTTTATTATTAATAAAATGTTTGGAAAACATTAATAAAATGTTTGGATTCCAAACAGCTATTTCTTTGTTTGGAGGATTCCAAACATTTTCCTAATAATAGCCACATTATTAAAACATTTTCCTTAGGCTTGGTTTGGGAAGTGGGTTGGCTTTTTGACTTTTTTGACTATTTTAGCCTGGGCTTAAAAGCTTGGTTTGGGAAAGGCTTTTTGGCTTTTTGACTTTTTTGAGTTTTTTTTGTGAGAGAATAATGTAATGATTATGGGTTGGATGTGATGTTTTGTTTGTTATGACTAAAATAACCTATTTTGTTTTTTGTAGCTAAAATAGCCAAAAAAGCCTACAAAACCACTTGCCAAACACAGGATAATTAATTGGAAAAGTTTGCAGTTTGTCTGCAATAGCAACTAATGATCACCAAAAATCTTATTTTTTTAGTATTTTTTTACACAAAACTCATACATATTTAAAAGTGAGATTTTTAATATTTAAATATGACAAATAATATACAAATGGAAAATATATGCAAAACATAAATGTTAAATGATGTGTTGAATTATGAACTTATTATTTTAAAATTTAAAATCCATCAAGATGTATTTTATTTACAAAACTGCCATGAATGCAAAAAATCTAGTATAATAGATTTTTGTAAAAATATTACTAATAGTTCAAAATCTTGTCATTAGTATTTTTTTTAAAATAAGTTTATGAACATTAGTCACCAAAGTATATACATAATATATAGATGGATTTCTTAAAAAATATAGACTTATTAACAAATCATGTAAAGTCTTATCTATTCATGTGTATTTTTATGTGTGATTTTATAATAATTTTTGTGTTGATATCAAATTTATTTTATATCTTTTAATTAAAAATTATTTGATTGATCTAATTTATGAATAGTGATATATATATATATATATATATGTAAATCTGGACGGTTAATAAAAACATAGGATGTATGAATTTGTTAAAAATGTATTCTACAAAAGAAATAAAGAAGGGTGTTTCAGTCCTCTTGAAAAATAATATTTCTTTAATAAAATATATTATTATTTATTAGCTTTACAACTTTTGATAATAATAGAAGTTATCTATCTCATTAAATACATTATTAACCAGTGTTCACAAGTATTTGTTAATAAAATCTTGAAGATTGTGTTTTGTTAAAGAATTTGGTATGAAAAATTGAAAGAAAATGAAAAAAGATTATTAGGAGGATTCCAAAATGTTATTATTAAGAAATAGCTGCACATTTTCCTAATAATATTCCCTGGCCAATATTCATGCCTCTTTTGGATTTTATTAGTAATTAATGGATTTTATTATTAATGTGGATTTTATTATTAATGGTACATGGTCGACTTTGCTGAAAAATTCAGAAGTGAATGAAATTGAACTCATTTGATTGAAAGCGTGCAACTTTTTATAGTTATGACTAGGGCCAAGTTTGGGAACACTCTAAAAAGTCAAAAAGTTAAAAAATTACTTAAAAAGTTAAAAAGTTATCACTATTCATCAAAAGTCAACAATTACGGCTGCACAACTCTCAATTCTAATTTTCCCCTACAAATCAATTTTTACAATTTTTTATTACACATTTTTCCATAAAAAGTCAAGAAGTTAACCAAAACATTCATATTTTCAACCTCAACTTTCTAGTCTAAATAATAAAATATTTGTGAAAATTATTTTAAAAAATTAATAAATACACAAAAATATGAAACATGTACTAAATTTTCATTTTTTTTATATTTTTGGTATTTAGTGAATTTTGTAAAGATTTTTTTCATAAATATTATAATTTATTAGTGTATTTATGTTAGTTATGTTTAAAAATTAAAAAAATTACTTAAAAAATTAAAAAATTCAATAAATACAAAATTTTTCACTTCAATAATTAACGTCGATAAATTTTACCATTGATTTACAATTTATTTTAAAAACTCACACTAAATTAGTAATTTTTTCATAATTTATGTCAATGAAAATTTTATTTCATGGGGTTACAATCATAAGAAAGGAAGTGAGATCCACAATTTTATATTATATGATTAAAAGACATGAATATTTGTAACGGGTTAGGAATATGATAACGTGGTGCACCTGAAAAAGCTAATTAATGTGCTTGGTTTTAATTTTCTGAATTTAATTTTTTAGAAATTAGGTTTTTTATTTTTCATTTTTTTTTTTGCTTTTAGTGAATATTTTTAAATTTTTAAGTAAATTTTTTACTTTTTTAAATGCACCTTAGTTGTATCTAAATAATAAAATATTTGTGAAAAATTATTTTAAAAAATTAATAAATACACAAAAATATGAAACATGTACTAAATTTTCATTTTTTTTATATTTTTGGTATTTAGTGAATTTTGTAAAGATTTTTTTCATAAATATTATAATTTATTAGTGTATTTATGTTAGTTATGTTTAAAAATTAAAAAAATTACTTAAAAAATTAAAAAATTCAATAAATACAAAATTTTTCACTTCAATAATTAACGTCGATAAATTTTACCATTGATTTACAATTTATTTTAAAAACTCACACTAAATTAGTAATTTTTTCATAATTTATGTCAATGAAAATTTTATTTCATGGGGTTACAATCATAAGAAAGGAAGTGAGATCCACAATTTTATATTAGATGATTAAAAGACATGAATATTTGTAACGGGTTAGGAATATGATAACGTGGTGCACCTGAAAAAGCTAATTAATGTGCTTGGTTTTAATTTTCTGAATTTAATTTTTGAGAAATTAGGTTTTTATTTTTCATTTTTTTTTTGCTTTTAGTGAATATTTTTAAATTTTTAAGTAAATTTTTTACTTTTTTAAATGCACCTTAGTTGTATCTAAATAATAAAATATTTGTGAAAAATTATTTTAAAAAATTAATAAATACACAAAAATATGAAACATGTACTAAATTTTCATTTTTTTTTATATTTTTGGTATTTAGTGAATTTTGTAAAGATTTTTTTCATAAATATTATAATTTATTAGTGTATTTATGTTAGTTATGTTTAAAAATTAAAAAAATTACTTAAAAAATTAAAAAATTCAATAAATACAAAAGACGAAAAGATAAAATTTTCGCTAAAGTAAATTCTAGAAATGAAACCAATCCCAATCATGTAAAAATGCAAGTTCCAAGCAATGAAACTTCAAGATCAACGAGCATATTTGTACTTGTAAAAACCAACCCTGTTTCTATCTCTGTCTCTCTGCTAATTTTTAATTCAGTGATGCTACGTAGCTCGAAAGCTACGTAGCTCAAATCCCCCTAATCAAAAACGTTGCCGTTTTTGTATTTTATTATTATTTTTTTTTTCCAGAAGCAGAAATTGGGAGGAAGAAGGAGAGGAGAGGAGAGGACAGAAAGAAAGAAGCAGAGGCAGAAGAAGGGAAGAAGAAGAAGCAGAGGCAGACGGTGGACCGACGATCGGCGATCTGCGGAGGCGACGGCGGCCGGGCGGAGCTGCGACGATCGGCAGATCGGCCGGAATGCAGGGGCCCTCTGTGTGTGTGTGTCTCTTCTCTCTTCTCTCCCTCTCTTTCCCTCTCTCCTCTCCGCTCTTCTCCTCTCCGCTCTCCCTCTCTCTCCCTCTCCCACTCCCTGCGTTTCAGATCGAAAATGGCAGAAAAAAAAAGAAAAAAGAAAAAAAACCTAATGCCCAAAACGACGTCGTTTTGGGCATTAGGGGGATTCGGGGGGGCAAATCCTCGAGCTAGCAAACATTATTCTTTTTAATTGTTGAAAGAGAGGAAATCAATCCCCGCGTGCGTCAAAGACGACTCCATCGATTGTTCTCTCCCGAACCTTCCTCATCATCATCATCTCTATTTTCATCTCTTCTTCTTTATCTCTATAATATAATGGGATTGGCGACCAAAGGTCTTATATGGGGTAGATCCTATATAAGTGTGGAGTTTATATTTATGTAAGATATTTAAGTCTGATTTGGGATCTTTAAAATAATTTAAAAAGTCAGAAAATTATTTAAAAAATTAAAAAGTCATCATTATTTATTTAAAAAAATATTAAAAAATTAATTTTACACAAAATTAATTTTCAAACAGCTCTGACGTCCCACAAGCCCAGCTGAGTTTTTGAAAAAATTGCACTGATTTAGGTGCACAATTAACACTACGTTGTTCGGCTCGTGGGTGCCATTACGGATCCCGTTTTAATAATTTGGACCGTCAATGTGTAGAACTCTTCGAGTACTATATGCCTGTAAAAAATCACGTTGATCAGATATCGGTAACTATATGATCAAATCAGTTAAAATTTATAAAATAGATGGTGTTATAGTTAACGGTTGAAAAAAAACTAATCCGATCAGATAGCTATCGATATTCGATCAACGTATTTTTTACAATTATATAAAACTCGACGAGTTCTACACATTGAACGGTTTTGATTAGCAAAACCAGACCCGTGGTAGGCCCCCACGAGCTGAACAACACCTTCAATTCCTTTGCAAAAGTGGGAACCATCTCCCCCCCTACTCTGCACACGCTGTCCCTCACTATACAACCTATTCCATCACAATCTTCTCTTATACACTAATTTATAAAAATTTTTAATACACATTTTTTTCGTAAAAAGTCAAAAAGTTATCTCAAACAGCCGTATTTTTTTCTTCAACTTTTTAGCCTAAAAAATTAAAAAGTGAACTTATTTAGGATACTCCAAAAAATACACTTATTTATAAAACATTTGATAGAAATTTTAAGAACTCTTAACATCTTTCCTTTGTAATTCTGGTAGGGGAATAAAATACATGTAGTTTATTAAACAATAATGAGTTGTTGAGAAAAATAGATGTTTCTTCACAATTACAAATCAATGCTAAAAAATAAAAATATGTAGAAAAAAATATAATGTACAAGAGAATTTTTGGAAAAATTACAAAAGAAAAAGAACTCCCGTAATCGGACTCTTGACATGGGTAGGCCCATAAAGATTATAGCCCACCATTTAGGGCCCAATGCATATCTCAAATACTAGAGCCCAGCACTGTTAAAGCCCCATGTAGCAATAAGAACCAATGACATCAAAACACATGGCAAGAGAAGGGCAAGCCACATCAGCAGACAAAGATTTGCAAAGTTATTGTCACGGCACATCGCCATTAATGAGGCCCCCTTACAGCATTTATTGCGATAACCCCTCTTCGTCGGGACAGCACGCCTTCACCCTGGACAAGGTAAGCTACAGCATAGACTTTCGGCCAAGGTGACAGGCCGAAAGGGACAACGAAATGATTACCAGAGGATATAAGCAGACGTTGAAGACAAGAAGAAGGTTAAGCTTTTCTATCTCCAATTTGTCTCTAGATTCCATCTTCTCTCTCTAACTTGCTCGTCGGGGGGTTCGCTGGGGGACTCTCCGTTCCCCGTTGAACTCTTGTGCAGGTCTTCCGGTGGGCTTGGACATTCGGGCATAGGCTTGACGAGCGTGGATCAGTCCGACCCGTTTCGTCTAGAACTCACTGTACCATCAGTTGGCGCCGTCTGTGGAAAAGTTTTGCTCTCCGCGCCAGTTGTACTCATTGTCGCCGGAGGCTATATCCCAATAACCCTTTCCTGCTACCCACCAAAGTGTATGGTCACGACTAGATCCATGGCTTCTCACCACAATGCTGCCGACCATCAAACCGACCCCCCAATCCAAATAACCCACTATAGTATTTCATCGAGCTTACCAACAGCATTAACCGCATGGCCGAGCAAAACCAAGCCCTGATAAATGCTCTACTCCAAAGAAACCTTCCTATGCCTCCTCCACCACCTCCAGATATTCCCCCCAACCAAGAACGAGCCCCGAGCCACACTATCCTGCAGCCTAATCCACCCAACTTGGAAGGCTTACAACCCCCTCCCCCAGGTATAAACCTGCCACCTCGGGGCCCACAGCCATCGATCCCGGCACCAACCCCTGAAGGAGAGGCCAACAGCGTCCAAACCCCGCTGCCCTTTGGTGGTAACAACATCCCTCTCTGGGACGCAGAACTCCGAGCCATGAAGCTCCAGCTCCAAGGGGTCATGCAGAACATACAACATAAACCATCTACCATAGCCAACTCCCCATTCGTTGTTTCCATCAGGGACAATTCTCTACCCCCATGTTCAAAATGCCCACCATCGATTCTTTCGACGGTACGACGGACCCAGTCGACCACTTGGAGACCTACAGAACCCTTATGGTCCTCCATGCATTCCTTGACGAAATCATGTGTTGGGCTTTCCCCGTGACACTCAAGGGGTCGACTCGACTTTGGTTTAGTCAATTACCGGCGGACTCTATCTCCACATTCCAGCACCTCAGTGACTCATTTCTCAGCCATTTCATTGGAGCTCAGCGTCAGCGACGTCCGGCAACCCAACTCCTCAATATCCGTCAGACCGAGGGGGAGTCGCTGTGCAGTTTCGTTACCCGCTTCAACACTGAAGCCTTGCAGGTAGCGAAAAACAATGACAAGGTCATCCTTACAGCTTTCATGGCCGGTCTGCGGTCATCTGACTTCCTCTTCACCCTCTCAACAAATCCCCCGACCTCCATGGCAGCTCTACTCTCCAAAGCCCAAAAATACATGAACGCCGAAAATTCCCTAGCCGCTCGCCAGGACCTTGCCACCAAAAACCCCACCACCAAGGAAAAGAGAAAGGATTCAGACACCAGAAACACCCAGTACAATAACCAAACAACTCACTATATCGGCGCCCAGACCGGCTCGCCGGTTCGAGCGGTACACACCCCTCAATTCACCCATGGAACAAGTCCTCAATCAGATCCAGCGCGATTACCCCCTAAAATGGCCCCTACCATCACGGACTCTTTCCAATCGGAGAGACCAGTCCAAATATTGCCGTTTCCACCAAGACCACAGCCATAACACTGAGGAGTGCGTCAATCTCAAAGATCAAGTCGAAGGCTTGATTCGCCAAGGCCGTCTTAGTCGATTCACGGAAACCCATCCCTAGCAGAGACAACGAACCGAACCCATCAGAAACAACCGCCGGCGCACTCCTCCCCGACAACCAACACAACCTGACCCGGGTCGAGATCGCCCTCCACAACAACCAATGGCACAAGGTCACCCCGCTCCACCTGTTGGGGAAATCAGAGTTATTTCCGGCGGGCTTGCTTGCGGAGGACCATCCCGCTCGGCTCAGTGGGCAGAACTCAGAAAAACAAGGCAAGGCTCAAACAAAGAAGTTGCCACGCTGGACCAACCCTCCAAACAGCCCAGACAGTGGGCCGAGTCTGTCACCTTTACGGACGCCGACTGCACAGGCATCCGTTACCCCCATGACGACCCTCTTGTCATTTCGGCCCTTCTCTCCAACTACAAGGTCAGACGGGTCCTCGTCGACAATGGCAGTTCTTCAGATATCATCTTCTTCAACTACTTCAAACTCCCTCGTCAACTGCTTCAAACCAACTTAAAATCGGGGAGGAAAGTCTATCTCCTTTCCAAACCCCCTTGGTCGGTTTCATTGGCGACCGGGTGACCTCCATCGGCTCCATCGATCTTCCCATCACAATCGGAGAATACCCGCGGCAGACCACGAAGTTGCTCACCTTCCTTGTTGTCGGCTGCCCCTCTGCCTACAACATTATCCTTGGCCACACCGCCCTAAATGCTTTCCAAGCTATCACATCCACTTTCCACCTTGCCATCAAGTTCCCCATTGATCTTGGAGTCGGCACAGTGAGAGGAGAGCAGACCGTGGCCAGAGAATGTTATGTCGCGTCACTTAAGGAAGTTAAGCTCAAAGAGGCCATGATCATTGAAGGACTTGATATCAGAGATGAGAACGAGCTGGTCAGAGGGGAACCAATGGAGGAGCTCGTAGAGGTTCCCATCGACCCCGCCGACCCGCAAAAACTGCCAAAATCGGCAGCCAACTATCCTCCCAAGCAAAGGCCGACCTTACTGCGCTCTTGATCGAACACAACGATGTATTTGCCTGGACCCACTCAGACATGCCGGGTATTGACCCCTCTTTCATAACTCATCGCCTCAGCATCGAGCCCCACTTCCGACCCTTTCGCTAGAAGCAGCGTATCTTTCATCCGGAGCGCAATACTCTCATCGCTGTAGAGGTAGATAAGCTCCTTGAAGCACAATTCATCAAGAATGTGGACTACCCTAGATGGTTGTCGAACGTGGTCCTGGTCCGTAAGAACAATGGTAAATGGCGGCTCTGTGTCGACTACTCCGACCTCAACCGAGCTTGCCCCAAAGACAGCTACCCTCTTCCTCGCATAAATCTGCTGGTTGACGCCACCGTCGGTCATCAGATGCTCAGCTTCATGGATGCCTTCTCTGGGTACAACCAAATTCTAATGCACCCGCCTGATCGGGAACACATTTCCTTCATCACCGACCGAGGCACCTACCATTATCTTGTGATGCTATTTGGGTTGAAAAATGTCGGGGCTACCTATCAACGGTTAGTCAATGCCGTTTTCCATCACCAGATAGGTCGGAACATGGAAGTATATGTCGATGACATGCTAGTTAAGAGCAAGCTCTCCACAGATCATCTGGCCGACCAGCGAAAGACCTTCGCCACCCTACGAAAGTACCAAATGAAGCTCAATCCAGAGAAATGCGCCTTCGGCGTCGAATTTGGAAAGTTTTTGGGTTTCATGGTCAGTCAGCCAGGCATTGAAGCTAACCCTGAAAAGATCAAGGCCTTAATTGAAATGCAGTCTCCCAGAACGGTCAAGGAAGTTCAGAGGCTCACTGGTCGAGTTGCCGCCCTCAACCGCTTCATTTCCCGTGCAACGGATAAGTGCCTCCCTTTCTTCAAAGTTCTTTGGCAAACTTTTGAGTGGACGGCCGAATCCGAAGAGGCCTTTCAACAGTTGAAACAGTGCATGGCCAACCCTCCCTCCTTTCTCAGGCAATCACGGGTGAACCCCTCTTCCTCTATTTAGCCGTGTCAGACACCGCAGTCAGTGCAGCACTTATTAGGGAAGACGGCTCTGTCCAACGGCCGGTTTACTACATCAGTCGGGCTCTTAGGGGCTCGGAACAGAATTACCCGTTGTTAGAAAAAATGTCCTTGGCCTTGGTCACCACCTCCCGACGACTCCGTCCCTACTTCCAAGCCAATTTCATAGTGGTCCTTACTGACCAACCATTGAAAAAGATAATGCAACAACCAGAGCTTTCTGGAAGACTTATGAAGTGGTCAGTTGAACTCAGCCAGTTTGACATCTCCTACCGGCCTCGGACAATGACGATAAGGTGTCGGTTTATTTCATCTTGGAATTCACCAATCCCACTCCAACCGCAGCTCCTTTGCCTCCACTGATCCCTACCGAACTGGAAGACCCGCACTCGTGGACCCTCAACGTCGATGGGTCATCCCGCAAAGAAGGCAGTGGGGCTGGTCTTATCCTCACCGCCCTAGAGGGTGGTTATTTCAAATGTGCTCTCCACTTCTTGTTCAAGGCATGCAACAATGAGGCCGAGTATGAGGCATTGATAGCAGGCCTCCGCCTAGCCAGAGATATTGGTGTCAGCCATATCTAAGTGTTCAGCGATTCCCAACTCATTGTCGGCCAAATCACGAGGGAATTCGACGCCAAGGACGACACAATGCGGGCTTATAGGGACATTGCACTCCCCCTTGTTCACCTCTTCAGTAATTTCCACATCAAGCACATCCCTCAGGCAGAAAACTCCAAAACAGATGAAATGGCTCAGTTGGTTTCCGTAGATCAGCCATACCTCAGCCACGACATCCGCCTCGAGTACCTGGCCCACCCTACCATCTCCCCACACCAGCAGGAAGTTCACTTCCTCCAAAATGAACCTATCCCATGGGCGACCGACATCCTCCTATTTCTGACAACGGGGGAACTGCCAGACGACAAACTGCCGGCCGCCAAAGTTAGGGCCAGGTCGTCCAATTACATTCTTGTCAACGGCCTCTTGTACAAACGCGGTTTTTCATGCCCGTATGTAGACACCCCATTTTTGACCGACCTTAAGACTCAGACATCACCGATTGAGCGCTCGGTGATGTTGCATACTGTGCTCGTTCCGAAGTCTCAGAGTCGTGGCTGCGCGCCCTGCCTCCGGACTTCCGAACCCTCTTCTCTACCTTGTCTCGGCCATGCGAACTGCACTCGGTTTTCTCTGCTTTCTTTCTGAGGAAGGGAGTAGTCTCAGAGACTATCTCCGGTGGCCGTGAGCTACTTTTCGTGGCCGTGAGGCCATTTTGCCTGCTTGAGCCCGGTTCCCGATTTTCGGACCGTTAGGCCGTGCCTCGGCTCGGGACCGCCCAACCATCTCCGAAGTTCTCCGTTTTGCATGTGCCTTTGTTTTAGTGTTCAGGGACACTGGGGCCCTGATGCCCACTTCGCGACCGAACACCACTGGTGCCCATGACCCATTTCGAGACCCCAAACCGCGGTTTTTGGTCCCGAGCTTTCATTTCGTGTCACTTTCTCCGATTTTTATGGAGACCTCTGCTTTTAATATTTTGAGGAACCTGGGCCCCGATGCCACTTCGTGGGTCAGATGCCACTTTCGGTGCTCATATTTCGGACCCCAAATTGAGCGGTTTTGGTCCCGAGCATTCATTTCGCATCCATTTTCTCCGATTTTGGCAGTACCTGCTTTTGTCATTCCAGGACACTGGGTCGCAGATACCCACTTCGATGTCAACACCACTTCCGCACTGCGGCCCATTTTCGATCCCGATTTGGTTTTGCTTTTGGCCTAACGTTCATTTCTCATTAGTTTTTGTTCAAACTTGGCGTACCTCTGTTTCAACATCAGAAGATCCTTTGGGGGCGGAGGCCAGCAATTATCCCAGATAACCAGCTCCTCCCGAGCCTGCTTTTGCTCACTTCCGGGCCAATGTTGAACACCCTAGGCATATTTTCTTCCAACCAAAGCTACATATCTGTGATGAGGGCATCTAGGAGGACCCTAAGGGTTGGTGGTCGGCCAGAAATTCAGGGTTTCATTTTTGGGCCTCTCCTTCAAGCTCTATGTTGTGGCTCCTGCCTCAGTGTTGCCAATTTCCAACCTTGGATCCTTGTTCTACACATCTTGGAGGACACAAAAAGTATATGGTCGGCCAGAAATTTGAGTTTCATTTTGAGCCACTGCTTCAAGCTCATTGTTGTGACTTCGCTTGGCGTTGCGATTCGACCACAGGACCTTATTCTACACACTTTGGAGGACACTGCATGGTGGTCGGCGAAAAATCTTCACTTCAATTTTGTGCCATGGCCGGCCCATGAGGGGTGGTCGACAGGTGGGGTGGCCGGCCGGCCACCTCCCACAAATTTACCCGGCCGGCCTTCTTGCTTTTCCAGTCAATTTGTCCGGATATCTTCCAACATATCCCGGCATCCGGGATATTTCGAGGGAAAGATTGGGTGCTTTCCTCCCTTTACACCCCATTTCTTGTCTATTTGAAGGGCCCTCCTCTCCTTCTTCAAGGTTGGAAAAATTGTCTCAAGGATCATCTTCAAATTCCTCCATTTTCATAGCTCAAAACCTCAAAAGCTTCTAAGTCCCTAGGTCTTCTCTTCATCAACACCTAGCCTCACCATCCTTACTACCATTCCAGCAGCTAGGAAGTGAATTTCAGAGGTTGAGAAGCTACAAATCAAAGCCAAGAATCAAAGAAAGACAAGTCTTCAAGGGTAAGTCTTCAAAACCAACTTTTAGGGCTTTTTCTTGATTCATTTCTATACTCCAATTGGTTGAGAATTGGGGCTCCAACCCCTAATGCTTTTGTGCTTGTTTTGAGCCCCTCTACAACTTTGTAGAAGGGCTCAACTTCATTTGATGCTCCTATGATATACTTGTTTCAATACCTAGCTTTTATGCCATTATCTTGCATGCTAGTTTAGGCCTATTTCCTTTTGTTTTCAGAGGTCCGACACCTACTGATTTTGTGCTCATTTTGAGCCCCTCTACAACATTGTAGAAGGGCTCAACCTCATTTGGTCATTGTATATACCACCTCCTTCAAATTCCATCAAGTGTGCCATTTTTGCATGCAATTTTTGACCTATTTGTGTTTGTTTTTGGGACTTCGACCCCTACTGGTTTTGGTCTTATTTTGACCCCCTTTACATATTTCATGAAGAAAGTTTTGTCATTTGGTGTGTGCATTGCATGTCTCATGATATAGCCTATTTGGAAGCCTACTTTGCATGGATTTTATAGCATGTTTGTATTCTGATTTTGAGGATGTCATCTTCTGCAATTGTGCTTATTTTTATCTCATCTTCAATGTTGTAGAAGAAAGTTTGTCCATTTGGGGTTTTCATATATCACTTGTCTCAATACCCCTCTTTTGGCCACTAACTTTGCATGCTATTGTTGATCTACCTATGCTTGCATTTTGGCCATGTTTGTTACTGAAAAAATGCCATATTTGGGACTGCCTTGCTACTGTTCTTGCTGCCATGATCATATTTTGCATGTATAGCATGGCTATAGGCCATTTCGGGGCTTAATTTCACACTTTCGGGATGAATGCATGCTTCGAGTGTTATTTCGAATTGTCTCGGGGCTGTTTTCCCCTTTATTTAGGTGCTGAAATTCCATTGCCATGCTTACATATCATTCCCTATGCCATTTGCATCATTTTTGCGTTGCCTCGGTTTGCGTGCCAGTGTGCACGCCTTTCGAGGCGCCCCTGTTTTATCCGACGGCAGCCTATGTGAGTGTGGTTGAGGCCCCTCTCATGTCGGCGTAAGCCCAATTTGCATTTTCATGCTTCTACATCATTGCCTCGATTTGCGTGTCCGCGGGCACGCGTTTCGAGGCAGCTTTGTTTTTATCCGACGGTCTCCTATATGAGTGAGCTGAGGCTCTCCCATGTTGGTGTAAGCCCATCGCGGCATTCCGTGTGCCATTTCATTGCATTTCATCATTGCCTCGGTTTGCGTGCCTGTGGGCGCGCGTTTCGAGGCACTTCGGTTGTATCCGATTTTCTCATTTTATCATTGCCTCGGTTTGCGCGCCTGTGGGCACGCACTTCGAGGCACTTCGGTTTTATCCGATTTTTATCTTTCATCATCGCCTCGGTTTGCGCGCCTGTGGGCACGCACTTCGAGGCACTTCGGTTTTATCCGATTTTCCCATTTCATCATCGCCTCGGTTTGCGCGCTACAGGCACGCACTTCGAGGCACTTGGCTTTATCGATTTTTATATTTCATCATCGCCTCGGTTTGCGTGCCTGTGGGCACGCACTTCGAGGCACTTCGGTTTTATCCGATTTTCTATTTCATCATCGCCTCGGTCCGCGTGCCTGTGGGCGCGTATTTCGAGGCACTTCGATTTTATCCAATTTGCATCTCACATCGTGACCTCGATTTGCGTGTCCGTATGCACGCATTTCGAGGCACACTCGCTTTCTCGATTTGCATTCCAGATGCCATTTTCGATTGCGTGCTGTCAGGCACGATTTCGAGGCATTTTATTTTAGTCTCATTACACATCGTATTTCATATCATCTCATGCTTGTATGCCGCTTTTCTCGGTTATGCGTCTGCAAGCACGATTTCGAGCGTCTCATCTTCATAGCATTGTGCATGCTATATCATATGTTAGTTGCATTTCATGCATATCATGCATATTGCATGGGAAACGAGGCACGTTTCGTACTCCGAGTAACGGAACGAGTCTCAATTCCCAAGTCGCCGACACTCCGGATCATCCATGATGGAGTTAGGTTTTCATTGTAGCATTCATGTATTCATCCCAATATTGAGTTGTGCAAATCGGCTCCTACCATCATGCATCGATATGCGTGATTGGTGGCGCGAGGATCGAGACATGCATATATTTGTGAAATACATCGCTATGCCCTTTTTGCTCTCCGCTAAAGAAAAATGAAGAATTATCGACTTTCCTAATCTGCACGCAATTCGAGGAAAAGTGTAAACAGAGGCTAATTAGGGCATCCTTGGATTTCACCAAAATTTCAACAACATGACATCTATCGAAGCAAGGCGCCCTCGGCTTGCATGCCGCTTTTGCTTTCTTAGTTAATTGTCAATTAATTAGAAATTTGTATATTTATTTCGGACTGTATATTCTTTTATTCGTCTCAGATATTTATTCGGACCCTCTGCGCGAGGGCATAATTGTAATAAGGGTGTGTGAGTGTGATGTATGTCTTCCAACCCCCATTTCTTTCTCCCTTTTATTTACCCGCTTTGGATGGTTAGATATAGGGCATATTTCAATTAGCATACAGTATGATAGCATGTTTGCATTCATTCATCTGTTTTGCATGCACCGGGCTCGGCGCATCATACAAACTGCATTGTATTTCAATTCTAAAGTTGAATACATGTTAGCTGTTGCATTCCATGTGCCATGTTTAGAATAGCCGAGCCTACTATAGTTTGCATTTTTGTATGTGTTGCATTAGGCATTCTGTATATTTTAGGATCATGCATGATTTCTAATCGATTTTTGTTTTGGCTTGGAGTACTCTGTAAGTTTTATGCTTTAGCATCCTTACATGCGTGTGAGTGTTGCCATGATAGCATGCTTACCATGAGGCTATATGCTTATGTGATATAACTGCCTTGAATGCCTGTGGGTGGAGGTTGAGTTATCTGAATTGGAGCAATTCATCAATTGTTTGTTAAGCCCACTAGATTGTGGCAAAATCTGTATTTTAAGCCTTCCTGCGGGTAGCAAACCATCTTTCACAAACAAACATGAGATGTTTAGTTCCAATCCAGACGGCCCAGTCTATACTTGTTTGCTGCGAGCATCACATAGTAACCTAGGCTAATAATCGGAATAAGAACTCACAAAGTTTTCAAAAACAGATATCATGGTTAGTAGAGGCCGGTCTTTGACCGGGCGAGAGGGGGTGCTCACGATGTGACCTTCCCCAATCGTACCCAAGTTCCCGAGCCAACTTTGGTGATGACGGACACGTGGCCTTTCGGCACCGAGTCAGGGTTTCCTAAATTTCCCATTTTAAAATATTTAGGTGGCGACTCTGTTATCTGGCAAAGCAGTCCATGTTTGGCACTTCTTTCAAAAAAAATCTGTTTTTCTCAAAAACAATTTGCCAGAGTTGGACTCTTTGGTTCGAGATTTAGAACCGCAACAAAATCGAGTCCGAACTGTAGCGAGGTCCCTCGCGGGCGTTGTTACAGTTTCTAGCGACTCCGCTGGGGATTTAGAGAACTTGACTCGAACTCATGATATCTGGTTTTGACTACACTTGTGTGTTTCTTTGCATTGCATTTGCATTGGTGCGCCTAGGACACCGTGTTTGCCATCTGCTATTCCTGAGCGGTTTTTGGAGGCTTGTCTTGTCAAGGCATGTCCATAAGGTCGATCGGTTACTGCTCGCCAAGATGGGGAACACAAACCCGGTTTTACCGGGCACCCTTTTTGACCATTCGACCTAGTGCATATTCGATCCATAGTGACTATTCCAAACTAGGACAGTTGCTTACCCGTTTATAGGTTGTTTGAAGTCAGCGTGCGTAGTGAACCCCTAGTTCCTGACGAAATAGGACAGGGAAACCCTACCCCAACATAGGGGTGTTTTGGCTCTCATTTATCTGCTATGTGCTTGTTAGAGTGCGTCTCTACAGGGAATGCATGTATCAGTTTGTGAGTTTGGGCATCAGTTCAAGGCACCAATTCAAGATTTTGGGTATCGAGTTGCGGGCATCAAGATTTGGAATGGTTTTACGAGGGTATCACCACAGTAATTTTGGGGCGTAATTCAAGAGAGAGCACACTCATTCCTTTTGTTCAGATTCATCCGTGAAATCAGCCGAGATGCTACATGTTTTCTTTTGCTAGGTAGTCCCGAACCATAGCTTGAAGGCTCCACTATCCCCGTACATTGGACTAGTCTTGATAAATGGATTAGGTCGAATTCAATTCAAGGGAAACCAGTGTTCTTTCGCTGAGGCAAGGCAAAGAAAGGCCAGTTAGGGCTCACCGGTTCATCTGATCCGTCAGTCACCAGTCACATTACCTTTGTTCGGACCCAACAGACCGTGATGGCACAGGGTTCGGAAGAATTTGTGGCCGTGGGTAACGTTGAATCAGGAACCGCCATGCGAGTTGAGACCAAGATTGAAACGCAATACCATCTGGGCGTCGCCTCATATCCACTTTTGGGACCCCAACCGAACTTTGACCCAATTCCGCTAACCTAAAAATTTGCGGTCCAAGTCCTCGAGAAGGGTTGACTCAAGCCCAAGTTTTCAGACCCTCTGCACCTAACAAGAGGCGTTATCCCTTGATGCTAATGACCTCGATCCGACCGGTGAAAATTGCGAACCTTGAGAAGCAATTCAAAAGGGCACATGGCCTTAACTCCATTCCCGACATTGAGGATGGGCACACCGAGTTCATTGCCCTGCAGACGGATTCAAAATGCCATATATTGACCGTTTGACGTCTGGGATCCAATGATACATATCCGACTTTTCTTGGATGTCCTAAAGCCGATGGGTCCGACTAAGCCACAAAAACTCTCCTCAGATGGAAGAACCTGCCGGGTGTAGCGACCACTTGGTACACTAGGTTGGAGGACGAGTGAAGCAAAAGCGGGAAGAATTAGCCGAGGCCTTTGTCGATCAATATTCCTACAATACCCAGTTGAAATGACCATCCAAGAGCTTGAAGGAACCCGCCAGAACCCAACAAGGTCTTTTTGGAAATTTGGTGCGAGGTGGAGAGGAAAGGCAAAGACAGATGATGACGCCGCCTTTCCGAGAGGGATCAAGTGCGATGATGGTGCGGACCCTCGGGCATGATATGTTGCGTAAATTGATAGTCGCTCCAGATTCACTTTCAAAAGTTTGCATGAACTGGGGTTCAGGTCGAGAATGCGTTCAACAGCGGGATCATTCCCAGAACAAGTGAACCGACAAGGAGGGTGATTTCAAGGAGTACCAATGTCGGAAGTAGCACTATTCCCGAACGCACTGAAACCAATACAGTCACCACAGCCAACCCTTTTGCCAATTCAAGCTTGCAAATAGCCGACCCAGCCCGAGCTCAGGGCAGAACTTTCACCCCCCTCTATATGAGCTTGACTAGCGCACTAAAAGGCTTGATGGAAAAAGGGCATCTCAATACCCTCAATCCTCAACCTCTTCCCAACCCACTCCCAAAGACATAACCCCTCCAAGCATCAGATGTACCATCGCCATGTCATGGCACCGACCGTTGCTACCGCCTTCGTCATGAGGTCCAAAATCTCATCGATAACCGGACGATAGCTCCACCTTCAGACCCCAATGACCAAACATCTCCTGCCTACCTCAATCTCATCCATATACTGCCATCCACCTATGACCCCAGCATATACATCACCCCGGCCCACCTACCCAAGCCTGAGGTGTTTATCCCAGAAAGCATGGACATATGCATGATGGATGCACCTGAATCCCAATCATCTCAAACCTGTGAACCCACTACTTCCGAGCTGATGAGGATGATTGAAGATCTTCAAAGAACTGTGACCGATTTGGCCTCCGGGACATTGGCTCCATCATCGACCACACCACATGCTGAGGATTTCATGTCAAAAGGCTCCCCAGTCTTGGGGCGGGCTACATCTGAGGAAGGCCGATCCCTTGGCAAAGTGGAAGCGAGTGGAAAGAACAAGGTAGGGGCGGACATGGATCCCCATGAACATCTTCTGTTGGCTGTTAAGGCTTTGAAATCCGAGGGACTGAACAAGGAACAAGTCCTCGCAGTTGTTGTAAAAACTGTGAATGCCACTTTCGCTACTCAAGTTGGGGGTAGTTTGACTCAAGGGGCAAGCCGGGAGAAGGGCCGTTGTACCAAGAATATTCCTTTCAACTCTAATCCCGTGCTTGGAAGAGATCAAGAACTAGGCCAAGACTGCTAATCCCTTTGCTGGTGCGCCCAGCAAAAATCCACAAACCCAGAAGTACCAACCCCGAGGTCGGAGGGTCTTCCATGCCCTCCACATGCCTTTGTCCAAAGCTTTCCAAATCCTTGTTGGACAAGGCCATCTCAAACCCCTTGAGCCTCGGCCTCTTCCCAAGAACACATGATGCTACCCAAGATTGCAGCGTACCATCAAGAACCGCCATACTACCGACGATCGCCTGCTCTTCGCCATGAAGTACAGGATCTGTTTGACAACGGGGTTGTCCTCCCGCCAAGCTCTGCAAAGTCTATCGGCACATGATCGGTGAACTTAAGGGATAATGTGATGTGATTGGGGGGATGAACCATTTGCGGGCGGTACTCAAATTACTCCAACTGTGGTGGATGGCATGCACTGTTTTGAGCATTCGCGAATATCAGTTTTTGTGCTTTCTGACTTGGGTATTGAGTCAGTTTTGCTACTTTGTTTTAAGTCTGTTCTTTTGTTTCGAGTCAGTCTCTTTTGTTGTGGGTCTGTCTTGTTGTAACGAGTCGGTCCTGTTGTATAGGAGTCGGGTGATTCCGGGGGTGTTACCTCGAGCGTCACCATTTTGTTTTGCATTTGTCCTTTTGTTTTATCTTGAGTCTGTTTCTGCCAGGGAGCCAGTTATGCCAACAGATTTTGAATGAAACAGCAGTAATTTCCATGCTCTCGATTCGTCTCGCAGGTGTTAGTTGTACCGAGATTTGAATGAAATGGCAGGCATTCCACCGCTTCTCTTGTGCCTTGAAGTCATTGTAATGACATGAGTTTTTCAAAACTTTTGAACACCTGCGTGAAAAACAAAGAGGAAGGAATTCTCAGATTTGCAAAACTTTGACCAAACCGAGAGAAAGAAAGGCGCTAAGCCCTTAATGAATGAAATCATGCTTGTTAGCGTGAGTAATCGAGAAGGACCGGCTTTGATCCGGATTGATCCTACATCGTCTTCCATGAAGCGATTTGTCGCTTTCTTAAAAACTTTCAAAAATATTTTGCGCGGTCCTGCGAAGACATGTGTGGAATCGCTCTTGAGATTGTGCAATTTTAGATCGCCTCACCGAGACTCGACCCACCCTTTGCTTCCAAACCTTGAACTTGAATTGAAGGTTCAGCGGTCAATCGATGATGTGAGGCCTGTGTGGCCAGATTTGAAGCAGCCCTCGAACAAGGGGCACCAAAGTCAGATCAAGAAGATCAGACCTCGTCAAAAGAAGCTTACAAGGCTAAATCAGAAGCACCCCTCGAACTAGGGGCAAAAAATGTCTGATGTGCTCAAACAGCCGAAGATGAGTCTTCTTGCAAATCAACAGCCACTCTCCTGGATACGGAAGGCTTCAATCTCAAAACCATTTGACATGGACTTGTTACACTTTTACCCTTTGAGAGGCTCGCTGGGCCGAAAACCCAAAAGGGCGACCCAGGCAAAAGTTAGAGCAAGAAAAAAAAAGAAAAAGAACAAAAAAAAAAGAAGAAGAAATGCAAAACAAAAAAGAAAAGAAGAAAAAAGAAGAAAAGAAATGAAAAGAAAAGAAGAACAAAGCTCGCAATGTCGAAAACCTGCAACAGGCGCCTTGGCAAAAGTTAGAGCATAAAAAGGAGAGGTTAAATACCCGAGTGTACCTTAACCCCGAACTACGTAAGGCTTGATTCCCATGTTTGGGATACGTAGGCAACTTCATCTTGAAGTCCAGCCATAAAACACTTCAAATTCGATTGTGTCCATGTAATGGTTTTGATCATCTTTGCCTTTTCTGTATCTGAGAGTTCGGTTGTCATCATCACTCTAAGGGTTAATTATAGTGTGCTGCGGCGCCATCCAAACAAGGGGCAACTTTCCGTTGCCATTCAACGCGCCGCGGTGCCGTTCAAACAAGGGGCAACTTTCCGTTGCCATGCAGCTCTCTTCAAGCAAGGGGCAGTTTTCCTCCAGATTCGAGGTTGTGCATCTCAAGAGTAGGTTCCGCGCTTGTTGAGCATTGGCCGTTTGCAAAACTAGTTTTTGAGAATTTTTACTGAGGTTGACTAATTTTCTCGAAAATTGTTTCATTTTCCAAAACTGGACCATTTTCTTGGACGCAAAAAGGAAAATTTTCAGTACTCATAGCCTGACTTGCATGATTTCAAATCAAAAATCGAACAAGCATGTTAATCTAACTCCCATTTTGGCCAAATTTTTTTTAGAAAGCAAAAATAAAAAATGGTCAAAATGATGAACTAGGGGCACAGTTGGGTCAGGAGTTCTGTCTTTCCCCATTTATCAACATACTCACCAAGAAGGGCACTTTACCTGCCAGAAGAAGGCACAACTGAAGGGCACAACAAAGGGCTGAAGGCTCTCTCACCCTCCAAGCAGCGAGGTATCAAGCCAAGTGTGAAGCACGAACTGGAATGGGCCAAGACATTCCACTCTATCATCTGGACAGATCTGATCACGTCCAAACTCCTCAGCAAAGCATCATCAATCGATGTCAGCTACAGATTTGCTACACATCCTGTTGTAGCACAACCCCTCTGTAGGAGAAACTCACTGTTGTGAGCGTATAGAAGAATCGTAGAATACAGGGGCAAAAGCCTTCAACTTGTCTGTTTATCCATCAACCACCCAGTGGGAGGGATTGAAAATGAGAGATTTAAGAATAGAGAGATGTGCGATGAGAGGAAAAGTGAGAAAAGGCCTTTTCGTAAAAAAACCGAGCTTGAGGGCCGAGTGATGTGAGAATCACAAATAAGAAAGGTGGGACATATACCCGTGAAACAGGCTCCCCTGCACGCCCGAGTGTCGTGTCTTTTGTTTTATCTCGATCCTTGTTTTGAGTCGTCTCGAGTGTTACTCGATGTGTCTAGGTTGTGTGCCTTTTGTTTTCTTGTTGAGTCGAGTGTGTCAGATTCAACAGAGGCTCAATACCCGATTGAGAACTTATGCTCACTCTCAATTTCAAAAAAAATCGCTTTGTGCTCCGGAAAGTGCCGTTCTCCACATTTGTGCAAAATAGAATTTGTTCTTTCATAAACCGCAGGTTCAACCCAGTCATATGAAAACAAAGAAACCAGACCTATCTCAAGTTGTGAGTTTCTGCAAAAACAAAAGCAAAAGAGGAAAATGTCGAGCATCCGAGTTTGTTCCAACTTCAAGAAGTTCCGAGACTATACTCCGTGTACCTCTTCGTCTTGCCAATGTTCGAAGTATGAGTGTGCCTCTACCTCAAGCTCAAAATCAAGTCTACTTCAAGCCGTAATGGCGATCGGCGTTTCCCCGAGTACCATTCCTCGCCAGAGGCATCTTGGACGTGTTTGCGATGAGTTCCTAGGAGACCAAGCTGCGACAGTGGAAACTAGAGTTGAATGGCCGTGGCCTAGAACGCAAAGGTTCGGATTTCGAGACTAGAGTCCGGTTTAAATACCCAGAGGCATGTCCTCGGCTTGAAATCAGATGGGCGCCCCATAGATTGAGATAGCATGTGTATGCGCCTCAGTTCTGGATACTGAACCAACCTAGTCTGTCACCCCGTTGGAGAATAGGGAAAGTTGTGAATATGATCAGGAAAACAAGCAGCAGCCGTAGCTCTTACATGCAGAGGTTGTTACTTGTCAGTATTCCAAAGCCTTTATCTTTGTGAGGTCAAGGTAAAGTGTTCGAACAGCAGGAGGAGGGGAGACCGCCGTGGGAGAAGAGCGGTTCACCGCCACTCACCTGATGAGGTAGTTTCTAAAGGCGCCGCTTTGTCGATTTATTGCTTTCCGTAAGCATCATGCATTGTATTGCATTGTACCTATCAAGTTTCTTTCTCATTTCACTTAGTGTATCGATCACACTTCTCTCATTTTAGTGTATCAATCACACGTCATTCATTTTTGTGTATCTATCACACACATTCTCATTTTCTATATCACATTTTGTGTATCCATCACGCACCTTTAGTATATCCATCATACTGCTCACTTAGTGCATCTATCACATTTTGTGTTCACCTTTAGTATATCTATCATACTCTGCTCACTTTGTGTATCAATCACCATGCTCATTACTCGCATTGTCATGCACACTTCACTGACTTGTTAGTGCATTACAAATCAATCGCATTGTTTAGCGATCGCCTGCTTTTGTGCGCTTTATCAATCGCGCTTATTTTGCACCTCAATCGTGACCGTCTTGTGCATTTCAAATCATTCGCTTATTTTGCGATCGACTGCTTTTGTGCGCTTAATCAATCGCGCTTATTTTGCGACCTCAATCGCGACTGTCTTGTGCATTTCAAATCAATCGCGCTATTTTGCGATCGCCTGCTTTTGTGCGATTAATCAATCGCGCTTATTTTGCGACCTCAATCGTGACCGCCTTGTGCATTTCAAATCATTCACGCTATTTTGCGACGCCGCTTTTGTGCGGTTTATCAATCGCTATTGCTTTTATGATCGCCGCCTTATCTTGTGCATTTCAAATCGATCGCTTGTTTTGCGTATCGCACTGCTTTTGTGCGATTAATCAATCGCGCTTATTTTATGATCTCAGACACCCCATTTTTGACCGTCCTCAAGACTTGGGCGTCACCGTTGGAACACTCGGTGATTATCCATGTTTGTGTTCGTTTGGAGTTCGGAGTTCTCGGCTCATGGCCGTGCCTCAGGACCTCCGAACTTCGACCGCTTGTGTTTGGTTTTGCACCAAACACTTGTGTTTTGTTTTATAAGGCGGGAATGCCTTCGAGGCATCCCCACACACCACCGGCTGGGCTAGAGGCCACCGGCTGGCTTTTAGTTGTCACGGCACTATATTGTGCCGGTCGGCACTATTTTGTGCTTGCCGGCACTATTTTGGGCGAAATGACCATTTTGCCCACCGACCACTTTACACTGCTACGAGATATTTTCGCATGCTTTTTGAGCATTTGCTTCCCCTCCATACACGTGTATGGAGGGGATGAGTCTTGTTTGCTTAGCTTGTAAGTCATTACAAGTTCTATAAGAGGAAAGCTCTCCCTCTTGACTTAGGGTTAGCATTTTTCAGAGCATTAGCCATTGTTAGAGAGCTGGAGCTCTGGTTTTTAGGGTTAAGTTAGATACATATATCATATCTCTCTTTTTCCCTTAGTACACTAGGTGTTTAGTTCACACTATTGCACTAAAACACCTAGAGTTCCACCTTCTCTTGGTTACGAGGTTCCAAAGGTTGCTTGACATTTTTGACTGGTTTGGAGCTCAAGGAAGCAACAACATCAACTCTTGTGAAGATAGTCAACAAGGGTGAGAAACTTGCATTTTATTCCCCATTTTTGCACTCCTTTTTTACCTAGTTTAAAACAGTTTTTGTGCTTAGTGATTAACACATAAAATCTCTGTTTTCAAGTCCTCTTTATTGTTCATTAAGGGTTCTTGGTGGTTTGAGCAAGTTTGACCACCCTTAGACCTTGAAAAGGTCACTTTTTTGTGCTATTTTGGAGAGATCCGGGACTTGTGTGCTTGGACCTCTTCACCACTGGAGTCTTGAGGATTTCAGGTGGAGATGGTGCCATAAAGTCCTAGAAAAGAGAGGGCCACCCCCCTCTCCTTGATGTCCTTGAAAAGGACAAATTTTGCTTCCTTAAGGAGCTCTATGCTTGAGTGTGTGTTGAGCTTGTTTGGCTTGTTTTCCATGCTCATATTGCCATGATATAACTTGGTTTTAAGTGGGTTTTAGTACCCTTTGCATGATTTGCATAGTTACTTTGTAATGCCTTAATATTGCCTTAACATGTCTAGCTTGTTAGCCTTAGTTTCTAGCATGTTTTAGGCTTAGATTTGTGAAGCTTGTGTTTTCTTTTGCCATGATTTAGCTCTGTCCATAGCTAGTTTGGTCGATCTCATCATGTATTTGGTAGCCTCTTTGTATTTGGCTTGTTGGCCTCAAAAGCATGAATATGTAATACACCATGCTTGCTCTATTTTTGATGGTTGGAACCATCTAGCATGCCATTTCAGTCCTTCATACATGCTTGTTTGATTGCTTTAGTGGCCTTGTTAATGCTTTAAGAGTATGTCTTGTATGCTCTTTGTTCAGGCCTTATTGCATGCCTTAGATCACATGCTTCCTAGATGCCATCTAGGTAGTCATTTAGGCTTAGTTTTATGTGTTAAAACTTTGTCTTTAAGTGCTTGAGTATTGCCATGTATGATTGTGCATAGGTGTAGTTCAATGCCCCATTGGCTTACCTTAAGCCTAAGGCCATTCGCATGCTCCATTTGGCATGCTTCATCGCATGATTTAGCATCATTTTTGTATAAATTTCAGAACTATTAATGCATGCTAGTAGTCCATGTTTGGCCTTCTTAAGTGTGCTTGAATGTTGCTTGTTTATGCCTAAGTCTTAGGCCTTCACACTTGCATGTGTGTGTGTGTATTTGGTCTCATTTTCTAGGCACTTTGGCCACTGTTCTTGGGCCTTTTAGAGCTGTCCAATTCATGTGTAAGTCCATTCCTAATTTGCTTTGCATGCTTATATGTTTACACAACAATATTCTTGCATTGCATTGCCATATTGCATACTAGATGACATGTTTAGGGTTACATTGGCATTGTGCATGTTAGGCCTCTTGAAGTGAGTTTGATAGGGGTTTGGCACCTTTGTTTGAATTGCATGCATTTGACATTGAATTTGCACTCTTGGTTCTTAGGGCCATCATGCATGGAAATGCGCGATTGGTGGTCCGGGAATCGAGGCACATGCCCTCTTGAGTCCATAGCATGATGAGGGATGTGCTTGGTGCATATATGCTTTGATTTGCATTGCCTTGCCTTTGGTTTCCTCTGCTGCTGTCAGTTGCAGGTTCTGCAGGGATAAAGGGCCGATCGGCACTCTTTAGTGCCGCCCGGCTGCCTCTTGGCAGCCGATAATGAAATTCAGAGCCGGTGGATTCCTTCTTCAGCCGGTGGCTCCCTGCCTCAGCCGGTGATGCTCCCCAGTGCTCTGAGAGGCACTCCTGAAGTTTTGGGAATTTTCAGAGAAGGAGAGCAGAGGAAACAGAGGCACATTTGCACGGCAGTGCAGTTCCGAGCGAGTCCCGGGCACACGCGGCAGTCAGCCCTCCTTCCGAGGCATTTATCGCTTAAATAGATTAATTAGTTTATTTATTTAATTTGGTTGATTTGTAATATTTAATTAGCTAGAATAGTTAATTATTTATTCGGTTTTGTATATTCTTTCGGTCCCTCCGAGTGAGGGCAAATTTGTAATAAGTGTGGGTGAGTGTGTGTATGTCTTCCAACCCCCACTTCTTTCTAACCCTTTTATTTACCCGCTTCCAGTGGTAGATTAGGGCATTTTAAATTAGCATACCTTATGCAATGCATGCGTGCATCCATGCATTTGTTTACATGCACCGGGCTCGGTACATCATACAAATTGCATCGTACTTTCAATTCCAAATTGAATACATGCTATTTGATCACATGCCATGTTTAGGGTTAGCCGAGCCTACTCTAGATTGCATCTATGCCTGTGTTGCATTAGCCACTTAACATGAACTAAGTCATGCATGTTTGCTAACTAGTTTGTTATTTTGGCAAGGAGTACGATGTAAGTTTTCATGGCTTTAGCATATCGCATGCATGTGAATGTTAACATGACAGTAGGTTTACCATGCGGCTAAGTGCTTACATGATAAACTGTTTGAATGCCTGTGGGTGGAGGTTGGATTGCCTGAGTTGGAACAACGCGTTGAAATCCGAATTTTAGCCTACTTACGAGTAGCAAAAGAAAACAACACGTTTTTCGAGACAAAACGGATACGCAATGTTTATTTCCAAGTTAGGCAATCTAGTCTATACTTTTGTGTTGTGCGCATCACATAGTAATTCTAGGTTAAATAACCGGAATAAGAACGCATAAAGTTTTCAAAATCGGATATCACGGTTAGTAGAGGCCGGTCTTCGAACCGGGCGAAAGGGGGTGCTCATAGCTGACCTTCCCCGATCGTACCCAAGCTCCCGAGCCAAGACCACTTTGGTGATGACGGACATGTGGCCTTCGGCACCGAGTCAGGGTTTCCTAAATTTCCCAATAAAAAAATATTTAGGTGGCGACTCAGACCGCAAAGCATCCATGTTTGGCACTTCTTTTCAAAAATCTGCTTTTCAAACGATTTGGATTTGGACTCTTTGGTTCAGATTAACCGCGACACAAAATCGAGTCCGAATCAGAGCGTCTACGCTTCTGGCGACTCTGGGATGTTAGAGAGCTTGACTCGAACTCGTGATATCTGCTTTTGGTGCATTTATGTGTTTCTTTGCATTGCATGTGCATTGGTGCGCCTAGGACACCGTGTTGGCCATCTGCTATTCCTGAGCGGTTTGCCGGAGGCTTGTCTTGTCAAGGCATGTCCGTAAGGTCGACCGTATGGGCTCGCCAAGATGGAACACAAACCCGGTTTTACCGGGCACCCTTTTTTCGACCATTCGACCTAGTTGCATAGTCGAATCTGTAGTGACCATTCCAAACTAGGACAAAGTTGCTTACCCGATTCAAGTTGTTTGAAACCGCTGCGTGCGTAGTAAAACCCTAGCTCCTGACAAAATAGGACAGGGAAACCCTACCCCAACATAGGGGTGTATTGGCTCTCATTTACTTGCTATGTGCTTTTAGAGTGAATCTCTACAGGGAGTGCATGTACCGTTTATAGTCACAGATCCACTGGCACCAAGATTTGCCAGGGAATCGATTATATCTGCGGGAACTGCTTTGATTTGGGATGTTGACTGGGAAAAGATTCAGTAGTAGAGTGCATGTTGTTCGACTACACCCGTGTTTGATCTATTTTGGGGTCAAGTCGCTTTTGTTTTCCGCTTCGATTGAGAATTGAGAGTTGAGTCGAACGACTAGTGTCTTTTTTCACCGAGGCAGACCAAACATGATGCAGAATTCGGAAGAGATTGTGGTCATGACGGCCACGCCGAGTCAAGGAACCACCCCACAAGATGAGGCTATTGATATGCCACACCCGCCTAGGTCGCCGCCGCACACCCAACTGACCCTCAATTCTATCAGCTCATGAGCCCAGTAGATTCGAGTTAATGGGCGTGATAGGCGAGCTTCAGAGGTCCGTGGGCGGATCTCGCCATTTTAATGTCAACCTCGCCACCGGTTGCACCGTATGCTGGAAATTTCGAACCCCAGGAGCCCCCGATACTGGGGCGGATTGTGATCGAGCTCACTCAGTCGGAGATGACCTCCACCCACAACAATGATGTACCAGTACCAACCCAAACCTCTCATCAGGCTGAGGCCAGAGGCAAAGACAAAGTAAAGGCCGATGCCGATCCCGTGGAACAACTGCTGTGGGCAGTCCAGGCTTTGAAAACCGGAGGAATGAGCAAACAACAGGTATCCGCGATTGTAACCAAAAGTATGGATGACGTTTTCCCTACTTCGCCTGAGGGCAGTTCCAGTCAATCAGAGAACCGGGATAGGCCCCGTCATGCCAAGAAGGTTCTTCCCACTCCCAGCCCTGCATCCGGAAAGGATCAGAAACTCAAGGCTACACCCGCTGACCCGTTCGCTAGTGCATCTAGCAAGAGTCCTCAGATTCCGAAGTACTTGCCCCGAGGGCGCAGGGCCTTCCATCCCCTCTACATGCCGTTGTCCAGGGCACTTCTGATTTTAGCCAAAAAGGGGCATCTCACACCGCTCGATCCTAAGCCGCTCCCTAAACCCCTTCCAAAGAGCCATGATGCCACTCAAGATCAGTGCATACCATCAACACAGCCACACCACCGATAATTGCTTCCGCCTCCCAAGATGAGGTACAGTGATTTGATTGATAACAAGGTTATCCTCCCACCCACCTCGCTAAATCACCACTATAGAGTTCTTGGATTGTGAGGACACAGAATCGAGGACACCGACATCGCGAGTATGTAATTGGGATTCAATTGCTGCGGGCAATATTTGTACGTTTTTGATATGGCGTTTGGCACGCATTTTGAGCACTGCCACGCTCTTTTTGTAAATCCTGGCTTGGGTGTCGAGTCAGTGTTTTGTTTTGTTTTGAGTCCGTCTCATCATGTTGAGTCAGTTCTTTTTGCTTAAGGGTCTGTCTTGCTACGATAAGTCGGTCCTCTTTGGATAGAATACCGAGTGATTCCGGGGTTGGTGCCTCGAACACCGTTTTGTACTTACTTTTTTGCTTTCTTTTGAGTCTGCTCGCTGTGGAGCCAGCATCCTAAAAAAAAACACGAATGAAACAAATGCCATCGTGTTCCCATGCCTATTGTTTATTTTGGGTTAGTTGTACCAGAAAAACTCGAGCAGGGCGACAGTGCATTCCACCTGCTCGATTGTGCCCTGAAATTATTGCATTGACCTAAGTTTTTCAAAACTTTTTGAACACTGCGGTGAAAACGAAGAGGAAGGAATTCCTCGGGTTTTGGCAAAACTTTGATCAAAATTGAAAGAAAGAACGGCGTGCTAAGCCCTTAACGATTGGAATCATGCTTGTCAGCGTGAGTACTGGGAAGGATCCTGACTTGATCTGGACTGGTTCCACACTATCTTCAACGCGAGCGATGTGTCGCTTTCTTAAAATTTTTCAAAATTTTTTTTGTTTTGCGCAGTCCTGTGAAGACCTGTGTGGAATCGCTCTTGAGATTGTGCAGCCTAGGATCGCTCTCAGCCTCAAGTATCAACCCGCCCGTTTTGTTCTTCCAACTCATCCGCACTGCTTCAACGATCGACCATCGAGAGAGGCCTGGCGCCGCGATCTCGGCAGTTCTCGGACAAGGGGCTTTGAAATCAGAGCAAAAGATTATACCTAACTAGAAGAAGCTCGTGAAGCAACCGTGATGGACTCTTCAGAAGGTACAAGAACGCCGCTTTTCCTAGATACTGAAGGCTTCAATTACTAGAACCATTTGACATGGGCTTGCTACACTTTTACCCTTTGAGAGGCTCATTGGGCGAAAATCCTAAGGGCGACCTGTGCAAAAGTTAGAGCAAAAGAAAATACGAAAATACAAAAGAAAGAAGAACAAAAAAAAAAAGAAAAGAGAAAGAAGCTCGCAAGGTCGAAAACCCGCATCGGGCGCCTTGGCAAAAGTTGGAGCCTAAAAGAAAAAGAAAGACAAAAAAAAGCTCGAAGGTCGAAAACCCGCAAGCGCCTTTGGTAAAAGTTAGAGCATAAAAGGAGAGGTTAAATACCCGAGTGTACCTTAACCCGAACTACGTGAGGCTTGATTCCCATGTTTGGGATACGAGGCAACTTCATCTTGAAGTCCACCCTCAACGCCCCATAGCGTCTCACCATGTCATGGTTTTGATCACTTTTGCCCTCTCCGAATCCAATGTCTCGATTAAAGAACCCTAACTACGTGATTAACTTCCTCTTGAAGCCAAACCACCAACACCTTCCAGGTGACTGTGTCCACATATTGATTCAAGCCGTTTTCGACTCCTCCGTGTTCAGGGATCCGACCGTCGTCAGCAAAGACTGGCTTACAACATGCCGTGGCATCATCCAAACAAGGGGCAACTTCCCGTTGCCCTCCATTGTCATAAGTTGCCCTGAGTTATGTTCAAACCAGGGGCAACTTTCCGTTGCCTTCCCTCCCCTTTTAAGCCAGGGGCAATTTCCCATTGCCTTCGATCCGAGGTTGCATATCTCGAGGGTAAGTTCTACGCTCGTTGAGCATTGATTGCCTCCAAAAACGGTTTTTGAAAAGTTTTACCGAGGTTGACTTATTTTCTCGAAAACTGTTTCGCTTTCAAAATAGGACCATGTTTGGATCCAACAAAAGGAGAATTTTCAGTGCTTACAGCCTGACTCGCATAATTTTCAAATCAAAATTGAATAAGTGCGTTAATCTAACTCTCATTTTGGTCAGAACTGTTTTAGAAAACACAACAAAAATGGTCAAAATGATGAACCAGGGGCACAGTAGAGCCAGGTATCCTGTTCCCCCCCCCCACCGTCAACATGCATTTGCCAGAAAGGCGCTTTATCCGCCAGAAGGAGTGGTTGCAAGCTAGCTATATCGGGCATGAACCCGCAACTTCCTATTCATCTGTCATTCACGTCGGGTAGGGATGCAAATGAGAGATTAAAGAATAGAGAGGTGAAAGTTGAGAGAAAAGTGAGAGAAGGGTTTTTGTGAGAAAAACCGAGCCTGAGGGTCGAGTGATGTGAGAATCACGCAAATCAGAAAGGGTGGGAGGTGCACCCGGAGGAACTGGCTCCTCGAAATTTGAGGTCTCTTTTAAACATGTCTGTGTGTCGTGTCTTTCGATTTGTCGGTCTCAACGTTGGCTTTGAGTCTCTTCCGAGTGTGTCTCGTCGTGTTAGGTTGTGCGCCTTTTGTTTCTTCGTTTGAGTCTGTCTCGTCGTGTCCTGCGGTAGGCTCGATACCCCGGTAGGAAACCCGTCCTCTTCCAAAAGGCAATTGCTCGTGCTCAGAATGCTGTGCCGTTCTCTACATCCGTGCAAAGCAAGAAAAGGAAGGGAAAATCTGGAACATCCGAGTGCGTTTCAACTGCAACCGTATCAGTTTTTGTGATCCGTCTTGTCAGATTGGGTTATTCATTTAAGGTTTGCTGTGGGCAGAATGAACCGAGCGCTGGGTTATGGGTTGTATGCAGATTAATCCCCAGTAGAATATGGGCTGTCTATTCAGTTTGAGTAGTGGTTTGTATGAGTTGTGTTGCTGCTTAGTTGGTTGGTTATTTGATTATTACAGTGCAAGTGTTCAATTGTCAGATAACAGATCAGTATCATTTACATTTGAGGTGTAATATGATGCAATGCAGTGCAAAGTACGAGATATGTAAATATAACACTTTTCAGATAAAAAGTCCATTTCATATCATCTTTTTCGAGTACATAGTTCGAAAAAAGCAAAAACTCGCTCAAGGGAAGACACGAGACTCTATCTACCAAAAAGAGAAAAGTACAAGAAAAGAAATAAAAGAAAGAAGCAGCAAAATCATCATCATCAGCAATAGGCCTCGTGCCTAAGGATCGCCTCGCCTCTTCCTCAAGAAGCACAAAGCTGCCGAGCCGCCACTGCGGAGTCCGAACCCGAAGCTATCCCGGCCTCCTCCGCAAATGACTCGGCCCCCGCCCGACTCCCCATCTCCGGAATTGGAGCTCGTGAGTCGCCCCACATGACCACGCCTGCAGTACGAGGAAGATCCCGCCATCCCGAGTAGAGACGGAGGCCCACCGAGCAAGGTCACCCATCGGAGGGATCGGGAAAGGAGGTCAAAATACAAAGAACAAACACATCAAGATCTGATGTAATGCGGTCTGAGAATCACGAAAAGTGCGATGTGTGAATGCCGTGAGCAGTTTATCAGTACAGAATGCAGTGTATGAGTACAAGGTATGGAAGCCGTGAGCAGTTTATCAGATTTTTGTGCAGTAAAGCAGATTGTGCGAAACAGAGTATGATTCGAGACCGTGGTCAGTAAAACATACCGGCAAGCCGTAGGCGGCCAAAGCGTCGAGAGTCCGCTGCAGCATCCCCAGCAGGGAGGCATTCAACTCCACAGACTGACGGGTATACTCGGAGGAGGTCTGCAAAAGTATTAAATACATCAGTATTCCGTGGGATATCTGAAACGAACTGAAATGACAATGCAAGATGCAGAAATAAAGTAATACATACCGGAGGCAACTCGGGAATGCCGGCCAACTCGTGACCAGCCGGAGGGGGAGCAAAAGGAATTGTAGGTCTCCCGCTCGCCCCTATAAGTCAACATAGTAGGTAGAGCGGGCCACCGCCCTCGCCCCTCTCGCACTTCTCCGCCATGAGCTCGAGCCCTCTGGATGGCCCCGCCTCGCCTGCTCGCCTGCCTGGGCGCCGCAGTCTCTCTCGATCACCGGGAGCCCCGGCCAGAGGTCAGATCAAGAAGGTCCGGACGCATCAGAGAGTAGTCGCCTCGCCTCAGAGGGCATCCACATCTATGGCCCAAGGGTGTAGTCCTCCATCTGCCGTCAAAACCTCTCGGTGTCCCTCATATGCTCGGAGGCCGGATCGAACTATCTGCCCGGTAATCCTGTGGTCTCGACGCAAGAAGCGCCACCTGTACCAGTTCGACAGGCCGGGCCCTCTAGGAGAATCCCAGAGCGCGAGGTCTCGTGGCGCCAAGATACTTGTCTCAGATCACCGTGGGAGTGAAGCCCACTACCGCCAGTGACTGAAATGAAATACGCTTGATTATCTACGGATCTGAAATGTACGCATGAAAGCGAAGCTTCAAACGGATCTGAAGTAAAACATACCTCGGTGGGGTGATGGTGTCAAGAAACGACCAGAGAAGCTAAAAGTGTCCCGGGACTCGGACACATCGCCCGTCAGAACGGCGAGAGAAGGGGACGACCAGAGGGGTCTCCGCCTCCCAGATCGCTGCTCCCACTGGGAAGTAGGCATACACCCACAGCTGCAAAACAGACGTCAGTACGATTATCAGAATAAAGCAGAGTACAGAATAAAGCGTAAAATAACAGAGCTGCAGGTTGTATGCGGTGTATTGAGCAGAGTGTACAAGCAGAACGGTGTACAACAAGATAAAGGTATATGTGTGTGCGTGTACAGATACGTGACAACGGTGTGCAAAGGTACAGAGTACGTAAAGTACGGAATGTAAATGAAAAGCAGAGAAGAAGACATACCTCCTGTGCTCGCCAAGAGCCTCCTAGCAAATGCTCACGCCACGGAGACGAGCTCATGTAGCCAGAAGGGTGGCGAGCCACACCACCATATCAAGACAATCCGTCGGACGTCCACCATACCGAGGAGGCAGAGAGGCACTGTTCGCCTGTCGGCGAATAGGGTGGTCCCTAGCAAAACATGAGGAAGCCGTGCATACCTCTCGCCAGCCTCCCGGGTCATCGAGCTGGCCCACCAAAGATGGTCCGTGACTAAATGTACCTCAAACCAGGAATAGCGGACAAACCCTGGACGAACAAGCGGCGGTGCCTCGCCGAGCAAATAAACCTGGGCGGCGATCCACTCGTCCATGTCTGTGTCAAAGGGGATCGGATCACCCCCAACCCCGATGCCAGTGAGCATCGAGAAGTCGAAAGGGGTCATCGTCATGTCCCCGGTCGCCGACAGATGAAAAGAATCGGTGGTGTCCCACCACCTCTCTGCCAGAGCGGCAAGAAGAGGTCTGCAAGTAGAGAGTCTGGAAAGTCCCCTGCAGAAGGTACCGAAGCCGGCCCGATCCACAATGCGGCTAACGGCGTCGGGCTGCATCAGCGCGAAGCGAAGAATGTTCCCATACCCGCGGAGAGTATGGGAGTCCCCCTGTAGTCAAGAAATTACAAAGCCATATGAAAATATGCAGTTGGTATAAATCTAGTATGCGTGCAGATTGTCTTTAAAATTCAAACAGAAACCGGGTGCCGGTGTGCTTATATTAAACTACAAACCCATGGTGCGTCAGTATGTTTTAGATGTTCCAGTATAAACTTGGTACGTGTGTGCACATTTTTCAGATTCAAGCAGATATCGGGTTTCAGTATACTGCGGTGAACTACTGCCTGTGATGTGTCAGTGTGTTTTGTGAGAAATAGCATATAAACACGGTGCATGTGTGCACATTTTTCAGATTCAAGCAGATGTCGGGTTTCAGCTTACCAGTGTGTGGGCTACGGTCTGTGACATGTCAGTGCTCCTATGAAGATCGGTGTAAACAGCGTGTGTGCGTGCTTTTCAACGTTCAAATATAAGCCAAGTCTCGGTATGTTTCAGTAAACTACAACGTGTGATGTGTCCGCGTGTTGGCGTAGTTTTGTGCAAATCTAGCATGCGCGAAGTCAGAATCAAATAGGCGCCGGGTGTCGGCGAGTTGGCAGTGCAATGTGCGCCATGTGTTTGCGTGATTCAAACTAGTGCAGTGTGTGTGCATGTGCGTCGGTCCTAAACAGGTGTTAGTTATGAGTTTGTCTACAATCGACTACAAGCATAGTACGTCAGGACTAAACAAGCAATGGGTTCAGTTAGCTCAGAATTGATAAAAATCCTACATTGCGTAAAATAAGAGACGAGAATGTTACCTCGGTGGCGCCAGCAGACAAGTGGGAGGCCGCTCGCAGCAAAAAGCTCGGGTCCAAAACTCGCCGCCGCTGAAGTGGCGAGTCCATCGGTGGTAGCACGCGTGAATGGTCGGGCGATAGGTCGCCGGAACGAATGGGCGTTCCGACAACGGGAGAAGCTCGACCCCGGGGTCCATCTCATGGTCCGGGGGAGTCCCGACGTGTGGAATATCGTCTGCCATGGGTAATGATGGTGAGAAAATGACTGGAAAATGAAAACCGGCCTAATAAAAAGTCAGCCGAGAAGGTCAACCCCGAGAGGGTCGGAAATGGCCGGAAGGGTCGGAATGTGAAAAGACGCGGGAATGAAGAGAAAATCGAGGGGAACAAGTCCCGAAAAGGCGAAAATAGCGAAAGGAATACCGAAATGGAGAAATGTTCGGTTCAAAGTGTTCGAAACATGAAGGTATTCGCGAATCGGACGGCGAAAATGACGTAAAACGCGAGAAAACGCGAAGATCGAGGGTCGAAAACACTTTGGAGAGGGAGAGCAAAGATTTTCGGCGGCTTGAAGTGAAGAAAATAGGGTTTGGGAACCCTATTTTATAAGACCCGAGGCAAATTGTCAAAACTGCCCCCGATTAGCTATTTTTGGCCGGTCGGCACAAGCGAGTTTGTGCTGTCGGCACTATTTTGTGCCGATAGATGAGTTCATGCAATGGTGGCGGTGACCTCCCCACCCAGCCGGTGGTGTTCCCAAGGCCCTTTTTAGGCAAATTGATGAATTTTGGGTCTTCATAGCTCAAGAAAGTACAAGAAAATGCATCCCCGATGCTCAACCGGCCTCCGTTTTGACTTTGGACCGTCTCTACTGTGCGTGATGCTCAAATTCAAGCGAAGATTGTATCCTTTTGTATCCTTTTGTCATTTACAGAGATTCAAAAGTTGCCCCATGTGCATTGTCTAACGCATCGCGCTTATTTTGGCGCAGATGCACTATCTTGTGCATTACTTTTCGCTATTTTGCGATCGCTACCGCTTACGCGCCCTCTTTGCATTGTCTTACATCCTTTGGGGCACGCGTACCTCATCATACTTCATTTCTCATTTGCATCAACGTGCACGCGTCATTTACATTGGCATGTGTGTCTCACGTACGTCGTGCATCATTTTGCACGGTCTAGGAGACCTTAAATCCTTCGAAGGTGCAAAACCTTTATGCATTGATATGTATCATCATCTCGGCAGCCGCGCATCGCCGCGCATTTTGGAACCATGCACCCATCCGGGTCTGGCGAGACCTTAAACACGCACGGTCCGGCGGGACCAAAAACACGCACGGTCCAGGAGACCTTAAATCCTCGGGAGGTGCAAGACCTTCGGTGCATTGAGGTGTACCTCATCACATTCGTTTCGCAGTTCATTGCATCTCGAGGCACGTACGCCTCGTTTTGCACTTCATTTTCCATCAAATGAGGTACGTGTGCCTCATTTCGCATTTCATTGCATCTCGAGGCACGTACGCCTCGTTTTGCACTTCATTTTCCACCTTTTGAGGCACGCACGTCTCACGCGCGTCTCATTTGCATTGCATGCACTTGAGTACTGTGTAGCAGTTACCCCCCGGGTCCGGCGGGACCGAAAACACGCACATGGTCTGGCGAGACCTTAAACACGCACGGTCTAGGAGACCTTAAATCCTCGGGAGGTGCAAGACCTTCGGTGCACTAAAGTTGCCCCTCATTGCATTTGGCATGCATTTCATTGCGCCGTTTGGCGCACACCCCCATTACACTTCATTTTCCATCCTTTGAGGCACGTGTACCTCATTGCACTCCATTTTCCATCTTTTGAAACACGCACGGTCTAGGAGACCTTAAATCCTCGGGAGGTGAAAGACCTCCGGTGCATTAAGGTGTGCACCTCATTGCATTTGGCATGCATTCCATCGCATTGTTTAGCGCACCTCATCGGTTGCCCCCCTAGGTCCGGCAAGACCTTAAACCCGCTCATTTGCATTATCATGCATCTCAAAGCCGCGCGTTGGCGCGCATTTCAAAAAAATGCATTGTCATGCATACATTATACATCGCGGTCTAGGAGACCTTAAATCCTCTGAAGGTGCAATTCCTTTGGTGTTTGTCGTGCCCGAACGACTTTCGGTGGTCTGGTAAAGCCACCTGTCTGTGCTTGCGGTGAGTTCCTAGGAGACCAATGGGGACGGTGAAAACTAGAGTTTGAATGGCTTATGCCTAGAACGTAAAGGTTCGGAATTTCCGAGACTAAAGTCTGGTTTAAATACCCAGGGGGGTGTACCCTCGGCTTGAAATCTGTATGGAAACCCCATAAGTTGAGGCGGCGTGTTTATGCCTCGATTCTGGATACTGAACCAACCTAGTTATCACCCCGTTGGTAGAATAGGGAAAACTGCAATCGCAGCCATTGCATCACATTGCATTTATCATGCATTTCATTATAAATACTATTGCATATGTCATGCATTTTCAAAAATTCAAAAAACATGCATCTCATGCATCATTAATACCATTGCATATGTCATGCATTTTCAAAAAAAAAAACCATGCATATGTCGTGCATCATCATTATAGTATAAGTGCATATGTCATGCATTTTTTGTAAATATCCATTTCTATTGCATTGTAGTTGCATGCATTCACTGCATCATCTTCCATCTATGGCTTGCGCCTTTCCTTGTTGAGCTTGGTCTGGTATGTGCCCTTACTTTTCACGTCGAAGCACAGTTCTGTATGCAGAAGTTCTGTGCTAGACATGGCTTGTATGCGTACATTCCCTTCCTAGGCAAGACTGGGTTTGGCCCGCGTGCCATATCCATTGTATCTATTCCATTGCATGCATTCATTGCATCATCTTCCATCTATGGCTTGCACCTTTCCTTGTTGAGCTTGGTCTGGTATGTGCCTATACTTTTCACGTTGAAACATGGTTCATGTGCATCGCGCCTATTCCTTGATGAACTTGGTTTGAGGTTGCGGCACCTTTTCTGTGTTAGACATGGCTTGTATGCGTACATACTTTTCCTAGGCGAGATACGGTTTGGCCCGCGTGCCATATCCATTGTATCCATTTCCATTACATTGTAGTATAATCATTGCGTCCGGCATTAGGATCATTATTCTTTCCTCGTGGTCGCTTTCCACTTATGTCATTCCACTCAATACTTGTTCTTGTGTTCGTGCGTATTCCTCATAGATCAGACATCGTTCTATGGGACACGAACTTGTTACCTCCATCAACCTATTTGACATTCGTGTGGTTTCGAACCGTTCCGGTTTGAATCGTGATTCAATTGCCCTGCATGTAGTTCGCATTAGCTTTAATTGCACTACATTTTCATTTGCATTATTCATACATCATTTTGTATATATTGCATATCATTCATCATTCGCATTGCATATGTCATGCATGTTGCTAACAATATTGTACTTGTTAAGTTTGCTTTCTTTGCAGGCACGATATTGTATGTACGGTTCATTTACCGCCGGCGCAACCGGACGAGCCGCACAGGTATTGTATCCTCCGTGTGAGACGTTTTGAGAATTGCATAATTCTCTTACATCCTTTCTGCATTGTAGTGTAGTTTGGTGCATGTTAGCTTATAACTGTCGCATGTATGCTTCATTACAGCTTTCTTTGCATGATCATAAGTTATGCTCGGCTTCTTGCATTCTCAGTTGCATTTTGCCCCTGCTTTCGGGCGCATATCTTTGTTTGTCGTGCATGTTTTTCCAAGTCTTCGGCCTTGTCAAAAATGGGTCGTCTCTGGGCTTTGACATTCACTCCCGTCATTGTTATGACTTCCGAGTTCTGTCAAAGAGGGGCAATCAGACACCCCATTTTGACCGTCCTCAAGACTTGGGCGCCACCGCTGGAACACTTTCGTGATTATCCATGTTTGTGTTCGTTTGGAGTTCCCGGAGTTCTCGGCTCGCGCGCCGTGCCTCAGGACCTCCGAACTCGACCGTTTGTGTTTGGTTTTGCACCAAACACTTGTGTTTTGCCTTTGAGGGGCAGGGAATGCCTTTTGAGGCATCCCCACACACCACCGGCTGGGGCTAGAGGCCACCGGCTGGCTTTAGTTGTCACCGGCACTATATTGTGCCGGTCGGCACTATTTTGTGCCGGTCGGCACTATTTTGGGCGAAATGACCATTTTGCCCAGCCGACCACTTTACAGCTGCTTTCTGAGATATTTTCAGACAGCTTTTGAGCATTTGCTTCCCCTCCATACACGTGTATGGAGGGGATGAGTCTTGTTTGCTTAGCTTGTAAGTCATTACAAGTTCTATAAGAGGAAAGCTCTCCCTCTTGACTTAGGGTTAGCATTTTTCAGAGCATTAGCCATTGTTAGAGAGCCGAGCTCGTTTTAGGGTTAAGTTAGATACATATATCATATCTCTTTTTTCCTTAGTACACTAGGTGTTTAGTTCACACTATTGCACTAAAACACCTAGAGTTCCACCTTTCTCTTGGTTCTGAGGTTCCAAAGGTCGGTTCTTGACATTTTTGACTGGTTTGGAGCTCAAGGAAGCAACAACATCAACTCTTGTGAAGATAGTCAACAAGGGTGAGAAACTTGCATTTTATTCCCCATTTTTGCACTCCTTTTTTACCTAGTTTAAAACAGTTTTTGTGCTTAGTGATTAACACATAAAATCTCTGTTTTCAAGTCCTCTTTATTGTTCATTAAGGGTGCTTGGTGGTTTGAGCAAGTTTGACCACCCTTAGACCTTGAAAAGGTCACTTTTTTGTGCTATTTTGGAGAGATCCGGGACTTGTGTGCTTGGACCTCTTCACCACTGAAATCTTGAGGGATTTCAGTGGTGGAGATGGTGCCATAAAGTCCTAGAAAAGAGAGGGCCACCCCCCTCTCCTTGATGTCCTTGAAAAGGACAAATTTTGCTTCCTTAAGGAGCTCTATGCTTGAGTGTGTGTTGAGCTTGTTTGGCTTGTTTTCCATGCTCATATTGCCATGATATAACTTGGTTTTAAGTGGGTTTTAGTACCCTTTGCATGATTTGCATAGTTACTTTGTAATGCCTTAATATTGCCTTAACATGTCTAGCTTGTTAGCCTTAGTTTCTAGCATGTTTTAGGCTTAGATTTGTGAAGCTTGTAAGCTTCTTTTGCCATGATTTAGCTCTGTCCATAGCTAGTTTGGTCGATCTCATCATGTATTTGGTAGCCTCTTTGTATTTGGCTTGTTGGCCTCAAAAGCATGAATATGTAATACACCATGCTTGCTCTATTTTTGATGGTTGGAACCATCTAGCATGCCATTTCAGTCCTTCATACATGCTTGTTTGATTGCTTTAGTGGCCTTGTTAATGCTTTAAGAGTATGTCTTGTATGCTCTTTGTTCAGGCCTTATTGCATGCCTTAGATCACATGCTTCCTAGATGCCATCTAGGTAGTCATTTAGGCTTAGTTTTATGTGTTAAAACTTTGTCTTTAAGTGCTTGAGTATTGCCATGTATGATTGTGCATAGGTGTAGTTCAATGCCCCATTGGCTTACCTTAAGCCTAAGGCCATTCGCATGCTCCATTTGGCATGCTTCATCGCATGATTTAGCATCATTTTTGTATAAATTTCAGAACTATTAATGCATGCTAGTAGTCCATGTTTGGCCTTCTTAAGTGTGCTTGAATGTTGCTTGTTTATGCCTAAGTCTTAGGCCTTCACACTTGCATGTGTGTGTGTGTATTTGGTCTCATTTTCTAGGCACTTTGGCCACTGCTCTTGGGCCTTTTAGAGCTGTCCAATTCATGTGTAAGTCCATTCCTAATTTGCTTTGCATGCTTATATGTTTACACAACAATATTCTTGCATTGCATTGCCATATTGCATACTAGATGACATGTTTAGGGTTACATTGGCATTGTGCATGTTAGGCCTCTTGAAGTGAGTTTGATAGGGGTTTGGCACCTTTGTTTGAATTGCATGCATTTGACATTGAATTTGCACTCTTGGTTCTTAGGGCCATCATGCATGGAAATGCGCGATTGGTGGTCCGGGAATCGAGGCACATGCCCTCTTGAGTCCATAGTATGATGAGGGATGTGCTTGGTGCATATATGCTTTGATTTGCATTGCCTTGCCTTTGGTTTCCTCTGCTGCTGTCAGTTGCAGGTTCTGCAGGGATAAAGGGCCGATCGGCACTCTTTAGTGCCGGCCGGCTGCCTCTTGGCAGCCGATAATGAAATTCAAAGCCGGTGGATTCCTTCTTCAGCCGGTGGCTCCCTGCCTCAGCCGGTGATGCTCCCCAGTGCTCTGAGAGGCACTCCTGAAGTTTTGGGAATTTTCAGAGAAGGAGAGCAGAGGAAACAGAGGCACATTTGCACGGCAGTGCAGTTCCGAGCGAGTCCCGGGCACACGCGGCAGTCAGCCCTCCTTCCGAGGCATTTATCGCTTAAATAGATTAATTAGTTTATTTATTTAATTTGGTTGATTTGTAATATTTAATTAGCTAGAATAGTTAATTATTTATTCGGTTTTGTATATTCTTTCGGTCCCTCCGAGTGAGGGCAAATTTGTAATAAGTGTGGGTGAGTGTGTGTATGTCTTCCAACCCCCACTTCTTTCTAACCCTTTTATTTACCCGCTTCCAGTGGTAGATTAGGGCATTTTAAATTAGCATACCTTATGCAATGCATGCGTGCATCCATGCATTTGTTTACATGCACCGGGCTCGGTACATCATACAAATTGCATCGTACTTTCAATTCCAAATTGAATACATGCTATTTGATCACATGCCATGTTTAGGGTTAGCCGAGCCTACTCTAGATTGCATCTATGCCTGTGTTGCATTAGCCACTTAACATGAACTAAGTCATGCATGTTTGCTAACTAGTTTGTTATTTTGGCAAGGAGTACGATGTAAGTTTTCATGGCTTTAGCATATCGCATGCATGTGAATGTTAACATGACAGTAGGTTTACCATGCGGCTAAGTGCTTACATGATAAACCGTTTGAATGCTCGTGGGTGGAGGTTGGATTGCTCGAGTTGGAACAACGCGTTGAAATCAATTTTAGCCTACTTACGAGTAGCAAAAGAAAAACAACACGTTTTCGAGACAAAACGGATACGCAATGTTTATTTCCAAGTTAGGCAATCTAGTCTATACTTTTGTGTTGTGCATCACATAGTAATTCTAGGTTAAATAACCGGAATAAGAACGCATAAAGTTTTCAAAATCGGATATCACGGTTAGTAGAGGCGGTCTTGAACCAGGCGAAGGGGTGCTCATAAATGACCTTCCCGATCGTACTAAGCTCCGAGCCAAGACCACTTTGGTGATGACGGACATGTGGCCTTCGCACCGAGTCGGTTTCTAAATTTCCCAATAAAAAAATATTTAGGTGGCGACTCAATCCGCAAAGCGATCCATGTTTGGCACTTCTTTTCAAAAATCTGCTTTTCTCAAACGATTTGCGGATTTGGACTCTTTGGTTCAGATTTGAACCGCGACACAAAATCGAGTCCGAATCAGAGCGAGAAGCCCGCCAAGCGTCTACACATCGCCTTTTTGTGCGATTAATCAATCGCGCTATTTTGCGACCTCAATCGCGACTGTCTTGTGCATTTCAAATCATTCGCTTATTTTGCGCATCGCGACCGCTTTTGTGCGGAACAATCAATCGCCTGCTTTTGCGATCGCGACCGCCTTTGTCTTGTGCATTTCAAATCAATCGCCATTTAGCGTATCGCACTATTTTGTGCACTGTATCATTCGACCGGACGAATCGCGCAGGTATCGTATCTTCTCCGTGTGAGACGCGACGAGAATTGAATGATTCTCCGCATTCCTAACCGCATGAACTGTAGTTGTTTGCTTTGCATTCTTGCTTATAACTGTTGCATCTATTTGCGAATACTTGCTTCATTACAGCCTGCTGCATTTGCACGAACATCGAGTTACATTTGGCATCCTGTTGCTTTGCATTCTTGCTTATAACTGTTGCATCTATTTGCGAATACTTGCTTCATTCTGACTTCTTTGCACTTGCATGATCATCTGGCTTCTTGCATATCATTTGCATTTTGCCCCCTTGCCTGAGGGCACGCCTGCGGGCACATATCTCGGTTTATCTTGTATGATTGTCTAAGTCTTCGGCCTTGTCAAAAATGGGTCGTCTCTGGGCTTTGACATTCACTCTCGTCACTTCTTGACTTCCGAGTTCTGTCAAAGAGGGGCAATCAGACACCCATTTTGACCGACCTTAAGACTTCGAGACATCACCGATTGAGCGCTTCGGTGATGTTGCATCTTGTGCTCGTTCAAGTCTCGAGTCGTGGCGCGCTACCGCCTCCGGACTTCAACCCTCTTCTCTACCTTGTCTCGGTTGCCGAACCGGACTCGGTTTTCTCGCTTTTCTTTCCGAGGAAGGAGTGGTCTCAGAGACTATCTCCGTGGCCGTGAGCTACTTTTTCGTGGTCAGAGGCCATTTTGCCGTTGAGCCCGGGTTCGGTTTCGGGACCGTTAGGCCGTGTGCCTCGGCTCGGGACCGCCCAACCATCTCCGAGTTCTCCGGTTTTTGGCTTGCACCTCTGTTTTAGTGTTCCGAGGGACACTGGGGCCCCTGATGCCCACTTCGCAGCCGAACACCACTTCCGGTGCCCGGCGACCCATTTTCGGGACCCCAAACCGAGCGGTTTTGGTCTGAAGCTTTCATTTCGTCGGCCTTCTCGCTTTTTTGGCGGAGACCTCTGTTTTAATATTTCGAGGAACCTGGGCCCCCGATGCCCGCCGTGGCCGTATGCCACTTCGGTGCTCATAGCGGTTTTGGGACCCCAAATTGAGCGGTTTGGTCCCGAGCATTCATTTCGCATCCATTTTCTCCGATTTTGGCGGTACCTGCTTTTGTCATTCCAGAGGACACTGGGTCGCAGATACCCACTTCGATCTTTGAACACCACTAAGACTGCGGCCCATTTTCGGGATCCCGATTTGCTCGGTTTTGGCCCCGAACGTTCATTTCTCATTAGTTTTTGTTCAAACTTGGCAGGTACCTCTGTTTCAACATTAGGAAGATCACTGGGGGGCGGGAGGCCAGCAATTATCCTAGATAACCAGTTTCGCTCCTCCGGAGCCCGTTTTGCTCACTTCCGGGCCAATGTTGAACACCCTAGGGATATTTTCTTCCAACCAAAGCTACATATCTGTGATGAGGGCATCTAGGAGGACCCTAAGGGTTGGTGGTCGGCCAGAAATTCAGGGTTTCATTTTTGGGCCTCTCCTTCAAGCTCTATGTTGTGGCTCCTGCTTCAGTGTTGCCAATTTCCGACCTTGGAACCTTGTTCTACACATCTTGGAGGACACAAAAAGTATATGGTCGGCCAGAAATTGTTCAGTTCATTTTTGAGCCTCTTCTTCAAGCTCAATGTTGTGACTTCTGCTTCAGCGTTGCCAGATTCCGACCCTGGGACCTTATTCTACACACTTGGGAGGACACTCCTGCATGGTGGTCGGCCAGAAAATCTTCACTTCAATTTTGTGCCATGGCCGGCCGGCCAGGAGGGGTAGCTGGCCGACCAGGTGGGGTGGCCGGCCGGCCACCTCCCACAAATTTACCTGGCCGGCCAGCTTCTTGCTTTCCAGCCTGTCCCAGCTGTCCGGATATCTTCCAACATATCCCGGGGCATCCGGGGGATATTTCGGGAGGGAAAGATTGGGTGCTTTCCCTCCCCTTTTACACCCCATTTCTTGTCTATTTGAAGGGCCCTCCCTCTCCTTCTTCAAGGTTGGAAAAAATTGTCTCAAGAGATCATCTTCAAATTCCTCCATTTTCATAGCTCAAAACCTCAAAAAGCTTCTAAGTCCCTAGGTCTTCTCTTCATCAACACCTAGCCTCACCATCCTTACTACCATTCCAGCAGCTAGGAAGTGAATTTCAGAGGTTGAGAAGCTACAAATCAAAGCCAAGAATCAAAGAAAGACAAGTCTTCAAGGGTAAGTCTTCAAAACCAACTTTTAGGGCTTTTTCTTGATTCATTTCTATACTCCAATTGGTTGAGAATTGGGGCTCCGAACCCTACTGCTTTTGTGCTTTTTTTGAGCCCCTCTACAACTTTTTAGAAGGGCTCAACTTCATTTGATGCTCCTATGATATACTTGTTTCAATACCTAGCTTTTATGCCATTATCTTGCATGCTAGTTTAGGCCTATTTCCTTTTGTTTTCAGAGGTCCGACCCCTACTGGTTTTGTGCTCATTTTGAGCCCCTCTACAACATTGTAGAAGGGCTCAACCTCATTTGGTCATTGTATATACCACCTCCTTCAAATTCCATCAAGTGTGCCATTTTTGCATGCAATTTTTGACCTATTTGTGTTTGTTTTTGGGACTTCGACCCCTACTGGTTTTGGTCTTATTTTGACCCCCTTTACATATTTCATGAAGAAAGTTTTGTCATTTGGTGTGTGCATTGCATGTCTCATGATATAGCCTATTTGGAAGCCTACTTTGCATGGATTTTATAGCATGTTTGTATTCTGATTTTGAGGATGTCATCTTCTGCAATTGTGCTTATTTTTATCTCATCTTCAATGTTGTAGAAGAAAGTTTGTCCATTTGGGGTTTTCATATATCACTTGTCTCAATACCCCTCTTTTGGCCACTAACTTTGCATGCTATTGTTGATCTACCTATGCTTGCATTTTGGCCATGTTTGTTACTGAAAAATGCCATATTTGGGACTGCCTTGCTACTGTTCTTGCTGCCATGATCATATTTTGCATGTATAGCATGGCTATAGGCCATTTCGGGGCTTAATTTCACACTTTCGGGATAAATGCATGCTTCGAGTGTTATTTCGAATTGTCTCGGGGCTGTTTTCCCCTTTATTTAGGTGCTGAAATTCCATTGCCATGCTTACATATCATTCCCTATGCCATTTACATCATTTTTGCGTTGCCTCGGTTTGCGTGCCAGTGTGCACGCCTTTCGAGGCGCCCCTGTTTTATCCGACGGCAGCCTATGTGAGTGTGCTTGAGGCCCTCTCATGTCGGCATAAGCCCAATTTGCATTTTCATGCTTCTACATCATTGCCTCGATTTGCGTGTCCGCGGGCACGCGTTTCGAGGCAGCTTTGTTTTTATCCGACGGCCTCCTATGTGAGTGAGCTGAGGCTCTCCCATGTTGGTGTAAGCCCATCGCGGCATTCCGTGTGCCATTTCATTGCATTTCATCATTGCCTCGGTTTGCGTGCCTGTGGGCGCGCGTTTCGAGGCACTTCGGTTGTATCTGATTTTCTCATTTTATCATTGCCTCGGTTTGCTACCAGGCACGCACTTCGAGGCACTTCGGTTTTATCCGATTTTCATCTTTCATCATCGCCTCGGTTTGCGCGCCTGTGGGCACGCACTTCGAGGCACTTCGGTTTTACCCGATTTTCCCATTTCATCATCGCCTCGGTTTGCGCGCCTGTGGGCACGCACTTCGAGGCACTTCGGTTTTATCTGATTTTTATCTTTCATCATCGCCTCGGTTTGCGCGCCTGTGGGCACGCACTTCGAGGCACTTCGGTTTTATCTGATTTTTCTATTTCATCATCGCCTCGGTTCGCGTGCCTGCGGGCGCGTATTTCGAGACACTTCGGTCTTATCCGATTTGCATCTCACATCGTGACCTCGGTTTGCGTGTCCGTATGCACGCATTTCGAGGCACACTCTGTTTTCTCTGATTTGCATTCCGTATGCCATTTCCTCGGATTGCGTGCCTATGGGCACGCATTTCGAGGCATTTTATTTTAGTCTCATTACACATCGTATTTCATATCATCTCATGCTTGTATGCCGTTTTCTCGGTTTGCGTGCCCGTGGGCACGCATTTCGAGGCGTCTCATCTTCATAGCATTGTGCATGCTATATCATATGTTAGTTGCATTTCATGCATATCATGCATATTGCATGGGAAACGAGGCACGTTTCGTACTCCGAGTAACGGAACGAGTCTCAATTCCCAAGTCGCCGACACTCTGGATCATCCATGATGGAGTTAGGTTTTCATTGTAGCATTCATGTGTATTCATCCCAATATTGAGTTGTGCAAATCGGCTCCTCGGCCATCATGCATCGATATGCGTGATTGGTGGCGCGAGGATCGAGACATGCATATATTTGTGAAATACACTGCTATGCCCTTTTCTTGCTCTCCGTTGCAGCAAAAATGAAGAATTATCAGCTTTCCGGAATCTGGCACGCAATTCGAGGAAAAGTGTAAACAGAGGCTAATTAGGGCATCCCAAAGGATTTCGCCAGCATTTCAACAGCGGCATCTATCGAAGCAAAGGCGCCACGGCTTGCATGCCAGTTTTACTGCTTTCTTAGTTAATTGTCAATTAATTAGAAATTTGTATATTTATTTCGGACTGTATATTCTTTTATTCGGGTCTGTATTATTATTTATTCGGACCCTCTGCGCGAGGGCATAATTGTAATAAGGGTGTGTGAGTGTGATGTATGTCTTCCAACCCCCATTTCTTTCTCCCTTTTATTTACCCGCTTTGGATGGTTAGATATAGGGCATATTTCAATTAGCATACAGTATGATAGCATGTTTGCATTCATTCATCTGTTTTGCATGCACCGGGCTCGGCGCATCATACAAACTGCATTGTATTTCAATTCTAAAGTTGAATACATGTTAGCTGTTGCATTCCATGTGCCATGTTTAGAATAGCCGAGCCTACTATAGTTTGCATTTTTGTATGTGTTGCATTAGGCATTCTGTATATTTTAGGATCATGCATGATTTCTAATCGATTTTTGTTTTGGCTTGGAGTACTCTGTAAGTTTTATGCTTTAGCATCCTTACATGCGTGTGAGTGTTGCCATGATAGCATGCTTACCATGAGGCTATATGCTTATGTGATATAACTGCCTTGAATGCCTGTGGGTGGAGGTTGAGTTATCTGAATTGGAGCAATTCATCAATTGTTTGTTAAGCCCACTAGATTGTGGCAAAATCTGTATTTTAAGCCTACCCGCGGGTAGCAAACCATCTTTCACAAACAAACATGAGATGTTTAGTTCCAATTCAGACGGCCCAGTCTATACTTGTTTGCTGCGAGCATCACATAGTAACCTAGGCTAATAATCGGAATAAGAACTCACAAAGTTTTCAAAAACAGATATCATGGTTAGTAGAGGCCGGTCTTTGACCGGGCGAGAGGGGGTGCTCACGATGTGACCTTCCCTAATCGTACCCAAGTTCCCGAGCCAACTTTGGTGATAGCGGACCGCGTGGCCTTTCTAAGCCGAGTCAGGGTTTCCTAAATTTCCCATTTTAAAATATTTAGGTGGCGACTCTGTTATCTGGCAAAGCAGTCCATGTTTGGCACTTCTTTCAAAAAAAATCTGTTTTTCTCAAAAACAATTTGCCAGAGTTGGACTCTTTGGTTCGAGATTTAGAACCGCAACAAAATCGAGTCCGAACTGTAGCGAGGTCCCTCGCGGGCGTTGTTACACCATATCTGCGATGCCTCAATCCTGACCAAGCAACCTATGTAATGAGGGAAATCCATAAGGGTATCTGTGGCAATCATTCGGGTGGCCGGTCCTTAGCCCATAAAATACTTCGTACTGGTTATTTCTGGCCCACTCTCAACCAAGATGCGACAGACTTCGTGCTCAAATGTGATAAGTGCCAACGTTTTGCCAACATCCCCCACGCTTCTCCTACAGAATTGATCACACTCTACAGTCCCTACCCGTTCGCCAAATAGGGAATCGACCTGGTCGGCCCACTGCCCACTGGCCGAGGCCAAACCAAATTCGCCATCGTCGCCATCGATTACTTCACTAAATGGGTGGAAGTAGAACCCCTTGCCACAATTACTGAGTGGAACACAACCAGATTTATCTGGCAGTCGATCGTCTGCAGATTTGGCATTCCTCAAGCCATCGTCTCCGACAACGGCAAACAATTTGACAACGCCAAATTCCAGAAGTTCTGTGAAGAGCTTCATATCCAGCCATGTTTTTCCTCCCCAGGCCATCCCCAAGCCAATGGCCAAGTTGAGGTCACCAACCGTTCTCTTCTGAAGATCATCAAAACCAAGCTGGAAGCTGCTAAGGGACTCTGGGCTGAGGAATTATCAAATGTACTCTGGGCCTACCGCACTACCGCTCGAACTCCCACTGAGGAGACCCTTTTTCACTTAACATACGGCGCTGAGGCGGTCATCCCAGTGGAAATCGGTCTTCCTACCCCAAAGGTTCTATATCCGAATCCAGAACTCACTGAAGAGCTGCGCTGGGCAGACCTAGACCTAATCGAAGAGCTCCGAGAAACCACTGCAGTCAGACGGGTTTCATACCAACAAAAAATGAGAACACACTACAACCGCAGAGTCCGACCAAGGGAGTTCGCCGTGGGGGACCTTGTTTTACGCGAAGTAACCCTCGTCACCAAGAATCCGGCTGAGGGCAAGCTGGCAGCCAAATGGGAAGGACCTTACGTTGTTAAAGCCAGACCTCGTCCAGGCACTTACCGACTTCAGGACATGAAAGGCCGCGACATCCCCCACCCATGGAACGCCGAGCACTTGAAACGCTATTTTCAATAAAAGTTCAATTCTTGTATCACTCTTTTGCTGTATTTCTTTTTTTGACAATTTGCACACTTCATTGTATTTCCTTTTTTGACAATCTGATCAAATGGGCTACATTTTCATGACAACAAGCTTATATCTCAAATATATGTGTGATCTTTCAAACAACACTTTGATTGCAGCCTCGGCCAGACCGAGCATACAAAGCCTCAACCAGACTTAGCATGACAAGCCTCAGCCAGACTGAGCATAAAAGCCTCGGCCAGACTGAGCATAAAAGCCTTGGCTTGACCGAGCATGCAAAGCCTCGGCCAGACCGAGCATACAAAGCCTCAGCCAGACCGAGCATGCAAAGCCTCGGCCAAACCGAGCAGACAAAGCCTCAGTCAGACCAAGCATAAAAGCCTCGGCCAGACCGAGCATGCAAAGCCTCAGCCAGACCAAGCATGCAAAGCCTCGTCCAGACCGAGCATATAAAGCCTCAGCCAGACTGAGCATGCAAAGTCTCAGCCAGACTGAGCATGAAAAGCCTCAGCCAGACTGAGCACGCAAAGCCTCAGCCAGACTGAGCATGTCACGCCTCAGCCAGACTGAGCACGAAGAGCTCAGCCAGACTAAGTTACTTGACGCTACTAAATTATTTGAAGAGTCAGTTAATCATTGCTTAACCCAAGCTGAGCACAAATGAGGAGCTCGGTCAAGGCCATCCACGCAAACTTCACGGTTATGGCATAGTGGCCGCACTTAGTCAAATTCCAGGTTTATGTTTTTACAACATTCTTTACTTAGTCAAATTTCAAATTAATCTTTCATTTATCAACACCCTTACACCGTGATTTAACAACTTCACTCTTGGGGACCCTTACAAGCTCGACTGACTCCACTTTTGGGTCATGATTTGAAACTTTAAATTTTTAACATTCTTACATTTTAAACTTCACTCTATATTGAGGTTTCCTTACATTTAAAAAAAAAAAAAACTCCTCTCTGCATTGAGGCTTTCTAACATTTTAAGCTTCACTCTGTGTTGAGGTTTTCTTACATCTCATACTTCACAATGATTTACACAAACATAAGCTGAGGACCATTGCAGAATCACAAACATAAACACAACAGTGTAGCAAACACAACTCAGAATTTTATTCATTCATAAACTTGTACATCAGTTTATCAAAAAAAAAAAAAAAAAAAAAAAACAACAACAACAACAACAAAAACAAAAGAAAAACCCAACCAAAACTCCTAAGTACAAATTTTTGTGCACACCACTCATTCCTCCTCACTTGAGACAAGATCTTCTTCTTTAACACCCTCATCTAAGAGGGTCTGAGCCACGTCGTCTTCGTCAATTTGCACACTGCTGAAGTCCAAGTCTGGGAACAGCTCTTCTGTTTTGCGCTTAAACATCTTCTAGCCGCTGTCCCAGAACTCAGCCATCTCGTGTTTGTAGAAGTCTGACCGCTGGAAGCTCTGGATTACTTCATCTTCACTCCTGCTCCCAACGGTCGCCCTCAACTGGCCAGCCCCCCCCAGACGCTTCCCTTGCCAAGTTGCTGGCGATCGCAGCATCAATCGCCATCTAGAAGTCAGCAGACCCCTTGAATTGCTCTACTGCTGCGACGCATAGATCGGGGTATGCTACCCTTTCAAAGACTGCCTTGGTTTTTTTTTCCGACTCTTTCTCCAACATCACCTTCTCCTCCATTGCCCTAGCACGCTCATCTTCCAGCTCCTTCTACAGCCCAGCAATCTTCAGGTCTGCTTCATCATTTTCTTTGATCTGATGGGCAGTCTTCATTACTGGTCATAGCCTCTTCAAACCGCTCGGTGGCGATCCTGCAGGTATCTTGAGCATCCCCCAGCTTCTTCTGCTCGCCAGCCAGCTGAAACTAGAGCGACACTACCTTACAGTGTTCGTCCTCTAGCTCCAACTTGACTGTGAGCACCTCAGCATAGGCTCGAGCAGCAACATTGCCCTGCACGATCGCCAACACCTCCATCTTCTTCGCCTTCTGAGCCTCCCCCAACCCCCTGGCACACGCACTCCGCGTAGCCCTCCTCCAACCCACGCTCTCGCTCTTGAAATTTTCAAGCTGGGCCTCTACCTGCCCCAATCTCTCCCTCTCCCTCCTCAATTCGCCCTTCGCCACCGCCGCCTTATTCAACAGGGCTTCTGCTAAGGCAGCCGCCACCATTTGGGCTGAGCACAACCCCTTCATCAGCTCAGCCTCAGTATAACTAGCCACTGAGCGAACGGCTGCGTCTTCCGCGACCTCCAAGAGGCGATCTGCAGCCATCCTGGCCTCCCTCCCTTCCCCTTCCACTCGCCCAGACATCGTAGGGACGTGGTAGAAGGCGGTCTTCAACCCAGACCTCTCTCCCTTTCCTTGGGATGCCAGACCCTCCTGTGGTTGTGGCTCTTCCCTTGGCTCTACCCTTGGCTCAGCGCCGACCCCACCACTTTGCATTCGGTCCCCAAGGCCAGCCGTCCCACTCTCTGCCTTCTTGGCCGTCCCCTCCAAACCCATTTCAGGGGTCCCCTCTGCCTCCCCCACCATGGGGGTCTGCTCCGTCGGAGCTTCCTTGCTCCTCTTCAAGGCAGGCTCCTCTTTATTTCTACTCACTCTCCTTTTCTTCTTCACCATACCCTCCATCTCCTTGTAGGCTCTCTCATTCAAAGGATCAACTGGGGGTGGTCGTGGCTCAAATCCACCTAAGTCCTTTTCTCCCAGGGGTTTGGGCGCGGTCGGATCCTCTTCCTCGCGATCGGCTTCGGCGGTCAGTCTGCCTGGGACTCTTTGAACTTACTAGCTTTGGCGATGATGGCCATATCCTCAGCCTCTTGCGCTTTCCTCCTCGCCTCTAACTCCGCTGTTCCCAGGTCTCCCCTGATCGGCTGAGGACCCAACCCTGCCGCAAACAAGGCTGACGGCTGAACAAGCTCGTCCCATCTGGCGCCCTCATTCTCCCTCTATTCCTTTACCTTTTTTACTCTCGCCTCTGCTGCTGCCCCCAGTTTTGGCTCAACAGACTTGGTAGGCACTTTTCAAACTGTGCACACTCCAATCCCTCCGTTGGCGAACACATAGAACCACCGCGGCCTCCACCCCTTTATCAAAGACGGCAACCCCGGCCCTTCACTCGCCAGCGCAAAGTGAAGAAGTCTCTTCTTTGCCGCATGTAGCCATAAAAAACTTCGTCCAGTCATTTCACCCCATTCACCTTGACCGCAGACAGCGACAAAGATTTTCCACGCATTGGGCATTAGTTGACCTGGAGCTACCTCCAACCGATTCAACACGTCCACCACTATCCGGGGTAGGGGCAACCTCAAACCCCCCTTTAGCGCCTCCTCGTATAGGGCGAATTCCCTCGGTCGAACATCGGATGCCCTCTCCTTTGATTCCGGAAGTCTTAACTCTATCTTTGCGGGAATCTGGTACTTCTCCCGCATACTCTCCAGCTCCTTCGCGGTAATGATCGACTTATCGGCCTTTGTATGCCAGTGATCTAGCTCCACTTGGTTGATTGGCGTCGGCGCCGCCATCATTATGGACGAACAAGGTCGCACCGACGACTTCCCTCCACTCCCCACTCGCTTCTCTGTCCTGTATTGCTCCGCCAAATCCACCGCATCGTCGTCCTCCAATGGATCAACCCTGGCGGTTCCAACCTCTTCCTGGGCCATTTCTGTCATGTGTCTGCAAATGGCTTCCGATGCGGGCGCAAGAAAATCCAAAAAGTGTTACAGGGGTGTATCGCTAGCAACGAAAGAGTTTACACTTGGAATTTTTTGATGTTTTGCAAACAGGTAGGTAAAGCGAATAATACCAAAGGCCCAAGGCTTGCCTGTATTCCAAGGGTCACAATTAATTCTCGCCAGTTTGAAAATTTTCAAAAAATCTGCCAAAACTGTCTTTTCAACACCTAGAATGACCTATCGTTTCACTTATTACCCAACGCCCAACCTTCCCCACTACGAGATTCTGTCACGTGTACGATCACGATACACTGTCCCTTTTCCCTCCCCTGTCTATTCCACTTCACTTCCATACGTACCACGTCGCCTCTCGAGCCCCGCGCCACTCGGCCACCCTTCGCGGTCGGCCACCCTCTTGGTCGGTCCCTCCACTCGGCTACCCTTCGCGGTTAGTCCCCTTCTTGGTCAGTCCCTCTACTCAGCCACCCTTCGCGGTCGGCCCTCCTCATGGTCGACCATCCCTCTCGGTCGGCCTTCACCCTGCCGGTCTCTCACAACCCTTATTTTCTTCATTATTCCCTTCGTTGGACTAAAGCTGCACTTGGGAATGGTGGACTACTGACATGGGTAGGCCCATAAAGATTATAGACCACCATTTAGGGCCCAATGCATATCTCAAGTACTAGAGTCCAGCACTGTTGAAGCCCCATGTAGCAATAAGAACCAATGACATCAAGACACATGGCAAGAGATGGGCAAGCCACATCAGCAGACAAAGATCTACAAAGTTATTGCCACGGCACATCGCCATTAATGAGGCCCCCTTACAGCATTTATTGCGATAACCCCTCTCCGTCGAGACAGCACGCCCTCACCCTGGACAAGGTAAGCTACAACATAGACTTTCGGCCAAGGTAACAGGCCGGAAGGGACAACGAAATGATTACCAGAGGATATAAGCAGACGTTAAAGACAAGAAGAAGGTTAAGCTTTTTTATCTCCAATCTGTCTCTAGATTCCATCTTCTCTCTCTAACTTGCTCGTCGGAGGGTTCATTTGGGGACTCCTGTTCAGATTGAACTCTTGTGCAGGTCTTCCGGTGGGCTTGGACATTCGGGCATAGGCTTGAGGAGTGTGGATCAGTCCGACCCGTTTCGTCTAGAACTCACTGTACTATCAACTCTTATAACAAAATAAATTTTAAGTTTTTAATTTTATTAATTTAAATATTAATTTTTTAATTTGTTTTCAGTTTTCAATCGAACCACTGCTTATTTTTGTTAAGTAAATTTTAGTAATTAAACTTCATGAAAAATGATATTTTAGACATAAAAGTATATCTACATTGAGTTTAATAGTTAAAATACTATTTTGCTCTAGGTTAACATAAATAGGCAAATAATTTATATTGAAAACACATCATAAGATAAATATTTAAATTGACAAAATTAAAACTTATTATTTATTTTAGGAAAAATTAGTAAAACATCTCTCTCCAACTTTGTGTAGTACGAGAGATCCAAGATTTTTTTTTTTGTTAGTTAAGGTCCGTCAACATTTTTACAGAGAAAATTCGACTCAAAGAAATTTCGCTCCGATTTAGAGAAATTTGAAAATTAAAATTTCTTTGAATCGGAGCGAAATTTCTCTAAGTCGGGCAAAATTTCTCTAAGTTGAATTTTCTTTGTGAAAATGTTGAGGGACCTTAACTATTATAAAAATATTGTATGTTTTTTATCTTGTAAATTATTAATATTAGGGATCTTAAAAAAAATTCTTATTTATTTTATTACAAGGCTTAAACTCTAGGGTCTTTTTTTGTAATTTTCCTAAATTTTTATGTGATTTTTTAAACTAAGGTATCTTTATGATGAAATCTAATTTTTAGTATCATCAAATTATTTACAGATAAATTATAAGAAACACAGATAAATTATTGAATTTTCTTAATTTTAAACAATTAAGAAAATTCCAATTGGTTAGTTTTCATTTAACTTTTATTTTACAATCTCACATCGGGAAAAGAAAGAAAAAGTGAATTGTTTCACTCATATAAAGTGAATCTTATGCTCCAATCATGTGTTAATCATTTTATTTACTCTTTGTGTTAGCTATACTTCATTGTTATTCTGCTTGATAATTTCTGCTAAGTTCATCATTGTGCTTGTTAATAATTTGTTGTACTAGTAGTTAGTTTCATTGGGGTATTATTAATTTTAATTTGTAGAAACCTAATTCATCCCCCTCTTAGGTTGCTTTTTAGGTAACAATTGGTATCAAAGCTTGGAGCTCTTGTTTAGATTTAACAATCTTAAGTTTTTGACCCATAGCAACCATGTATTCTACTTACTCTGTTGTAGAACAAGCTAACAATAGGCCACCTCTCTTTGATGGTAGTAATTATATTCATTGGAAATAAAAAATGACTTTGTATCTTCAAGCTACCAATTATGCTTTGTGGCTCATTATCACTAAAGGTCCTAAAATCCTACCATGGTAGTAGACAATATCAGTGTGCCTAAATTTGAAGATGAATTTGATGAGCATGATTATAAACTCCTTTAAGCTAAAGCTAAGGCCAAGCTTATTTTTGTATGTGGACTAAATGCAAATGAGTACAATAGAATTTCTGGGTGTATTAATGCTAAAGAGATTTGGGATAAACTTGAAATCACCTATGAAGGAATTAGCCAAATAAAAAAGTCTCGGATTGGCATGCTTATTCATGATTATGAACTCTTTACTATGGAATCATTTGAATCTATTTCTGAGATATTTTATAGATTTACCAATATTATTAATGCTTTAAAATCTCTTGGTAAATCTTATACTAATGGTGAGCTTTCTTAGGTCTTTGCCAAAGGAATGGGAAGCTAAGGTTACGGCTATCCAAGAAGCAAAAGACCTAACAAAATTGGGCATTGAAGAACTCCTAGGCTCACTCATGACTTATGAACTTTCAATGATGGATGGCAACAAAAAGGAAGCCATTTGGAAAAAAAAAAAAATGATAGAGTAGCCAACCTGTGTCTCATAGCTCTTGGAGATGAAGAATGCACTCAAGATGAGGTAATTTCTAATTATGTAGAACTTTAAAGTGCTTTCCATGAATTACATAACATATTTAGAAATATTTATGCTGAGAGTTCTTGAACATTTTGTAAAAGGAAAAGAAAACCTCAACAAGTTTCTTGGAAATAAAAGATATGTTTTTGACAAAGTAGGCATTGGTTTTGATTCTTCTAAACCTTTTATGAGATTAAATATTTTTGAGACTAATCCCCATGGACCCAAGAAAGTATGGGTACCAAGAAAGAAATCAAGATATTTTGTAGGTGAAATCTCAAATAACACCAAGGACTTGGAGAAGAAACGCACAACAAGAGTGTTCAATATAAAGAGTAAAATCAACCCCTACAAGAAGAAGAATGGTGAAATGAAAATCACCAAGATGAACAAGAGAGATAATATATGGGTGAAGCTTCCAAAGATTGTGTACAATAGATTGTGTCTAATCATCACTTCCATGTAACCTAATTGTACTAAGATTGGATTAGTCATGTTCTGTTTTAAACTATCATTGAACTCATATTTGAGATTTATGTGATTTTGATAAATGCCTATTATGTTAACATACTCTTATATGACTTCATACTAATATGTTAATTCATTTTTCAGTCATACCTTTGTAGAATTAATTTTGATGTCATAGCATGTTTTGAGATGTATACTATCTATATTTTGAAAATTGTACATTTGTGATCTCAAGAATATACTCAATATGAAAATTTCATGAGTATATGCTTTACATTGGAATATATGAATGACTTATGAAATTCCTTGATTATAATCCATCAACAATGTCTAAATAAAATCAAGTATCATATGTTTGTAGAGACATTGCATCTATCCTATTGAATATCTTTTGAATATAGATTATATTGGCATATATCTCACGAAATGCTTTTAAGTGATAAATTGTTGAATTAATTGTTTATAGCATTCATGTTATGTTCCACATTGAGTAAATGTTTTATCACACTTGAGCATGTGGATTGAATTGATGAAAATGTCTCTTCATAATATTATGTGATTAAATGAGATTGTTGCATCATTTCTTGATAAAACAAAGTGCATAAAACTATTTTCTCATGCATATCATGCTATGTGCTACAACTTGAAAATTTTGAAAATAGCATTCCAAACTCTTGTTTGATCATGGTACATATTGAATTATTTTTCATTTTTTGTGTTTGTGATAAGAAGTGATTTGTGCTGTATTTTTATTGAGTAATTGTGATTGTTCTATGATTGCTATATTTACACAAAATCACAATAAAAAAAGGAAGCACCAACTTATGGGAGAAATTATTTTGCTAACATACTTGTTAAATCCTTTTGAGATGAACTCCTCATCAAAGAAAATTGATGATGGAAAAGTTTCTATCTCTTGAACCTAAGGTATGCCTTCTATACCCTCTTGAGCTTTTGTGTTAAAAATCCTATGTTCTCTCATGTCCTTTGAATTAACATTTTTCATTACATTGACATGGAACGGATTGAGTATCTATAAAATTTATATTTGCATCACATGATATATATTGTATACTCCTTAATGATGAATGAAAAGAAATTTTCTCTTGTCTAAAATCATGCCTATGCTTAACTATGTACCATATATTATTTTCATGATTTTCTTGGCATGTGGATTGTTATACTTTGAACATGCTTCATTTGTGGAATTACCTTAGCTCCATGAGATTATAATGAGTTTAAGTTATTATAAGCTATAATTGGTATTCTGCATAATGCTTGTGCTATAATTGTTAAAACTTCTAGTTTGCATGTTGGCATCCATTAGGTGAAACTTTTCAGTTTTTGAGCTTCATATATCAAATCTCCTTTTGCTCTTGAAAATGAAATAGGGGAAGTATTTCAATAAGTTGAACTTGATTGATTTTTCAAAATACCCTCAAAATTGCATTTCATTTGGTATCAAATTTATGGGCTTACACCTTCATATGTTGTTATTCCTTTGCCCATTTTTAACAAATGGCATGAGCTTTAATTGTATGATCATTATGTGATATCATTTTTTTGGTATCATAGAGCTAACTTGATATGGATGATTATTTGTGCTATAATGAGACTTACATTCTTTCATCCTACATGTTGTACCATACTCCCTATTTGTGCTTGATTTTGTTGAAAATGTCGTCGGGGGAGAAAAAGAGACTTGATTGTTTTGGTATCTCTGACTATTTTGGTATCTCTATGCTTTTGATATCTTAATTCTTACAAACATGATCTTTGAGCTTATTAGTTGTTGATAATGTAAGAGTAAGATGTTTTCCTCAAGGGGAGAGTGACATGCACATTAGCTATCTTAAAACTCTTGCCATATGTTACTTTGTTCAATCGACTGTTTTCTCCACTCTTGATGGCATTTGAGCTAAATTTGTTTCTTGGTATTAGACTTACTATTTGTAACTCAACTTAACATTTGGTATCATGGCATCTATCAAACACCTCATGCTATATTGTGAAATCCTTTGTGTGTTTTTGATGTTATCACAGAATGAGAATTTGTGATGTTTTGTTAAGGGAGCAATGGGGGAGAAATGGTGATGTTATCTGTTATAGATTTGTGGAGAAATGGAAATAATATTATGTATGTTGTCATTGTTTTTGGTATCTTTCCTAGAGATTGATTGCCACTGTACTAACTTGTATATCTACTTTAAGCAATCATTCAAGGGGAGCGTGACTTGAGAGGGAGCTTTTCTTCCTCTTAAACAAATCAAAACATCGGGGGGAGATTGTTAGACATTGATTTTGATGATTTTGTTTTCATTTATGTTTTGATTTAATTGAAGAATTAAATTGTTTGAAATCTTATAATTAATTTAACATCATAATTCATCCTCATTTTGTCTTATTTATGTTTATTAGAGGCCAAAATTTTAGTTCAAACGAGCAAGAACCAAGCAGCAAAACACAGCAGCAAGTAGTAGCAACAGAAACATTGTTTTAATTTTGTTTTGATGGATTATAATTGAAAACTTATTGTTTGATTAAATCATTATAATCTATGATTCTCTTAGTGTTTAACTATGTTTTTGAAGGCCAAAAAGAAGCTTAAACAAGTGTTAAAGAAGTCCCATAACAACAGCAAACAGCAGTAGCAAGCAACAGCAGAAGGAGCCAAAACAAAGAAGGCGGAAAATGCACTAGGTGGACGTCTGGGCGGACATCTGGGGGGACGACCGGCTAGGCCAAAATTAGCTCGTTTCACTCCACTTCAGTCCAGCTTCACTCTGGTTGTCAAACCAGCAGTATGCTCGACGATCGCGGACGACATCCTTGACAACCGGGACTTGACCGGACATCTGGGTGGACATGAGAAGGGACATCCGGGTAGATGACCACCAAGAACAAATCTTCATCTAGGACATTCGGGTGGATGACCACTCTGTGGTGCAACGGCTTTTTTTCAAAATACTTGTCAACAATCAAACCCATCTTTCAACTCATTCAACATCTAATCATATATAAGAAATGCAAGTTTGAGTAGAGTAGATTTAATCAAAATCTCACTCAATCTTCTCAACGCACGTAACAGACAACGGTCGATGAAACACAACGGTTGATGAATTTCTCTTTAAATAAATAAAAGTGCCATTGCTAAAGAAAGAGCATACACAGACAATAAGCAAAACATTTTCATATCATTCATCACTCACATATTTCATCTCCTCTGAGTTTCTGAAGTGATCTTCATTTGAGTATTACATTCATCCTTTAGAAAATAAACACTGAGCCTAAACTTTAAGCCTATCTACTTATGAAAGACTTACCGATATCTTCTGAGCTTTAACATTGTGTATCTATCTGTTAGAGATATTTTTGTAGCTTTTTTTAAAAGCAAAAACACTTTTTTTCAATCTTGCAAAAGGTCACTAGCAAGCCTGTAAAGCTAGGAAAAATCTGTGGAGGATTGCTCCATCCTATATGAGGTAACTAGCACCCTTGTGAAGCTAGAAAATCTGTGCAGGATTGCTCCATATTTATAAGGTTGCTAGCACTCATGTGAAGCTAGAAGATAGTGAAAAATTTTAAATAAAGCTTGAGAAGTGGATGTAGGCTTAGATGAAGGCGAACCACTATAAATCCGTTTGTCTCACCTTCTACAATCTCTTTACCTTCCTACTGCTACTATAGCTATCTGATATTCATGTGTTAATCATTTGATTTACTCTGTATGTTAGCTATATTTCATTGTTATTTAGCATGATCATTTACTGCTAAGTCATCATTGTGCTTATTAATAATTTATTGTACTAGCAGTTAATTTTATTGGGATATTACTAATTTTAATTTGTAGAAACCTAATTCACACCCCTCTTAGGTTGCTTTTTAGGTAATAGCTAGCTTCCATTTAACTTTTATTTTACAATCTTACATAGAGGTTTTGATTTTAAAAATAATTTTGTATGAGATTTTGAAACTCTCATAATTTCTCTCCTTAAAAGTATTCTTTTATAAAATATATAGATATATAGATAATCTCAATGTCACTCTTACTGCTCCTTAATATAAAAATTATGAGATAATTATGATAATTTTAAATTTGTATTTAAAACTTATAAATTATGAAATAGATTATTATAATTTTAAATTTATATTATGTCAATTTTAAATTTAAATTAATAGATTGCTTTCCATATTTAGTGATAGTTAAAATTTTAATAAAATAAAATTTAAAAGTTTTAATTAATTAATTTTTGTGTAAGCTGGTTGATCTTTTAACCTAACTGATCAAGCTAAACCGTTTTTTGTTTGAATAATTTGCTGTTTTAACTGTAATTTTATCGGTTTTACATGTTACGATAATTTTTTCTTACTCATTAAGTTTTTAAAATTTCTTTAATTATTTCCCTTTCAAAAACGAATATGATAATTTTTAAAATTCATATATTTTTATTTTAAAATAGTGAAGTATTAGAATTGTCACGACCCCAACCAGCCCCTAGTAGGATGGTGCCGTGATGGCCAGTAATCCGTGATTACCGAAGGCCAACTTATCAAAATTTCACACACAAACAGAGTTTACATAAGGGGGCTTACAAATGCGGAAGCGATAATCAAATACAAGTGGTCCAGAAGAGCTGTGCATAAATCAAATGAGATGACGTACAAGACATAGTTTATCATTAACTGCTGACAAACAAAAATACATATTACAATCTTGATCAAAAGGCTTCTAGAGCTGACATGTGCAAAACAGCAATTACAAGCCAAAGAAGCATAATCTTCAAGATTTGCCGACATAAATACACGTTGCCGAGGTAAACACAAAATGGCCGACATAAACAGTCCAGCCGACATGACAAGAGTCCAAAACAAGCTCTGCAAGACACAACTAGGCGTCGCCGCCGTCCTGCTCATCACCTACATATATATAGAGAGGGTGAGTCTTGAAACTCAGTGAATGGTACTAATAATAAAGGTTTTAGCATGAATATAGCCGAGGTCCTTCAAAACAAAACTCATCAACCATTCAAGTTTACATCAAGATTCTGTCAAAGCAAAACGAGTCAAAACCATACAAACCTTAGCCGAGGTTCTTCCTGAACAAACACATCAAAGTTGTACCAATCAAGGGATGAACCGTATTCATCTAACAAGTCTTACAATCTCAAGGATGCTTACTAACATCGGCAAAACAGTATTTCCTGTCAAAACTTATAAATCAAGGGATGAACCGTATTCATTCTTCAAAACAAGTAAACCAAGGGATGTCTACGGACGTCGGCAAATACAAGGCAAGCTTTCCGAGCAAAACATATCCACGCGGTAAACCGTCTGTGGCAAAACAAGAGGTATGCGATCCGTAATCGATTAAACAAGGGTACTGCGAAAGTTTATAGTCCTCCAGCACAAGGGACTTGTGTTACTTAGGCCCGTAGCCCTTTTTAACCAAATACTCTTTTCAAGAAAGGACCGTATCCTTTTTATACTTAGTGCTACGAAAGTTTAGAGTCCTCTAGCACAAGGGACTTGTGTTACTTAGGCCCGTAGCCCTTTTTAACCAAATACTCTTTTCAAGAAAGGACCGTATCCTTTTTATACTTAGTGCTACGAAAGTTTAGAGTCCTCTAGCACAAGGGACTTTTCAAGGTTAGCATCAAAACAAGGTTTACACAAGATACATCGAAATAGGCTAGACATTCATGCTTAACAAATACTTTCATCAAAACAAAGCAAAGCAAGATTCATTAAAAGCTTTATAACATAGCTTTACTAGAAATACCACTCACCTCGGTCTTCAGGTGTAGGCTCAAAGCAAGGGTCAAGGTCCTACAAACACATGGCAAATACATTCTTAAAACAAGCTTCTCATCTCAAGAAAATACCCTGGGTACCAACCAGGTCTTGCCGAGGTCCCACACCTCCTCGCCGAGGTGTGGTCCAAGGGCCACATTCAAAGTGAAGGACAGGGTCCTCAAGAACTACACGAACAAGCATCTTTGAAATCATAACTTGGTTATACAAAATCCGAGATTTCATGCTAAGAGTTTTAAAAACATGGACCTAGGTACCCATTCAAGAAGGTCATGCAAAAACAAACACAAAGACATGGTTCTTGTTCAAAACTTTCGGATCAAAATAGGCTTTTTATCAAGAACTCAAGAACACCATGTTCTCTTTCAAAACCGAACCTTCAAACCGATGCATGGCATGCAAAACAAACTCAATCATACAATGCAGCTAGATGCTCAACAAGAACAACAAGAGGAGATCAAGATTCTAACCTCAGATCACGAATCCAACGGTTCAAACTCTAAGGATCAAGCTTGGAAGATCGACTTCTCTCTCTAGAACTCTACTTCTTCCTCTCTAGTGTTTCTCTCTCTACAAGAACAAGACTTATAACAAAATGATACAAAAGATACACAAAAGATACAAAATGATGCATTAGGTCTGCCGGCTGACAAGCTCGGACACGTGGCGTCACCGGGTTGGTTTAACTCAAAAGGTGACTGATTGACAAGACAAGTCTCTGACAAAGCGTCCACAACAAGCTAGATGGCGAGAACACCTCGGCCATCAACAACATCGGCCAAAGGTGGAACTTGACGCAGGTAACAAATACCTCGGCTAGGGAGGACGACACTTGATCGTGTGCCACACCTTGGCGGGTGTGCCACATCTCGGCCCAGGTCATGCCTGCCCGAGAACAAGGATCTCAAACACAAACATCTCGGCTAACATGCCGGAGTGAAGATAGAGGTCTGCCAAGTGGTTCTAAATACAAGGGTTCAAAAGTGAACTAATCTCAAGATGATCTCGGTCACAACCGAGCAAGGATCAAAATCAAGCAAGCAATACTAAAACATGGCAAGCCGAAACAAGATCAACAAGATTCATAACATATCAAGACAAGGTCACACATGGATGTATGCAAGTATAGTTAAGTCAAGAATGAGGGTTGTTACAAGAATTATATCATTTTTTTTTTATAACAAAGTATAATTTTAACTATTAATATAACACTTTTAATCTATCTATGCTATATATTATAGTAAAGGAACATTTGAAAGAAAACCCTTAAACTTATATATAAAAAAATTTTCATGAGAGACAAAATATAAAAAAATAAATATAATTATTATATTTTTAATAAATAATATATTATTTTGTCCCGTGCATAGCACGGGTGATATGCTAGTATGTTATCGAAGGATAAGGGGTTTCTAACTAACAAGTTTTGTGTATTACTAGAAAAAGGGGCTTTAGACACGGAACTTTTTGCGCCGGCTTGAAAATCGTTGTAAAAAGTAAGTTTTTACGACGGTGAAAAATAATGTGGCAAAAGAATTCATTTTAATACTTTAAATCACAATTATTATTTATTTTTGTAGATACAAATGTGAGTGGATAAATAGGTAGACGATATCTAATTAACTTAATTTTTTATAAATATATTCTACTTAATATAATTTAAAATATAAATAATTTAAATTATTAAAATAAATCCTAAAATAGATCTATTTTACCACACAACAGATGCTCTTGTGCCAGGTGCGCAGCAGCATCCCAATTCCTTACCCCTACCCGTTGTGTAGTGAAACACACAGACCTTGTCTGCCTCCGGAGCTTATCCCTCTTTAGTCAATCGTGAGAATTAGGTGAAATAGGCGCTATTCCCATTCTAATTTATTTTAAACTAGCGGTAATTCGTGCGATGTACGAAAAAATAGATTATATATATTTTGTGTGATAAATAAATTATCTTAATCTTAAATTATATCTTAATAGCGACAAGCCATAATATTAAGCCATTTAGGTAGATGTTAACAATAATTAACCCACAAAATTTTACAATAAAATTTGATATGCATAAGAAATTATTAATTATAAAAATTGTTGAGAATAATAGTATCACAATCACTTGAAAACATAAATAACTTGTATCAAACTAAACAAAACATTAAAAGAGAGAAATTTTATAAGCTCAGAAAAGTTATCATAAATTTACTTAGACTTTTAAATCAGTGGTGTATATTATTATTGTGAGATCAAATTATGAATAAATATCAACTTTTAATTATAATTTATAAGTAATTTTTAAAAAAATTTAATCTAAATTTGTTGCCTGGCTTATAAAAAGAATTTCTCAAACAAATCATTAATTGATTATATTAGCAACTCTCTATCTTTGATTTCCTCTATCAATAACACACTCATATCATATCAAAGTATAAATCATTCTCTATAGTTTGAATAATACTTGCATAGTTCCTACGTCATTTTAAAAAAAATTAATCAAGAAAAGAATGTCATAGTATTATAAAAATTATATAAGAGAATAATTTTAATCCATTTTATTTATAAAAAAATGATAAAAAATTATTTGAATTGTACTTGAAAAAATATAACAAATGATAGCTTTAATCATTATATACCAAAAAAAAAAATTATATCGGTTACTCAACGGAAAAAATGGTCAAATACAAATAGAGTCATGAACATTGAATTAAATCATATGGGCTCTAAATTGATAGTATAATCTAGCAAATCAACTAATAATAACATAGAAATATTGACAAATATGTAGTACTTCCCTATCATCTTTGTATTATATTCATTAATTTCATATATTATATGAAAGTTTTATTCGTCTCGATCCTTCAATAAAATAAGGATCAAGAAAATAAATTTGATAAGAAATTGATTCTAAAGTTAATTATTAAAAAAACAAAAATTTCAAAGAGATAATTTAGAGATGGGATTGAAGAAATACTATAACGAATGACAGTCTTATAAAAAAATTAAAAAAAAAAAAAAAACATAACAATGATCTAAAGCAAATTATTTTTAATAACTAATAGAAAGAATCTCAAATTATTACTTTTTATAAATATAGTGAAGAAAATTAATTGTGGGATTTTTGTGCTACCTTCTCCCATGTAGCCTTTATTATTTCATTATTAATACTATTCTCATTCAGAGCGATTATTTTTTTTATTTTTTATTTTTAATCTTTATCATTTGGTAGATAATAACGAATAATAAAAATTATCAAGAGAAGGTTAAGAATTTAATAAGAGATAAAAAGTTAGAGATAAGAGCATTTTATAAGATAAAAAATTTAAAATAAAAAAAGATAATATGTGATAGGAGAAAAAAAAATGAGTAAATCAAAATAAAGATATAGATATATATGTTTTTGATAGATATATAGATTAACAAATCATATCTTTATCTAAATTTTATTATTTTAATTTTTTGAAAATTAATTATTTAATCTTTATCTTTATTTGTAGGCCACAAAATTAATCTTTATAAATTATTTATCAATTTTTATATGTTTATTTATCTATAAGTCATGAAATTATTTTTTTAAAATAGTTTTTAAAATTTTTATCCATATCTATAGGTCATGAAATAAATTTTCATAAATTATTTATGAATTTTTATATGTTTATCTATAATGAAATTAATTAAAGTACGAAATGAGGGGGAAAAAAAAGAGAGTAATTTTTTTTTTTCTTAAAAAAAAATTAATTATTTAATCTTTATCTTTATTTGTAGGCCATGAAATTAATTTTTATAAGTTATTTATCAACTTTCATTTGTTTATTTATGGGAAGAAATTTTAAATTATCTATAAATTATGAAATTAATTTTTTAAAATTAATTGTTTATTTTTTATCTTTATCTGTAGATTATAAAATTAATTTTCAGTTTTTATATGTTTATCTATATGGAGGAATTTTGAAATTCAAATCTTTATCCATAAGTAATGAAATTAATTTTAATTTTAATTAATCAAACAAATAAAAAATGAAGAAAAATAGAAAACATGATAGGCAATCAAAGAAGGTTGCCACGTAGGAAAGAGAGTGTTTTAAAATTATGAGAATTTAGGAATAAATATTTGGAGGTTTTTGACAAAACAACTACATTTGGTTATATATATAATAACTAGCGGTAACCCGTGCGATGCACGGAAAAATAGACTATATATATTTTGTGTGATAAATAAATCATCTTAATCTTAAATTATATCTTAATAGCGACAAGCCATAATATTAAGCCATTTAGGTAGATGTTAACAATAATTAACCCACAAAATTTTACAATAAAATTTGATATGCATAAGAAATTATTAATTATAAAAATTGTTGAGAATAATAGTATCACAATCACTTGATAACATAAATAACTTGTATCAAACTAAACAAAACATTAAAAGAGAGAAATTTTATAAGCTCAGAAAAGTTATCATAAATTTACTTAGACTTTTAAATCAGTGGTGTATATTATTATTGTGAGATCAAATTATGAATAAATATCAACTTTTAATTATAATTTATAAGTAATTTTAAAAAAAAATTAATCTAAATTTGTTGCCTGGCTTATAAAAAGAACTTCTCAAACAAATCATTAATTGATTATATTAGCAACTCTCTATCTTTGATTTCCTTTATCAATAACACACTCATATCATATCAAAGTATAAATCATTCTCTATAGTTTGAATAATACTTACATAGTTCCTACGTCATTTTAAAAAAATTAATCAAGATAAGAATGTCATAGTATTATAAAAATTATATAAGAGAATAATTTTAATCCATTTTATTTATAAAAAAATGATAAAAAAATTATTTGAATTGTACTTGAAAAAATATAACAAATGATAGCTTTAATCATTATATACCAAAAAAAAAAATTATATCGGTTACTCAATGGAAAAAATAGTCAAATACAAATAGAGTCATGAACATTGAATTAAATCATATGGACTCTAAATTGATAGTATAATCTAGCAAATCAACTAATAATAACATAGAAATATTGACAAATATGTAGTACTTCCCTATCATCTTTGTATTATATTCATTAATTTCATATATTATATGAAAGTTTTATTCGTCTCGATCCTTCAATAAAATAAGGATCAAGAAAACAAATTTGATAAGAAATTGATTCTAAACTTAATTATTAAAAAACAAAAATTTCAAAGAGATAATTTAGAGATGGGATTGAAGAAATACTATAACGAATGACAGTCTTATAAAAAAATTTAAAAAAAAAAAAAAAACATAACAATGATCTAAAGCAAATTATTTTTAATAACTAATAGAAAGAATCTCAAATTATTACTTTTTATAAATATAGTGAAAAAAATTAATTTTGTGGGATTTTTGTGCTACCTTCTCCCATGTAGCCTTTATTATTTCATTATTAATACTATTCTCATTCAGAGCGATTATTTTTTTTATTTTATTTTTTAATCTTTATCATTTGGTAGATAATAACGAATAATAAAAATTATCAAGAGAAGGTTAAGAATTTAATAAGAGATAAGAAGTTATAGATAAGAGATTTTATAAGATAAAAAATTTAAAATAAAAAAAGATAATATGTGATAGGAGAAAAAAAAATGAGTAAATCAAAATAAAGATTTAGATATATATGTTTTTGATAGATATATAGATTAACAAATCATATCTTTATCTAAATTTTATTATTTTAATTTTTTGAAAATTAATTATTTAATCTTTATCTTTATTTGTAGGCCACAAAATTAATCTTTATAAATTATTTATCAATTTTTATATGTTTATTTATCTATAAGTCATGAAATTATTTTTTTAACATAGTTTTTAAAATTTTTATCCATATCTATAGGTCATGAAATAAATTTTCATAAATTATTTATGAATTTTTATATGCTTATCTATAATGAAATTAATTAACGTACGAAATGAGGGGGAAAAAAAAGAGAGTAATTTTGTTTTTTCTTAAAAAAAATCAATTATTTAATCTTTATCTTTATTTGTAGGCCATGAAATTAATTTTTATAAGTTATTTATCAACTTTCATTTGTTTATTTATGGGAAGAAATTTTAAATTATCTATAAATTATGAAATTAATTTTTTAATTAATTATTTAATTTTATCTTTATCTCAGAGATTATAAAATTAATTTTCAGTTTTTATATGTTTATCTATATGGAGGAATTTTGAAATTCAAATCTTTATCCATAAGTAATGAAATTAATTTTAATTTTAATTAATCAAACAAATAAAAAATGAAGAAAAATAGAAAACATGATAGACAATCAAAGAAGGTTGCCACGTAGGAAAGAGAGTGCTTTAAAATTATGAGAATTTAGGAATAAATATTTGGAGGTTTTTGACAAAATAACTACATTTGGTTATATATATAATAACTAGTGGTAACTCGTGCGATGCACGGAAAAATAGACTATATACATTTTGTGTGATAAATAAATTATCTTAATCTTGAATTATGTATTAATAGTGGCAAGCCATGATGTTAGGCCATGTGGGTAGACATTGACAATAATTAACCCATAAAATTTCACAATAAAATTTGATATGCATAATAAAAAATTGTTAATTATAAAGATTGTTAGAAATAATAGTATCACAATCACTTGATAATATAAATAACTTACATCAAACTATAGTGTCATGCAGAAAAAAGAAGAAGAAAAAAAAAAAAAGGAAATCATTAAAACAGAGAAATTCTATAAACTCAGAAAAAGTTATTATAAATTTACTTAGACTTTTAAATTAGTGGTGTATATTATTATTGTGGAACCAAATTATAAGTAAATCTCAACTTTTAATTATAATTTATAAGAAATTTTTAAAATTTTTTAATCTAAGTTTGTTACCTTGCTTATAAAAAGTACTTCTCAAATAAATCATTAATTAATTCTATTAGCAACTCTCTATCTTTGTTTTCCTCTATCAATGATACATGCATATCAAAGTATAAATCCTTCTCCATAATCATTTTCTCCATAGTTTGAATAATACTTGCATAGTTTCTACAGCATTTAAAAAAAATAAAAATAATCAAGATAAGAACTTTGTAGGATTATAAAAATTATATAAGAAAATAGTTTTAATCCATTTTATTTACCAAAAAAAAATGATGAAAAATTATTTGAATTGTATTTGAAGAAATATAACAAATGATAGCTTTAATCATTATATACCAACAAAAAAAAATTAGGATAAATTACACTAACACCCCTTGAGGTTTTTGTTTAATATAGATCCCCTTCACATTTAAAAAATTACACTTACCCCCATATCAGATTATAATGACATATTTGCCCATTAGATTTTATACATATAAAATAATAAAATAATACAGATATTTTGTTCATGTTATTGCAAGGGAAATAAAAATCATCTTTTTTTGATTTAACTCACACAAAAAATTAAATTTTTTTTTATTTTTCATGTTTTTTTTATTGAATTTTTTAAATATTTAAAGCAATTTTTTATTATATTTTTTAGACACACCTAATCTAGATATACTTAACAAATATAATATTTTATGATTTTTTTTAAATTGACCAAATATAAAAATACAAAAATTCAATACATAATCTTATTTTGTTGTATTTAATGGATTTTTCTAATAATAAAAAGTTGTAGAATGTAATCATGATGATAGGAAGAAGAAATGGTAGGAAAAAGGACATGATGGTGATTTAGAAAATTTTAGGGCATGACATCAGCAATCCAATGGCAGTTTGTAATGAGATTACAAACCTTAGAGAGAGGAATGTAATTTTTCAAATATGAGGGAGAGATCTGTATTAAACAGAAACCTTAGGGGGTGTTAGTGCAATTTATCCAAAAAATTATATAGGTTACTCAATGAAAAAATGGTCGAATGCAACTAAAGTCATAGACATTGAATTAAATCATATGGGCTCTAAATTGATAATATAATCTAGCAAATCAACTAATAATAACAGACAGATATCGAAAAATAATTTTAATTTTATAAGATTTTTGTGTTGCCTCCTCCCATGCAACCTTCATTATTTAATTATTAATACACTTCTTATTTAGAGCCAACAAAATTTTATTTATTTATTTATTTATTTTTATCTTTATCACTTAGTAGATAATAACGAATAAGAAAAATTATGAAGAGAATTTTAAGAATTTAAGAAAAGATAAAAAAATTATAGATAAAGACATTTCATAAGATAAAAAATTCAAAATAAAAAAGGATAATATGTGATAGATGGAAAAAAAAAAAAAAAAAGAGTAAATCAAAATAAAGATTTAGATATATATGTTTTTGATAGATATATAGATTAACAAATCATATCTTTATTTAAATTTTTTATAAATGAATTATTTAATCTTTATCTTTATCTATAAGTTATGAAATTAACTTTTTTAAATTAATTATTTAATTTTTATCTTTGTCTGTAGAATATAAAATTAATTTTCATAAATTATTTATCAATTTTTATATGTTTATCTATATAGATGAATTTTGAAATTCAAATCTTTATCCATAAGCAATGAAAATAATTTTCATTTTAATTAATCAAACAAATAGAAAATGGAGAAAAATAAAAAACATGAAAGACAATAAAAGAGGGTTGTCACGTAGGAAAGAAAGAGTTTTAAAATTATGAGAATTTAGAAATAAATATTTAGAGACTTTTGACAAAACAACTACATTTGGGAAGTTATAAATAAGGACATTTCATATGATAAAAAATTCAAAATAAAAAAAGGCTAATATGTGATAGAAGGAAAAAAAAATGAGTAAATCAAAATAAAGATTTAGATATATATGTTTTTGATAGATATATAGATTAACAAATCATATCTTTATCTAAATTTTATTATTTTAATTTTTTATTAATCAATTATTTAATCTTTATCTTTATCTATAAGTTATGAAATTAACTTTTTAAAATTAATTATTTAATTTTTATCTTTATCTATAGAATACAAAATTAATTTTCATAAATTATTTATCAATTTTTATATTTTTATCTATATAGATGAATTTTGAAATTCAAATCTTTATCCATAAGCAATGAAAATAATTTTCATTTTAATTAATCAAACAAATATCATAAATTATTTATCAATTTTTATATGTTTATATATATAGATGAATTTTGAAATTCAAATCTTTATCCATAAGCAATGAAAATAATTTTTATTTTAATTAATCAAACAAATTGAAAATGGAGGAAAATAGAAAATATGAAAGACAATCAAAGAGGGTTGCCACGTAGGAAAGAGAGAGTTTTAAAATTATGATAATTTAGAAATAAATATTTAGAGACTTTTGACAAAACAACTACATTTGGTTATATATATAGTATAGATAGATATAGATATATAGATATAGATATAGATAGATATAGATATAGATATAGATATAGATATATATTTTTTTGTTTATTTTTGTTATACAATTATATTAATATTATTTCACATAAAATATATTTTATGAAAAAATTAAAATTTTAAAAGTATTTATGTAACTATGTATAATAAAAATGAAAAATATATATATTGAAAACAAAATAAAATATGAATAATGGCTTCCTTACTTCAATTGTCAATATTAAAAAGTCAAACTTATTTTATGAACCTTTTCTTTAACACAAAAAAAAAAAAAAAAAAAAAAAAATCAACTTTTGAGTTTAAATCTTTATTTTAAAAGTTGGTCGAGACTAGAAAATTTTTAAAATTTTGAAAAAAAAATTATTAAAAACAAAAATAAGTCAGATTTTAGTTTATTTTGTAAATACAAAAAATTGACTTAATTTTGCCTATTTGAAATTCTTAAAAAATTGAATCAATTTTTAAATTTTGTAAAATGCTTTAGTAGAGATAAATCTTAAATATAAAGTCATTTTAGTTCATTTTGAAAAAAGTTTATTAAAAGCAAAAATAAGTCCAACTAAAAAACGAAAAATATTAAGAAAAAATTACAAATCAGTGGTATCTTCACAAAATATTTATAAATTTATGAAAAAATTTATAATTTTAATTATTAACGTTGATTAAATTTACCACCAATTTGAATTTTTTTTTTTTTTTTTAAAACTCACTTGCAATTTCCCCAAAAATTAACCTCAAAAGTTGAGAATGCTATGACCATGAAGAATATTTATTATTTGTTTTATAGATGCTTAGCTGTTAATCCATCCCTACAAGCCTGCAATCTTCATGCCCAGATCCACTACAAATTCAAGCTTAAGTTTTGAAATGAGTACGAATTTCAAACACTATAATGTTGTTTGGTAACACTTATATTTTTAATTTTTTATTTGTATTTATAAAAATTTAAAAATTTTAAAAAAAACTTGTTTGATAAATTTTTTATTTATAAATCAGTGGTTTCAATTTATAAATTTGACCAAAAAATATAAACTCAAAAAAGGTGTTTCCATTTTGAGTTTTGAGTTTTTTTTTTTTTAACCACACAATACTAGTTATCACTCGCCACCATTTTTCACCACCGTCTTCCGCCACCACCACCCACCCCCCCCCACTCCCCACCCACAACCCGCCACCACCACCCACCTGCCATCCACCAGCCACCACCACCCACCACCCACTACCATCCATTACCTGCCCCCGCCACCACCACCCGCCACCTACCCGCTACCACTACTCACCACCCACCAGCCACCACCATCCACCACTAGCCACCCACCACCACCCGCCACTACCACCCACCCGCCACCCACCCGGCTACCACCACCCACCCGCCACCAACCCCGCCACCACCACCCACCACCACCCACCACCACCATCACCACCCGCCACCTACCCACCACCATCCGCCATCCGCCACCCACCTGCCGCCACCACCCACCACCCGCCACCACCACCACTACTACCCACTCGCTACCACCCATCACCCGCCACCACCACCCACCACCACCCGCTATCCGCCACCCACCTGCCACCGTCACCACCACCACTACCACCCCCTGCAACCATCACCTCCCACCACCCGCCACCCGCCACCCGCCCGCTACCACCAGCCACCACCACCACCACCACTACCACCACCCACTCCCCACCACCCACCACCCGCCATCACACCCACCACCCGCCATCGTCACCCACCCACCCACCACCCACCGTCACCACTTTCCACCACCGTCTTCTGCCGCCACTTGCCACCACTTGTCATTTTTCACTCTTTTTTATATTTTTAAATTTTTTTAAACATTTTGTCAATTACTAAACGCGTTTGTAATTTATGTTTTTTTAAAAAATAAACAAAAACCAATTTATAAAATTTTTGTAAATATAAACTGAAAACGTAAACGTTACCCAACAGACCTTATATGTTGATAATTGTTCAAAAAAAAATAAAAATAAAAATAAAAATAAAAAATAAAAATTACTAGTAAATTCAAGTTGAGGAGTGCTTTAGATATTAGATGAAAGGATTAATAAATCCAAATCAATTTCAAATCAGAGACGGTAGCCACATTAACGAATCAAGCACAATGCATTACCCAGCAATTGAAGTACACTCTCAACGAAGATGAGTCAATAATAATAATGGTCGCCGCACTCCTTCGAAAAACTAAAATAATATCAAAAAATATTATTAATTCTTAGACTATATATTAAAAATGGTGATATTACAGGCACTAATTATTGTACTAAATAGTATATCAATATTAGTTATGACATTATTATTGATATCATTTATTATACAAATTACTAATACTAAAAATCTCTTAAATTATGTCACATCATTAATTGAAACATTAATTAGTACACTAATTAGTACATATAACATTATTTTATTAAAAAACACCAAACAAATTTTTAAATACTTATTAAACTTCTAAAAATCAAATGTAACATATAAAATATATTATAATTAATACCAAATTAAATTAAAATTCCTTTAATAAATTAATTGGTTTCATATTTGAGGAATATTTGAGGAAAGTAATATGAGGAATATTTGAGGAAAGTGGTATCCACCAAAACCACCCCCCCCCCCCCCCCCAAAAAAAAGGAATTCCAAGGAGGATTCCGGACTTCTACTAATGGGTTGATCATTGGTGTAATTAAATTTTTATTTTTCTATCTTTGACAGTAACATGAAAGATTTAGATCATTTTAAAATTTGTAAGAGTTATATTTTGGGGGAGGCCTCTATCATACCTGAACTAAATTATATTAAAAAATATTATTAATTCTTAAACTTTATATTAAAATTCTAAATAATGTCAAAAATCATAAAAAAAATATAATGAAAATAATTATGAAAGATTCTCCACATTTAAATTATACATATAATAAAATAGCATACACTAATTAAAGAATAAAAAATTTTCATGATATATTTTATAATATTTTTTTCATGATTCTTAATATTATTTTAAAACTCTAATTGACACTAAACAAATTTTTAAATACTCATTAGCTCTCTAAACAGCAAATATAATGCATAAAATATATTATAATTAATATCAAATCAAATTAAAATTCTTTTAATAAATTAATTGAATTTCATATTCAACGAAGGTGATATCCACCCTTGACCGGCGGCAAAGGTTGCACTCTCTCGACCAACTAAATAGGAAAGTGTCTGTGACCCAACAAAGGAGGATTTTTATGATCTCCGATGTTGTATTGATTATTGATGTGTTTAAATTTTTATTTTTCTATTTTAATATTGATAGGAATGATCTAAATCATTTTGAGAGTTGTAGGGATTGTATTTTGTGGGGATCTCTATTATTACTAAACTAAATAATGTTAAAAAATATTATTAATTCTTAAACTTTATATTAAAATTCTAAATAATGTTAGGAATTATGAAAAAAATATAATGAAAATAATTATGAAAGATTCTCCATATTTAAACTATACATATACTAAAATATCATACACTAATCAAATGACGAAAAATCTTCATGATATATTTCATAATATTTTTTTCATGATCATTAATATTATTTTAAAACTCTAATTGACACTAAACAAATTTTTAAATACTCATTAGCTCTCTAAAAATCAAATATAATATATAAAATATATTATAATTAATATCAAATCAAATTAAAATTCTTTTAATAAATTAATTGAATTTCATATTCAACGAAAGTTAGGAATGGCAACGGGGCGGGGTCGGGGATCACCCTTCCCGTCCCCGGTCCCCAATGGCCAAAACTTTCCCGTCCCCGGCCCCGATTCCCTACAGGGAAGCTATCACAGTCTCCATCCCCGTCCCCAACAGGGATCGGGTTTCCCCGAACCTGAAAATTTCCCGATCCAACTCTGTTTCAACATACAACACCATCAATAGATAAAAAAAACACGAGATCATTATCAACATCGATCATCAACATAGATCAACAAAAAAAAACAGATTAAAAAAAAAAATTACAGATCATTATCAACAGATCAAAATGTAGTAACCCAAAATGAAACAAATAAATAAATAAGTGGAATGGTGAGAGGGATATCTATATATATTTTTTTTATATATATAATATGTATCTCGTTGGCTTGCTTTCGGTGAAGGCATCTAATAAATAAAAGAGTGAAATGAGTGTTGGTGTGGGGCTATAAGAAAAAAGGGTGAATGTGCTGAGTGATGTGTGAGCTGGTAGAGAGAGAGTGTGGGATTTTGATCGTGAATGGCTAGTCAATTTTCTCTCACAAATGGGGGAAGAATATTCCTCTCTCACACTGATATAGTATATGTGTACATACAGTATGTATAGTCCTTGTTTTTTTTGTCTTTTGCAAACCAAAAGCTGTCTCTCGGTCTCACATTTTTCTCAGGCAAAGACTCTCCATCAAGTGAGCTTGGCATTGTCTTCTTGGGTTGAAAGACTTGAAAGGGTTAGGCTCTCCTCACTTGCACACTCAAAACCCAAATGCCCCTCTTGGTGCTTCTGTGATCATTGAAGAAGAAGCAGCTCTCTTGAATTCTAGTTTTTTTTTTTTGGATAAGTAAGTCATATTATAACCAAAAAAGAAAGATATACAATGAAGTTCAATACACAGCTTTTGATGGAAGCACAAAAATAAACAAAATAAACTACTCCATCAAAATACAAACTGAGCTTATATAAAACAAGCATAACATTCCCAACAAAACAAGGATTTAGAATTTCCTTCTAGCATTCTTCAAGTCATGAAGTTTCGCTTTAAGTTTTCTTCTATTATCCTCTTTTGAAGTCTCCCCATAACTAGGATCACTTGGAGATGGACTCCCTCTATTTCTCAACTCTTGACTTGAATCTCCATTTCCTAACTCGTCCATATCACACGATTCAAGGACAGCAAAGGCATTAGATGTTGAGGGGGCAGAAGACTGCATCTCTCTCTCTTTGTTGATCAATGGCGTTGAACCTTGCCCACCATCTCTCCCCTTTTTCTTCACCACTTCCCATTTAGTAGGAACTAGCGGTAACCCGTGCGATGCACGGAAAAATAGACTATATACATTTTGTGTGATAAATAAAATTATCTTAATCTTGAATTATGTATTAATAGTGGCAAGCCATGATGTTAGGCCATCTGGGTAGATATTGACAATAATTAACCCATAAAATTTCACAATAAAATTTGATATGCATAATAAAAAATTGTTAATTATAAAGATTATTAGGAATAATAGTATCACAATCACTTGATAACATAAATAACTTATATCAAACTATAGTGTCATGCAGAAAAAAGAAGAAGAAAAAAAAAAGAAAAAGGAAATCATTAAAAGAGAGAAATTCTATAAACTCAGAAAAAAGTTATTATAGATTTACTTGGACTTTTAAATTAGTGGTGTATATTATTATTGTGGAACCAAATTATGAGTAAATCTCAACTTTTAATTATAATTTATAAGAAATTTTTAAAATTTTTTAATCTAAGTTTGTTACCTAGCTTATAAAAAGTACTTCTCAAATAAATCATTAATTAATTCTATTAGCAACTCTTTATCTATGATCTCCTCTATCAATGATACATGCATATCAAAGTATAAATCCTTCTCCATAATCATTTTCTCCATAGTTTGAATAATACTTGCATAGTTTCCATAGCATTTAAAAAAAATAAAAATAATCAAGATAAGAACTTTGTAGGATTATAAAAATTATATAAGAAAATAATTTTAATCCATTTTATTTACCAAAAAAAAAATGATGAAAAATTATTTGAATTGTATTTGAAGAAATATAACAAATGATAGCTTTAATCATTATATACCAACAAAAAAAATTAGGGTAAATTACACTAACATCCCTTGAGGTTTTTGTTTAATATAGATCCCCTTCACATTTGAAAAATTACACTTACCCCCATATCAGATTATAATGACATATTTGTCCATTAGCTTTTATACATATAAAATAATAAAATAATACAGATATTTTGTTCATGTTATTTCAAGGGAAATAGCAATCATCTTTTTTGGTTTAACTCACACAAAAAATTGGATTTTTTTTTTTATTTTTCATTTTTTTATTGAATTTTTTAAGTATTTAAAGCAATTTTTTATTATATTTTTTAGACACACCTAATCTAGATATACTTAACAAATATAATATTTTATGATTTTTTTTAAATTGACCAAATATAAAAATACAAAAATTCAATACATAATCTTATTTTGTTGTATTTAATGAATTTTTTTAATAATGAAAACTTGTATATTGTAATCACGATGATAGGAAGAATAAATGGTAGGAAAAAGGACATGATGGTCATTTAGAAAATTTTAGGGCATGACATCAGCAATCCAAGGGCAGTTTGCAATGAGATTACAAACCTTAGGGAGAGGAATGTAATTTTTCAAATATGAGGGAGAGATCTGTATTAAACAGAAACCTTAGGGAGAGGAATGTAATTTTTCAAATATGAGGGAGAGATCTGTATTAAACAGAAACCTTAGGGGGTGTTAGTGTAATTTATCCAAAAAATTATATAGGTTACTCAATGAAAAAATGGTCGAATGCAACTAAAGTCATAGACATTGAATTAAATCATATGGGCTCTAAATTGATAATATAATCTAGCAAATCAACTAATAATAACAGAGAGATATCGAAAAATATATAGTATTTTCCTACCATCTTTGTATTATATTCATTAATTTCATATATCATAGGAAAGTTTTGCTCGTCTCGATCTTTTAATTAAATATGCACCAAGAAAACAAATTTGATAAGAAATTAGTTCTAAACTTTACTATTGAAAAAACAAAAATTTCAAAGAGAGAATTTAGAGATGGGATTGAAGAAATGTTATAACAAATGACAACCTTATAAAAAAAGAAAAAGAAAAAATACATAGCAATGATCTAATGCAAACTATTTTTAACAACTAAAAGAAAGAATATCAAATTATTTCCTTGGATAAAATAATGACGAAAATTAATTTTGTAAGATTTTTGTGTTGCCTCCTTCCATGCAGCCTTCATTATTTAATTATTAATACACTTCTTATTTAGAGCCAACAAAATTTTATTTATTTATTTATTTATTTATTTTTATCTTTATCACTTAGTAGATAATAACGAATAATAAAAATTATTAAGAGAATGTTAAGAATTTAAGAAAAGATAAGAAATTATAGATAAGGACATTTCATAAGATAAAAAATTCAAAATAAAAAAGGATAATATGTGATAAATGGAAAAAAAAAATATGAGTAAATCAAAAATAAAGATTTAGATATATATGTTTTTGATAGATATATAGATTAACAAATCATATCTTTATTTAAATTTTTTATAAATGAATTATTTAATCTTTATCTTTATCTATAAGTTATGAAATTAACTTTTTTAAATTAATTATTTAATTTTTATCTTTGTCTGTAGAATATAAAATTAATTTTCATAAATTATTTATCAATTTTTATATGTTTATCTATATAGATGAATTTTGAAATTCAAATCTTTATCCATAAGCAATGAAAATAATTTTCATTTTAATTAATCAAACAAATAGAAAATTGAGGAAAATAGAAAACATGAAAGACAATAAAAAAGGGTTGTCATGTAGGAAAGAGAGAGTTTTAAAATTATGAGAATTTAGAAATAAATATTTAGAGACTTTTGACAAAGCAACTACATTTGGGAAGTTATAGATAAGGACATTTCATAAGATAAAAAATTCAAAATAAAAAAGGCTAATATGTGATAGAAGGAAAAAAAAATGAGTAAATCAAAATAAAGATTTAGATATATATGTTTTTGATAGATATATAGATTAACAAATCATATCTTTATCTAAATTTTATTATTTTAATTTTTTATTAATCAATTATTTAATCTTTATCTTTATCTATAAGTTATGAAATTAACTTTTTAAAATTAATTATTTAATTTTTATCTTTATCTATAGAATACAAAATTAATTTTCATAAATTATTTATCAATTTTTATATGTTTATCTATATAGATGAATTTTGAAATTCAAATCTTTATCCATAAGCAATGAAAATAATTTTCATTTTAATTAATCAAACAAATATCAAAAATTATTTATCAATTTTTATATGTTTATCTATATAGATGAATTTTGAAATTCAAATCTTTATCCATAAGCAATGAAAATAATTTTCATTTTAATTAATCAAACAAATAGAAAATGGAGGAAAATAGAAAATATGAAAGACAATCAAAGAGGGTTGCCACGTAGGAGAGAGAGAGTTTTAAAATTATGATAATTTAGAAATAAATATTTAGAGACTTTTGACAAAACAACTACATTTGGTTATATATATAGTATAGATAGATTTGTGTTTTAGTGTCTTTGACTCTCCACTCATGTTTGAAGGAGGGAGGGTTCAAAGACTTTGGCTTTTGAGGACACAAATTAGTGGTATGGCCGAAAGTCTTACAACCATCACACCTTTGGGGCTTCCATGGTACTTCAACTTGAATCTCATATGGGTCACCATAACTAAGATTTATTTTGAAAGACTTAGGGATCTCTTTATTTGCTGGCACTTCAATACAAATTCTCGCAAACGTAAGTCTGCTTCTCTTGAAAGTTGGCTCATCCAAATAAAGAGGGGTTCCCAAGATGCTAGCTATGTAACCCAAACCCTCTTCACTTCAAAGTTCCAAAGGAACATTGTACAACTTCACCCACAATGGCACACTTGAAAATTCACACTTTGTTAGTTTTAGTCCAGGTTGCCATTTTTTAATAACAATCAATCTAGCCCCAACATAATAGGGGCCATCTTCCAAGATTGTGTCCATAGCCTCTTCACTTTTTACTTTAAAAATAAAAAAACCATTGTCAATGGAGACAACGTCCTCAAGCAAATTTCCCCAAAGTTTCTCTGCCCAAGTTTTCACATAATGGAAAGAGAATCTTTTATCAATGAAGTATCCAACCAAAGCATTTTCCCAATGAGAAAAGCCTTTTTTTGAGATCTCAATAGGGACATTGTAAATGCCATCTACTTGGTTCTCAATCTTATGGGCACCTATTTTATACTTCAATTTTGACACCTTGTTAATCTCTTCTTTAATTAAAGAGCTCCCAACTTGTAGAGGTTTACCTGATATAGCAAGTGTATCCAGACCTTCACTACCATCTTCCATATGTAGATCAACCGAATCCTCATTTCGACAAGCTCGCACGGACTTATCACTCTCTCGTTGCTTGGAACCCATTACTTCTTTCCTTTGATCAGCACTAAGTGAGCCAAATTTATTTGACAACATCATTTCGTTTGCCACCAATGGGGACACAGTGGTCGATTTTGCCCTTGCTCAACATCGATTAGCACTCTAGTTAGTGTGTTCCATGCATTAGGTGTTTGATCTTTGCTTTGGTGATTGCTCGTGAGGCTTGCATTTCCACAGTCAATGAAATTGTGTTGTACCAAGATCATAATCACACTCATTTGAGCTATCCTCCGAATCTCGTCCTCAATCCCTCTTATTTACATTTGAGGGCCCTTGCCTGATCCCACAAAATCTCCAAGTGAAAGGATTTGGGGGCCACGATAATGTAGACCGGCGGAAGTACATTAGGCATATCATCGATGATAGTTGATCCACCTGATTTACAAACTCCTTCAAAGATACCTTAGTCGAAGATTTGCTTTTTGATTTACTCTTGGCTAGTTTGCTCTTGGCTAGTTTGCCCTTCTTCAATGATAGCTTACTACCCTCTCTGTCCCTCTCATTGTCCTTCTCTTTCTCTTTCTCTTTCTCCTTAATCATCTTATGACAGCACAGTGACAAGGTTTCACTGGGGCATTTTATCGAACAGGTAAAGGGCACTTCTGTGTTGTTCCTCTCTCTGTGATGCAAACAGGGGTATTTGGCCCAGCAATTTCTTCCGATTTACACCACAATTAAACAAAACCAACAACAAATAATGTGTGTATATATAATCAGTGAAAAGTTCAAAATCCCTAGAAAGTCGAATCAGATCGAAAACCAGAATTCAGAAGCTAGAATCTAGGGTTTATACGGAAGGACTGACCTCCACGGACTCTGGATTCGAGCTCCTTGTGCTGGAATTTAGGAATTACTTTCCGGTAACGCACCTGTGAACTTGTTCGGAGAGAAGCTCACTCTTCGTCGCTATGAGTTTTCTGTCTAGCCAACGTCATTCTCTAGATTTCACATTCCTCTCCTCGCCCTTGAATTCTAGTTCACTTGGAGGACTTCGCTATTTTTTTGCGCCATGGAAGCATCAACTTCTTTTGAGGCTAACTTTCAGATTCCAGCCATATCCCGCATACCACTTTCTGTTCCATCTGGATATGAAGTCGACTTAGCGATCTCAGGATTTACAAGTTTTTTTTTTTATCTGACACCGGATCAAAAAGTCGGTTCACTTCCATTGATTTCAAGCCTTGATGGTCTAGGAAAGCTGCAATCTGTTGAAGGAATGACTATTCAAAAAGCTTTTGAATTGATGAACAGAGTCAAACCCATTCAGGATTTGGTCAAGCGTATAGTAACTAAAGCAGAGATGTGGAATGTTTTTATAAACAGTAATGAAGTTAAGGAATTGACGGCATTATGAGCAGTTCACAAATGCATTTATTTATTAATGATATTTAAAATATTGGTAATGTGAGGATAACCATCTTTTCTTGTCACCATTGGTTACCATCTTATTTGTCATCATAAGAATGTTACGAGCCTTGTGGGTTTCTGTTTTGAGCAAGACGAACAAATGTTGGGTATGAGTACATTGCAAATGGTACACTGAAGAAGTCTCTTTCAGAATCCATGGTTTAGTGGGTTTGTCACACGGAGTTCTTTTTGGGAGTGTTTAGAGTGAAATTTTGTCAAAGTATTGTACATGAAAGTCGGAGGACTTGTCGTGATCTTCACAATGATGATCTCGGATCCATGATCGGGTGATGTTTGCATTTTCGGATTAGCTCTTCTTGGCTTGAGGTAGGGATATCCTACTTCTCTCTATGAGCTTTGTCTTTAAATTTTAGCATTTGATATGTTGGGGATTGTTGGGTAATTTTGAGAAAATTTGGGCCTTTGTGTAATTTTACAAAAATTGGGGTTTTAAACATATTAAACCTATATGCATGTTTGGCATGGAGAAATGGAATTACTCTTGAAACATGGAAAATGCCCTAATTACATTGGTTAATTAATTAGTATGATTAATTGTGAGAAATGAGGAATTGAATTGGAAATGTTGAGATTGGGAAGGTATGGGATTAAAGGGTGTAGTTGGATTATTTATCGTTCACCTAATTGAAATGTTGAGATATTATCTATTTTGTGCATTTATTTTCTGTTTAGAAATAACTGCTTTGGGCTATCGGTGGAGGATAGTCTTCATTGTTGTAGGCAATGCATGATGATTAGGCAAACTAAAACTAATCAATTGGTTAAGCCATAGAGTATGACGGATAAAAGAATACATTAACGTTATGTATTGATTGAATATGTATATGACCTTTGTGTATATATATATGTTGTGTTGTGTGGGAGGAGATAGGGGATGTACTCCACGGTTTAGGGGAAGATAGGGGATGGACCTCTAAACCGGCGGTTTAGGGAAAGATAGGGGATGGACCTCTAAACCGGATATTGTTTGGGAGGAGATTGGGGATGGACTCCATAGATACAGCTCATATGCTTATCTTTGGAAGTGTGATATAGTTCTTATACTTATCAGTGGAAGTGTTGATATAACTCATATGCTTATCTGTTGATGTGTTGATATAACTCATATGCTTATCTGTTGATGTATTGATATAGCTAGTATGCTTATCTATTGTGAAATGGGGAAATGTTTAATATGAGTTACTGTCTCATATCGATTATTTGGTCAGGTTCTGAACCATGGTTATGAATTGAGAATTGAAAAAGAATGAAAAATGAAATGGAATAAGGACTTGAATGTCATGAGACTGTAATGTGTTATGAAAGAATGTAAAAGTGTTAACCATCTATCAACTGTTAATCTTTTAGTCATTGTTCATAACTGGTTTAGTATATTTTCTACTGGGCTGTGGCTCACCCTATATGGGAACATCATTTTCAGGTACAGGTAGCATGCCACCTCCAAGGACATAGCTTGGGAGGCTAGAGGCGGACAGACTTTTGTTGTCTTTCCTTGTTTTGATGTATTACATGTAGATTCAAGCCAAGGGCTTAATATGTAATTGAGTTAGTACTCTTTTTTTTTTTTTGTAACCAAGTGATAACTTGGAAAGCTGTAAGCCCTTAGGGCATTTGTTATGTTGTTAACATGTAATACTTTTTGTAATGAATTACTCTGATGAATAGAAGGATGTTGATCTTTTATATATCAATGCATGTCAATATTGTGGGTTTAATGTTATTATTTTGAGGGCGTTACACAAAAAATCAATAATAGATTAAAAAAAAAAATCTTACAGATCTGAGCTAATGAGGGCGGCGGAGGAAGATATCGGCGGAGGAGGGCGGCGGTGGAGATCGGCGAAAGAGATTGGCGGATGAGGACGGCAGTGGAGATCGACGCTGTGCTGCACTCCATAGCGGCTCTCTTCTCTCTCTCTCTCTCTCTCTCTCTCTCTCCCTCCTCCACATTTTTCTCACGACACGAAGCTCTCTCTATCGCCAAAAATGGCGATCAGAACACTGAGTGAGGGACTAAAATCGGTGAGATATAAGAGAGAGAGAGAGAGTGAGAGAGAGAGAAGAACGAGAGGCTACTGTGAGAGTGAGAGTGAGAGTGAGAGAGTTGAGACAGAGAGAAGAACGAGAGTTGAGAGAGTGAGAGTGAGAGACTAGTGACGCACGAGTTTAGGGTTTGGTTTATTATATATATAAGGGGTATAAAAGTAATTTTATTTCTGGGAAATTTGGGGTCGGGGCCGGGGCCGGGCAGGAGACAGGGATCGGGCCGGGCTTGAACATCGATCACCGCCCCCCATTCCGCCGAAACAGATCGGGGATTGATTTTCAAATACCGTCTTCTCCCCGTCGGAGGTATTTTTCGGAGAAAAACCGTTCAAATCGGGGTCAGGGTCGAGGATCCCCGTCGGACCGATTTCAAATTGCCATCCCTAGCGAAGGTTGCACTCTCTCAGCCACCTAAATAGGAAAATGTTTGTGAGCTGATAAAGGAGGATGGAAATTTCCATGACTTTCACTGTTATATTGATTATTAATATGTTTGAATTTTTATTTTTTTGTTTTAACAGTGATATGAATAGTTTAGATCATTTTAAGGGTTATGGAAATTGTATTTTGTGGAAGTCTTTATCATTACTGAACTAAATAATATTAAAAAATATTATCAACTTGCTTGGTTCCATTTTTCTAAAAACACTTTTCAAAAAATTATACTTTCTTATTTTTCGTGTTTTTTTTTACTGAATTTTTTTTAATACTTTAAGCAATTTTTTTATTTTTTATTTTTTAGACACACCTAACATAAATACACTTAAAAAAGTAAAAAAATTGTAAAAAAAATCTTTTAAAAATTCACTAAATACCAAAAATATAAAAAAAAAAATACAAGAATTCAGTACATTTTTTTGTATTTTTACGTATTTATTAATTTTTTAAAATATTTTTTCACAAATTTTTTACTTTTTAGATACATCTAAGTAAAGTGCATCTAACAAAGTAAAAAAAAAATGTTTAAAATTTTAAAAATATTCACTAAAAATAAAAAAAAACACGAAAATGAAAAAACTTAGTTTTCAAAAAACTTAAACCAAAAAACTTAAACCAAACACACTAATTAATTCTTAAACTTTATATTAAAATTCTAAATAATGTTAGGAATTATAAAAAAAAAATATAATGAAGATAATTATGAACGATTCTCTACATTTAAATTATACATATAATAAAACATCATACACTAATTAAATGATAAAAACTTTTCATAATATATTTTATAATATTTTTTTCATGATCATTAATATTATTCTAAAACTCTAATTGACACTAAACAAATTTTTAAATATAGCTCTCTAAAAATCAAATATAATATATGAAATATATTATAATTAATATCAAATCAAATTAAAATTTTTTTAATAAATTAATTGAATTTCATATTCAACGAAAGTGACACCATTGACCGCGGCGAAGGTTGCACTCTCTCGACCACCTAAATAGGAAAATGTTTGTGAGCCGATAAAGGAGGATGGGAATTTCCATGGCTATCACTGTTATATTGATTATTAGTATGTTTGAATTTTTATTTTTTTATTTTTAACAGTGATATGAATAGTTTAAATTATTTTAAGGGTTATACAAGTTGTGTTTTGTGGGAGTCTTTATCATTACTGAAGTAAATAATATTAAAAAATATTATAATTCTTAAACTTTATATTAAAATTCTAAATAATGTTAGGAATCGTAAAAAAAAATATAATGAAGATAATTATGAAAGATTCTCCACATTTAAATTATACATATAACAAAATATCATGCACTAATCAAATAATAAAAAATCTTCTTGATATATTTTATAATATGTAACGCCTCAATTTTCATACCCAAATGACAATACAATAATCATGGCGCTCTTAAAGGAAAACCAATTATACAATCTCACACTTGCATTTCTTAATGTAAATAATTCCTCATACGATAATACATTAGTTCAACAACAAGTAACTAAACAAATAAATACCCCAAAGGGTTTACAAGTTTCCAAGGCTTAAGTCTGGTTACAGAAAACGATTATTCAAATCCACACATACAAAGCCCTTGGCTTATAAATAAAATCACAGCAAATGAGAACCTTGTGCTCTCAACACACACACTTTTCCACACCCTCAATTAGGCGGATTCACCACGTCTTTTCCTGCACAAAAATCCCGTAGGGTGAGCATAAAACCCAGTAGAAAATCCTTAACAAAGTATATACATTTTATACAAGTCTCAAGAGATGAATGCATATGCCATGCCATACCATACCCTTTTGAAAATAAAACACATCTTCATCTTTTGAAAACCATCATGCTCAATGATGCCATGCAATTCCAATTGTTCAACATTTATCAAATTTATTCAAGGGGCAGTAAATACAACTCTGGTAATCCCTAAGTCCGTGTCTACAAGTAGCCTATACAAGTATTACCAATTTGTCATTTTTACCAGTATTAATTGAAAGACTTGGCACCTATAATCTGTCATTTTTACCAATATTAACTGGAAAGCTCGACACCTATCCGCGCGGTTTTCTGGTCTTTCACCAAAGACACAAAAGCCAACTTAATCAATTTTATCTACACCACCTTTTAAGACTTACCACCGTATTTATCCAAAACCATTTCATGAAAACTTATTTCTCAACATTCTTTTCTCAATGCAAAGTTTTCAAATCAAATTTCAAAACTATTCATTATCAAATGAATTGATATACCAATGCAATGACTAATAATACAATACAATATTTCTTCCACTTTCAACACTTCCATACAATATTTCCATTGTGATTAAAATTCTCATTTTTATTATTTCAAACAATTCTCATATTTCAAGTAATCTCAACAGTTTAGTCATTCGAGACTATAACAATATTTTGATCAACAATTTCAAATACTTCAACAAATCTCATATTCCATAAAACTCATCATTTATATGTATATAAATAAATAACTATCAAACATCATTTATTTTGGCCCACAAAATAAATATAATAATATCTTCAAAGATTGATAACATCTTTATTAAAAACCTCCAATTTTTCTAGGTTTTCTCACAAAAACCACTCATCTTCATTTATTGAAAGAAAATCACCCAAAAACATATCTCTTCAATCCTCGTAGTTCAAAACCTCCAATTTTTATTTTAAAAGGAATAAGAAAGTAAACTCACTTTCAAAAATCTCTCATCTTCTTGAATCAACAATTAATTTTCAAAATTAATCAAAAGATGATTTCGAAAATCATCTAGATCTTGATAAAACATATATATAACTCAAAGAAAATCCCTACCTCAAGTATTGAAGAAGAATAGAGATGAAACCCCAAAATTTACGATGTCGAAACTCGATCTCCACTGCACACAACGAAACCCTCGAAAAGTTACATAACTTTGATGAAGAACTTCGGTCTAACTCTCAACGGATTTGGAAGAGTCAAAGAGAGAAGATGACTTCTAGAGAGAGAAGCTCTAGATCTGGAAATTTTGGAGAGTTTTAGAGAGAGAGAGAGAGAGAGAGAGAGAGAACTGAAAAAGTGATATGAAATCTCCCTTTACGGACTAATATAACATGGTCTGCTCGAGCGTCGAAAGCTCCGCTCGAGCGTCAAATACACTTTCTCATTACTTTTGCAGACAGGTCAAACTTCTGGAACCAAACATTCTTCGCTCGAGCACATAAACAGCCACTCAAGCGGACAAGCAACTTCGAATGCATTTTGCATTTTAGCTTTAGGGGCACTGCCTCTTGACCCCGCCAGGGTGTTGCCCTCGGACTCGCTAAGGGACGCTGCGCCTTGGACTCCCGCGAGCTGACCGGGCAGCTCGATACCCGACATACTTAGCGAAATGGCAAAACATGAAAGAAATAACTTCTGATACAACTCTACAAGGCACAATTCGGTTTGGATTCGCATCTAAAGGTTTGGAGACCTTACTTGTTCCAAGCACACTGCTACAACCTGATACCCAAAATAAGGGAAATACAGGGAAACTAAGATACGTAACATCGTTCAAAACCATACCAACCCGAGCCCGGAATACTACAAAGAGACGGGTCAAAACCGGGATCGCTACATAATAATGTTTTCATGATTTTTAGTATTATTCTAAAACTCTAATTGACACCAAATAAATTTTTAAATACTCATTAGCCCTCTAAAAATCAAATATAATACATAAAATGTATTATAATTAATACCAAACCGAATTAAAATTCTTTTAATAAATTAATTAGATTTCATATTCAACGAAAGTGATATCCACCAATCTATCTTTACTATATATTAAGCAAAAGGAGGTTTCTAACCCACAAGTTTTGTGGGAGCTCCAATATGCCAATACTAATTTTCTAATTTTTTGTTTTTTTAAAAAAAAAATTAACCTCATCATTTATTAACATCTCTCAACCTACAAGACTTTTTAACTTCTCTCATAATTACTGCAGTACTTTTTCCAAAACAAATAATTTATATATTAAAAAAAATTTATAACAAATATAAATATCTATATCTATCTATTTATTTATATCTATCTCTAACCCACAAATTTTGTGGAAGTTCCAATACCTGAACCTTAATTTCTTAATTTTTTTGATTTTTTTTGAAAAAAAAAACTTAGCACCTATTAAATTCTTCCAAATCTTTTTAACTTCTCTAATACACACATTCTTTTTAACTTTTCACATACCTATTGCAAACAGTGAGTCTCCTTTTTATTTTCTCATTCTTGACTTCTCACTTTTATACTTTCAATTTCAGTGACCACGTATGCAAACAGTAAGTCTTCTTTTTATTTTCTCCTTCTTGATTTTTCCATTTGTTTACTGTTTTAATATTGTAGTTAGATTGCGCATAAAAATATTTGTGATTTGTCTAGCAAATAAAAAATTATAATTTGATTTTTTAATATGATTGAAGTTAGATAAATATAAACCCTCACGAAGAGAAAAATGTGATCTATCTGTACTAGATATTAAGCAAAAAGGGGTTTTTAACTCCCAATACCTGTGAGAGCTTCAATATCCCAATCTAAATTTTCTAAATTTTTTATTTTAAAAAAAAACTCAACATTTATTGATTTGGTCAAAATCCCTTGATCATCATTTATTAACTTTTTTCAATTTACATGTCTTTCCACATGCCTGCATTTATTGATTTGGTCAAAATCTCCCTGATCAGCATTTAAAATCCCCTCATACAAATAATTATAGATACAATCTGTGTATAGTTACTGCAATACCATTTTCAACTTCTCTCATACACTATGGTTAGTGATAAGATTGTTAAATTATTTTTATAAAAAATCTTAAAAAACATAATTTATATATTAAAAAAAATCTAAAACAAATATAAATATTTATCACTATCCCGTGTATAGCACGGGTGATAGGCTAGTTTCCAATTATTTAAAAAGAAGAAACTAACCCGAACGCGATCCATTATTTATTCTCCGCCGACCCTCTCTCGTCCTTTTTATCTCCATTTCATCTCTTCTTCTCTATCTCTATAATGGAATTGGTGGCCAACCTCCGCATTCTCGTCGTCCTCCTCTGTTTGGCGGCGGCGTAGCCTCCAATATCCGCCAACTTCCTCAAAACTTTCACCACCAAATATGGAGCCTTCGATGACAACAGCCTATTCGCCAAAGCCCCTGCTCTTATCGGCCCAAACGCCCTCCAAATAACCCCAGACTCAGCCTCCAATCTCATTTTCTTCACAAACCAGTCCGGAAGAGTCCTCCTCAAACAACCATTCAAGCTCCGGAAAGGTCCCAACAACAACTCCTCCTCCTCCTCAGACAAAGTTGCCTCTTTTAACTCCTCTTTCCTCATCAACATCTATCGGTTAAACAATGACTCCACCGACGAAAGACTTGCCTTCGTTCTAGTCCCCAATTTCAACCTCCTTAACAACAGTTCCGGCCAGTATTTAGGCCTCACTAACTCCTCCACCGACAGCTTAGCCTCCAACCACCTCATCGCCGTCGAGTTCGATACCTTTAAACAAGACTTCGACCTAGATGACAATCACGTTGGACTCAATATCAACAGTGTCGTATCTAAAAAAGTTGAGTCCTTGAACCAATCTAGCATCCAATTATCTCCTACTAAAGCTAAGTTTTACAACGTCTGGGTAGAGTATGATGGAGTGAAAAAAACCATACAAGTTTACATCATAGAACAACCCGAGAAAGATGGGGTGACCACTCCGAGGCCTGACTCGCTAGTCCTCGAGGCGGTTCTCGAGCTGAGAGGGGTGGTGGATCAGAACTCGTATTTTGGCTTCTCTGCATCCACTGGGAACACCATAGAGCTCAATTGTGTATTCAGATGGAATTTGACTGTGGAGTACTTTTCAGACGACAATGGTCCGTTGATCAAGATCTTACCCGGGGTTGGATTGCCAGTGGTGACGGTGGCTACAACCGTAGCGGTGGCCTATTATTACCGTCGCAAGAAGCGACCGACCAATAAATTGAGGGCATTGAAGAGCTTGCCGGGGACAACTAGGGAATTTCAATTCAAGGATTTAAAGAAGGCGACCAACAATTTTGATGAGAAGAACAAGTTGGGCCAAGGTGGTTATGGTGTGGTGTACAAAGGACTGCTTCAAAATGAGGATTTGGAGGTGGCAGTGAAGCGGTTTCTAGGGGGGATTTGAAGGATTAGGATGATTTCTTGGCCGAGCTTATGGTCATCAATCGACTCCGTCATAAACACCTTGTTCAATTGCTGGGTAAGTCCTTTTTCTCATTTTTTTGAATTTTTTTACCCATTTGATTCATCTTTTCAACATTTCTGTAACGCCCCAATTTTCATGCCCAAATTATAATACAATAATCATGGCTCTTTAAAGTAAAACTGAAAATAAATCCCACTCTTGCATTTCATGATACAAATTGTCTTCATGAGATAATACATTCACTTCAAATCAAAATAACATAAACAAATAAATACACTCATGGGTTTACAAGTTTCTAAGGCTTAGGCCTGGTTACACAAATCGATTATTCAAACCCACACAAATATAGCCCTTGGCTTACAAAACAAAGTCACACAAAATGAGAACATTGTACCCCCAACACACACACTTCCACGCCTTCAGTTAGGCGGAATCATCATATCTTTTTCTGCACAAAAATCTCGTAGGGTGAGCATAAAACCCATTTGGAAATCCTTAACAAAGTATATACATTTTATACAAGTCTCAAGAGATGAAATGCATATGCCATGCTATACCTTTTTTGAAAGAAAAACACATCATCATCTTTTGTAAACCATCATGTTCAATAATGTCGTGCAATTTTCGTTGTTCAAAACTTAAAAATTTAATTCAAGAGGCGGTAAATAAAACTCTGGTAATCCCTAGGTCGGTGTCTGCAAGTAGGTTGTACAAGTACTATCAATTTGTCATTTTTATCGGTATTAACCGGAAGACTCGACACCCATCCGCGCGGGTTTTTCGGTCTTTCACCTCGGACACTCAGACCAACTTATCAATTTCATTTACACCACCTTTCAAGACTTACCACCGTATTTATCCCAAAACCATTTCATGAAAACCCGTTTCCAAACATTACTTTCTCAATGCAAAGGTTTCAAATTCAATTTCAAAGCTTCTCATAATCAATGAATTGATATGTTAATGTATCAATTAAATGCAATGCAACATTTCTTTATTTTTCAATTCTTCCACACAATATCTCCATTGTGATCAAAATTTCCATTTCTCATTTCAATACAATTTCACAATATATATATATATATATAATCCAATTCATCCAAGGAATAACATTTTCCACTTTTTGAGCATTCTCAACAATTTAGTCATTTTAAGACTATAACAACATTTTTTAACAACAATTTCCAAAACTTCAACAATTCTCATATTCTATGAAACTCATCATTTATGTGTATATAAATAAACAATTTTCAAAACATCCAATTATTTTGGCACACAAAATAAATATAACCACATCTTCCAAGGATTTTCAACATCTCCCAAGGATTTTCAACATCTCTTAAAAACCCCCAATTTATAGGTTTTCCACCAAAACCATTCATCTGCAATTACCTGAGAAAATTTCACCAAAGACCTCTTTGTTTAATCAACATAGTCCAAAACTCTCAATTTCTAATTTTAAAAGGATCAAGAAAGTAAACCCACATTCAAAAATCACTTATCTTCTTAAATCAACAATCAATTTTTTTAAAACTAATCAAAGGATGATTTCGAAAATTATTTAGATCTTGCAAAAACATATATATAACTCAAAGAAAATCCCTACCTTAAGCTTAGAAGAGAAGATGAGCAAAACAAGGTTGAAACTCCAAAGATGTCGAAACCAACTTCTACTTGGATAAAAAAGAAACTCTTGACAAGATTTATACTTAATCTCAAAGGAGCAAGGCAAGGTGATGCTTCCAAGTGAGTAAATCTAAAGATCTTTGAGCAAAAAGTGATTTTGGAGAAGGAGAGAGTGACTCACGGCTTGGAGAGGGAAAAAGAGAAGAAAAAGTAAAGAAAAGGTTAAGTATGGGACCTATTTATAGTGCTAGGTCAAAGTAAAATGAAGTCCCTAAGGCAGCCCAAAAGATCAAGTCAAAATCTCCAAAAAGCCCAAAACTGGATTGAAATCTGGAAAAAAGTCTGCAGGGGTCGGCCCTTGCAACACAGGGGTTAACCCTATGAAGAAAAGCTGGAACACTTATGTTTGACAGCAATACAAGTGTTGACCCTTCCCAAACTGGTGTCAACACCAAATTTTAGCAAGCAATTTCAGGACAAGGGTCGACCCTTCCCAAACTGGTGTCGACTTTGTGGCCAACAACAAAAGGAAGGTGTCGACACCACCACGACCGGTGTCGACCCTAAAACAAGATTTTTAAGTTCCCAAACAACTTTTCAACGTAAACAAGGGTGAATGAGCAATCTCAACAAGTTTAAATCAATTTGTACTCCTCCAAAACTAAGATACAACAACACTAAAGATTCCCAAAATAAAATCAAGGATTCAAATACACTTCCCAAAAACTTTGAAGAAAACAAGTGCTACAACCTCTCCACCTTAGGAAATTTTGTCCCCGAAATTGCAAATCAAGCTCTAAAACATAATTGAACTATTTACAACCATGTTATTCTTACAAGTTCATCAACATGACCCGTTCTCTGGTTATCCATTCTCATCGACTCGTTACACAAGTCTCAAATAAAAAATGAAATTTACAATTTCCCAAAACATTTATGATGTTTAAATCAAGTCTGAGTTTTCAAAACCTATATAGCATATACAATGCTTCCAAAAATGATATAATATCACCAATATTCCATATTCTCAAAACATATGCAATGTTTATACTTTTCATTAACATAATCAAACACTACAAGAAAAAAACACATTTGGCGACCAAATTTATAGTCGCCAAAAATCGGTTTTTAGTTTCCCCGACTAAATTTTTTAGTCGCCGGTTTGGTCGCTGGAAGACGGTTGGGAAAGGTATTGGCAACCAAAAAACTTTTAGTCGCCAAAAAGCAAGTCTTTAGCGACCAAAACTTTGGTCGCCAATAGTCAATTATATTTTTTAAATTATACATTTACTGACCAATGTTTTAGTTGGCAATAGTCAATTATATTTTTTAAAATTATACATTTACGACCAATGTTTTAGTCGCCAATACTCAAGGAATCGGTGACCAAACATTTTAGTCGCCAAAAGCTCATTCGTGAAAAAAAAAAAAATTACACTCACTAGCTTCTCATATGCTCCTGCGGAGATTCGAACCATCAACCTCCCACACCATAAACTTATACAACACACTCTTTCCACTACGCCACTATAATACCATATGATTATATATGCAACATATATTATTTATATAGTACATAGACCCGTATTAATACAAAAGTATATATATAAAGATAATTATTTTTTATTGAACATAATTTATCTAAAAATAAATTATTTACTAGAAAAAAAAAAGAGACCACTTTTGGCGACTAAACATAATTTTAGTCGCCAATTCTATACTTTTGGGTACTAATTATTTTTAGTCATTAAAAAATTTAATTCCTGAGCTAAAATTACTACTTTTGGCTACTAAATATCTTTTTAGTCGCCCAATGCCTCACTTTTGGCTACTAAATTATTTTTAGTCCCCAAAAAGCCTCACTTTTGGCTACTAAAATTTTTTTAGTCGGTAAAAGCCTCACTTTTGGCGACCAAACATCTTTTTAGTAGCCCAATGCCTCACTTTTGGCTACTAAATTTTTTTTAGTGGCTACTAAATTTTTTTTAGTCGCCAAAAAGCCTTACTTTTGGTTGCTAAAATTTTTTTAGTCGGTAAAAGCCATATATCGGCGACCAAACAAATTTTTAGTCGCCAAAACCTATACTTTTGGCTACTAAATTTTTTTAGTCGCCAAAAATCTTTACTTTTGGCTACTAATGCTTTTTTAGTCGCTAAAAGCTATACTTTCAGCGACCAAAGGTGCTTTTTTGGTCGCCAAAGATGCTTTTTCTTGTAGTGAAAATCTCAATACATGCTTATGCATCAACAAACAAGTCCGGATATTTCTCTCAAACTCCCAATTCACGTTCCCAAGTTGCTTCCTCGACCCCGTGATGTTTCCACAATGCCTCTACTAAGGGAATTGTCTTGCCTCGCAAGACTTGGTCCCGTTTATCCAAGACTCTCACTGGTCTCTCCTCATACGAGGCATCCTCATCTACCTCTAAGTCGGTCCAATCCAACACATGCGATGGATCCGACTCATATTTCCGAAGCATACTAATATGAAACACGTCATCAACTCCGAAAAGTTGTGGTGGTAATGCCAAACAATAAGCAACCTCCCCAATTCGCTCAAGGATCTCAAAAGGGCCAATAAACTAAAGAGACAACTTCCCACTCTTTCCAAACCTTATCAAACCCCATCTAGGTGATATTTTAAGAAACACATTGTCGCTAACTTCGAAAGATAAAGGTCATCTCCTCTTATCGGCATAACTCTTTTGTCGGCTTTGGGCCGTAGCTAACCTCTTCTGAATGAGAACAACTTTCTCGGTTGTCTCTCTAACAATTTCTGGACCCAACAACGGTGCATCACTTACCTCAGCCTAATAAACCGGTGATCTACAAGGTCGGCCATACAAGGCCTCAAATGGTGCCATCCCAATGCTCGATTGAAAACTATTGTTATAGGCAAACTCCACTAAGGGCAAGTGCCTTTTCCACGAACTCGTAAAGTGAAGGACACAGCCTCGAAGCATATCCTCAAGGATCTAAATAGTACGCTTGGACTGTCCATCAGTCTGAGGATGATATGCAGTACTAAAAGTCAATTTAGTGCCCAAGGCACTCTGCAAACTCTGCCACAACCGAGCAGTGAAATGCAGATCTCTATCTGAAACAATAGTCACAAGGACCTCGTGCAACCTCACTATGTTCCTAATATACAGGTCGGCAAGATAATCTACCAAGTCACTTAGGCGTATAGGAATAAAATACACTGACTTAGTCAACTGGTGAACGACCACCCAAATGGCATCACTACCCCGTTGAGTCCTTGGAAGGCCCACAACGAAGTCCACCATAACATGTTTCCACTTCTACTCAGCTATCGGTAAGGGTCCTAACAAGCCCGCTGGCCTTTGGTGTTCGGTCTTCACTGTTGACAAGTAAGCCACTTCGATACAAACAAAGCGACATCCCGCTTCATACTCCTCTACCAAAACTGACGACTAAGATTATGATACATTTTAGTGCCTCCAGGATGTACTGCAAGGCGTGAGTGATAGAACTCCCGGAGTACTTCCTCTCTACAAGATTCTGGTATAAACAAGCGGTCTAGATAACGTACACTCAGATCCGAGTGGACGTTCAAACCTTTCTCTTCCTTCCCATTGGAAATTTTAACACGGATTAACTCCACATCTCAGTCCTTTTGTTGTGCCTTTATGACCTTACTAATCAAGGTAGGTTGAGTACTCAATGTGAACAAGGCAGCAGTCTCTCCAGACTCAACCAAATGCAAATCAAACTTGCCAATAACACCTAGCATATCCCATTCTCGAATGGCCATACTTGCCGAACTACTCACAGATTTCTGACTCAACGCATCGGCCACTACATTGGCCTTCCTCGGATGATAGTGTAACTCAAAGTCATAATCTTCCATAAATTCCATCCACCTCCATTGACGCAAATTCAAGTCTTTTTGAGAAAACAAATATTTTTAACTCTTATAATCGGAGAAAACCTCAAACTTCTCACCATACAAGTAATGTCTCCAAATTTTCAAGGAAAAAATTACCGCCGCTAATTCCAAATCATGGGTGGGGTAGTTCTTCTCATGAATTTTCAATTGTCGTGATTCGTAGGCCACAACCTTTCCCTCTTGCATCAAGACATAACCAAGTCCATCCTCCGACGCATCACAAAAGACGGTGCAATCCAAACCCCTTTTCAAAATTATCAAGACCGATGCGGTAGTCAATCTAGTCTTAAGTTCTTGGAATGATTTTTCACAAGCTTCACTCCACACAAACTTGACACCCTTCCTAGTTAATCTAGTCAAAGGTGCGGCTAGTCTAGAGAAGTCTCTTACGAAACGTCAATAATACCCCGTTAATCCCAAGAAACTTCTGATTTCAAAAATATTTTAGGGTTGTTCCCAATCCTATATGGCGTCTATATTTAAGGATTCTACAGTCACCCCCTCGCTCGACACTACATGCCCCAAAAACTTTACCTCGGTTTACCAAAACTCGTATTTCTCAAATTTGGCATACAAGCGGTGCTCTCTAAGCAAATCAAGCACTACCCGCAAGCAAGCCTCATGTTCCTCCTCGGAGGTTGAATAAATTAAGATGTTGTCCACAAAGACGACCACAAAAAGGTCTAAGTATTCTCGAAAAATTCGGTTCATCAAATCCATAAAGGAAGCCGGTGCCTTAGTCAACCCAAAAGGCATTATAAGGAATTCACAGTGGTCATAACGTGTACGAAAGGTCGTTTTCTGGATGTCCTCCTCCCGGACTCTCAACTGATGATACCCCAATCTTAAATCTATCTTTGAGAAGCAGCGAGACCTTCTAAGTTGGTCAAACAAATAATCTATTCTAGGTAGAGGATACTTGTTCTTAACGGTAACTCGATTCAACTTACAGCAATCAATACATGACCGCAATGATCCATCTTTCTTCTTTGCAAAGAGAGTCGGCGCTTCCCAAGGTGATGTACTAGGGTGAATGAAGCCCTTGTCTAAAAGCTCTTGGAGTTGAATCTTCAACTCGTGTAATTCGGTAGGTGCAAATCTATACGGAGTCATGGAAATCGATGTTGTGCCAGGCACTAAGTCAATGGAGCACTCTATCTCCCGATGGGGTGGCAAACTAGTAAGATCCTCGGGAAAAACATTCAAGTATTCACAAACTACCCTTGGCAATTCAACATGAGCCCCATCACTCTCACTATTCAAGAGAGTTGCAAGAAGGCCACTAAACTTACTCTTACTACGAGGGTCAAAGACTCGTGACAAGACCCTATCAACTCGGTTTCCCAGAAAGTAAAAACAATCACCACTCGAGGTGGAAACTGTAACTCTCTGATGATAACGATCAATCACAGCTCGGTAAGAACATAACCAGTCCATGCCTAAAATGACATCAAAACTCGACATGTCTAGCAACACTAAAGCAAACGAAAGTCGACGCCCGGTGAGTTCTATCTCACAATCATGACACCCTCAGTCTAAATCAATCATACCCCCAACAGGTGACTCTACTCTGAGCGGAGATGTTAATTGTGCCACTTCTAACTCTAATGCAGAAACAAATGCAGTAGATATAAATGAATGAGATGCACCGATGTCTATCAACACATTAGCCAAAGTGCTGCACACAACAAAAATACTTCTCACAACTGAGGATCCCGGTAACTGCTCTGGCGTGGTAACATCATACACACGCCTCTGTGGCCCCTGATGAACTTGCTCCTCTCTCGGAGTATAGGCCTGATGCACTGACTGAGCTGAAACGGCTCCCTAATTAGCTCGTGAAGCCTGAATAATGGGCACAGGTGGTTCTGAGTCTGCCTCGACCCCAATGCACCAGATGCGCCTCCCAACTATGGACAAGTCCTCTTCATGTGTCTCGGCTGACCACACTGAAAACAATTAAACCCTTGCCCCCTATTCTAGGATTGACTCTGTGATCAGTTAGGTGGAGGTGGCAGTAACATCAACTGCCCTCCTCCCTTCTGTGGGCACAAAAAAGCTTTGTGGTCCGGTTAGCCACACTTGAAACATGAAAAACCACTCGATGTACTATTTCCCAGCCCCGTACTAGGCAAAGGAAAAGTGAATCTAGACTGTTGTGGTTAGGACTGGGATGAAAAAGTGCCCCTGCTCTTTTTGTTCTTCCTATAGTCTCCTTGTGGCTTCTGACCCCTAGACCTTGAACCACGAAGTCTCTCTTCCTCAACCGGCACTGTAACCTCTACATGTGCCACCGCTTCCACGAGACGAGCATAGTTCTGAATCATGTTTCTAGCAACTTTGAACAGGATCTTGGTTCTCAATTTCTTCTCAAACTCGATACAACGGCGCTCTTCCATTGCCACCAACTCCGGTGAAAATTGGGACAGACTAGAAAAGACTGCTTTAAACTCAACCATGGACAAGTTATGTTGCTTGAGGTCCAAAAACTCTTGCCTCAATCTCTCCCTAGCAGTGGGAGGTAAGTACTTATCTTGGAAAGCAATCACAAATGCTTCCCATGTCAACTCTACGCTACCTTTGGCGTACTTCCACCATTACCCCGCATCCCTTTTTAGGTAGTAACTAGCTAGGGTCACCCTTAGTTCACTATCCTTAATTTGAAGCATCTCAAATGTCTTCATTGTTTGTTCAAGCCACTCATCTGCTTTCTTGGGCTCGGGACTACCAAGGAACTCATCCGGCTTGGCCCGCAAAAATTCTCGAGTAAGAAAACTAGCCTACCACATCTCCCGCCTCTACCACCACGGGTTTGACCTCTTCCTGACATCCTATAAAGGACAATAGAAATAATTTAGCATACTAACCCATATATGCCCACAACTTGCCTTACCTTTTTAATCACAACAATTTTATATATTTCTCTACAATATAGACATTTCAATTTCACTCCACATAAGCACTTAGTCATGTAAACACATATGGATTATCTTTTTATGATGAAATTCGTTCCACGAAAAATCAAGAATTCTTAGTAGAACCAGTATTGATCAAGTACCCTTCTAAGAAGACTTCAAGGAAGTTAACAGTCGCAAACAACATCCCAAAAGTTTAATCCCATACCCATATAATCACATAAACATGTTATCACATAGTCACAAAGTACATAACATCTTCCTATCATGCAACATGAACCCATTGTGGTAAAACAACCACTTCCCATGAGCTCCAAGTATTCAAACCCGGTAGCTCTGATACCAAGTTGTAATGCCCCAATTTTCATGCCCAAATGATAGTACAATAATCATGGCTCTTTAAAGTAAAACTAAAAATAAATCTCACTCTTGCATTTTATGATACAAATAGTCCTCATGCGATAATACATTCACTTCAAATCAAAATAACATAAACAAATAAATACCCTCATAGGTTTACAAGTTTCCCAGGCTTAGGCCCGGTTACACAAATCGGTTATTCAAACCCACACAAATATAGCCCTTGGCTTACAAAACAAAGTCACGCAAAACTTAACAATTTAATTCAAGAGGCGGTAAATACAACTCTGATAATCCCTAGATCGGTGACTGCAAGAAGACTGTACAAGTACTACCAATTTGTCATTTTTACCGGTATTAACCGGATGGCTTGACACCTATTCGCGCGGGTTTTTCGCCTTTTCACCTCGGACACTCAGGCTAACTTATCAATTTCATCTATACCACCTTTCAAGACTTACCACCGTATTTACCCCAAAATTCCCAAAAAGTAGGCCCAAAAACGGATTGAAATATGGAAAAAAGTCTGCAGGGGTCGACCTTTGCAACACAGGGGTCAACCCTATGAAGAAAAGTTAGAACACTTATGTTTGACAGCAACACAGGTGTCGACCCTTCCCAGACTGGTGTCGACACCAAATTTCAGCAAGCAATTTCAGGACAAGGGTCGACCTTTCCCAAACTGGTGTCGACCCTTGTAGCCAACAACAAAAGGAAGGTGTCGACACCACCAAGACCGGTGCCGACCCCAGAACAAGATTTTTAAGTTCTCAAACAACTTTTCAATGTAAACAAGTGTGAATGAGCAATCCCAACAAGTTTAAATCAATTTGTACTCCTCCAAAACTAAGATACAACAACACTAAAGATTCCCAAAATAAAATAAAGGATTCAAATACACTTCCCAAAAGCTTTGAAAAACACAAGTGCTACAATTTCTACTTTCGTTTCCAGTTTTTGATTCTATGTTTGATTAATGTGATGTTGAAGGGCTCAACCTATAGATAGATATAATCATGGACTCATGGTATATGGACTAGTTGTAGAGCCTTTAGGCTAGCTAATTCCTTATCATAATTTCCAAAAGACAAAAGAATTGAATGGAAATATTAAAGCATGTGTGTCTAATAACATATTTTTTTATGCAACAGGATGGTGTCACAAGAATGGAAAGTTGCTATTAGTATACGAGTACATGCCCAACGGTAGCCTTGACAAGCACCTCTTCAGTGACTCTAATAAAAATCCATTGAGCTAGAACCAACGTTCACTACAAGAAAATACATGTTTGGCGACTAAAATTGGTGACCAAACCAATTTTAGCTGCTAAAAACACCACATTGGGCGACTAAAACCCTGCTTTAGTCATCATTGACTGAACCTTTTTAGCTACTAAATTATTTTAGTCGCCATATACTATTATTGGCGACAAAATTTACCTGTAGTCGCTGTTTGTTACCAATTTTGGCTACTAAAATATGATTTTGTCGCCGTATAATTTCAGTTTGCAACTAAAACATTTTTGTCGCCAAAAAGTGCATATTTCTGATTAGATTTTTGACGACCAAAGCTGGGTTAGTCGTTGTATAATCAATATTGCCGACGAAATTTTGAATTTAGTAGCAAAAGAAGCATCTTTAGGCGACTAATTTTTTGTCGCCATTAAGGTTTTTTGGTGACAAATAGTCATTTAGTCGCTAAAGCTTCGAAATTTTTTTAGAGGGAAAATAATTAATTTTGGCGCCCAGTATATACATTACACACACACTTTTTTGTTCTCTTTTGTCTCACACACCAACATCAACATACAGAGCAGTCCATACCAAACCCGTCATTCACCACCGGCGATCATCACCATCGTAGGCCACCGGCGCTCGCCACCACGACCACTGCAAATCGGCCCCACCACTGATTACAGGTATGTGTCTGTCGTCTCTCTTCCTCTCTGTCCGGTCTGTTCTGCTAGCGGTTCTGTTTGTCGATGTCTCTCTCATCCATTCTCTCACGATGCAAGTAGGGTTTGACATGTTTTTTTCCTTTCATTTTCCATTTATTTCGTAAACAAACTTTTAGGGCTTTTTCTGATTTCATGAATGGATGTGGTTCAAATTGTGAATTGTGGATTTGGATTCTCGATTTTGGAACATCTCGGAAATGTTTGGATTGTGGATTTGGATTCTCGATTTTAGAACATTTCGGATTTGGATTCTCATTTTCCATGTTCTTTAATCGTCATTTTGCAGCTTATAATTAATAATCATATGCCTAAATTAGAGTTTCTGAAACATCTCGGAAATGTTTGTGGACATCAAATTCCAGATTGCATTTGGAAAAAGCTCCCAAATTTAATTCCAAATTGCATTTTGTTTTGACAACTGTAATTTTGTGTTTTGTGTTGTGGATTTGGGAATTCTAGGAATTAATTAGTTTTTGTGTTGAATTGTTGCTTTTTTGACTGTTTCATTGGAGTGCTTTTAAAATGATACAGAGGGAAAGTTCTGTTTCTGAAGGATTCTTTTCTCTTGAAATTAATGATTTAAATGTAAAAAATTTAAAACATGCCCTTTTTAATACTTTTAAATATAATTAATTATTTAATTGATTCAATTAAACAAAAACTCACACCTAACACTTTAGTACTAGATCCTGACATAGGAATTTATTAATTTCTTTAACCACATTCAATGGGGGTATCTATCTTTACTAGTATATGGTGTGAAAGTTCACTGGACTGTAACTTGGGTCTATAGAATCCTCAGGGTCCTAGTCCTATTATTGAGTAAAATTAGGTTTGCAACTCAATGTGTTCTTATAGTCGCCTAGCCGACACATGTACTGGGAATGCAGTTCATTAGTTTATGGGCATCTGTGTGCCCACATTGTAGCGTAAATGTACATTTCATATAAGTAGATATGGAAAGATAATGGTTTCAAATGTCTAGTGACTGGTGGAATAATGTGCTTTGTCATCAAGCATACATTGATTGCAGAGTAGTGATTGGTCTTAATCATCTTGGCTTCTTTTCACCAACTAGCACAAGGCCCTGGAATATAAAATTTATGTTAGCTTGCTAATTATTGCCACACATTTTTATGTTTCGCTAATTTGGTTGAGGTTTGATTTTTTCCCTGAGCTATTGACTCTTTCTTTACTCAGTGTGTAATGGGCAGATGGTTCCTTTTACAGTCCTTATATTTAGATTTTCTAAAGTTGTGCACTGGAATTCTGCTATTAGTCAATCAGACACACTACGAAAAACTTGAGGTTTACACTGCTGTTGTTTTCTATAGCTCAAAATAATTTCTTTAAAAGTCAGCCTCAGTTGAGAAATCTATGGCCAACACATAAGAAATTAGGATTACAAAGTGTGATTAATCAATAGCCTAAATACCCTCACATCTTTCTACTGCAAACCTTTGGAACTCCATAAAAACAATAGAGGATAATCTGGTCAATATGGCGACTAAAGAACATGGTCGTCCTTTCACTCATATTTTTTTTGAAAAAAGACGAAAACTAATCTCTCTGATCTCCTGGGATAGCTGTAGCCTTTCAACCATACCGTTGCTTCTGAAAGCACCTAACTTTACAATCTAAGTTGCACAAGAAGTTGCACTATGTTAGTGTAGAATGGGGACAATAATAGAATGGCAATGGCCAATGTAAGGCACCAAACCATATTCTAACTACATTTTTTTTTTTGTCTAGGCCCTCAATAGACTTCAGCCATCTCTACTGTAGACCAAAATGCCCTTACTGGAAGAACACGAAAGCCATCAGAAAGTAGAGAAGTCATAAAGGGGTGCTAATCTATGTAAATATATCACATTCGAGCATTCTAGCCCAAATGTACAATGTAATTAGTAGTAGTTGTTGAGTTTGAATTTTGAATTTTAGTAATTGATTATTACATTTTGTTGACTTTTTTAACTATTTGCAGTTACTAGTCTATGTACATGACATTTACATCAGTGGTCTCATTACTTTTATTTTTTGGTTAATAGTCTATTTTAAGTTAATATTATACAGCAATTACTTTATTGTAAGCAAAATGTTTCAAAACTTTAAAATTTCATTATTTTTGTTTTACCCATCTGATTTTCATAAAATTTAATTTTCGGAATGTATTTGCTGAGATCTATTCAAGGAAAGTTTATATTGAATATCAAATTTAATTTCTCTTTAAATTTGGTTACAATTATTTGTCTCCCTCTAAGATGACTTCACATAGAATTGTGAATGTATGTCACATTTGCGTGTGAATACATGCCAAGTTAGTAGTGAAATTAGCCAACTATATACAATTGACAAATAGGCAAAACATCCACTACAACAAAAGTAACCTATGGTGACAAAGAGTAGTGAAGAAAATAAATTTCGTCATTAAATAAGAATAATCCGTGACGAATTATAAAATTTTGTCACATATAATAAAACAATAAAAATAATAGGTGACGAAATTTATTTTCGTCAACAAATACTTCTTTTTAGGTGAGGAAAAATTAAGTTTTGTCACCAAAGGTTTTCCTGCTAATTTTTTTTGGTGGCGCCAAAATTTTGAGACTTTTGGTGAGAAAAAAATTTGTCACAAATTATAAAATTATTAGTGAGGAATATATTTTTGTCCCCAATAATTATATATATATATATATTTTGAGAAACTTGATTTTAAATATTTTATGACCATTTGGTGGGAAATATATTTTTGTCACTAATAATTTTTAATATTTTGAGACTTTTTAGTGAGGAAATTATTTTGTCACTAATTTTAAAGGGAAAATTTTGACATATTGGGCAGTAATGGAAAAAAATAGACTACTAACTTTTTCTTCCCCCCTTCCCTTTTTTTTTGTTTATCAGTTTTCCTCTCTCCTCTTTCTCTCTCTCTTAAATCAAAACACAAGTTAATTAGCTCTCTAAGTAATCTATGGTGACAAAAAGTAGTGAAAAAAATAAATTTTGTCACTAAATAGAAATAATCCGTGACGAATTATAAAATTTTGTCACATATAATAAAAAAGTAAAAATAATAGGTAACAAAATTTATTTTCGTCAATAAATACTTTTTTTTTAGGTGAGGAAAAATTAAATTTCGTCACCAAAGGTTTTCCCTCTAATTTTTTTGGGTGGTGCCAAATTTTAAGGCTTTTGGTGAGAAAAAAAGTTTGTCACCAATTATAAAATTATTAGTGAGGAATATATTTTCGTGACCAATAATTTTATTTTATTTTTTTGAAAATTTTGATTTTAAATATTTTGAAACTATTTGATGAAGAATATATTTTTGTTGTCAATAATTTTAACATTTTAAAATTTTTGGGGAGAAAAATATTTTATTACCAATTTTGGAGGGAGAACTTTGTGATACTAGTGGTAATTGAAAAAAAAAAAAAAAAAAAACCCTACTAATTCCCCTACCCTTTTTTTTTGGTGCTTCAGTTTTCCTTTCATTCCTTTATTGCAAAACACACGTTCTTTGCCTTCAGTCCCCCCTTCTCCTCTTTTAGCTTGTTCTCCTCCTTTAGCGCCGCCACCAACGTCACCCCATTCTCCTCTTTCAATGCTGCTACTAACGTCACCCACGTTCTCTTCTGAGCAATCATCAATGCTGTCAGCGTCGCTTATTCGATTATTTCTATTTTTCTCTTTTCAGGTATGGGCCCTCTCTCTCTCTCTCACTCAATTTCTCTGTTTTTCAATTTTTGTTTTCCCTAATTTTCAAAACTTATTTCATTGGTTTCCCTAATTTTGAAAAATATTGAGACACACAGTGTCCCATCATTTCAAGAAAATGTAGTTTTGACGACGAGGTCATTTTTTTTGTAGTAAAAGCCATATTTTTCGCAACACAAGGATCAATTTCGTTGGTAAAGGTTAGCCTTTAATGACATTATTTCCATCCATTGCTAAAAGTCCAAACCATTCACTTGGTGCCAAAAACCAAGATGTGCGACAAAAGCGAATTAGTTTTAGCGAGGATTTTATAGTTTTGGCGACGCATTATGTGTCGCTGTTAGTCTCCTTGTATTGGGAACAATGACCACGCATTGGCAAAAATTTTTCTTTTAGCGACAAAATAAATTTGTGTTGCTGAAAGTCAGCCACTTTTGTAGATAATGCAACTACTTCGTTTTGATGTGTTTTAAAAATTAAAAAAAAAAAATTGAAAAAAAAAGAGAAAAAAACCCCAAATCTTTATAAAATAAATAAATAAACATATCAGTGTAAACCCTCTAGCTCCCAACTCTCCCTCTCTTGATCAAAAAAACTCCCCCTCTCTCTCTCTCTCTCTCTCTCTCTCTCTCTCTTCCCTTCTCACAGTAGCAATACGGTTTCCTGTAGGTCTGTTTCTCAATCGCATAGGCAAACCCTCCTCCATTGTTGTTGCGACCTTCCGCCGTTGTATGCTTCCAGTTCTGTCGACTGTCTTATTCCAATGTGATTTTATTGTCTCTGTTCTCTATCACTGTCTCATTCTGCCTCTGTTTCTTATCTTTCTTTTACTCATTTTCAAAACCCTGCCTAAAAGTGACTACCTCGCTTCGATCATCTGAGAGAAAATTCGTCTATGAAGAGAGTTCACTCACATTCCTCTTCTTCTTCTTCTCTATAGAGAGAACGATTTGTTTTCTGTAAAAAAATCTCACTTTAAAAATGGAGAGAAAACAGGGATTCTTTTCTGCTTTGAAAGAAGTAGTGCGAGGCTTATCGCCGGCGAGGTCGCGAGCCAAGAGCCCTGCGCGAACCAGGTCGCCAATGTCGGGTCTGCTTCGTCGGAGGTAGCACCACTGCCTCCACCCTCTGGCTAATCGGAGCCTTAGATCGGGAGATCCGGAAGCTTAAGGCCCGTCATGGAGGGTTCAGATCCGAATGGAGGCAAAATCAGGGATTCGAAGCGCGGCTTAGGGTTAGGGCAGTGGATGAAGAGGCAGCTTTCGAGGACTCGGCTTCGAATGCTTACAAGCGGTCTGATCTGAGATTGTTGCTCGATGTTTTGGGTGCTCCTCTCTCCCCTGTGCAAGTTGGCACCAATGACCCTTAGCCTCACCTCTGCATCAAGGACACTCCGATTATATGTCTCTCTTTCTCACACACACACACATTGTCTCTTACATGTTTTTCGAGTTCTGTTTTGGGTATACTCTCTCTCTCTCTCTCTCTCTCTCTCTCTCTTCTAACATTTGACTATATGGGTAGTAGACTTCAAGGAAATTATAATGTTATTCAATTTCATGAGTTATCTCCATGAAATTTTCTTTTTTCCTCCTTAGATTGCACCATATGGTTTTGGGTAATTTAGATTAGCTCGTAAAAATGATTAATTTTCAAAAGATGGATCACTTCCATTGTTTGATGCTTTTAGCTTGACTCGAAGCAGGGGCAACAAGGTTTAAGGTCTTACAATTGTAAAACATAACACCATAGGTTTGAAAATAGGCATTTGAAGGGCATAATCATGAAATTGCCATGGAAATGCTTAGGAATCAATAAGAACACATTAGCAAGGATAAAAGTAACTTGTAAAAAGCTAGCTGAGAGAGTTCAGTTAATCAATCTGAATTCATTCAATTAATTGCCAAATTCTGATGATACAACATTCCTATCAAAAATAAAACAAAATCTTCAACCTTTTGATGATTTGTAGTCAAATTAATAGAGATATAACAGAAAACTACCACATTTGAATTCTTTTCTGATTCACTAGCTGTTGAAAGTACTTATCCATATATAATTATACTATACCTGAAAGCCACCATTTACTTTATGGTTGAGGTTGCCCATACATATCACTCTTACATATGTTTGACTAACATTGGTCTCACTTTGGATTGGAAGAACCATATCAACCATAGATAGCACCACCAGTACTCATCACTTTGAGTGGCCATCCTCCATGTATGGCTCGAGAAATCCTATGAACTGCAAGAATACATAGATACATTACAATAGATTTAAAAAAAAAAAAAAATAGAACCAACTTACTATTAAAATAAATATGCAAATCTTGATCCTTACTGCTTAGACATACTTCTAAACAGCCTAGTTCTACTGCTCACCCAGGTGCTGCTGCTCTGTAGCTTATTTTTTTGGTCCAGCAACCCAGTTCTGTTGTCCTACAGCCCAGGTATGCTGCCCTGCAGCCTCCAACTCTACATTTCAATTTTGCAATTCCTAGGTCTCCTTCTATGCCTCCAACTCTACAGTCTAGTGTTGCCGTTCCACAACCTAGTTCCCTTTTGCCACAACCTAGTCCATTTTTTCAAGCTACTTCTATCCCTCTGCAACCTACTTCTTCAGACCATCTGATCTTGTTGTCTCCCCTAATCTTTCTATACCTATACAGTCCATTTCTATACAACTTCCTTTCCAGCCTTCATCTCCTCCTACCAACACTCATCCTATGATCACTCGATCTAAAGTTTCTTTTTTCTGTCATCAAGTCTTCTTCTCCTCACATTCTGTCTAATCAATGGTTTGCATCATTCAAACCTTTCCGAAAGATCAAAAGTTAAGCATCTTACCTGATGCCTTGGCACCTATAGCTTCTTGATAGACATCAGTCGCAAATAAGATCTCTGATGGCCTATCTACTCCCACAAATTCCGATATTTTAACATAACTGTTTGTTTCTTTCTTGTTCCTGCACATAATAGTAGTGAATGATGATCTACCTAGAATGAAATAGTAATATAATAGCTTTTTAAAACAAAGAAATGCATTCAAGGAGTGTAATATACCCCACTATGGTATCGAAAAATCCACACAAGTATTTTCTTTCATATTGCCAAATATGAGCCTTTGTGCCAATCTGCTACTGTTGGAATATATGTAACCTGAGAAAAGAGAAGCAAGAGTTGACAGATAGTAACTTGCACAAACAGCCATGGGAAAATTAATTTAGTGCATGTCGAGGGAAATCAAAGTCACATAATCAAACCACCAAATCAATAAAGCAACAACAAATGACCACAAGTCTTGCAAGATAATTGAAATCAAAGTCACATAATCAAACCACCAAATAAATATTACCCTTAATTTTTTGTCAAACTTCCTTGTCTATGGCATCACTACCAACTTTGTCTCTCTAGTTTTTTTTTCTTTTTCTTTTTTTTTTTTTCGTTTTTCTTCCCTTTCTTCTTCCCTTTCTTCTTCCCTTTCTTGTCCCATGGTCTGTCCTATATCATTCCTCTCCCTCCTCTCATATAACACCTACACAGCGCTTGCCCTTAAGGATTAATTTATTTACAGTGATTTTTTTCAGTACTAATTTAAGTTGTCTATTGTTAATTGTTAGTAATTGCTTTCTTGTCCCTTGTTCCTAACATGAAGTTTTTTTTTTTATTCTTGCAATCTTTTGTTATCAAATTTGTTATCCATGTTGCTTATCATCAAGGATCACTTCAACTCTTTGAAGTTTCGGATTGTTATATGCATTTCTACTAAATTGGTTTATAAAATAAATTATTTAAATATGAGTTTAGATGTAATTGCTAATATATTAATGATTTCCTTGTTTATTTTCTTTGCATATTAGTTTTTAATGATGTTTGGAGGCATGCTTGCAAATCAAGATCAAGTGTTGAATTTTTTTTTTTCTTTCTGAACTGATATTTAGTTCTAGTTGTAATCCAAGATCTAGTGTTGATTTTTTGTGTGGACTCCACGTTAATTCATTTTGGGATTTGCTATGATAGTTCTTTTTTTTGTTATACTTCATGGATTATTATTAAATTTGTTTGATGGATATATTTTGATTTATAATATAAATTGCTTATTGAATTTTTTGTGTGGATTGGTGTATAACAACTGGTTGATTTCTTAGTACATTTAAAAGGCAATTAGGATATGAGCAGGGATATTTGTGAAATAATAATTTAAATTGAAATATAAAATATGGGACAAGTTTAGTGATGAATTTTTTCGTCATTTGTATTTGTTATTACGACAAAGTAGTTATTTGTCGCTAATAAATATTTTTTATGATAATTTATTGCAGTTTATATATGGAAATTTTCATTGATTTTGTTGTTTGGTGACTAAACATTTCATCACCCATGTTTGACTTTTGAAGACGAAAAATTTCGTCAACTTTACATCTTACTGTGACTAAATTATTTCTTCATCAATGATCAACATGCGTGACAAATTTATTCGTCAACTAAAGTTATAAATGTGGTACTGAATAACTATTTGGTGACAAAAATGAGGATTTTTGGTGACAAAATGTTGTTTTATTGGTGACAAGAAGTTTCATCACTGAAGTAATTTCATTGGTGACGAAATTAAAAAGGCCTTCGAGGGCCGAAAATTGAGAGCAGCCCCCGAACCATTGTGGGGATGGCACAGGTAGCTTCCTCGTGTGAAATAGGACTTGTGGTGACAGACGGGACGTAATTAGCACGTGTACGTTGGGAGTTGGCGTGGAAAACGCCATAAACTTAGTCGAAAAAAGGCCTTCGAGGGCCAAAAATTGAGAGCAGCCCCCGAACCACTGCGGAGATGGCACGGGTAGCTTCCTCATGTGAAATAGGACCTGTGGGAATAGACGGGATGTAATTAGCACGTGTATGTTTGGAGTTGGCGTGAAAAAGGCCAAAAACTTAGCTGAAAAAAGGACTTCGGGGCCGAAAATTGAGAGTTGCCCCCGAACCACTGCGAGGATGGCACGGGTAGCTTCCTCATGTCAAATAGGACCTGTGGGGACAGACGGTATATAATTAGCACGTGTACGTTGGGAGTTGGCGTGAAAAAGGCTAAAAACTTAGCCGAAAAAGGCTTTCGAGGGCCGAAAATTGAGAGCAGCCCCCGAACCACTGCGGGGATGGCACGGGTAGCTTCCTCGTGTGAAATAGGACTTGTGGGGACAAACAGGACGTAATTAGCACGTGTACGTTGGGAGTTGGCGTGGAAACTGCCATAAACTTAGTCGAAAAAAGGCCTTCGAGGGTCGGAAATTATAACCAGCCCCCGAACCACTGCGGGGATGGCACGGGTAGCTTCCTCGTGTGAAATAGGACCTATGGGGACAAATGGGACGTAATTAGCACGTGTACGTTGGGAGTTGGCGTGAAAAAGGCCAAAAACTTAGTCGAAAAAAGGCCTGCGAGGGCCGAAAATTGAGAGCAGCCCCCCAACCATTGTAGGGATGGCACGGGTAGCTTCCTCGTGTGAAATAGGACCTGTGGGGTCAGAAGGGACATAATTATCACGTATACGTTGGGAGTTGGCGTGAAAAACGTATAAAGCTTATAAAAATATATTAAATGGAAATCTTATTGTCAAATGGTTTAATGTTCTTTGGGTAGTTTACAACCATACGCTCGACAAAAAATAGAAGGCCCAAACACCTTTGGTATAGCATCAGCATGATTCAATACGACTTCGAAAGGGGAGAGAGATATGAGAGTGTTGTTGGTACCTTTACACCACCAAGATTCATGGCCTCATCAGCCCTTCCCTATACAACAAAATATCCTCCAGCAGTTCTCTTGATGATGTCTCCATGTCTCCTTAGTTGCTGTGAGTAGCAATAAGTTAGAATGAATATTATCAGAGCCACTTGTACACACCATATAATATAGCATTTGTACTCACCAGATATTCTGCTAATTATCCACTACTTATTTACGGACAAGATTTCAAGGCTCAAAGTAATCCTAACAAACAATTACATCTTATAATTTTTATCCCCAGTAGTTTCTTACTGGATTTATGATTTATAAAGAGGTATGGTGAATGAGAAGACAAAAAGATTTATTCAAGTCAGCAATTGTTCATGCCAACAGGTTAGGTGACGACATTGGCCTGATTGCTTTAGTTGTAGAAGACTAAATTTCATTCTTAATGCAAATTTTGAGAACACATGCAATTCCAAATTATTCATGTTTAAACAAATCCTCTAGAATTTTTTAAAAGAATATTAAAGCTTACAAATATATATGTTCTATAAGCATCTGTATATATGTACATTTATGAACAAAATATATATATGTTTACACATTAGACTAAACTTGAGTTGGGGTGGACTTGGGAATTTATTTGCACTTTAAATACAATTTAAAGTTTAAAGAAACTATTTTGAAATTCCTAAATTCAAATAATATTTACATACAATGTTAATTACAATTGACATCCTTGCAATTTGTGTTTTGTAGCTGGCTATAACTTTTTGTTTACAATGGAACTAATGGGTGTAATTTTTGTTGTGTAGATGGCTTTTGGCATTGACATGTGGATCTTCTATTTTTTTGCCCGGAAGATAATTCAGACTTATGCAAAGTTGGGAAGCTTTTTGTCGCCCTAGACTTTTTGTGTGGACTGTGGATGCATCGAATATATAATTGTTGGTGGGGTACATAGTATTTTGGGAGCTTGTATTAAATGCTCTGGTGGTATAGAGTCAATGAACCGTGGAATTTGGATGCATCATACATATAATTTCTGGTGGGGTACATAGTATTTTTGGAGCTTGTATTAATGGCTCTAGTATTAATTAATATAGATTACCTTTTGTCGTAGTACATATTACCATAGTAATTTGTACCTTGTCAAATGGTCATTACAATGCATAGTATAGTAAAAATGTTGTGTATAGAGGACATTGTTTTGGTAACGTATTTGGAATGTATGACGTTATTATTTGTAATTGGAATATATATAGTTGGTTCGTATATAAGTCTACATTATTATTTGTAGTTGGAATATATATAGCAGGTGTTATTATTTGTTTCATGGTTGTAAGTGAAACATACATTACGGAATAGGTGATAATATATATATATATAGGTTGTATACATATTACAGGTTGTGGCGGATACATACAGGTTCGGACGAAATTTAGTAAAATGAAACAAACAAAACAATAATATAAAATGACGCTTTTGGTGACAAAACAATAGGTAGCCAAAAAGAAATAAATCTTTTGGCGACTAAATATTTAGTAGCCAAAACAACTCGAAAACAGTTTTGGCGACAAAATGTTTAGTAGCTAAAACTCACAAGACTTTGGCGACTAAATAGTAGCCAAAACAACTGAAAAATAGTTTTGGCGACTAAATGTTTAGTAGCTAAAACTCGCAAGACTTTTGGCGACTATCCTTTTTTAGTCGCCAAAACATAACAAAAGAATCATGGCCGACTAAACATGTAGTAGCTGAAGTTGCACTATTGGCGACTAACAATTTCGTCGCCGTAGATATTTTAATTTTTGGCGACAAAAACTTTAGTAGCTAAATATGTGAATTTAACGAATTAATGTACCGTTTGGGCGACTAATATGTTAGTCGCTAATGTCAGTTATCAATGACTAACACTATTTTCGTCGCTAATACTTGTTATTTTTGCCTACTAAAACGTTAGTCGGTATTTTGTACTCCTTTTCGCTACTAAATGTTTTTTAGTCGCTAATTCCTTCGGCGACTATGTATCCCCGACAAATCTAGCGACCAAATTATTTAGTCAGCAAAGTGTTTCGGCGACTAAAATCAATACTTTTGGCGACTAATTTTTTAGTCGCCAAAAATGTATTTTCTTGTAGTGGTTACAACATCATCTCCAGGGTGGCCTCCGCCGTGCACTACCTCCATAACAAATACGAGAAGAGGGCTGTTCACCGTGACCTCAAGGCCAACAACATCATGCTTGACTCCAACTTAAATGCCCGCCTTGGTGACTTCGGCCTTGCACGCGCCCTTGACACCGAGAAGACCTCGTACAAAGAAGCTAAGGGCGTGTCAGGCACGATGGGCTACATTGCACTTGAATGCTTCCACATGGGGAAGGCAACAGAGCAATGTGACATCTATGCATTTGGTGCAGTCTTGTTGGAAGTGCTCTGTGGGCTAAGGCCTGGAACTGAGGTTGGTGGATTTCAATTCTTGGTGGATTGGGTTTGGCATTTGCACCGCGAAGGGCGGTCATTGGATGCTGTGGATAAGAGGTTAGGGAAGGACTATGTGGTTGAGGAAGCTGAGAGAGTGTTACTTTTAGGCTTGGCGTGTTCGCATTCAATTGCTAGTGAAAGGCCTCAAACACAAGCAATTGTTCAAATCATATCAGGTTCAGTGGCAGTGCCTCATGTGCCGCCATTCAAGCCTGCTTTCATGTGGTCGTCGATGCCGATGGGATTGGAAGATATTAGCCAGGCCACCACCACCATGACGGACACAAGGTTCTTTTCTATTTCGACGTCCAACTTCGGTACAGGGTTGACTTTGTTGGAAAATTCGAAAGTGGATGAAATTGAACTCCATCTAGCTAAAAGGGATATGAACCAAGAGACATGATCATTCTAAAGATTACAAGTACTTCTATAAATACCATCCTATCCCATGAAATTTATGTTGAATATAGAAATTAGAGTATATTTTATAATTTTGAATATTTTATTATATTAATTTGTAATAAGAGGTACTTTGGGATGATCTAAATAAGTGTATTTTTTTTACTTTTTATGAAATATGAGTTGCATATGGGTTGGGTTTGAAGCGATGTAGTTGAGGGGTGATATGACTTAAATAAGATAATGGTATTTAAATAAGATAGTAATTTTTTGATTTTTTTTAAGTTATGACAAATAAGGTCTAAGAGTACATATTTTATAATTAATGTTATAAAATTTTATAATAAAAATATACCAATTTATAATAAGATGCATGGTACACAACTTATTATAACATTTTCCATAAAGACTTCTTCTGCTTGGACACCGAATCAATCACAAGATTTGATCTCATCAAAAGGTGTTGACAAACTATGTGGTGTTTTGACAATTTGGTAAAAAATTGATTTTTTTTATTTTTTATTTTTTGACTTTCTTGCTTTAAAAAAGTTGATTTTTTGTGATTTTTTTGTGTAAAAAAAGCTAAAATGGCAAAAAAGATGACTTTTTACTGCCTTCCTAAATGCCCCTATGAGCTTCCTCCTTCCCTTCCTGTCTCCGTTTTCTCTAATTATTGGGTAAATTATAAACACACCTTCTGAGGTTTACTTAAATTATAAATTACTCTTTGTAGTTTTAAAAATTACATTATGCCCCCTATGGTTTCTAATTTCGTAACAAATAGGTCATTTTATTAATAAATCATCAAGTTAATTAACAGTTTTTAATAATGTTAAAATTACATTTTAATTAATAATTCAGATAATTTTATTATTGTATAGGTGAACAGTTAGAAATTTCACTTTTTCAATTAATTCTGTTAAATAAAAAATTCTGACAGGAAAGTATTTGTAATTTTTCAAACCACAAGAGACAATTCGTATTTTAAGTAAAGTTCAAGAAGTGTATTTGTAATTTACTCCCAATTATTTGATCTAGACAATGTCCTATCAATTATTGTGATGTTTCTTATGAATTTTTTTTCTTTTTTTTTTGTTTTAATTTATTCTTTTTCAATGAAACCATATTAATAAAAAAAAATGTTGACATAGCACGTGCATAAATTTTTGAAAAAATTACAAATAGATAAAAAGAATGCAAAATAATTATAAATTGATAGAAAATCAAACATAATTACACTGGAATGATAAAAAATGTTTAGAGCGAGAATATTTATGAAATTGTTATTCCCCTTCTTTCTTTTCTTTCATCTTTTTTTCTTTTCACTTTGCAAACCCTGTAGCCTTGTCAGCCAACTCATTCCATACCCTCATCGGTGCACTAGCTACCCCTTTTCCATTCTTCCTACTGTCCGCCGGCTCTCTACCCTTCTCCGTTGTGCTCAGCCTTCATTTGACCTCTCCACTATACCCCTATTGCCCTAACTCATGTGTGACCTCTTCCTCTCTGTATTTAAAAAAAAAAAAATGATATACGAGAAAATTTTGAAAAAATAAACAATTTAAATTAATAAGACCCACGATGGAACTATGGATAAAAATAACATCTTCGAGTCCAAATTATAGATTAGAAGGAAGTTGGGTCCTAAATTTGTAACTGTTGGCTACATATTTTGTAAAAAGCTAATTACAATTCAACACGTGGCAGAGTAGGGGCTATATGGGAAAAATGTTTAAGTCTTCGATCATGATCGTACACGTGGCAATTAATATTAGTTATTACGTGGTCTGAGTAGCATTGGATCAGCAAAGAGATGCAAGGTGACGTGGCTTCAACGATTACTCACATTCAAATTCAAATATAAGAGGGAAGCCTAACTGCAAGTAATGGCGTAGTGGAGCTAATCTTGGGGCAACATGATCAGCGATTATGGAGGAGCAGTTCGACGGTTGGAAATGTAGTTTGATGGTCATCTTGGGGTAGTATAAATAGCAGAGAAGGCCCCAGAAAAAAGGACCCAGACTCAGATGCAAAAACCAGTCTTACTTTACTTATTTTCTTTTCCAGTTTTACATTTCCAGTCTTACATTTCCTGTTCTTTAAATTCTTGTTCTTTACATTACCTGTACTTTAAATTCCTGCACCGCACTTCATTCATAGGAGTAGTTTCAAGTAGATTGTTGCTGTAAACCTCTACGAGGCTGAGTTTGGATCATTGTAAGTTTTTCATCTTAATGAAATACTTCAGTTGTTCGTCATTTGATTGTTATTTTGCTTAAATTCTCCTAAATCAAGCCACCAGTAAAAAGTCCTCTTCATTGAGGCTGAAAGAACTGCAACACAATCGTCTGATAATTGGTTGGCAATTAAAATTCTGTAAGGACTGATTAATCCTTGCTGGTACGCTCGCAATTACAAATATAACCTTCAAAAGCCAAAAAGCCAACATATATTTTTGGCACGCCCGGTGGGACTCATATAAATGGCTAGTCGTAGGAGACAAGGAGAAAATGAATGCTTGGAAGAAGGCGTAGAAGGCGAGGTAGAGATACCTAATATAGGGGATAATGTGATAACACATCCTGTGGAAACTCCTATTTTATCAGAACCTATGGTCGAACAGACCAGTACTTCGGAACAAGAACCACATGTTCATAGTATTGGACAAAACCAAGGAATTGGACCATCCACTGTTCCATCTACTCAACCAACAAATCCATAGGATGGCCTAGTAGATGCCATGGGACAGCAATTAATGAACACGATGGAAAGGTGGGCAACATCCTTTTTGGATCGAATGAATAACCACCAACCAACAAATGCAAGACACATGGAGGAAGTAAATGTCCCTCAACAAAGATTGGCTAGAGATAAACAGCCTATGCAAGTTAATGGACATTCTAATAGTCAAACCAGTAATCAGAATTGTGAAAGACCATCACCTCAGTCTTGGTACAAACCCATTTCGAGGCCTATAACAGGCCAAAATGCCTCAATGTTTAACAGTGAAGCCATGCAAGTTGGTGGATCTGGCCCAGTACAAGAAAATGGCATAAGAATGGTTCAAAATCCCATGTTCGAAGCCATACCTGGCACTAAGGGGTACACTAATCCCTTATTCAAATTTATACCCGGGGGGTTAGAAGGTTTTCCTGCAAATGGAAGGGACACAACACCTGTTCCAGCACCTTTTGCAAGTCCCTTCGCAGGACAGGCCCAAAGGGGTTACCCACCCCCCCAACAGCAACCTGCACCACAGGGACAACCAGTCCCAAATGTACTACCCTATGGACCAAGAGGACCACAAGTACAAGTTTGTCCACCAAATCCTGTGTTCGTCCCTCCAGTAGTGGTTTAACATGCACAAAATATGGTCCTTAGGGACCAAATTGCTGATATTGTTAGGGAGATGTGTGGACCAATGGCTCGGGGGGTCCAGACTCCTGTGTACAGGAAACCACACCCAGAATGGGTGGACAGGGTACATGAATACCCAAGAGGTTTCAAGATACCAGATTTTGCCCTTTTTTATGGAAATGGGAATCAATCAACAGTGGAGCATATTGCTAGGTTTGCTGCTCAATGCGGCGAATTCACTAATAATGACTATATGAAATTGAGATTATTCCCAAATTCTCTAACTGGGGGAGCATTTGTATGGTACATCAACTTTACACCTGGCTCCATCCAAACTTGGCAACAAATGAAAGAGGCATTTCATGCCCAATTCTTCCAATCGGAGCCAGAGATTTCCATGGCAGACTTGGCAAGATTGAGTCAAAGGCCTAAAGAGAAGGCTACTCAATTTATTGCCAGATTTAAAAGGGCTCGAAATAAATGTAGAGTCATTCTGCCAGAGCCAGAATTCGTAAGAGTGGCTCAAAACGGCTTAGAATTCAGGCTTCGAAAGAAGCTTGACTCAACTGAATTCAGAGACCTGGTGGAACTAACCTATAAGGTGTCTAGGTATGAAGCATTATTAGAGGAGGAACAAAATCGAAATAATGCATCATACAAGACATACTATAGAGATTCTAACTATGAGATTGATGTAGCAGAGATTGTGGGGAAAGATCCTGTGATCTATGAGGCATTAGTTCATAAGGACACAACAATTGACCAGCAGTTTAAAAAGAAAGACTTTCATAAGAAATACTCTTTTGATTTAACCAAGGCAGATGACATTTTTGATCATTTGCTTGCAGCCAACTTCCTTAAGTTACCAAAAGGAGTAAAACTTCCATCTCTAGATGAACTTAAAGGAAAAGTATATTGTAAATGGCATAACTCTTGGTTTCACTCGACTAAAAACTGCATTGTTTTTCGAGACAGGATCCAAGAACAAATTCGGAAAAGAAGTTTGAAATTCCCAGTCAAAGCAGAAAAGGCCATGGGGATCGATAGTAATCAATTTTCAGAAGTTGGAGAAAGTGCAGCCAATGTTGTTGTACCAAACTTCTAGAATTTATCTCTGCAGGAATTGTAAGAGGTCAATGTGCAGATGCATGTTGCCAACCAGACAACTACCAAGAAGGGCACTGGAAGTCTACCAACTTTTGGACAAGGTTTCTCACGCCAAAGGGAAGATTCTAATGAAGAAGCACTGGCTGATAATTCCTTAGAGGCAGCTGTAATGCAAAGGATGTGTCCCAGGTGCAGACTGAGTTATAAGTGGTTGAAAGGCCTTCCAGTTGATGGGAAGCAATATTACAGGGATCTGCAGAGGCGTCCTAAACCAACCAATACTTATAATAAAAGGCCGTATTCAGCTAGTTTTAGGCAGCAGCCATTAGTGGTTGAGCCTGCAGCCGACAGATTGCATTCTGAAGGCAAGAGGCCTTTATATGAGCCCAGGCCACCTAATTACTACAGAGTGAAGAGTAGTCATTTTGAAAGGAGATTGAAGAAAGGTTCAGTTCATGGGGTCAAAGCCAGAGATTGGCCCCCTAGACCAAGTTCACGCAGGGCAAAAAGTGGCCATCTTCATCGAAGGCCTGAATCAGGTCTAAGGCATGAAGTCAGAACCAAGCAATTGCCTTCACAGCCAGCTTCGAAGATGGCTTCGAAGGAGGAAAGGAACAGTTCAACCTCTGGGTCAGTAAGTTCATGGGTACCTGGAGTTCCAGTTTGGTTTGTGATACAGAACAAACCTAGGGAAATACCCACCCAGAGGGATGTTGGAAACCAAGGCAGGATGATCAAGCCTCCTTTGGCAGCCCCAAACAATTGGGTATTGCTTAAACACCCAAAGACGAAGGAACCAGACATGGTCCCAGTCATTTCGAGATCACAAAGGAGAAAGATTCAGCGCAGGTACACTCAGTACCAAAAAGATATGAAAGAAAGTGGAGAGAGTTCCTCATTGGTCCAGATCGAAGGAAAGAAGAATCCAAAGTCAGACCATACCTCGAAACCAACTCTCTAAAGCAAGATGGATTGCAGTAAAAAACAACTGGCCAAGGTTCATTCTGAACTAAGAGCCAGAGAGAAGTCTAGTTTAGCAGGATTGGAGAAAACTCTGATGGAGAGTGATAGCGAGATAGAGGAAGAAATTGGCATAGGCCAAAAGAAAGAAATGGTAGAGGAAGAAATGTTCGAAGCCTTTATGGCTGAGCAAACATTTTTGGTTGAAGAGCCAGTTGAGGAAAACCATTCGAAGGAGTCTATTAGCAATGCAATACCAGAATGCAGCATGGAGGATGCCTCTGAGGTAACTGATCAAGGTAATCAAGAGGGGAAACAGGTACAGCCAGCCATCCAGTTTGGCTCGTTTCCTCCAGTATCAATAAATATGGTACATATACTACCTCATGAGTTCCAAGCTGAAGATGAAGACCAAGATGGTCAAGGAATTGATCCAATTCCAATCTCTAGTGGAGACTCACAAGTAAGTATGGTACAAGATAATTCTGGGATGGTCGCCCCAATGGAAACTGAATATGAGAGTGAGGAAGAGGTGAGCATTAACCTCTCATATCCTTTTGAGTATCCCTCAAACTCTATGACACAACATGTTAAGCCTTTGTATATCAAGGCTTTCTTCGATGGGATACAATTGAACTGAGTCCTGATAGATAATGGAGCAGCAGTTAACCTACTGCCGAAATCTTCCTTGAAGAAACTAGGGAAAAGGAACCCCAGGTTGATTCCAACTAGCACAACCATTGCTGGCTTCGCTGGAGACAAACAGATGGCTCAGGGAATTCTGCCCATCAACCTGAGTGTGGCAACTAGGGACTGCATGACAGCATTCTTCGTGATCGACAGCAATGCTAAGTACAATGCTTTACTTGGTAGAGATTGGATCCACACTAACAAATGTGTGCTTTCCTCTTTGCATCAGAAACTGATGATGGCCTTGGGAAATGGAGAGACAGAGGAAATTGATGCAGATCCTCAACCCTTCATAGCCTGTGCAGACTTTGCAGAGGCCAAATTGTATATTGAGGGAGTAACACCACTCAGTATACTAAAGGAACCTGATGGCTCAGCCGAAGTGACGGCTGATGAGGAAGTGACACACCTGAAGCACTTAGTCCAGGAGAGTGCTGATGAAGAAGTTATCGTTAAGGATGACAATGATGCCTGGTTGTAGGCAAAGAGATGAAGTGCAAGGAGCCAAGTATTTGGCTCTAATTAAATTCTCAACTTTGGATGTAAAGTCAATAGTCCAGAATGTACAAGAGCAAGAGAAAGAGGCCATGATAATTGGTTGTAACCCGCAACAGGTTAGAGTTTTAGGCTTTGACAAATACTGTGCATTGAACATTGAAACAAAAGTCCAGGAGATACAGGAAGAAGAAGCCTTATAGACAGACTTTGTCTATGAGGAGGAGGGCAAAGATGTTGAAGCTAAGAACCTGAGAACAGAACAAAGCAAGAAGATTGTTTCGAGGCTAGAAGGAATCAAAGAAGAAGCTCTAGTAAGTTCTCAGGCTCAAGATCCCTTAGAAGAAATAAATTTAGGGGAAGGTTCTATACAACAGCCTACCTATATAAGTGCTTGTTTGAATGCTCTGGACAAGGACCAGTTGTTGGTTATTCTGAAGAAATATAAAGATTGTTTTGCATGGTCTTATAATGAACTACCAGGATTGGATAGGTCATTGGTAGAACATAGGCTCCCTATGAAGCCTAATTTCAAGCCATACAAGCAAAAACCAAGAAGAATGAGTCCAAAGGTGATTCAGAAAGTTAAGGAAGAGATTCTTAGACTACTTAAGGCAGGCTTTATTAGGACAGCCAGTTATGTTGAATGGTTATCTAATATTGTGCCTGTAGTTAAGAAAAATGGTAAAATGAGGGTATGAATCGACTTCAGAAACTTAAATCTAGTAACTCCAAAAGATGAGTACCCCATGCCTGTAGTAGATTTGCTGGTAGACAGTTTAGCAAGGCATCAAATTTTGTCAATGATAGATGGGCACTCTGGTTACAACCAAATTTGCATTGTAGAGGAGGATGTTCACAAGACTGCATTCAGATGTCTTGGGAATATTGACACCTTCGAATGGGTTAAAATGCCATTTGGTCTGAAGAATGTTGGGGCTACATATCAGAGGGCTATGAACACTATCTTTCATGACCTCATTGGAGGGTATTTAGAATGTTATATTGATGACATTATAGTTAAATCCCAATTCATGGAGGAACATCTGTTTCACTTAGAAACAGCCTTTGAAAGAATGAGAAAATTTAAATTGAAACTCAATCCTCTTAAGTGTGCTTTTGGTGTATCATCTGGGAACTTCTTGGGCTATGTAGTGCACGAGAAGGGAATACAGATTGACCAGAATAAAGCCAAAGCCATCATTGAAGCCAAACCCCCATCAAGTAAGAAAGAATTACAAAAGTTCCTTAGACAGGTTAATTTTCTTCGAAAATTCATTTCTAACACTGCAGAGAAAACTAAAGTATTTTCTTCCTTATTAAGGCTAAAAGATGAGGAGGAATTTGTGTGGACAGCAGAACATCAAATTGCTTTCAAAGGTATCAAAGCCTACTTGGCCAACCCTCCAGTGCTGATGCCACCAAAGGGTGATAAGCCCTTAAAGTTATACATAGCTGCAGCAGAAGATTCATTGGGAGCTTTCTTAACTCAAGACAATGAAGAAGGCAAGGAGCAAGCTGTTTATTACCTTAGTAGGTTTTTAAATTCTTGCAAATGTAAATACTCAGCTGTAGAAAAGCTATGTCTTGCTTTGTATTTTGTTATAATGAAATTAAGATACTATCTTTTACCTACAACTGTCTTGGTAATTGCAACCACAGATTTGGTTAAGTACATGTTATCTAGAATTGGCAAATAGATCTTAGCCTTATCAGAATTTCATTTAGAATATGTTCCCCAAAAGCCAGTAAAAGGCCAAGTTTTAGCCAATTTTTTGGCAAACCAACCATCTCAAACAGAAAACCAAGAGATAATGGAACTTGGTACAGCTAGTGTTGAGCCATGGCAAATGTGGTTTGATGGATCAAAAGCTAATGCTTAACTGGAATTGGTATTGTGATTAGGTCACCACAAGGAGTAGAAACCACGCATGGTTTCATAGTGAATGAAGCTACTTGTTCCAATAACCAAGCTGAATATGAAGCCTTAATAATGGGGCTGGAAATTCTTATTGGATTACAAGTTCATGCAGTTGACATATTTGGAGATTCTCAATTGGTGATTAACCAAGTGAAAGGGATTTTCAAATGTCAAAGTATAAGCATTTTGCTACACTATGTTGTTGCATTACATCTGCTTTCTCAATTTCAAATAGCTAATGTAACTCATATTCCAAGATTCTTAAATAATAGAGCTAATGATGTAGTCCAGAAAGCTTTGAATTTCAAGAGAAGGGATAATGCCCAAATAGACATAAGCCAAACAACATATCAGAAATTAATACCACCTTTGAATAAAAGGGGTGTGGTCTTGGAAGTCAATCATAATGACTTACAAGACCAAGATTGGAGGCATCCAATAATGCAATACTTGGTTGGCTCATCTTCGAAGGCCAGCAGGAAAGTTAAATTGCAATCTATGCAATATATAATGTATGGTAATGCTCTCTACAAAAGAGGGGGAGATGGTTTATTGCTAGAATTTTTAGGCCCAAAAAAAGCATTAATAGCTATGGCTGAGGTTCATGAAGGCATCTGTGGTGCTCATCAGCCTGGTGTGAAAATGAGATGGTTGCTTCGAAGGCATTCTTATTATTGGCCAACTATCCTTAAAGATTGTATAGAATATGCAAAGGGTTGCCAGGCATGTCAAAAGCATGGCACAGTAAGGCATGTGCCCATAACCGACCTGCATGCAGTAGTGAAACCTTGGCCATTCAGAGGATGGGCCATGGATATGATAGGGAAAATACACCCACCCTCTTTGAAGCATCATTGTTTCATTTTAGTGGCCACTGATTACTTCACTAAATGGGTAGAAGCTAAGCCATACAAAGCTGTAGATCAGACTGAGGTCATTGGATTCATCAAAGATTTAATTCATAGATTTGGCATCCCACAAACTATAACTGTTGACAATGGGACTGTGTTTGATGGGAAACTAGTAAAGTCTTTTGTGGCAGAGTTTGGAATTAGCCTTGTTAATTCCACCCCATACTATGCACAAGCCAATGGTCAAGCTGAATCATCCAATAAGTCCTTGAAAAAAGGAATACAAAAGGTTGTGGAAGACAATCCTAGGGGTTGGCATAATCTATTCTTGGATGTGTTATGGGCTTATAGAACTTCCCCAAGGTCAAGCACAGGAGTCACTCCTTATGCCTTAGTATATGGACATGATGTAGTGTTACCTGTGGAGATTAATGTTAAATCTTTGAGGATAAGATGCCAAGATCAGTTAGGTCCTGAGCAGTACCATCAAAGTATGTGCCTGGAGTTAGAAAGCATGGATGAAGCTAGAATTCTGACATTAAATAGCATTCTTTTTCAAAAGAAGAAAGCAGCCAAAAACTATAATAAGAAGGTCAAACACATTGGCTTCGATGAAGGTGATTTGGTATGAAAGACAATACTCCCAATAGGAATTAAGAGCCATAAGTTTGGCAAATGGTCACCTAACTGGGAAAGACCATATCAAGTCCACAGAGTCTTGCCTTTTTGAGCATACCATTTGAGAAATCTGAATGGTTATGTACATCCCAAAAAGATTAATGGCAGATATTTGAAGCCTTATTTTCCAACCATTTGGGAAACACAAGGAATAAAATAAACACTAAGCAAAGAACACAAGACTGCTTAAATGATAGACAAAAATTTGTTTTTTCATAAAGAGTTAAGTACATTTTGCCACAAATTGGCCCAAAAATCATTACAATGTCTTAATTGTTCTTTTACAATAGATTTCCTACTACTAAATGATGAAAACAGTTGAATAGTTGCAGTCATTTCTTCCTTTCGATCGGCCAATCCTTGGTTGGTAATTTGCAGTTTAGTATCAGTTCGGATTAAAGCCTGGTTCACTGCAGATAGCTCCTCCTCAAGTTGAGCTTTCTTCTCCAGCAGCTGAATTCGAAACTGGGAGACAGAGGAATGTTGTTCCTTTAGCTCTGAGACTTTAGTGTGCACTTTGGAAACAAAACTCTGGACTTTAGCCAATTTCTCCTCCGCAGCCTTGGCAGCATGGCATATGCTGATGTAGAAATCGATAGTAGTTATTGCCTAGAATAGATGACTTGAGACATTCATGCCAGATTGCTCAGCAACTCTGCAGCACTTAAGGAACCCATTTTTTATTATTGGCCTTTGTAGAGCCTCAAAAGGGATCCTCGAAAAAAAGAGTAATAGTTCCAGGCGAGTGTCTAAGTCTAGTGTAGGTGCAAAAGGCTTGCTACTGGAGGAAGAGGAGCTTTCAAGAATCTCTAACAAGGAGTCAGCCAAGGCCAATGGCTTAGCTTCATCATTGACTGTTGGAGAGGTAGAGGGTATGTCGAAGAGATTGGCTAGTCCTGCTTCGAAGATATCCACCTCATCCGTAGACATGAGGGGCGCAGAGAGAGTTGTGGTGGAAGGCACATAGAACTGCATAGGGATAGGAGAAATGGGTGGAGCATTTTTGGCAGTATCTATGGTCCTAGCCACTAATGAATCAAGGGAAGAAGGGCTGGAGCAAGGCAGAGGTAATGAACCATGGGATAGAGGACTGCCAGCACCCTCTGTAGAGGAATCAACTGCCATCAGAGATGGAGTAGCAGTTGGAATTTCTTTGGAAGGAAAAGGAAGAGCAGGGCCTGAAGAAAATTGAAGAAGGTCAAGGGTCAAATGGGGAAGATATGAAGTCAAACCAAAAGAGAGAGATCTAGGAATGCTTGGTCTCAGGAAGGGTATAGAGAATGTAGGCCTGGAAACTGAGAATATTACTTGGATGGGTCTCACATCTTGCACTTGGTCAGCTTCAACCGAAACCGAAGGAGTCCTTACTAAAAGAATAGCCTCAGTAGCCGTTGCTGCAAAAGAAAAGTACGAATGTAATGTCAAGTCTCAATATTAAAATTTGACAAGGGAAAACGGTAGAGGCTTGAGAGAAGTTACTTGTTTCAGAAGTGGTAGGAGCAGTTAGAGAGCTTCGAAGGGAATAATGTTCAGCAATATATTGCCTTCTTGCAGCTTCTCTCTGGATTGCATCAGCAGCAGCAGCTTCATCTCTTAAGAAGTGCTGCTACCGTCTCTTCTCAGCTTTCTCAAAGACAATGATGGCCTTGGAATGTTCTTGTTCCACTGCCTTAGCAGCTGCCTCAAAAATAGGGTATGTAACAAAGTCAGAAGGAGAGACAGTCATCTTCCTTTTTTTTTTTTTTCCTTTGAACTGGTATTGCATGTGCCCTAATTTTTCTCTCTCCAATCTGGGGGTTGGATTCTTCATAACCAAGCTCCTCTTCTACTGCTTTGGTAGTTGTTTCAGGAGTAGGATCTTGAACCAAGACAGAAGAAGGGACGGTCACTCTTTCCTTTCTTTTCAAGGGTGACTCCTGCTCTTGAGTTGTTTCTTCTTCTTCTTCTTCTTCTTCTTCTTCTTCTTCTTCTGCTTGAACCGCAGATTCTTCCATTTCAAGCTCAAGTAGAAGTCTCATTTTCTTTTGTTGCCATTTTAGAGCTTGAGTCTTCTGAGGAGAATCTCCCTGTGAGACATCCACACCACCTTTACAGAAGAAGAACTAAAGATAAGGCTAAAAGCATTATAAAGAAGGCAAAAGAAGAAGAGATGAGGGTATATACCTTTCTTCGAGGCAGCCCGAGTAACTCTAGGAGGAGCTGAGGCAGCAGAGGCAGACTGTGTGGTAGCAGATGCAGGAACTGAAGTAGAAGAGGTAACAACTTCAACTCCTTTGGGTTTGGGCACATCCAACACCAGTAGTAGGTCTTGGGGAGAAATGGCCAGGTACACTTCCATGTTGGTCACCCACCAGTTTTGGTACCTCATCAAAACTTTACCTCGAGGAAGGAAGGGGATATACTCGAAATCGATTAAGTCCTGTATAAACTTAAAAGTGGCCTCTTCTAGTCTGGACCTTCGAACTTTCAGATCCCTGGTGGTAAGACTCATATTTGTGTTGCTGCAGAGCGATATTGGGACCCCTTGTGAGAATCCAAATTGTCTAGCAAATTGAGCAGGACAATAGGGCTTAGCAATACATTTGTAAGCTCTAGGGTTCATGGTCCCAATAAATAATTCTCTTGGGAGTAAGATAGAAGCCCATATGTCTTTGTGAGCAGGTGCTGCACAGAGCCTGTCACTTAGGAAATTCTGCAACCAAGATGGGCCAATGGTAATGGGTTTGAAGGGATAGAAGTTGTAAGAAAGAGGGGAAGCTGGCAGTTGGTGAAAGAAAGAAAAATAAAAAGCAAAGGTAGAAGGGTAAAGTGAAGCATTGGCTAACCTCAGGCCGTGAGTAAGGGGGTTCGGCTTAAAAAATTTAAGGCATTTAGATTGAAGCTCAGCAAAATAAGCAAAAAGCCAAAGTTGAAGTATCCAAAATGGACCTCCTTGGTTAGCATCTAAGGGTTTCTCACAGAAAAGAGAACATGCCCTGTATACATGACCTAGAACATACGGGGCTAAGGCAATCTTTTTCTGTAGAACAAGAGCTTTGGCAAGAGGAGCAAATTCGGGCATAATTCTTTGAGAAGAAGTGCAAAAAAGGAATTTGCAAAGCCAATATAGTAAAAAAGAAAAGAATTCCCTATCAGTTACAGGTCCCTTCCTTCTATTCTCAGCCTTGACAAAATCACTGAAGGATGAGTTAAGGGAAGGGAGGGAAAAGGGAACTGGTAAGTCAGGGTAATCTGGTCCAATGGGAGTACCAATGGGAGATAATCCTAATAGGTGGCAGATATCTAGAACAGTAGGGGCCATCATCCCACATCTGAATTGGAAAAAATTAAAAGCAGAATTCCAGAAACAAAGAGCAGCAGGAATTAGAAAAGGGTCTTTTGAGATGGTGAACTTGGATAATCGAAGGGCATCTAGAAGGCAGAGCTCTTGAAGGTCCAAGGTCCTAGCAGGGACAATCCGGTCGTACCATTCTTGCCATTCCTGTCTCACCGTGGGCCAGCATCGATGAGGACGGTTCATCCTCCAGTTTCCCCAGTCAAGACCACCTTCATAAAGGAGATAGTGGTCTTCAAGACGTGGATATAATGCTGGAAGCTCAGTACGAATCTCCTTGAAGATGGGCCCAAGCACATAGTCCTATTGCTCATGACGTCGAGGGATAAAGATGCACCCATCGATGGCGCTTTTCTCACCGGCTTTATACTTCTCACATTCCGCTTCAATGATCTTTTTTAGGGTTACAGACGGGCTCGCGCGCTCTACAACTGGTACTTTCAATGAAGAAGAAGCCATTAGAGCTCTCTCAAGAGGACGAAGCTGGAAAATGGAGTAGAAAGAAATGGAAGATCGGTAGAGATAAGAGGGTTGTGTGTTGAGCGAGCAAGGGGTTTCAGAACACGAAATAAAGGGGGTTTTAAAAGCCTTTGTGTCTGAGATTATATCGCGTAATTCGTTAAGTGCTAAAAGTACAAATAAGAAGGGTTTCCTTCAATATTGATACTTTTGGAGGGAAAAAAACATAGGCCAGATGTTGACACCGGCTTCAAAGTAAAGTGTTTTGGCTTCGAAGTCAGATTTTGGTACCAAACACATCCCAGATGTTGACACCAGCTTTGAAGTAAAGTGTTTGGCTTCGAAGCTAGATTTTGGTACCAAACACATCCCAGATGTTGACACCAGCTTCGAAGTAAAGTGTTTTGGCTTCGAAGCTAGATTTTGGTACCAAGCACATCCCAAATGCTGACGCGAGACTCAAAGTAAAGTGTTTGAGCTTCGAAGCCAGATTTTGACGCCAAAAAATCAAATAGGGACGGCTTCGAAACACACTGCATATTTAAAGATGCAAGAATACTCAAGTATTTGTTTACTTCAGAAGGATTAAAGACCTGTCTTAGGTTTCTTAATGAAAATGGTATCCTTCGAAGTTAAACTTAAGACGCCTTAAGGATGTGAATTGTTGTTCGAAACATCAAAACCAATAGTTGGTTTGTATATGTACAGAAAGGATTGTCTTTTCGAACTAAAACAGTACAGCCCTAGAAGCACTTTCCATACTTTTGGAAGCACGAACTGTTGTTCGAGGCAATAATGGTCAATTCAGAACTGATTGATCACACTAATCGTGATCATGTGTTGGTTATAATTAAAACAAGCTTTCAGGGTAAGATTGTTAAATTCGGAGCATTGATTCTAAGTAAAAATCAGCCAGAACTGTCAACTTTTATTCCATAAATTGGAAAAGTTCATGTTGGTTTCTTTAGTGTTTCATTTGAAACAATTGAGTCTAGATTTGAAGGATGAGATTGTTCAGTTTGAAGCCCTGAATTTGCTTTAAAGACAAATGGAGGCAAGATCAAACAATGCCCAACAAAGAAAAAGTCTTTGTTGTATTAAAGAAAAAAAAATTACATCAAATGGCCCTATTTGGGTACAAACTCAAGCTCGTAAAAATAGGGAATGGAATAAATAACAAGATCATGAAATTTAGTCCAACAATGATCAATGAATTTTTGTTCTTTCTTTATTCTATCTTCTATTTCTTCTAACATTAGCTGCATGAGTTGATGTGCTCTCACTTCGTAAAAGAGCTTCTCAGCCTTCATTTCGAATGTTGTTTCCCTCAATCCTTGTTCCAAGTCATCTATATCCAAGTCATCCCAGAATGCAGAATCTTTATTTTTGAAATCATCGAATTCTTCAATAAAGTTCTCTGCTTCGTACTGGGCATGAACTCGAAGGGACGAGAGTTGATCTAAAGATTGTGTGGTGGCCATGGAGGTTCGATGCCAGTGGAGGAGCAACAGAAGTTGGTCCAAAAACATGTAGAGCTCTGCTTGAGCAAGGGGATTGAGGATATGACTTCAGGTCAAAATGTCACAAGCCCATTGAAGGTTCTTGAGAGGGACTTTTTCCTCAAGAACATTGAAGGGCAAGTGAGAAAAAGTCGCAAGCAGAAGTTGAGCTTGCTTCCGCTCAGCTGGAGTGGGGAAAGGCGGAGGCTTATAAGGTGAAAAGACCTTATCTGCAGAGAGGGCAAACCTCAGTCTCTCTATCCAACAAAGGTTTGGCGGAGGATGAGGTGTGGATGCTTCTATTTTAGGAGGTAGAGAATGTGTGGATTCTTCTATTTCAGGAGGTAGAGCAAGGGTAGAAGAAACAAGGGCATTAATATAATCGAGCCAATCAGAAGAACAAATCTTCGCTTTCTGGGCTAAGAATGATGGATTGTACCCTTGTGCCTCTTCTAGGCGTCGGGCGGCATGTACTATCCTTGTAGGCATGGAAGATGTGTACCATGCTACAAGCAGATTCTCCTCCAAACTACGTTGATGGTCAATAGGCACGTAGGGGTAGACCACTGAGTTTCGAGCATAAGAAGGAAACTCTAAAGGGTCAGTGAACTCAACAAAATGATGGTTGATTCTTTCCCTCAAATCCATGTGTCTCGTGTGTTGACGGCAATTTTGTCCAACCAGAAACCCCAGAAGAGGAAGAAGTTACAGCTTTATCCCATGCAGAGGGTTGTGAAGAAGAGTTTCCCAAGTCCATATTTGCAACTTGCCGATTCAAAGGTTTGAGAGCAGTTTGTTCGAAGTATAAGGGCGAATCAGAGGAAGAATTTCTTATACCTATATTTGTAAGTTTCTGAATCGAAGGATTAAGGGCAATGTGTTCGTAATCCAAAGGTCAATAATTTGCAAAGGCATCCATGACCTGAATATGGAAAGGTGGGTAAAGGTATCTAATTAATGCATGGAGATTCTTTTGAGAAGGAACATCATCATCATATGACTCTTCGTGTGCTCGATCAATGGAAGAGAAGATTGATTCATCCATAGAAAATGTATCAGCCTGTTCGAATACTAAGATGGTGGGAAGAGGAGTTTAATGCAAGTGATAAATGACAATTGCATTTCTAGAAGAATGCAAAAGCCCATGCACGTTCTAAGACATGGGAAAAGGGGCCTGATCCACTAATATCACCAAGTATTGGCTATATTAGTGCGGGGGGTAATGTTGGCTACATATTTTGTAAAAAGCCAATTACAATTCAACACGTGGCAGAGTAGGGGCTATATAGGAAAAATGTTTAAGTCTTCGATCATGATCGTACACGTGGCAGTTAATATTGGTTATTACGTAGTCTGAGTAGCATTGGATCAGCAAAGAGATGCAAGGTGACGTGGCTTCAACGGTTACTCACATTCAAATTCAAATATAGGAGGGAAGCCTAACTACAAGTAGTGGCGTAGTGGAGCTAATCTTGGGGCAACATGATCAGCGATTATAGAGGAGCAATTCGACGGTTAGAAATGCAGTTCGATGGTCATCCTGAGGTAGTATAAATAGCAGAGAAGGCCCCAGAAAAAAGGACCCAGACTCAGATGCAAAAACTAGTCTTACTTTACTTATTTTCTTTTCCAATTTTACATTTCCAGTCTTACATTTCCTGTTCTTTAAATTCCTGTTCTTTACATTTCCTGTACTTTAAATTCTTGCACCGCACTTCATTCATAGGAGTAGTTTCAAGTAGATTGTTGCTGTAAACCTCTACGAGGCTGAGTTTGGATCATTGTAAGTTTTTCATCTTAATGAAATACTTCAGTTGTTCGTCATTTGATTGTTATTTTGCTTAAATTTTCCTAAATCAAGCCACTAGTAAAAAGTCCTCTTCATTGAGGCTGAAAGAACTGCAACACAATCGTCTGATAATTGGTTGGCAATTAAAATTCTGTAAGGACTGATTGATCATTGCTGGCACGCTCGCAATTACAAATATAACCTTCGAAAGCCAAAAAGCCAACAGTAACATTACTTGTAGCACCCAATAATTTATAGGGAAATTACAAATCAGTGGTAAGATAAAATTTTAAAAAAAAATTATAATGTCATGAAAAAATTTATCACTTCAATTATTAACATTGATAAATTTTATCATTGAATTACAATTTATTTTAAAAACTTACACTAAATTAATAATTTTTTCATAATTTATGTCAATGAAAATTTCATTTCTTGGGGATACAAACATAAGAAAGGAAGTGAGATCCACAATTTTATATTAGATTATTAAAAGACATGAATATTTGTAACTGGTTAGGAATTTGATGACATGGTGCACCTGAAAAAGCTAAACAGTGTGTTTGGTTTCAATTTTTTGAATTTAATATTTTAGAAATTAGGTTTTATATATTTTGTGTTTTTTTGTTTTCAGTGAATATTTTTAAAATTTTGAGTAAATTTTTTACTTTTTTAAATGTACCTTACTTAGATGCATCTAAATAGTAAAATATTTGTAAAAAATTATTTTAAAATTTTAATAAATACACAAAAATATGAAAAATGTAATGAATTTTCATATATTTTTTTTTATATTTTTGGTATTTAGTGAATTTTGTAAAGATTTTTTTCACAAATATTATAATTGATAAGTGTATTTATGTCAAGTGTGTCTAAAAATTAAAAATATATATACTTTATAAATTAAAAAAATTCAATAAAAACAAAATAAATAAAATAAAAAATACGAAAAAAAATAAAATTTTTGCCAAAGTAAATTCTAGAAATGAAACCAATCCCAACCATGTAAAAATGCAAGTTCCAAGCAATCAGGGGTGGAGGGAAGAAGGGTCCAGGGGGTCACGTGCCCCCCCTGAGTTTTGGAATTATTTTTTTTTTGGCAAACATAAAGAAAATATTTTAAATATAAAAATTTATAAAAATATTATTTAAAGTGAAATTTCAATAATATTTTTAAAATTATAAGAACAATAATAATTGTTTTGATTGAAAATAAAGAGACTACGATATTATTACCTGTGAAAATTCCAATGTAATGGTGATGTCTATCATTATTGACATGCAAATATAATTAATCTCAATGAAAATATAGAATTTATTGAATTGTTAGTTACATTTGACATATAGGGTTCATCCTCCATGTTTTTCTTTACTATTAGTTGGTGATATCACATGTCAATGATGACGTGGTATGACTATTATATTGAATTTTTACACATATTTTGTATAAAAAATTACTTTATCATTATATAATTTATTTTAAAATTTTATATCTATGACTTTTTTTAATATTGTCCATGATACACTAATTACAAATAACATTCACTTTGTTTGATTTGAATTTTCTAAAAACACTTTTCAGAAAATTCTACTTTTTTGTTTTTCATATTTTTTTTTGTTTTTACTGTATTTTTTTAATGTTTTAAGTAATTTTTTAAATTTTTAGACACACCTAACATAAATACACTTAAAAAGTATAATTTTTGCGAAAAAAATCTTTAAAAAATTCACTAAATACCAAAAATATAAGAAAAATATAAAAAATCTGTACATCTTTCTTATTTTTATGTATCTATTAATTTTTAAAAATAATTTTTCAGAATTTTTTTTTTAGATACATATAAGTAAGATGCATCTAAAAAAGTAAAAAAATGCTTAAAATTTTAAAAATATTCACTAAAAACAAAAAAAAAATACAAAAAATTAAAAAAACTCATTTTTCAAAAAAACTAATTCAAAAAACTCAAACTAAACACACCGATTATTATTTTTTTAATCTTTCTTGAAGTCAAAAATATTTTTAATGTTATAATTAATAAGTGACCTCTCTAATTTAATTTCTTGGCACTCAATGACACTCAAGATCAACGGGCCTATTTGTACTTGTAAAAACCAACCCCGTTTCTATCTCTGTCTCTCTGGTAATTTTTAATTGTTGAAAGAGAGGAAATCAATCCCCGCGTGCGTCAAAGACGACTCCATCGATTTATTGCTGTTGGAAAAAAGGATTTTTTAGTGATTTTAATGTAAAATTAAAGTAGGTCCTAACCATTGGTTGAGGTGAGATTAAATGGGTTTAGATCATTTGTAATAAAGTCTTTACACCACAAAAAAAATGACTAAAAATCATTAAGAATTAAATGAGAAATTGTCTCATAAAGTTGGCCTCATGAATGAGGTATTGAGAATTGTGTATAACTAACAATCCCACATTGATTGTAGGGGAAAGCTTTGATGGACATTTAAACCTCAAGATTTGATAAGGGTATAAGCCCTTTGGGGCATCCAAATTTTCCAAAGGAATAGAGCTATGGATGCTTCAAGAATAGGCTTGGGTCAAGACTATGGTCCAAGTTGGTTATGGCAAAATTGCCACACGCGCGCACCAAGCCGAGTCCGGGGCCGGGGCGGTGGGTCGTGGATCTTGGGACTTGGGACTTGGGACTTGGGCTTCAGGCTTGCTGAAATGAGTTAGGTTTGGACTGGGTCAGATTGGTGGTCCACCAACCAAATTGAATCCCCATCAATTGTGTGCATTACTCTAGGAGTAATGGGCATTAGTTGCCAGCTTTTATGGTTAGATTTACTCATCTATCCCACATTGTATATAAAAGGAGGCCTATCTCCATTGGGTTCAACAGAGAAATTTTGCTCTCAGATTATTGTCAAGTGAGTCTCCTCTTATAATTTTCTTTCTGTGTGAGAGAGTGCTACCATTATCAGTTCGCTAAAGCTAACAGAAGATGCTTCTGCGTTAACCGGTCTAAACCGTTGTATCTTGGGAGACAGAAGTCGGCGTACCTTTAGCACCCATGGTGAGGTGGCTAATTTATTTTAAGGACACTATGGTATCACAAAGGCTTTGGTTTACTTCCTTTTACTAGTTTTTATTTTATTCGCCAGTTCATTGAGGATATTCCACATTGGCCGAAACATGTGCCCGCTATCTGTATTCATTGTGATAGCCAATCGGCAATTAGACGGGCACAAAGTCATATGTATAATGGAAAGTTTAGACATATCAGTTGTAGACATAATTCCATATGACAACTACTCTCTAATGGAGTTGTTTCTCTAGACTATGTGAAGTCTAAGGACAACATTGCGGATCCGCTAACTAAAGGGTTAACTCGAGAGTTAGTAAAAACGTCGTCACGAGGAATAGGATTAAGGCCTTTAGTAATGTTACCGAAACAAAAAAACTCAACCTAGTTAACTGAAGATCCCAAGATTTAGGTTCAAAGGGACAACCTAATTTCGTGTAATTGGGGAGTCACTGAAGAGGTAAATCCTCTTGCCCATTCCTTTGTACAATGATACCCTGTAAGGATAGAAGGTTAAGCTAATGCTTTTAATGACCTAAGTGATATGAATAAATCAACTGTGGTATAATGAGATACCTTATAGAGGTCACATATGTGAGTGCGAAGTGGGGCCGCTTCTTTAAGAATTGGTAGGCCGAATTCTTTAAATACACTCATTGAACCAGGCTAGTGTTCTAGGTGTCACGACCCAAACCCGTCCCTAAGGGTTTAACATCGTAATCGACCAGTAACACGTGGTTACCTAAGCCCTGCTTAACAGTAATGACAGTAATACAAAGTAAGGGGTTGACGAAAGCCAAACAGTAAATAAATAATGTCCAATGAGCTATGAAAATCTGAATAAAAAAATAAAAAAAAACTTTCCTAAACACATTTACATCCATAGCCAAAGCACATATACATGCGTCATATCCACATAACATACGGGTTAGGGATCCAATCCCCTCACCCTAACTGTACAGTCAAAAAAACTTAAACAGTCAATACAAAACAGAGACAAAAAGGATAAGTCTGGAGCACCCCAAAACAGCCTTGGCTTAGCTGGACTCAGAACCTTGAAATGAGGCACAGTGGCCGACTCGACAAAAACATAGCTTAGCTTGACACCCCTAGCTTCGGTCCGGTGCTTGGACACCTACATATAAATATAACAGTGAGCTAAAGCCCAGTGAATAAAAAATGCATAAAGAGATTAAGAATGTATGTCCTTTCAGTAATTAAACAGTCATTTTGCATCAGTAATTCAGTTATCCAATCAAAGGCTTATGTTTTATGCCATATCAGTCGGTCAGAAAATATAGCAGTCATACATGGTACATCCAGTAGCTAAACAGTATAGTGGGTCTTAAAAGACCGAACAGTCAAATGATGGCCATCGTAGTTCCAAAGATTGAACCGATTGAAATCTCTATAACTTGATGGCGATACTTGAATGAGGTTGCTATGGATGTTACGAGTACAGTTCATAAAATAGGACAACATTCATTCAGTAAACAGTATCTTTTCAGAAAACAGTACAGTTAACCATTCAAAAAAAATTTGCAATTGAACATATCTTTACAACATTATTACTCACAGAGCACTAGGCTAGTGACAGGTTAGAGAGCGTTCTCAGATGCCAACCCTACACAGTTACAGAACAAACACACACTAAGTTACACACTTGGGATTAATAACTTAGCCCCTATCTTGACTTGGTGTGGTTCTAAAACATTATCCTCATTAAGATGCCTTAAACATGGCCTAGGATTGCTAGGATGGGATCAGGATGCAAAAGTTACACTTTAAAATACTTTTCAAAATTTGCTGAAATAGGGGTCCACGCTCGAACGTGTCTTTTCCTGCTCGAGCGGACATGCAGACAAAGGAGCTCTACTCGAGCGTGAATTCCTTCGCTCGAGCGCGCTACAAACTCATGAAAAGTACTGGTTGCATGATATTCACGCTCGGCGGATGCTCGACCTCCGCTTGAGCGTGAGACTCAGACCCTCGCTCGAGCGTGAACTCTCTCGCTCGAGCGAACTGTAAAAACACATGAACTTCTGGGCATATACATTTCACGCTCAAGCGTGACTTTCTATGCTCGAGCGGACATGCATGTACTCAGAGTGCATGCTCGAGCGTGGGTCCTCCGCTCGAGCATGGATAAAAAATTTGGAAATTCCAGATTGAACCTCAAGCACAAAATTCAACTTTTGAAGCTCCAAATTCGATTTTTCTGGGCTAAATCACTGGAGAACACTTGAAAAATCATAACCCAACATGTTTCAAAGATCATTTTACCAAATTCAAGCCCAAAAATATAACAATTGAGCTCAAAATCAACAACAACTTCAAGAACGAAACTTAAATACAACATCCATGACTTTCTATGAATTCCAACAATTCAAACCAAGGTTAAATTGGCAATTTGATAGAAAAACATGATGAATTCTTAGGATACAAACATGATGTGACCATGCATGCAAGAATTTTATGCAATTCAACTTCAAAACTTCAAAATAAGGACATGCATGCATGAATTCCCCTCCATAACCACACCTTGAGCTAATTCTAGACTCTATACTCCAATCTTTCCATGAACCATGCAAGTGACAACTTAAATTCATAATTAAGAAGATGAATTCCTACCTTAGGCCTTGAATTTCAAGTATGCTAGCTCAATTTTGTAAATTCCTCTTGAATTCCTCTAATTTTCCAAGCTAACTTTGTTGAATCAAATTGATCTCCCCTCTCTCTCACGTTTTTGGCCTCTTGAGGATGAAAGATAATAGTGCCAAACTTATGAATCAAGATTAAACAATGGTCTAGAATTAGCCACTCAATGGCAAACATGTAATAAATCCAACTAATGTAATTTAACTTTACTTAATCTAATTAATCATTCCAAATCGAATTTTAATTAAACCCACTATAAAACCACATAAATTCTAATTAGCATATAACACTAATCAATTTCTGAATTGGTCGCCAATAAGGCTCTCAATTCGCAATTCGAAGATAAAATCACGAACAGATCATTCTACGGTAAATAGATAGAAACATAATTAAAACGACACACTCATTCAATCAATTCAGAATTTCATCATAATCAATTACTTATCATGCTTAATCAGATATTAGCACTAATCAAAGGTGAGGGTTGTCACACTAGGGCCATACCAGACACACAAGTGAGAACAAGAACATTGGTTGGACTAACTCCTATGTGAGGTCTATTGTCTCGGTTTACACAAACGGCAGAACAGTTCAAGACATCACGTTCACTGGTTAGCTAGTAAATCCGATAGGCTTTCACTACGAAAGGTTCAAGGGCAACAATTACCTTTTTTGATGTAGGGTTAGTATGTGTGCTCTCTCTTCGAGTCTTTGTTATAAACGTTATCTGTTTTCTTTATTCAATCAATTTTTATTCATGTGGGGGATTGTTGGAAAAAAATAATTTTTTTGTGTCTTTAATGTAAAATTAAAGTAGGTCCCAACCATTGGTTGAGGTAGGGTTAAATGGGTTTAGATCTTTTGTAATAAGGTCTTTACACCACAAAAAGAATGACCAAAAACCATTAAGAATTGAATAAGAAATTGTCTCATAAAGTTGGCCTCGTGAATGAGGTATTGGAAATTGCGTATAACTACTAATCCCATATTGATTGTAGAGGAAAGCTTTAATAGATATTTAAACCTTAAGATTTCGACAAAGGCATGAGCCCTTTGGGACATCCAAACTTTCCGAATGAATAGAGTTGTGGATGCTTTAATGATGGGCTTAGGCCAAGACTATGGTCCAAGTTAGTTATGGCAAAATTGCTACACACGTGCGCAACCCGCCAGCCTGGACGAGGCCGGGTCCAGGTCCGTGGTCCATGATCCGTGGGCCATGAGTCTTGGATCCTGGGACTTGGGCTTGACGCATGTTGCAATGAGTTAGGTTTAGGTTAGGCCGGATTGGTGGTTGTCACGACCCAAACCCGGCCCTATGGGTTTAGCATCAGAATCGCCAAGAATCCGAGATTATCAAGGCCCTTGACGATGTCTGATTAAACAGAGTCTGAGGCCTAGCGGAAGCCAATACAGTAAATAACTAGTGTCCATTGAGCTGTGAAAATCTGTATGCCAAAAACATTTTTCATGCATTCATACTGATTGAATAAAGATAGTCTATACAATCATATCTGATCAATCGGTATGGGGACCTAATCCGCGATATGATCTGATAAAGAAACAGTAGACCGTCTATACAAAAGTACAAAACAGTAAGGAGACCGATGGGGGACACAAAAACACCCCAAGCCACAACATGGCAACTCGGAACCTCGCAGTGAGGCACATAGGCTGGCTTGACAAAACTGGGGACCAACCTACGCTCCTAGCTCCGGTCTGGCTGCTGAGAACCTACATATATACATAAACAGTGAGCTAAAGCCCAGTGAATAACATAATGCGTAAAGAGGTTATGAATGAATGTCCTTACAGTAATGAAATCAGTTCATTAAACAGTATTTTAGTATTTTAGTATTTCAGTCAATCAGTCATATGTGGTACACCCATTAGCCTATAAACAGTAGGTCCAAGAGGACCGGGTCCTACTGAACTAACAAAGAATGATGGCCATCAATCAAGAAAGATGGTTCCACAAGAAAACCGACAGAGCTCAGAATAAAGAATAAGAATTGCTAAGGATGCCACAACTGATTGAGAATACAGGACATACATTCATTCAAGAAACAATAGCGTTCAATAAATTCCAAGATTCAAAAGATAACCATTTTGAACATATCTTTACACAATTGTTACTCACAGAGATTGGGCTAATAGCAGCTAGAGCGCGTCCCCGAGAGCCAACCCTAAACAGTTAACAAATAGAACACACACTAAGTTTCACAGTCGGGAAGGATGATAGTTAAATCCCTAAATTCCTCGGTGTGGTTCTATGTCTAAATCCTCATTAAGATGTCTTAAACTAGGCCTAAGAATGCCTAGGATGGGATGAGGATGCAAAAATACAATTGGAAGGCATTTTTCAAAAGTTGTTGAAAACAGGGGTCTCGCTCGAGCGAGCATTCCTTCGCTCGAGCGAGGTTGCAAAATCAAAGGCTTCGCTCGAGCGAACAATCCTTCGCTCGAGCGGTCTGATGAAACAGTAAAAGTACTGGTTGCTGATTTTCCTCGCGCGATGCTCGCTCGATTCTCGCTCGAGCGAGCTTCCAAAATCAAAGGGTTCGCTCGAGCGAGCCTTCCTTCGCTCGAGCGGTCTGATGAAACAAAGAAAATCTTGGATGCTCGATTTTACGCCGAGCCACCAATCCTTCGCCGGCGTGGCTCGAGGAAATGTTGGTCGCTGGAGCGAGGAATCCTTCGCTCGAGCGAAGAAGCCAAATCTGGAATTTCCAGATTTGCCTTCCAAGCTCAAACCAAGCATTCTCAACTCAATTCTCGACCTCTTGGGCTCAAATTCTGGAAAAAATACATCCCAAAACAGTGTATAACAAGTTTCAAAAGCCAATTTATGAATTCAAGCCCCAAAGGTGAGTCAATTAAAACCATTTTTCAAACCCATTTTTCATGAACATGGAGAACATGCAACATGCATGAGTTTTAAACCAAAATTAAGGTTCAAAGATTGCTCTAATGAGCTCAATAGTTAGATAACAAAATGAAAACATGGACTCTAGCTTAAACATGGACATGCATGGACAATCTATCATGAATTCAGCTCCAAAATGCACCAATTCAAGCATGCATGCAACAATTCAAGCATAATCCAACCTATTTGCACTAAATCATGGTTTAATCCTACAATGGAGCATGAACCATGCAAGATGAAGCTTAAAGACAACAAGAGGACAATGAATTCACTTACCTAAGTCTCAATTCAAGGTAAGGAAGCTAGATTATGCCAATTATACTTCAATTCTAAGCAATCTCCAAGCAAATTCAACAATTTGAGTCCAACTCTCTCTCTTCTCCTTCACTCTCTCTAGTTTGGTCAGTTATGAGCAAGAAAGGGGCTGATCAAATGGTGATCTAGATGTAATAAGGCACAATATATTTGAATAAACAAAGGTCCACTAGCTATGGCAATGTGGTAATTAAGTCAATTTTGGTAATTAGTTCGTTTAAATCTAATTTAATCATTCCTAATAAATTTTCAGATAAATATATCATTAAATCACAAATATTCTACTGATTTCAAAACACTAAACGGTTTCTAATTCGGCCGCCGATAAGGCCTTCAATTAGCAGTTTAAACATAAAACACGAACAGATAATCAAATAATCAAACAGATGCAATATGCAATTCAATAGATAAACTTGTTCAATTTCAGTTTCGATTTCAATCAGTCCATTAAGTACTTCCGTTAATTCAATTATCGGTCATTATCGTTTCAGTTTAGCAATAATCAGTATATAATCCAGTGGTTATTCGGTAATCGGTACGAGGGTTGTTACAGTGGTCCACCAACCTAATCTTTTTGGGTCAGGTCTGCTGGAGATATGCAGATATGTATATACACACAGGTGTATAATGTGTGTAACTCACACACTGAATTTCCATCAATTGTGTGCATTACTCCAGGAATAATAGGCATTAGTTGACAGCCTTTATGATTGGAAAGTTACTCCTCTATTCCCCATTATGTATAAAAGGAGGCCCATCTCCCTTGGGTTCAACAAAGAAATTTTGTTCTTAGATTATAGTCAAGTCAGTCTCCTTCTATAATTTTCTTCCTGTGTGAGAGACTGTTGCCATTGTTGGTTCGCCAAAGCTAACAGAAGGTGCTTCTGTGTTAACCGATCTAAACCGTCATATCTTGGGAAATAGAAGTCGATGTACCTCTAGCACCTATAGTGAGGCGGCTAATCTATTTTAAGGACACTGTGGTATCATATAGGCTTCGGTTTGCTTCCTTTTACTAGCTTTTGTTTTATTATGAATTTTTGTAAATTCCAGCTTGTTCTGAAATTGAAAGTGGTTGTTCAATACGAATATATTTATTTATTTATTTTATTTAAGTACCCAATTTATACAACAATTCTCTCCCGAACCTTCCTCCTCATCATCATTATCATCATCTCCATTTTCATCTCTTCTTCTCTATCTCTATTGTTAGGTTTTTATTGTTGGCAACCCCGTTTGACAAAACTCCTTTGAGTTGTAATTTTGTTCGCATTTTAATTTCAGTGAGGCTATGAGTTTATTAGATGCAAATCCAAACCCGAATCGAGCCATGCAGAGAAGTTTGTGATGTTAATGCTTTCAAGATTGCCACTTCGCTGATTATTACGGGGGTCGAGCTGCCCGGTCAGCTCGCGGCCGAAGCAAAATTCAAATTTGCATTCAAAATTGCATGTCAGCCGTTGCTCGCTCGAGCCAAGGAGTGCTCGCTCGAGCTAAGGCTTGCTCGCTCGAGCCAAGGAATGCTCGCTCGATCCAAGGATTGCGTCCATACAAAAACCTGAAGAAAGTGATTGGTCGCTCGATCCAAGAATCCGTCGCTCGAGCGAAGGCACTAGTAGAAATCACGAAATTTACTCTCCTCGCTCGAGCCAGGAAAGCCTCGCTCGAGCGAGCCTCAGAATCCGGATTTTTTCAAAGAGTTGGTTTTCTTCTGAAACAGGATTTCTTTTGGTGTTCTACAAGAAGTTGGATTTCTTCCAAGACAAGGATTATTTTGGTTCTCTATAAATACTGGGTTTTCTCCCAAAACTAAGTAATTGATTGAAGTCCTCCAGATCTTCTTTTTGGTTCTAAAAGGTTTATATCTGGGGATATTTTATTTTTCTTTGATGTCTTATTGAGTATTCAACTCATGATCTGAAAAGGCTACATCAAAGGTTTTGTTTGTTACATAAAAGAGAGAGTTGTTCTTCAGTTGTGGATTCAAGAATTGATTCAAGCTTCGGTGGTGGAATCCGGAGTGGCTCATCAGAAAGACAATTCCGTGGTGAAGATGGGGTTGGAAGAGGCACATAGAGGTTGGTTCAATTAGGCGTTGTGGATTCGCTAGATAATTGAGAGTGATACCTGTGTAATTCCTTTATATCTTCTTAGTGGATTGTTACGGTGGTACGTGGCGTGGTTTGATCACAATTGGAAGGTGTCCAATTGTGGTTTTTCCACGTAAAATCTTTGTGTCTCTTTCTCTTGATTGTTTGATTGGGATTTTTATATTCTGCTTAAAATTGATACATAATCACAAATCAACATCTAGGGGGTTTCTAGATTTTTCATCTATAATATAATGGGATTGGCGACCAAATGTCTTATATGGGGTGGATCCCACATAAGTGTAGAGTTCATATCTATGTGAGACATTTAATAAAACATTTGGTAGAAATTTTAGGACTTCTAACATTTTTCCTTTCTTGTCTCTTTCCTCTCTAATTCTGGTAGGAGAATAAAATACATGTAGTTTATTAAACAATAATGAGTTGTTGAGAAAAATAGATGTTTCTTCACAAATATAAATCAATGATAAAAAAAATAAAAAATATATAGGAAAAAAATAACAAATGTTCAAGAGAGTTTTTTGAAAAAATTACAAAAAAAAAAAAAAAAAAAAAAAAAAAAAAAAAAAAACTCACATAGTTTGACTCTTATAACAAAATAAATTTTTAATTTTTAATTTTATAAATTTAAATACTAATTTTTTAATTTGTTTTCAGTTTTCAATTTAACCACTGCTTATTTTTGTTAAGTAAAACCAGTAAAAAAAAAATGTTATTTTAGTAATTAAACTTCATGAAAAATGATATTTTAGACATAAAAGTATATCTACATTGAGTTTAATAGTTAAAATACTATTTTTCTCTAGGTTAATGGAAATAGGCAAATAGTTTAAATTGAAAACATATCATAAGATTAATATTTAAATTGACAAAATTAAAACTTAAGATTTATTTTAAGAAAAATTAGTAAAACATCCCTCTCTAACTTTGTGTAGTAGGAGAGATCCAAGATTTTTTTTTTATTAGTTAAGGTCCGTCAACATTTTCACAGAGAAAATTCGACTTAGAGAAATTTTTTCCGATTTAGAGAAATTTCAATTTTTGAAAATTAAAATTTCTTTGAATCGGAGCGAAATTTTTCTAAGTCAGGCAAAATTTCTCTGAGTTGAATTTTCTCTGTAAAAATGTTGAGGGACCTTAACTACTATAAAAATGTTGTATGTTTTTTATCGTATAAAATATTAATATCAAGGATCTTAAAAAAAATTCTCATTTATTTTATTACAAGGCTTAAACTTTAGGGCCTTTTTTTGTAATTTTCCTGAATTTTTATGTGATTTTTTAAACTAAAGGTATCTTGATGGTAATGAAATCTAATTTTTACTGTCATCAAATTATATACAGATAAATTATAAAAAACACAGAGATTGCAGAATAGATGAATTTTAACAAATCATAATATAACAAGCGAAAAGTCATCTATATCTATCTATCTATCTATCTATCTATCTATCTATATATTATATAAGAAAAATGGAGTTTTTAGTGAAGAGCCTTGTGAGAAATTCAATATCTCATACTAATTTTCTTGATTTTCTTAATTTTAAACAATTAAAAAAATCTCCATTGGCTAGCTTTTATTTGATAATCTCACATTGAGAAAATAAAGAGAAAAAAATGAATTGTTTTACTCATATAAAGAGAATCTTATACTCCAATTCCATTCAATGAGGAGTCTTGTGAAAGTTTCAATATCTTATACTAATTTTCTTAATTTTAAACAATTAAAAAAATCTCCATTGGCTAGATTTTATTTGATAATCCCACATAGAAAAAGAAGGAAAAAAATGAGTGTTTTACTAATACAAAGTGAATATTATACTCTCATCCCATTTACATTGTAGTGTTATGCATCTTTCAATTCAATATAATTTAAATTTTAAAAATTTTACTTAATTAATATGGCCTAGCCGATTAGGCTAAATCATTTTTGATTTGATTGATTTGTTAGTTTAACCACGATTTTAGTGGTTTTATCAAAATATATTGATTAGATTTGTTTGATTCGAAATAAATTAAAGATTGATCTGATTAAATATTAAAAGACTGAGATTGCTAGATTAGAAATAAACTTTCTATCTAAATAATTGTTAACATTTATTTTATATTTTCACATCGGAAAAAGAAAAAAAAAAAGTGAGTTGTTTCATTTATATAAAGTGATTCTTAATAGTGTAATATTGTGTATATTTCAATTCAAGATAGTTTAATTTTTAAAATTAAAATAACACTTAAAAGTTTTAATTAATTAATTTTTATATAAGTTGGTCGGTCATTTGACCTAACCGATTAGGCTGAATCATTTTGGGTTTGACCTATGCTTCGGTTTAATCGCAATTTCTCATATTGGTTTTGTTAATTTTAAATAATTAAAATAATTTCCATTAGCTAATTTCCATTTAACCATATAAAAATAAAACTCTAATTAGTTTATGATTTATTTTATAATCCCACATCGAGAGAAGGAGAAAAAATAAAGTTTGTTTCACTATCTTTATATATATTATATAAGGAAAATGAGGTTTTTAGAAAGAAACCTTCTAAGAGATCCAAACTCTTATTTTAAAATTATGGAATTTTCTTAATTTTAAATAATTACGAAAATTTCCATTGGCTAGTTTCTATTTATCTTTTATTTTACAATCTCGTATCGGAAAAAGAAAGAAAAAGTGAATTGTTTCACTTACATAAAGTGAATCTTATACTCCCATTTATATAAACAAAAGCAAATTTTTAGTGAGAAACCCTATGATCAATATCTCATACTCATTTTTTTTTTCATTTTCTTAATTTTGAACAATTAAGAAAATCTCCATTGGCTAGCTTCCGTTTAACTTTTATTTTACAATCCCACATAAACGTTTTGATTTTAAAAATAATTTTATATGAGATTTTCAAACTCTCATAATATTTAATTTTAAAATAATTATAATCTCACATCGAGAAAAAAAAAGAAAAAAGAAAAAAGTGAGTTGTTTCACTTATATAAAGTGTTACAATCCCACGTTGGGAAAAAAAAAAAAGTGAATTATTTCACTTATATAAAGTGAATATTATAAAGAGGGTTTTCAGGGAGGAGCTTCTACTCATTCTAAAATTATTGAATTTTCTTAATTTTAAACAATTAAGAAAATTCTCATTGGTTAGTTTTCATTTACTATTTATTTTACAATCCCAAATAGGGAAAAAAGAAAAAAATAAATTGTTTCATTTAGATAAAGTGAATCTTATGCTCCAATTTATATAAATTATTGAATTTTCTTAATTTTAAACAATTAAGAAAATCTCCATTGGTTAGTTTCCATTTAACTTTTATTTTACAATCCCAAATTGGGAAAAGAAAGGAAATGTGAATTGTTTCACTTATGTAAAGTGAATCTTATGCTCCAATTTATACAAATTATTGAATTTTCTTAATTTTAAACAATTAAGAATGTAACACCCCGAAAATTGGATAAGGTGTATCTATTTATGCAACAAAACTCGCCTGATAGACAAACACATATATATAGATAACTATTTCATACATCCATTTCCATTAAATCCCAAATTCCAAATACATGTTGTTCACATCTCAATGCCCCAGTTCCAATCCCAAGTATGCATTTTACAACAAGTATGAAATGGAAGCCAAACAGATAATAAGTGCTCTACAGGCTTACAAATTTATCCAAAAACATTCTTGATTACACAAAATGGAGTTTCAACTCAATGCAAATACAGCCCTAGGCTTACGTTCAACAAATAACCATAAAAACAAAAATGAAGCCTCAGCTCTGAGTCCTCCCAAGTCAATACCTTGACGAAGGCATATCACCCGTACCTAAAATGGTTTCCCTTACAAGGTAAGCCACAGTCCAATAGAGATATACTACGCAACATATGGACCATGACAAGACTAAAGAAGAGTATGCTCATGCCATGCTCATGATAAAATAGTTTATCTCTCTTTTTATAAAGCATGCAATGCTGAGATGCAACAACAGATATAAAGCCATTTCCATTTTAAACCATATCTGTTACATGAATATAGACTCTGTGAATCTCTAAGTGAGTGTCTGCAAGTAGGCCCTAATGCACTACCACTGTCATTTTTACCAGTAAACTGGAAGGCTCGACACCTAACCGCGTGATTCTACACCCTCAACCCAAATTCACTAAGTATTCATCTTTTCGCAAACAGATACATTTCCAAACATTTCTCAAAAACAAATACATTTCCAATGAAATGAATGTAATACAATGTCCAATGCAACAAATGAGGAATGTGATTCAATTTACCTAAGTCTCATGCATTTCTACAATAATCATGGCTATCCTCCATCAATAGCCCAAAACAGATATTTAAACAACTAACTTCCAAAATTTTCGATAAATACAATCTATTCCACATCTGATCAAATATGAACAACTACACTAGTTTTCATATCACAATCACGTCCAATAACCTCTCAAGGTCTATTTCTAACCGTGTCGGTTTTATTCCAACAGATACATTAAGCAAAATAATATCGTTAATGCCCAAGAAAACATCATTTTCTTTCCAAACTCATTCTCCAAGCATTATTCAACTATGACATCCTATTTTGATCAAAAGCCCCAAAAGTTAAATATAATTTCTTTGTTTTCTTTCAAAATGCTCTTTTGGTCGCAAATTGGTAAAAATTTCAAAACCGATCGAGTCGAAGTCCATTTTTGTTCAAATTTAAAACATAGTTCTTTCATAACCTTATAAACATATTTCAAGTTTACACTTTCACAATTTGGGTATCAACTCTTTATTTTCTCAAAATTTCCCTTTTAAGTAAATAAATCACAAATTTTTTAAAAATTATAATTAAATTATATACAACTCTAAGCTCCATATAATCAAGTAAAAGTACATAAAGAAGTGTAGAAAAAATCTCTACCTTGAGCCAAGAAGCTTTCAAATTTTTTGGCAACAGAAATTAAATTTTTTTGGAGCCAAACAACACCTTTTCCACCCTCTACGTTTTGATCCAAAGCACTAGGGCTCAAAAATGACTTACACTAGATCAAACCCAAGAAAAATCAACTTGGAGCCCCTCTTCTTTTCTTTCTCACAACAAGAATTCCAAGAACTCCCAAAAGTTGAACAAAATATCCTATTTGGTCACTTTTACATATATATAGTATAAATAAATATCTAACCAAATATCTAACTATATATATACACCTATATATATATATATCAATAAAAAATACATTTTAACATCTTTAATGACAAAAGTAAATATAATATTTTCTCACCACTAAATATATTTCGTTTAATGGTACACACCATAAATATTCACAACTCTTTTATGATAGTCAAATAATAATAATAAAATCACAACACTATTACATTGTTACTAGCGGGTCACAATTCAATCAATTGGGTCCAAAATGAATGGAGTTTAATAATTTAAAATAAATCCTCAACTGAGATTAAAGTATAAATTCAATTTGATGCAACTCGTTACAAAGAATATCCCCATTGATTAGTTTCCATTTAACTTTTATTTTACAATCTCACATCGGGAAAAGAATGAAAAAGTGAATTGTTTCACTTATATAAAGTGAATTTTATACTCCCATTTATATAGCAAAAGAAGATTTTTAGTGAGAAACCATATAATCAATACCATTTTTAAAACCCTATGATCAATACCATTTTTTTTCTTCTTAATTTTAAACAATTAAGAAAATTTTCACTGATTAGCTTCCATTTAACTTTTATTTTACAATCTCACATAGACGTTTTGATTTTAAAAATGATTTTGTATGAGATTTTCAAACTCTCATAATATTTAACTTTAAAATAATTACAATCCCATATCGAGAAAAAAAGAAAGAAAAAGGGAGTTGTTTCACTTATATAAAGTGAATCTTCTATTCTCATTTAATATTATAGTATTGTGCATATTTTAGCTGAAGATGGTTTAAATTTTAAAATAAAATTTACAAGGTTTTAATTAATTAATTTTGTTGTATATTGGTTGGTCTTTTGACTTAGCCGATTAAGCTAAATCATTTTTGGTTCGACTAATTTACTGGTTTAATCGCAATTTTAACTGTTTTATCAAAATATATTGCTTAGATTTGTTTGATTTGAAATAAATTAAGATTGACCTTATTAAAAATTGAACGACTGAGATTACTTGATTAAAAATGAACTTCTCGTCCAAACAACTGCTAACTTTTATTTTACAATCCCACATCAAGAAAATGAGAAAAAAATGAGTTGTTTCATTATATGAGTCTTATGCTCCCATTTAATATTGTAGTGTTGTGTATGTTTTAGTTCAAGACAATTTAAATTTTAAAATTAACATAAAATCTAAAAGTTTTAATTAATTAATTTTTGTATAAGTTGGTTGGTCTTTTGACCTAGCTGATAGGGTGAACCGTTTTCAATTTGACTGATTCGCCAGTTTAATTGCGATTTTAGTGATTTTATAAAAATATATAGGTTAAATTTGTTTGATTCAAAATAAATTAAAGATTGACCTAATTAAATATTAAATGGCTAAGTTGCTTGATTCAAAATAAACTTTCCGCCCAAACAATAGTTAACTTTTTAACAATTAAGAAAATCCCCATTGGCTAGCTTTCATTTAACTTTTATTTTATAATCCCACATTCAGAAAAAAGGAAAAAGTAAATTACTTCACTTACATAAAGTGAATCTTATACTCCCATTTATATAAGCAAAATGAGATTTTTAATGAGAATCCTTATGATCAATATCTCGTACTAATTATTTTGATTTTCTTAATTTTAAACAATTAAGAAAATCCCGACTGGCTAGTGTTAGACATATTTGTTTTGATGATTTTGTTTTCATTTATGTTTTGATTTAGTTGAAGAATTAAATTGTTTGAAATCTTATAATTAATTTAACATCATAATTCATCTTCATTTTGTCTTATTTATGTTTATTAGAGGCCAAAATTTCAGCTCAAACAAGCAAGAACCAAGCAGCAGAACATAGCAACAAGTAGTAGCAGCTGAAAACATTGTTTTGATTTTGTTTTGATGGATTATAATTGAAAACTTATTGTTTGATTAAATCATTATAATTTATGATTCTCTTAGTGTTTTAACTATGTTTTTGATGGCCAAAAAGAATCTTAAGCAAGTGTTAAAGAAATCCCATAAAAACAGCAAATAGCAGGAGCAGCAAGTAGCAAGTAGCAAGCAGCAGCAATAGAAGGAGCAAAAACAAAGAAGGCTGAAAGTACAATGACATCTGGGGGAACGACCATCTAGGCCAAAATCAGCCTATTTCACTCCACTTTAGTCCAGCTTCGCTCCGGCTGTCAGACCAGCAGTATGCTCGACGACCGCGGACGACATCCTTGACGAACAGAACTTGACCGGACATTCGGACAGACATCCGAGAGGACGTCCGGATGTTCGGGTGGATGACCACCAAGAACAAATCTTCATCTGGGACATCCGGGAGAACGACCACTCTGTGGTGCAACGGTTCTTTTTCAAAATACTTGTCGACAGTCAGACTCATCTTTCTACATCTAATCATGTATAAGAAATGTAAGTTTGAGTAGAGTAGATTTAACCAAAATCTCACTCAATTTTCTCAACACACGCGACAGACAACGATCGATGAAACATAACGGTCGATGAATTTTTCTTTAAATAAATAGAAGTGCTCCTGCTAAAGAAAAAGCATACAGAGACGACAAGCAAAACATTTTCATATCATTCATCACTCACATATTCATCTTTTCTGAGTTCCTAAAGTGATCTTCATCTAACTATTACATTCATCTTTCAAAAAAAAAACACTGAGCCTAAGCTTTAAGCCTATCTACCTGTGAGAGATTTACTGATATCTTTTGAGCTTCAACATTGTATATCTATATATGAGAGATATTTTTGTAGCTTTCTTTGAAAGCAAAAACACTCTTTTTCAATCTTGCAAAAGGTCACTAGCAAGCCTGTAAAGTTAGGGAAAATCTGTGGAGGATTGCTCCATCTGTATGAGGTAACTAGTACCCTTGTGAAATTAAAAAATCTGTAGAGGATTTGCTCCATGTTTATGAGGTTGCTAGCACCACTGTGAAACTAGAAAATAGTGGAAAATCTCAAGTGAAGCTTAAGGAGTGGATGTAGGCTTGGACGAAGCAGAACCACTATAATTCTATTTGTCTCCTCTTCCCTAATCTCTTTACTTTCGTACTACTACTATAAGTATCTGATATTCATGTGTTAATCATTTGATTTACTCTGCATGTTAGTTATACTTCATTATTATTTTGCTTGATCATTTACTACTAAGTTCATCATTGTGTTTCTTAATAATGTGTTGTACTAGTAGTTAATTTTATTGGGGTATTATTAATTTTAATTTGTAGAAACCTAATTCACCTTCCTCTTAGGTTGCTTTTTGGGTAACAGCTAGTTTCCATTTAACTTTTATTTTATAATCTCATATAAAGGTTTTGATTTTAAAAATAATTTTGTATGTAATTCTGAAACTCTCATAATATCTCTCCTTAAAAGTATTCTTTTATAAAATATATAGATATATCGATAGTCTCAATATCACTCTTACTGCTCCATAATACAAAAATTATGAAATAATTATGATAATTTTAAATTTATATTTAAAACTTATAAATTATGAGATAGATTATTATAATTTTAAATTTATATTGTGCCGATTTTAAATTTAAATTAATAGATTGCTTTCCATATTTAGTGACAGTTTAAATTTTAATAAAATAAAATTTAAAAGATTTAATTAATTAAATTTTGTGTAAGCTGGTTGGTCTTTTGACCTAACTGATTAAGCTAAACCATTTTTTGTTTGAATGATTTGCTGTTTTAAATATAATTTTAGCGGTTTTACATGTTACAATAATTTTTTCTTACTTATTAAGATTTTAAAATTTCTTTAATTATTTCTCTTTCAAAAATCAATATGATAATTTTTTTAAATTCATATATTTTTATTCTAAAATAGTGAAGTATTAGAATTATGTCATTTTTTTTTTATAACAAAGCACAGTTTTAATTATTAATTGTCAATACAACAATTTTAATCTATCTATACTATATATTATAGTAAAGGAACATTTGAAAGAAAACCCTTAAACTTATATATAAAATTTTATTTACGAGAGGCAAAATATAAATAAAAAATATATATAATTATTAGATTTTTAATAAATAATATATTATTTCATCATGTGCATAACACAGGTGATATGATAATATATTATATACGGACAAGAGAGTTTCTAACCCACAAGTTTTGTGGAAACTCCAATATCTCAATCTTAATTTTCTAATTTTTTTATTTAAGAAAAAAAAATCTGAACATTTATTGACTTTTCTCAACCCACAAGCCTTTTTAACTTCTACCATACCTACTGCCGCACTATTTTCAACTTCTTTCATACACTATGGTTAAGGATGAGATTGTTAAATTATTGTTATAAAAAATCTAAAAAAAATAATTTGCATATTAAAAAAAATCTAAAATAAATATAAATTCTTATTAAAAAAAATAACAGGTTGCAATTGCAAACAAAAGAAAAAAAAAATTACACTATAAAAAATAATTTGTATATTAAAAAAATATCTCAAATAAATATAAATTCTTATTAAAAAATAACATGTTGCAATTGCGGAAAAAAAAATATTACATTGGGCATTTTATTAATAATGCTCAAAAAATGTGTCAAGTATTTGTATAAAGGCTCGATACGTGTCTACTCTCAAATTATCAAGTGAATATAGATGAAGCCAAATAACTCAGTTTTAATGGCTAAAAAATGTTAGAAGTCCAACCATTGAAGTCTAATAACTATTAATTAATAGAATTTAGCAATTGAAAGGTCTCAAACCACATCTTTTTGTCTTCTCAAATATTCCATTTTTTTGGTTCTTGCATTCATTCTAATATTGATAGGGAATTGGACGTGTGAAAGAGTGAGAGACATTAAAATTATATATTGAATTATATAATTATCGTAATGAAAAATAAAGGTTGTCTTCCTGTTTTATGGAGATTTATCTGGTTATACCTCCAATTAAAACGTTAAGTGTGCTTCTACATCATCATTGAACGTTGCTTTCATTTTTTAAGATACTTTCTCTCACAATTGTTTGTGTTTGGTATTATGAAATTTATTATATCTGTACTTGCTAAAGCTATTAAATGGACTTAATGCAAGAAGTGCAAATTATTTCAATATTATTCTCAATACACAAAAAGTGTATATATAGACAAGATTTTACAAAATTTATTTATGAGTCTCATTTCTTGAAAATCCTATAATTCATTTATTTTTTAGTATGATATTTTATATTTAGTTTATGTACTTTTTTTGATATAGTTTTCTTTATTTTCTTTAAAAGTTTACTTTAAAAAATTAATTAATAAATAAATAAATCATTTTCTATTTCAAACAATTTTATTTTTATCTTTTTATTTTTTCTTAAAGTAATTTTAGTTTCGTGTAATTACTTACTTTTTTTTTTTATATATTGTAATTTTGTGCATTTTAAGTGTGATATTTTCACTAATACACTCAGAGATGCACTATGAAAAAAATATCATGCGAAAATTAAGAAAAAGAAAAATAAATAAAATAATACGATGAATTTGGAGTAAAGATCAAAGATCAAAACTCCCAAAACAAGCAAGTAAACAAAGTAAGTAGAATAGAATATTTAACAATAGACATTTGAAAATTTGCAACAAAATTTTATAACTTTCCTTTTTGCTAAGAAAATTCTATTTGGTATTACCTAATTAAAATGCTTTTTAAATAGTTTTTTTTTTAATTTGAAATTAAAACTATAGTAAATTTATGTAAGCATAATTGCTAATCACATTTTTTTAGTTAATGTATAATATTTATATTGACTACCTTTTTTAGGTTTATTTTTTAAAGTATTTATATATAAATGTCATTAGAAATAAATTTTTCCTTAATTTAGTTATAAATTTTGCCCATATATTATTTCTAAATTTTGAACAAAAGCAAACATAAAATAATTGATTGAAGATATGCTGCATTTGTTATATTCATTTTTTTGTGTGTAAAAAAAAATTTAAATCACAATTCACATATATACAAATGTAATTATAAACACAACTCGTGCATAGCACGGATGGAACACTAGTTCCTATCTAAAAACAAAGAGAAAAGTCATCACCAAAATAATTGAATAAATATCTTCTAAGCAAGCTGAAGAACACCAACAAAAAAAAAAAAACAAAGATGTGCTGTTTAAGAAAAAAAATATACCACTTCATCTCCCAAAGTATTCTACAACGAGTACAAGAATGCAACAACAATGCTGTCGCTTAAATTATCCATCCAAAATTGAGAGCGTTTCTAATGAATTCTTTACATTTATGTGCTAAAAAAATTAAATTTTATTTATACAGTGTTTATTAATTTAGAAAAGCGAGTGAGTAAATAAAGTGTGTTTTAAAGTTTATATTAAGAGAGTATGCGAAGAGGAAAAAAAATAATTAAAGAATTACAAAAAAAATTAAAAATAAAAGTTAATCAATTCTTTCCCTCCTCAGTCTGCCATGTGGCAGTTTTAAAAGTTAATAAACAATTTAACATACTCATTGAAAATAATAAGATAAAGTTTACTTGTTAACTGTTTTATTTTTTATTGTTATTTTTTTAATTCATCTGATAAAATAAACTGTTGTATGTGTTGACACTAATGGCAATTAAAGAACCTATTAAAGATGCTCTACAAGTTTCTACTTTTGCTTTTGCTTTTCCCTTTTTTTTTTTTTTTTTTTTTTTTTTTTGATAGCTACACACTTGAGGGATGCTCTACCCTTGGGGTGGAAGAATTTTTGTATGTTAATAGGTATAACCTAATGTTATTTTTTACTAATTATAAATGTATATGTTTCTTATTATTCTTCAAACACTCAACATAAATGTAATAGATCCTATTATTAAAATTAATCATAATAATAAAAATTACTACATAATATATATTTTATGCGCATATAAAAATTACTCCTTAGGATGGGTTGGATCTCCTACTACACCTTTGACGAAGCTGTTAATGTTGCATGTTTTGTAGCTGTTTCAAAGCTTTTACCCGTTCAAAAAAAACTAGTGTCAGCTTTGTTAGTTGTCACCACATGTGTGATTGGATCCCCAAGAATCACATAAAATCCCAAAATTAGTTGCATTTATTAACCATTTTTGTAAACCTTTCTCGAGGAGGAGGGGAACCCTGCTGCACAGCAGGATTTGCCGTGCGGTGCTCCTCTCCAAACGGTGCCGCAATGTTAATGTCAAGGTGGATTAGAAATAGAATTTGAAGCAATATTTTGGGATATTAATGATGGAAATTGAGCAACAGACACAAAAAATACAAAAATTAAGAAAAAATTACGAATACAATTTTTAAAATTTGTTTAAAATGTGGATTTTCTCTTATCATTTTGAAATGGATTATTCATTATGTAATTAGAAATTCGAAGAGAGGGATGTAATTTTTAGATTCATAAGAAACAATTCGTATTTAAAGGAAGTTTCTCTCATATTTACATCTCAACTCGAAAGAACTTGAAGGAGCTATAGAGACTACCACAAATTTTATTTCGATAATCTGAATTGTTCACTTTTTAAGTCTAAGATTTAATTAACATTTCATAAACAAGCAAGACGACAATGACTCATTAGGTGAAATTTGTAAACTCCATGTTAATCTTAATACTATGGCTATTATGTTTGCTCCAAAATAAAACAAAATAAAAATCCTATCTCTCTGTATCACATTCTGTCCTAATTTTTTTTTTTTTTTTACTTCTCAAGTTGTCTTCTTGTTCGGGATGGCAATTTGAACCCGGTCCGACGGGGACCTGACCCTCCGACCCCGATCAGAACGGGTTTTTTTTCGAAAATTATTCCCTATAGGGCCGGGGATGGTATTAAAAATTAAATTTCCGATGATTTTCAGGCCGGGGAAGTGGATAAGTTCCCCAACCCCGGCCCCGTCCCCAAATTATCCCCGAACAGGGCCCGTATATATATTATATTTATAAATTTCATTTTCAACCTATTATTCATTTTCAGCCTCTCTTATTCAAATCCCTCATTTCTCTCTCTCTCTCTCTTCACCGCCGATCTCCACTCGCCACTCTCCTCCACCACCAATCTTCTTCACTCACCGCCAGCAATCTCCTTTCTCGTAGCGTCTCTCTCTCTCTCTCTCTCTCTCTCTCTCTCGCTCTTGCTACCATCGTTGTCGTACACCATCAATCTCGCCACCAACGTCGTCGTACACCACCGATCCTGCCACTAACGTCGTCGCACACCACTGATCGCCATCATCCGTTGCACAACACTCCTTCCACCGCAGATTTGTTGAACATATCTAAATTTTTTCTGTTGAACATATATCTATAATATATGTTGAACATATCTACATTTTTTCTATTAGGATTTTGATAGATTTGTGGTTGTTTTGAACAGATCCATTATTTTTTTGAACAGATTTGTGGTTCTCTCTTCTCTCTTCTCTCTCCTCCCTGCTCTTCATCGTCGTTGTTGATTGTTGTTATTTTGTACGGGGATTATTCGAGGTCGAGGAAACTCGATCCCCGTTAGGGAACGGGGGGTGGATGGGTTCCCCACCGGGGATCGGGGCCGGAGACGGAAAATTTTGTAGCTTCAAGGATCGAAGACGAGGAGTGTAGTCCCCCGCCCCGCCCCGCCCTGCCCCGCCCCGTTACCATTCCTACTTCTTGTTAACAATATTCCCGGGCAATTTGGAAAAATGTTAGTTTTTAACTTCTTTATACAAAAAAAAAAAAAAATCAATTTTTTTAACACAAAAAAGTTAAAAAATACAAAAAAAAAAAAGTCAAAAATTTAATTTTTTATTAACTTCTTAAAACATCACTCCATTTATATTTGGTGACGTGGCCACAAAGTGGTTATAATTATAAAAATTTTCATGCGGAACCTACTAAATTCACTGCTATTATTATAATTGCATGCAATACTTGATTGATATGGCTACTAAAATTATAAAGATCAACGGTTCTATTTGTAGTTATAAAAATCAACCCATATCTCTGTCTCTCTAATAGCAATTTTTGTTAGGAAAAATAAGAATTTCTCATAAATAAATTAATTAATGTGAAAAAATTAAATCAATAACAACACAAAAAAATTTATATAATTCCCTCAATGTGAGATATGTTCACAAGAATGAAATCCGATTTCACTATCAACTAAAATTTTTTAAATGATTGCAAACGAAACACGAATAATCTCACAAACTATCATTAAGTGAATTATAAATAATCACAAATAATTAAAGAAAAAAATCTTACCAAATAAATAAATAAAAATTTTCAAAACAGATCATAAAATATCCAAAATAATAAATCCAAATTAACTTCAAATCAGAGTCGGCAACCGCATCAACGAATCAAGCACAATGCATTGACCCATAGTCACCAATTGAAGTACACTCTCAACGAAGATGGGTCAGCCGCACTCTTTCGAAAAACTAAATAATATTAAAAAATATTATTAATTCTAAAACTTTATATTAAAACTTTAATACACACCAAACAAATTTTTAAATAGACCTCCAAATATCAAATATAATATATCAAATATATCAAATATTTTTCTTATAATTAATATCTAATCAATTTAAAATTATTTTAATAAATTAATTGGTTTCATATTGGACGAAAGTCGTATCCACCAATTTCCAATTATTGAGAGAGACAAAATTAAACCCGATTGAAAGGAACGACTCCATCTACTTATTCTCCCCCGAACCTCCCTCATCCTATCATCTCCATTTTCAACGTCGAACTTCGGTACAGGGTCTACTTCACAATATATTAGCCGAGACATCAACTTTAATTTGGTTTAGTATCTTTTGTAATTTTTTTCCTTTCAATTTTTCTTCTTTTTTTTTTTTCTTTTAGTATCTACTTTGATTTGTTTATGAAAAATACTGAAAAGACTCTCCGATGCTGTGAATAAAACAATGGTAATTAAGAGCTCTAATAATAGAGTTCTAATAAGAGCACTAATGACGTGGCAATCTATAAAAAAAAAAAAACAAAACAAAGCAAAATAAAGGCCAAAACGTCAAATCACATACTGGGATTCACATATTAGAGCTCTTCTAGAGCTCATAATTTAGAGGTCTAAAGCATTTTTCGTGGATAAAATTTTGATTGAAATATATTTTAAAGAAATATAGTATAATGCATAGAAATATGTAAAATGTATATTTTAGAGTTTTAGCCTTTATTTATTTATGAAGGGAGGATAGTAGAGTTTTATCCTAAAGTGTCTACTCACAATGGGATGCAGGTCCCACACCTATATGAGTGTGGAGCTTACACTCTATTGTGAGTGGTTGTGGTAATTTAGTGTGCGGCATGCTGGTAAGAAATTAGGGAGTTCAAGTAATGTTTTGATAATTGGACTAGTGAGCGAACGGAAAAAGTAATTGGGCGAACGGGTCATTGGTTCAATCGCAGGTGAACTGGAATTGAACCATAATATTATAATTATATCATAAATATATTAAAATATGTAAGTATAAAAAATATAGATTTTAAAATCACAAAAATAATAAATAATAAACAATTATTAAAAAAAATATTTGTTAAAATTTATTTTATGTTTTTTATATATTGATTTTCAATAAAAAATAATTAGATAATATTAAATGTATAGTATATATACTTGTTACATTGTCAATGATTGTGTTGATGGCATAATGGTTTGAATCTTTACTTTTTATGCACTTTGTTTTATGTTCAAGCCCTCTCCGCAACATATTTTTAAAAGAAATTTCAATTCTTTAAACTCGCCCGACAATATTTTAAAAATCAGACCAATAAGCGAACCCGAAAAAAGATCAGGTGGACAGGTCACCAAAATCGAATCATGACGTAATAAATATATTAAAATTATATTTAAATAAAAATATAAGTAATAAAATTATAAATTAAAAAAATTAAAATATTAAATTATCTTAAATATTTCTTCTAATATTTTTTTACTAAAAAATATAATAATATATTTTAAAATATTATTAATTTTAATTTTGGAAGAGGAAATCAAATATTTAATATTCCCTCTATATGATTTTAATTCAAATAATTTAATTGAAAGACCCTTGAAAGAGAATTTCCAATTAAAATTTTGTTATGTATATATATATATATATAATAATGAAAGAAAGGAAAGAAAGAAAAAAAGAATTAAAAAAAATAGAAAATATCAAAAAAAAGTCTCACTGCCAATCACTCACCCCCACACTCTCTGAAAGCCTTTCCCAATTTTTCGGTTCTTATTTCGTTCATCTCCTCACTGAATACAAAAATTCTACAAAGAGTGAAAAGAGAGAGAGAGAGAGAGAGAGAGAGAGAGAGAGAGAGATCTGATCTACAAAATAAATGGGGCTGACCTGAGAACAAAAACCAAAACCCTAGAGGTCAAAAAAACCATGTGGAGAAGACTCTATTCACAGCTTCGAACCCTCGCCCCATGTCGATCTCCTTCTAAGCTCAATCGTTTCACCACCGGCAAGCTCTCTTCTTCTCTTTGTATTAGCCGTTCTTTCAGAGACCGCCGAACTCCGCTCCAAGGCTGAATGCGTAATTGTAGTTCTTAGCTACTGACAGAGACTCTATTACTTCTGAATCTAATCTCACAAAGTGCAATGTAAGACTGATAAATCACCAAAGAGTCCAAATCTGGCAAATCGTTTTGGAAAATTGATTTTAATCAAGAAGTGCCAAACATGGACTGCTTTGCCAGATTTTAGAGTCGCCACCTAAATATTTTATTTTAGAAAATTTAGGAAACCCTGACTCGTGCCTAAGACCACGTGTCCGTTATCACCAAAGTTGCCTCGGCTTGGGAACTTGGGTACAAGAGGGGAAAGTCTTGAAATGAGCACCCCCGCTCGCCCGATCAAAGATCAGCCTCTACTAACATGATATGTTGTTTTTATAAACACATGTGTTCTTATTCGGGTTTATTGGCTAACTTACTATGTAATGCGCACAGCATACAAGTATAAACTTAATCGCAAGAATTAGAACAAAACATCTCATATTTGTTTTTCGAAAATGGTTTGAAAGTGCTACTCGCAAGTAGGCTAAGACGCGGATTTGCCACCCTCAAGTGAGCTTAAGAAAACATGATGATTTGCCACTTCAAGTGGGCTTAAAACTCACATTTTGAGGAATTGTTTCAATTCCAGCAATGAAACCTTCAGCCACAGGCATTCATGCAGTTAAACACTTAAGTAATTAGCCTCATAGCAAGCATGCTATCATGGCAGTCACTTACACTCATGCAAAGATGCTAAAGCATAAATACTCACAGTGTACTCTGAGCCAAAACAGAAGCTAGTTAGTAATCAATGCATGATCCTAGCTATGTCAACAATGCCTAATGCAACACATGCAAAATGCAACTAAAATAGGCTCGGCTAGCTAAGATGGCAATGAATGCTACACTTGATACATGTATTCAAATAGGAATTGAAATACAATGCAGTTTGAATGATGCGCTGAGCTCGGTGCATGCAAGACAAATGAATGATGCACGCATGCAAGCATAAGGTATGCTAATCAAAATATGCCCTAATCTAACCATCGAAAGCAAATAAGTAAAAGGGAGAAAGACATGGGGTTGGAAGACATGCATCACACACGCACACACTTATTACAACATTGTGCCCTCTCGACGGAGGGTCCGAATGAATATACTAAGCTTATCTAACTAATCTAATAATCTAATTAGACAAATTATTACACAACCAAATTGAATAACTAGCAAATCCTAAGCTAATTATTACAAAACTTTAACTAATTAACAAATGAATTAATTAAATTACACATTCATGCTAAGCATTAAAGTATGTGAACTAGGCTGCCTTAGCTCTACCTTGAAGAAGTCGAAGATGCATGCTCGATTCCCGTCCCAGAAAGCCCTCCGGTTTGCTCTTTACAGGCTCTGGTTGCAGGGTGTCTTCCAAAGCTTGCTACTGAAACTTACCAAAACAGTGCTGGGGAGTGCACCAGTGGCCTGCTAGCCATGAGAGGTGGTTGCCGACCCCCCTGCCGACCAAGAGTGCACACTGCCAGCCACAAATGAAGAGCTGCCGGCCAACAATAAGAGGGTGTCGGCCACTAGTGTGCTGTGACACCAAGCTGCAGCAGAGCACAAAATAGAGAAAAAAGAGGGTCTCCCAAGGGTATGTACGCACTATGCCACTCCATATCACTTCAAAACATCAATGGACGGGGCATCATTGGATCCAAGACCATCAATCACGCATCTCGATGCATGATGGCCAAAGATCCAACATGTGCAAATTCAATAAATGCATGACAAACAAGACACCAAGACCATCTCCTTATTATGAGAAATCAAAGGCAATGGAGACCAAGGGAGATTGGCTCATTTCATCACTTCAAGTACGAAATGAGTTAATCCACCTTGTGTTCAAACACAACACTGGGTTGAACACAATGCAATGCACACAAACAACATGACATGCAAAACTCTCATGCTAATCTTGACATATTAAGATGGCATGCAAGACTCTATCATGCAAACACTCATGCACAACATGTTAAGGAGCCAAGAACACCAAGGCTAGTGAAAAGGATAACACTATAAGCATGCATCACAATGCTCAAACATCCAAACTAGCTCAAAATAGAGTTACATCATACCCAAAACAGTGGCAAAACATGCTGAAATGGAGACTCAAAGGACTAGACAAACATGCATACATGTTAGTCCAAGATTAAGGCACAAAACACAACTCTCCAAAGGCATTGAAAGAGTGAAACATGGAGTACAATGGCATATGTTCCAGCACTGAAATGTCATGCTAAATGACTTAAAATCATGCAAACAATTCATGTAATGCATGTTGAAAGGTTTAAGCATCAAAGCTAGTGAAGTGTATTACACTAGAGACGTGCAAGACAATGCTTAAATGGCCAAACCAGTCCCAAACAGACCTTATGCAGGCCAAAACAGTAGCCAAAATGGACTGAGATGATGGCTTGAAAGGCAAGAAAATGAGGCTCATGCAATGGCTCACAAATAAGGCATAAAGGTACAACTCTCAAGAGCACTTAAAGAGTGAAAAATATGGAAGTGTAACAACACTATATGCTTTGAAATATCATTCCAAATGATGCCAAAACATGCAAATACCTCAAGTCAAGCATGCAAGATACCTCAAAACTCAAAGCTAATCAAAGCTATTGCACTACAAGCATGCATCACAAGCATCATTCGACCAAGAAGCCTCAAAACAGAGCTAAAACATGTTAAAACATGAGTAGAAACTTACTAGAATGGAGCCAAAACATACTAGAATAATGGGCCAAAACACCAAGTATACTAAGCTAGTGAGCAAGGTTTACACTACAAGTGTAAGAAGCAAATGAGGGATGCTCCAACCAACCAAAAACAGAGTTGTATCATGCCAAAATAACACCAAAAACATGCTGAGATAGAACCAAAATAGGCTAGCATGATGGATCATGGCATTGAACACACAAGGCTAAATGGCAAGTTTACACTACAAGTGTAAAAAGCATACATGAGGTGACCAAACCAATCATGAACAGAGTTATATCAAACCCAAAAACTCAAAAAAACATGCTCACACTAAGCCTCAAGAGGATAGAAATACATGCTCATTTGATAGGCCAATAACACAAACAAACAAGACAAGAAGAGAGGGGACCACCCCCTCTCATTTGAGGCCTCAACCATATTTTTACCACTGAAAATCCACTGGATTTCAGTGGCTAAAAGGCCAAACAAAGATGAACTCAAAGGCTTTAAGAGATGACTCCAAGCCTAAGCAAATAAGGCACACAAGAGGATAGAACACCCTCAACACCAAAGAGGCCTCAATCAACCATCTTAAACACTTAAAATCAAAGCTTTTTGTAGTTGAAAGCAAGGCCTAAAACAATATGCAAGGATGGCCAAATCAATGTACAAAAACAAGCTTTAAAAGGGGATAGGCTCACCCTTGAAGCACAGTAGCAAAAGGACCACAAGTCTGAGCTAAAACCAGCTTTTTGATTCCAAACAAACCTCTCAAGAATCTCAGCAACAAAGTGATGGTGCTTTACTAGGTGTTGTAGTGCAAAAGTGAAGAGAAATTACACTTTAAGGCACAAACTAACACAATAGAGAAAGAGAGAGTGTGAGAAATATAGAGATATATATATATATATATATATTGTCTCTAAAGTTGTTAAACCTCTGTAAAGGGGGAGGAGCCTCCCCTTATATAGAGGCATACAATGCAAAGCTTGTTAAACAAGCTTGAAAAGGGCTTCATCCCTCCATACATGTGTATGGAAGAGGGCTCGGTGAAAACCCAGCTGGCTCAAAAGATCTGGCGTGAAATCTGTTGAGACAAGTTGTTCTGCCGGCCATCAGTGGTGGCCGGAAGTGCCTCATTGATGGCCGGCAGGCTTCATCAATGGTTGGCAGGGCTAAATGCAAGGCCGGCAGTGCCAAAAAGTGGTCGACAGTGCACTACAATAAGCATGCTGAAAGGACCAACACATGGTCCAAAAATGCGGCAGAAAGGATACAGGGTTTGAAAAGCTCAAACCTGTGACGTTCCGCCGTGAAATTTGAGTACTCAACGAGCAATCGAACTTGTCCCTGGATGTATCTGCAAGCATATCCAAGTCTTGAGGACGGTCAAAAATGGGGTGTCTATAGTTGCTCTCTTCTCTCGCCACTTCACCTCTGCTTCTGATAAACTCTCATCTCTCTTTGCCAAAATTTTCAGTTTCATTGACCCCGGTGAACTGTCCCCAGGTCGACTAGTTCAGCGGTTCAACCGCCAATTTTTTCGATTCTCTCTAAATAGGTCGATTTTTAACTTCGAATGGTTTAGAGGATATATCTGGACCGGAACCCCGACTAGTCGATGGTTCTATCGGTCGAACCGGCCGGTCTGGTTCGGTCCGGTCCGGTTTTCAAAACCATGTTGCTCAATTCTTATGTCGACCCGTGACTGATTTTTCGGTTATTACGATTGAACTTGCAGTTCTTCCAGTTTTCAAATTCTAAAACGGTTTTGAACATAGTTCGAGTTTGGAGGGTCATCTGGATTGGAACTAGGTTTGGTCACCGATCCGATCGGCCAGTCCGGTGTGGGTTTTCAAATATTGTGTACAATGACCATAATCACAAATGACAAAGATATAATGTCACGACCCAAACCCGCCCCTATGGGTTTAGCACCATAACCGGCCAGCAATCTGAGATTACCGAAGGCCTGCTTATCAGTAGAACAGTAATACGATGTATCTGAGGGGCATGGCGAAGCCAATACTGATAAATAAAACAATGTCCAATGAGTGATACAAGATGCAAAAAGACTTTTCATACATATAGACATTCAGTACAGAGCAGTATGCATCATATATACAATCATTCAGTACAGGGACTTAATCCCTGTTAAACAGTACAGTACAGTGCAAAATATTCAGACTATACAGTAGTACATCACAGATACAGAGATAGACGGCGAGATTGAAACACCCCTAAGCCATAGCTTGAACACTACTGGAACCTCAAAGTGAGGCACAAAGGTTGGCTTGACAAAACTGGAGTTTACCCCGACGCTTCTAGCAACGGTCCGGTGCCTGTACACCTACATATATATATGAGCAGTGAGCTAAAGACCAGTGAATAACATAATGCGTAAAGGGGTTAAGAAAGAATGTCCTTTCAGTATTTTAAACAGTCGTTTGCCTCAGCTTATCTCGATCGGTGGCTTATACTTCATGTCATATCAGTCATTTAGAAATCATAGTAATCGTACGTGGTACATCCGATAACAAAACAATACGGTGGTAGTAGCAAGATTATGTCAAGATAAAGTAGTAATGGCAATAAGAATAGCGATGCTTGATGAATGATAAAGAATGATAAGATGGTAACAACTTGATACTAATGAATAAAGAATAAAGATGCATGAATAAAGAATAAGACGGTTCTTATAGACTCAAGAGGTGTCTCGCATAGATTCTAGAGAGGTGGCTCACACTGTAGCACTTAGGTCCGTGCAGCACTTTGCTCCAGATTTCACAAATTGGCTTAAAGCCCAGTATGGAGGTGTCTCGCACAGATTCTAGAGGGGGGTCACATCAGAAGATTTAGGTCCAGACAAAGACTTTGCTCCAGAGATATCTGTGACAGTAGCAGTACAGTAAATAGTAGGTCTTAAAAGACCGAACAGTCAGTTGATGGCCATCAATCAGTAAACAGTAGTAGTTCCAACGAGGGAACCGACAGAGATCTCTATAGCAGTAGCAGTAATAGTAAACAATAGTTGCTAAAGATGCCTGTCTGATTGAATATAGGACATACATTCATTGATTAACGATAAGAATTTCGGAAAACAAGATCTGATTCAGTTTGTTCAGAAGATAATCATTTTGAACATATCTTTACACAGTTGTTACTCACAGAGTTCTAGGCTACGGTAAGCTAGAGCGTCTCCTCGGAATGCCAACCCTATACAGTTAACAGATTGAACACACACTAAGTTTCACAGTTGGGGAAAGTTAATAACTTAATCCCTAAATTTGCCTTGGTGTGTTCTACATCTATATCCTCTTAAAGGTGCCTTAAATGTGCCCTAGGAATGCCTAGGATGGAAAGAGGATACAAAGATGCACTTCTGAACACTTAACAAAATTTGCTTAAAACAGAGGTCTCGCTCGAGCGTGGCTTTCTACGCTTGAGCGGACATGCAGACAAAGGGTCTCCGCCCGAGCGTGAATTTCGTCGCTCGAGCGGACTGCATGCTACAGTAGAAATGCTGGATGCTCAGAATTTACGCCCGATGGCCGCTCGACCCTTGTTTGAGCATAAGACACAGGTCTCCGCTCGAGCGTAAGTTTCCTCGCTTGAGCGGACTGTGAACTCATGCAAAGTACTGGATGCACGCATTTCACGCTCGAGCGTAACTTTTCTTGCTTGAGCGGAAGGCACGATTACAGAGTGTACACTCAAGTGTGGACTTTCTCGCTCGAGCGTAGGTCCAAAATCTGAAAATTCCAGATTTGAACCTCAAGCTCAAAATCAGGTTTAAGTGCAAAATTTTCGATCCTCTTGGGCTGAAAACTTGGAAAACACTTGTAAACACTTAAAACAACATGATTCAAAGCTCAATTTGAGAAATCAAAGCCCAAGGGTGTTTAATTCAAACTCAATTTCAAACCCATTTTTCATGAACATGCATGAACATGCTACAAGATGACATGCATGAGATTAACTCAAACCAAAGCTTCCAAAACATGCTCTATTGAGCTCATTCTTTTCAAAACAAGTTGAAAACATAAACTTAAGCTTATTTATGAACATGCATGTGACAATTTTCCATGAAATCAACTCAAAATTCATCAATACAACCATGCATGCATGAAATGAGCTTCAACTCAACACTATTGAACCAATTCATGCCTTAAATTACTAAAGACCCATGAATCATGCAAGAATAAACTCAAATGCACAATAAAGAAGGTCAATGATCTACCTTAGGTCTTCAATCACAAGACCAGAAGCTCAATTAGACAATTATCCTTCAATTTCTTCAATTCTCCAAGCAAAACTCAAGATGGAACTCAATTCTCTCACTTCCTCTCTCTCTTGGTCGGTTAGAAGTAAGAAATGGCTGAGCAAAATGTTTTGTTTGGATGAAAAAGGCTCAAGAATGTTTTATATGAAAAGGGCCACTAGGTGGCAAAACGGTAAATAAGGCCAACTCTTTGATTTAGCTTATTTTATCTAATTTAATCATACCAAATCGATTTTCAATTAAATATACCATAAAATCACATAAATTATGATGATTACAGAACATCAATAAATTTTCGATTTGGCCGCCGATAAGGCCTTCAATTTGCAGTTTAATGCATAATACAATAACAGATAATTTGACAGTCAAACAGATAGATTATGCATTTAAGCGGTCACAGTCGATCAATCAGTCTCGAATCTCAGTCAGTCAGTTCAGTATTTTAATCAATTCAATTATCAATCATAATCGGTCTCGGTTTAGCAGTAATCAGTAAGTAATCAGTAAACAGTGACGAGGGTTGTTACATATAAGAACTTGCATTAGTGAATTGTAAATCTTATCCAAGTTTGACTCTGCTAGAGATATGTTCACAAACATCAGTGTTTTAGCATTACCACCAAGCGAATCACTCATTAACATTGTCAACTTGTGATTCCTATAAGGTGTATGTGTTGATTGCCAGTCGATAAAGCACTGATAACATCCCCAAGTGTAGAAAGTGACTTATTGATACTTTGAGCTTCCTTAAGTTGACCTTTGAAAGAACTTGACTTTCTCACTCTCTCAAAACAAGCAAGGTCCACAAAATTAAGCTGAACAATAAGAATGGTCTAACAAACAAGCACAACAATTACTTCAACCCATGTCATAACATACTTTTTAAACTCGTGAAAGCAAATAAAATATTGAATATATGTCCATGCACCTATTCTCCAATTAAACTAGCACATATCTTAGTTCAATGATTATAAGATAGTGTGAACAATAATGATACCTTTCCTCTAGGAATGGATTGGGTTTGAAGGTTGGTACACTCAACAACAATGGAAAGTATTATATATATATTCCTTATATTATATAGATCATGAGAAGGCAGAGAGAGAGAGAGAGAGAGAGAGGGCGTGAGTGAGAGAGAGAGAGAAGGCAACGACGAAGGTGATCACAAGTAGATCGATGGCGAGAGCGAAGGTCAATGTCGATGTCGAAGCCGAAGGCAAAGGCTAGGGCTAGAGCAAATGTCAACATCGAAGGCTAGAGCTAAGGCTAGAGCGAAGGTCGAAGTCGACGGCGAGACCAAGGCTGTGTTCATAAATGTGTTCCAAACATATTTCCACCCACTGATTTGAGTGTGGTGTTTGTTTTGATCTTTCAAATTATAATTCCACTCACTTTTGAAAACTCTTTTCTAGACAAGAAAATTTAGCTAACCCAATCGTCCTCCTGGAGATCCCCCTGGATGTCCAACCAGTTGACCGAAACAGTGTTCGTTTTCTTTTTTTTTTTTTTTTTTTTTTTTTTTTGCACCTGTTATTTTTATGTTTTAAATAAAAAATATTTTCGAAATTTTTTTATGAGCTTTGAATAGAATTTTGAGTTGTGTGTTTGATTATGAGTTGTAAATTTTTTAATCAAATATCATATGTCACATCATTCATTTCAAACTCAACTCAGAACTCTTTTCAAAACTCATAACCAAACAAACTTTCTACACTCGAATTATAATTTTAAAACTCACAAACTCAAAATACAACTCTATTCTCAAATCATAATTCTAAAACTCTACCAAACGCTACCTAGGTCTCTCTCTCTCTCTCTCTCTCTCTCTCTCTTCCCCCCTCCATTTACGATCCCATCTTGGACTAAATCGCATTTCTCTTTCCATAGAAACGCGATTCTTACACGTTTCTTTCTGGGAAAGGCGAAATTGCGATTCTTACTCAGAATCGCTACCTAGCTACATGATTCCTACAACTAAGCTTGAAACTCTTGCTAATGGCCTTAATTGTCGTTCATTCATAACCTAAAATTCCCACGTGAACCCAAAAATCTTTTCTTCCTTCAATTTCAACTATGTCAGACATTTCAGAATCCAGTAAATCTGCAGTCTTTTCAATGGCTACAAACAATACTATTTCAAATAGTTCTATTGGAGAATTGCAGAATATTCAACCTAGTTTACGTCTTAATGACCAAAACTATTTGAAGTGGTCACAGTTTGTTCGAACCTTTTTGAAAGGTAAGGCCAAATTGAGTCATCTTCTTGGGATGAGACCAAAACCAAAAGATTCAAAGTTCACTGCGTGGAATGAAGAAGACTCGATGGTGATGTCCTGGCTATGGAATCCGATGACGCCAAAAGTTAGCGATACTTGCATGTTTTTGACAACATCAAGGGAGATTTGGGAGGCCTGCAGGCAGACCTATCTAAAGTCCAAGATGCTACACAAATCTATGAGATTAAGACAAAAATCTTATCTACCAAACAAGGCACCCGCTTGGTCACTGAATATGCCCAGATTTTACAAAACTTATGGCAGGAATTGGACCAATATTACTGTATTGAGATAAAGTGTAGCGATAATGCAGCCCTTCTCAAACGTTTTATGGAAAAAGAAAGGATTTACACCTTTCTTGCAGGATTAAACCTTGAGTTTGATCCTATCCGAGTGCAAGTATTGGGAAGGAATAAATTCCTTCACACAATGAAACAATTGCCATAATTCATGGAGAAAGACGAAGAGGAGTTATGATGGAGCCGCAACCAACAAATGGTTCAGCCTTAGTTACAAAAATTGCAAATCCCATAGTTGCAAAATCAAACCAGCAGCAGTCAAATGCCTATTCTGGTGGAGTATGAGGGAATTATGGGCTGTTAGAAGGATAAAGAGCAAGTAATAAAGACTCTTTATGGTGTACCTACTATAAGAAGCCACGACATAGCAAGGAGAGGTGCTAGAAACTCTATGGTAAGTCCTCAAATACTAAAAATACTCATTGGACTGCAAAAAGTAATCAAGGAGGAGGACCAGGACAAGCACATTTGACCTCGACACAATCAGAAGCAGAAGGAGAATTCTCTCAGAAGCAATCCGAGTTCAATAGAGAAGAGATTGAGAAGTTAAGATACTTTTTTGGGAACATTAAAGAAACCTACGGGTGGTGCAGGTACTTGTTCCTTAGCTCTTTCAAGTAATTCTAAACCATATGTGCTTAATGTGTCAACCTCAAAAGGAACTTAGGTAGTGGATTCCAGGGCTACAGATCATATGACCCAATCTTGTCATAGGTTTGTCTCTGACAATCCATGTCCTAGTAATAAGAAAATTGATACTGCTGATGGAACATTGGTTACAGCTACTGGTCAAGGAGATGCGGATATAAATCAAAACTTTGTTTTAAAAAATGTTCTGCATGTGTCGAAATTGTCTACCAATCAAGTTTCAATTCACAAGCTTACAAAGGATTTGAACTGTACAGTGACATTTTCTTCTGCACTTTGAAAATTTCAGAACCAGAGCACGGAGATAATGATTGGACTTGTTAGGGAGAGGAATGGGCTCTACTTTCTTGAAGAACTTTATGGGCAAAATAACACTAAGGATCCTATTCCCCTGCCTTTACTTTTTGAGTCTTCTCTTGCCAATAAACATAAAATACGGTTGTATCATCTTCTTCTTGGTCATCCTCCTTTCAATATTCTTAAAGTAATGTTTCCCTGGTTTGTTTAAAGGAGTTGATCTAGGTATATTTCATTGTGATGTTTGTGAACTTGCAAAACATAAGTGTGTTTCCTTTCAAATAAGTAATGTGAGAGCTTCCATACCTTTTACTCTAATTCACAGTGATATTTGGGGACCTTTTACAGTTCATAATATTTCTGGGGCTCGCTGGTTTGCCTCATATATTGACGATTGTACTCGTGCATCATGGGTTTTTCTCTTAAAACAAAAATCATATGTCAGTTCAAGCTTTTGAAAAAATTTCCACATGGTGAAAAACCAATTTGGGGTTGAGATAAAAAGAGTTCGGTCTGATAATGCTAGAGCTTTGGCTTTGGCTTTGGCTTTGGCTTTGGATGAGATTGTGATGGTGAAGATTGTACGGAGACAATGTTGGGGATGTCGGCCAGAAGATCATCAGCAACGGCCTTCTTACGACCCATCTCGTCGACTGTGGCGGCAATGGTGACCTTAGTGCCGAAATGGATTGCTGGAAGTGCTGTTGGGGGGTTGGCTGGATCGTATAAAGACAACTCGGCACTTCGACATCTTCGGCTTTGAGTCCTGCTTGTTGGGGCTTACAACGGAGCTTGATGTCGGCGTTGACGTTGAGAAGGTGAAATCAGCTGCGGAGCTGAGGTTGATGGTTGGTCCACAGGATCAGATGTCGATCCTTGGTCAGGTCTTGATGATTCGGCTTGAGGAGTTGTTGCTGATGGAGGAGAATTGCTTTTCTTCTTCTTCGGGACGTCGGGAAGCATCGACTTATAAGTCGGGATGAAGTTGAGCAGCAAAGGAGCTCTTTGCCGCTCAACTAGCAGATCCAACAACTTTTTGAGGTCCTTGTTGGGAAAGAAGGACTTGCGAAAGTCCTTGGGTGGCTGTGGAAGAATTGCAAGAAAAAACAGACGTCGGAACATATAGAAGGAACAAAGTATTAAAGACTTGAAAGCAAGTAAATGTAACACTTGGTTCTTACCATCTCCCTCTTTGAATAATATACAGCTAAGAGGGTAGAGGTGAAGATCCTCATCTCGAGCGAACTCCCAGTTGCCCGAGACAATAAGGTAATCATCCCCAACTCTCTTGTTGGAGTTAGGGAGGTCGGCAACAAGTTTGTATTCTGTGGACCTCGGCTTAAGGTAGTAAATGTAGCCTTTTTTCTAACTTAAGACCACACATGGTGTAACAGTATTGTATGTCGGCTAAATTTACCCTCGCATTTTCTCGGCTAGCTAAGGCTATGATACCATTGATGGCTCTGTAGGAGTTAATGGCTAATTACATTGGGTCGAGTTTATAGTAGTGAAGGACTTCTCGGAAAAGGATGCCAAAAGGGAGCCTAAGTCTACACTCTATGAAAGCTATAACTGGGAAGGGCATGAAGCCAACTGTGGGCATGATGGTATCGTCCTCCCCAGCCAACCTAAGGTGAATGTCGGCCGGGATGGAAAACTCCTGCCTAAAATATTCTAACTTAGTTGGGGTGTCTACCCTATGCCTCCATATACCCATGATGTCGGCTTGGGGGGGAAATGTTGGATTTCAGAAGGGTGTGTTTTGTAAAGGTTGAAAGGAGCTCGGAAAAACCTAGAAGAATGATGGGGCAAGAAATTTTGAGGATCTAAGTGAAATTTGTTTCAGTTTTTCCTAAAATTCATGGGTTCTACAACAAATCCCAAACCTAAGACTATGGAGACAGGAATTGAAGTCAGGAATTTGGAGAAAACACAAAAAACAGAAACAAGAACGAGGAATCAAAATCAGGAATAGTGATGCACTATCAAGAACACAGTGACAAAGAGTGTACAAAAGTGTGAAGCCAAGAATAGTGGCAAAAATGAACAAATGGGTGAACAGTGTGTGTATATTCAAGAAACGGATTGGGCAAAAGCAAAATCATACAATAAACATGCTTAGATACATTATTAAATTCATACGCACGAATTTATAATCAAGAACGTGAACAAAATGGCAATAGCAACGAGTAATACAGTGAAGTTTTTTAAAGAAAAACACAGACTGATAAAGGAGAAAATAGTGACTCACTGAAGAAAAATGAAGCCAATGTTGAGTACACCGGAGTCAGATAATGGCAGCAAACGAAAAAGATCAGCAACAGCCTCGCCGAAAGAGGTGAACGGCGGTGATTATAGAGAGCTTTAGAGCTTGAAGCAATGGAGGATTTGAGAAAGTTAGAAAGAGAAAACTTGCATGAAGACGAAGATGTAAAAGTGAAAAGACGAAGAGAGAGGGAAGAAGTTTGGTCAAAGCACAAAAAGGCAGCAAAACACAATTACTATGCCTAGGGTGATGTGCTTATCAGACGGCGCACGCAGGTGCAATGCGACTTAAAGGCGCGTGTCAGGCACGGCTTAGTAGGGGAAAGACGAGTGGCAGAAACGGTTGAAATACCGTGCGTGACAGCTCATACACGTGAAGAAACTCTTGGAGTTCTTGATTTAATAAAGCAGGACCTTGGCTAGAAGGACGATCTCGGTTGAGAAACTTGAATAAACTTGGTTAATGGTTCTAAGGCATTGGTGAAAACAAACTAAGTCTTGGTCATATTTGAGCCGACGAATGATGATCTCGATAATGAAGGATAAAACGAACTTAGTCGACGTGATAAATGGAAGGAATGATATAGGTTCCATCACCTCAGGATGCCAAGGTAATAGAACCTACGGGGCAATTATGGGGACATAATTTTTGAATGTCAACACGTGGCTGAGGTGACATCGAAGTGTCAGCCGAGGTGTTACGTGTCCTGGTCATGACGCCGAGGTAATCTCGGCTAGGCTGAGGTTATTTGTGAAGATACCGAAATCCGGGATAAGCGGATAAGGGACAAGAGTCCTAGAATGAGAGAGGACTTCAGTTTGGATAAAGATAAGACTCTTAGAGAGTTTATCCCAATCTAACTAGGAGTCCAGGTAGGAGTCCAAGATGAGCAATGAGACAGAATCCATTGAAGCTAGGCTTATATTGGGATTATGTTAGTGTTGGCTATAAAAGAGAGACACCCTCGTGGGTCTAAGGTATACTTTTTATGTTCTGTCTAGTGAGTTAAGCACTATTGGTTATCTTTGAGAGATATTGATTACTGACTTGATCGTCGGAGTGCCCTCGGGTGGACGAATCACCGCCAAAATCTTATCTTTTTGTTGACAAGTCGTTCGGGCTTAATCTATTCTGCCAGTGCTCTCCTGTTTGGCAGTGTGGTCGAAAATTGACACACACAGAAACCTTACTCTTATTTTTGGAGATGTTATCATTGACTAACAATAATTATATATAGTCAAATTAAAAAGAAAGCAATGTGCAATTTGTAACATGAAAAATGCTTGTTTAGCAATTTGTTGTTGACTTTTTTTGTGCTTAGGCATCATTTGGGAACTTAATATTTTAATTAAAAAATCACTATAAATTATCACAATATTCTCTCTATTTTTTTCACGTCTTTTGGTAAAAAATTAATATAGTTTGTTCTTAAACGATGCTTTATTATATTTTTTTAAATTTTGTTTTAGGTGTTACTAGACTAAAATACTTTTAGAATTTTAAAAAAATAAAACCAAATTTGAAAAAAAAAAAAAAAAAAACTCACAAAAAACAAAAAAAAAAGAAGCTAATTTTCTTGGGCAGGAGCAGCCCAAAAAGCCATACTGGACCTTGAAATTAGCAAAGCACCCATTGGGCTTAGGCTGTAATCCTTTAGGCCCAATTCCGAGTTTGAGAGTCCTAGGCATGTTTTGTTAAATTTCATTCATTCCCCCACCAGATTGGTTCCCTAAAACCCTGTGAAGATTATTATAAATAGATTAACCTAATTTTTATTATTATTTTTTTTATCTTTAAATTTTTTTTTTCTTTTGTATGGGTCCAACAACTACACACCTCTTATCATAAGAAAAACTATAAATTTTATAATAATAGTTATGAATTATTATGATGGAGTAACGAACAAACACACTAATAAATTGAAACAAAATTATAAATTTATAGTTAATATCAAGTCAATTAAAATTACAGACAATGATCAAAATATAAAAACTACCGATAAATGTTTTTTTTTTATTTTTAAAATAGAGGTAACGATAGCTTCTACCATCCCCTCAGTCCATCTTTGCCTATTAAGGGATCATTATTATTTTCCACGCCATGAGTTGAATAAGATTCCTTTGGCAGCTAATCATGCTGTAGTTTATTAACCTGCCTTCTAAGAGTAGTGGGTATTGACAAAGAAAGGAAGAAACATAAAGTTATGATTACAACTTCCATAACCACCACCGAGTGACAGTGAATCGAGAGAACACCTTAGCTAGATAGATACATCAGATCTTCAATTTCGCAGTCATCATCATCATAATTATAATTACCATTAATTATTATATTTAAAATTATTATGATTGGTTAACATCACCACAATACCATGAAGCTCACACTATACTAGCCTAGCTAGCTACTTGAGATGGAATGTGATTGTGAATGTGAGCAGTAGTTAAAGTGTTCTTTGATATCAAAAAAGAAGTACAATACTAGATATATAGAATTCATTCACAAAAAAATAAACAGAATTCATTCTTTTTACATATGAATCCTACAAAAGCTATCACAAGATTACATTAAGATATTTTTTTGTGCACATTTTAAGGCTAAATTATACTGATCTTCCTTGCGATTTAAAAAAAAATACAGTAAGTTTTACAATTTTGACATAATTATAATAACCTCCCTTTAGGTACGGTTAAATGGATCAAAACTAATATAAATGGTAAAAAAATAAAAAATAAACAATATAAAGTACATATTGTCGTGTAAAAAAAATGATAATATCATTTTTTTCATCCATATAACTAACAAATTATCGACGAAAAATGAGTTAAGTGTTATGTAAATTAAAATTTTAAGAGTGATCAATATAATTATATCAAAATTATAAAACTTATTGTGTTTTGTTCAAAACTCAATAAAGGTTAGTGTAATTTACCATATTTTTATGAAAAAAGAAAGCTATAGACTTATAAATAGTCAACTAACTAACACAGTCGATGCATGACAACGCAGATGGGCCGTGATTGCTTTTTCCACAATACTTGCTTTGCCTAACACCCATTTTACTTTACTTTCTCCGGCTTGCCCATGTCTTTACTTCTTCACTTAAATCTAACTTTTTTCATACATAACATAAGTCATGATTTGTGTTTTTATTTATTTATTAATTGAATAAAAATATTACTACTACAATTCATTTATATTTTAATTTAATTCTTAAACATACTAGTTGCATAAGCATCATGCACCCAATCCAATTCTATTTTTTCAAAACTTGGAAAGGATATTTTATCCCAACAGACTAGATCGGGATAAAATTTTTGGCTCATTTTGATAAATGGATTGAGTGTGGGATTGAGGTATACGGCCCGGTCCAACTCAGCTCAGCATGAAAATTGCCCACTATCTTTTGTTTTTATTTTTTGCTGAGCAGTTGCACTGCCTCATTTTAATAATGTTGTTCTTGTAATCTCTTTTCTTTTAATTTTAATAAATGTTTGACAACAGTTTGATATGGTAACTTCCTGAAAACCACTGCATCGGTATTTTTCTCTTTTATTTTGCTCATGCAGTTGCTATTAGTCCATGGCCTAGGGATGTCCTTTTTAATTAATTGAGTTCTATAATTGATTTACTTTTTCTTTCTTTCTTTTTATGTTGGAAAGTTCAAATGATTTGTAATTCATTTATTTTAGAATTTATTTTTCTTGAATTATATTTAAAAAGCTCATATATATATATATATATATGTAGTCTTGATGGGTGGGCTTAAGGAATGTATTTTCTTTAGGGTTAGGCTTGGGATGACCATATAGGTTCAACGTTTAGATTGGAGAGGATTTGGGTAAATGCAAAGTTTTTTTTTGGGTAAACTACCAATAGGTTCTAATAGTTTGACTTAATTCCCATCAAGTCCTATTAAAAATAAATTTTGATAAAATTATCACTAAAAATAATTTTTTTGTGACAATTAGTGACTTTTTTTGTCATGATTTTTATAAATTGTCGCTAAAACTTACAATTAGTGACTTTTTTTATGACAAATTTTTTTCATAGGACCTATTGGACGATAATTCCATTTATTAGAACCTACACGTAAATATCCCAAATCTCTTATTAGATAATGCAAACTCAACCCGGCCAAGCCGATGTCCACCCTACGTGTGTCCTAATTATTTATATATATATGAGATACAGTATGCACACTTGATGGATGTTCTATAAAAATCATCCAGTTGTAATGTGCTATGAAAGTAAACTAGTTGAATGTTTTAGGAGAACAAAATTGAGAAGTTAACAAAATTTAAAATTCAATATCAAAATGTAACATAGTTTATAGGAGTAGTTGTACCGGACAATTCTAGAGCAAAAAAAGGGAGACAATTCACACCAGAGTTGAGTGATTTATATAATAGTATATAATATATATATTCATGAGGGTGTACCTCTAAATATTTTTTTTTTATAAAAAATAACATTTATATTAATGTTAGTAATATAAATTTTAATTTTATTTTATTAAGAAGTTGACTATTTGATTATATATATTTTTAAATAAGCATGACATTGAAAATAAATTTCGTATACAATAAAGTTGACATAAAATTTGGACAATATTTGATAAAATTCTACTATATATAAAACTATTTTAATTTTTTTTCCAAATGGTAAAAAAAATGGGGAAAAGCAACTATAGTTTTCTAATAAAAAAAAAGAAAGTATTTGAGACTCACAAAAAAACTCTCACAATTGTATCCATAATGATGTGGTATCACATGTGTTAACTTTTGATTTTTTACACATCCAATGATATAGGGTCCAACTCCCTTATCACATCATTATAAATGGATTTAAGGGACTAAAAATGTGAATTTCTAGCATTGCTCTAAACAAATACAGTACATCCTACCAATTTTAGACCCCTAATAATACCAACCCCCAATGACATGGCAAGCACTCATTGAAATATTTAAAAATAAATAAATAAATAAAATATTTAAATTAACAAAAAAATAAAATAAAATATTTAAAATAAAAATAATAATATTTTAAATATTTTAAAAAAATACTACTCAAATATTTTTTTTAAAAAAATACAGCACATAATTGTATGAAATATAGTGTACATTAAAAAAATACAATTTAAAACTCTTTTCAAAACTCATAACTAAACAAATTTTCTCTTTTGAAAATTCAACTCAAAACTCATAACTCAAAACACAACTTCATACTCAAATCATGATTCTAAATATAATTTAATAACACAAAATAAAAAATATATATATTTTTTCGATTTTTTTTTTTTTTTTAAATAGAGTTTTGAAAAGAGTTTGATTATAAGTTTTGAATTGAATTTTGAGTTGTGTGTTTTGAATTGAGTTTTGAATTGTGTGTTTTGAATTATGTGTTTGAGTATGAATTTTAAATTTTTTTTATTAGAATTACTATTCCAAAAGAGAACCAAATGAGACCTTTATGTTTTAGTGGAATTTCTAAGTGATATAACTTATGACACGTTACTAGATGTGAGGGGTAAGTTTCGGGATCCAAAATATTTTCCAAAAAACAAATACCTTCAAGTCTAAAAACAATGAACTTGCCTTCCATTTCAAAAAGGCTAACAACTAATATTGCTATACAGTGACTACTGATTATGTGATTATGATAGTTTGAATTTTTATAAATAATCTCTGTATAAGATTGTGATGGAGAATATAGTAAAATAAAACAAGTTACTTAATTTTGTCGACTTAAAAATTTGTTCAAGATTAACTCACTATGCGAATAAGTCAAACTTAACATGTTCTGTAGCTTATTAAGTTTTTAAAATAAATTTAAACAGTCAAAAATATCTAATTTGATAAGTTTATATGCACTACAAAAAATTTAAAATACTCAAACTTGACTCAATTAAAACTCATATGAGATTTGCTTGAAAGATTAACAAACCAAACTAAAACACATCTTAAAATTCATTAAGTTTCTTAACTAAACTTAAACAATTTATTACTCAATGCAACTTTTCTGGTTTACAATCCTATCTATAACGTAACTTATTTTGTTTACAATCCTATCAATAGATTCAATTGGACATAACCAAACCTCTCTCCCACAGGAGAAAAGTAGGTTACATTGCATTTATTAATCCTCTCAATTGCAAAACATGAAGGTAGTGAGACTTTTGTGTGTAAATTCAATGGTTGGGACCATGGAATGGTACATGGACAGCACATTGGTTTGGTTGTATTATCCATAACCCGTCCAAGGTTGTGGTCATTCTCATTCTGCTCATAGCTTTGCAACAACAAAAAGGTTAAGATCCTCACATGCTTACTCCCAAACAAAATTTGTGGGGGAAGCGAAGGGATGGGATGGGAACCATTCAACATTTGCTTAATGGTCTGGCACAATTTTGATATCTATATGTATATATATTTTTAAATATTGTTTAAATTATACCCAAGAAATATACAATCAAATTTTAGATTAATCAGAATTTTTGGCCTAATAGTTGTATAGTACAAATTTACAGTGTGATGTTGCAGTATGTACGGTATAATAGTGAAAGCTTACTTAATGGAGTTCCTAACAAAATATAATCATTTAGCAGTCCTTTGGCAGTGATTTTTTGACTTTTTAAATAAAATATGATGTAAAAAAATGAAATGTTTAGAAATGACTTTGACTTCTTTGTGAAAGCGGTTGAGTTTCTCTTATGATCACATCTCAACGTGAGACAATTTCAAGGGCCTATGGAGTCAATCACGAGTCTTATTTCGATGATTCAAACCATTCATTTTGTAGGGCCTTCAATGTATATCTATTAAAAAAATTATGTCGATCTTATAATTATATTTTTTTTATTGTATCGTATTTATCTTTAAAATGTGAATGGTCTATTTTAAAAAAGAATAAAGATTGGGACCCCTTTCCCCCACCCCCTTTGACCCTATTTCTTTTTTGATTGGTCACTTTTTTTTTCTTTTTTTCTTTTTTTTCCTCTCCTCCAATCACCACCCGCCACGTGTGTGTGGGGTGGAGGAGGGTTAAAGTTTGAGAGGGTCTAAATCACTGCTGTTTAAAAAAATGTATGTCATATATTTTTTTGGAGACAAATGCAATAAAATAAAAATGTTATGCTTATCGAATCAAACTAATTTTTTTCATGGATAATATACATGTAGACGCGCCCTTGGGCCTCACTACAGTTCGGACTCAATTTGTCAAGGTTCTAAATCTGAATCAAAGAGTCCAAATCCGACAAATTGTTTTGAGAAAATAGATTTTTTGAAAAGAAGTGCCAAACATGGACTGTTTGCCAGATACAAAGTCGACACCTAAATATTTTTTAAAAGGGGGAATTTAGGAAACTCTGACTCGGTGCCAAAGGCCACGTGTCCGTCATCACCAAAGTTGTCTCGGCTCGGGAACTTGGGTACGATTGGGGAAGGTCAGCTATGAGCACTCCCTCTCACCCGATCCGAAGATCGGCCTCTACTAACCATGATATCTTGTTTTGAAAACATTACGCGTTCTTATTCTGGTTATTAGCCTAGAATTATTATGTTATGTGCATAGCAAATAAGTATAGACCAAATCGCCTAAATTGGAACAAAACATTTCATATTTGTTTTGAGAATAGTTTGCTACTTGCAAGTAGGCTAAAATATAGGTTTTGCCACCCTCGAGTGGGCTTTTAGAAAAGATGGTTTTGCCACTATCAAGTGGGCTTAAAACTTGCAGTTTTAATGCATTATTCCAATTCAGGTAATTCACCCTCCATTTACAGGCATTCAAGCAATTATATCACATAAGCAGCTAGTCTCATGGCAATCATGTTATTATGGCAACACTCACACGCATGTGGTATGCTAAAGCAAAAGAACTTACAGAGTACTCCAAGCCAAAACAGAAACTAGTTAGTAATCATATGCATGCTCCTAGTTCATGTTTAAGATGGCTAATGCAACACATGCAAAATGCAACTAAGATAGGCTCGGCTAATCTACAATGACATGTGAAATGCTACAACTAACACGTATTCAATTTGGAATTGAAATATAGATGCAGTTAGAATGATGCGCCGAGCCCGGTGCATGCAAAACGAATGAATGGATGCAAGCATGCTATCATACTGTATGCTAATTTGAATATGCCCTAAACTAACCATCGAAAACTAGTAAATAAAATGGGAGAAAGACGCGGGGTTGGAAGACATACACACACTCATACACACTTATTTACATAATTGCCCTCGCTCGGAGGGTCCGAATAAATATTACAGTCCGAATAAATAATACTAAATTAACTATTACAGAATTTCTAATTAATTAACAAATTAAATGCAGAAAGAAGGTGGCTATAGCCCCGCCTCGGAATGCGTGAATGATGCATGCTTGCCTCGTCTTGCCCGGAAACTCGCTGCTATAGCACTGTTGCCTCTGTTTACACTGCCCTGCTCCTCTGAGGACTGCCAAAGTCCAAGGGCATGCTCTCTGGACGTTGAGGAGTACCACCGACCAAGTAAAAACACTACCGGCCGAATGGGATGATCACTGGCCGCCCTTTAATCTATAGGCCACAGATTACTGGCCGGTCGGCACTATATTTAGCCAACCGGCCAAAGCTTCCTGCAGAACCTGCAATTGACAGTAGCAGAGGGCAAGCAGTGTATGGCATGGAATTTTCAAGCAAATGTATGCACGAACACACTCCCTATCATGTAATGGACTCAAGGGAGTGTGGCCCTCGACCCTCGGGCTATCAATCACGCATTTCAATGCATTATGGCCCAAAAGCCAAGTGTGCAACTTCGATATCAAATGAAATGCAAGCACAAAACACATCAAAGGGCCCCAACCCCTATCATGATTGATCAAGAGGCAAGGGATGCATGCTCAATGAAATCTAACCTAGGCATGGAGGCTAAGTATGCAACATGAACATTCAAATGAGCAATGTATACTAGGCATGCAACCTAAACATGTAAGCAAACATGGCATGCAACAACATGCGATGATGGACTTAAACTAACATGGATAGCTCGCAAGCATGCCAAAATCAGTGGCCATATGATTAAAATGAGACAATCAAAATACGTGCATACATACACGCCAATCGAGAACCGAACCTAAGGCATAAAATGCCACTCTACCAAAGCATGGCAAGGGATGCAAGATGGCATAAAAGCATGTGAATTTCAGCACTGAAATATGATGCTAAATGGTCCCGAAACATGGAGATATGGCACCCGATGCATGGAATGAGCCCCGAAACTCAAAACTAGGCATATGTAATGACTTATAGCTATACAAAGCATGCATTATTTGACTATGAAGCACAAAGAAAGAACCAAGGTAGTCCCAAAACATGGACATTTCTAGTTCAAAGCATGGCAGAAAGGTGCTAGCATGATGGACTAAAATAGCATGCAACTTTGACTAGCAAACATGAGTCGTATGGCAAGTAGATGAGACAAATGAAATCTCACCAAACCAGCCAAAATCAGTGAACAAAACATGCCAAAATATGCCCAAATAACCACTGAAATGAAGCCAACACATGCAAAAATGATGAGCTCCTTTAGAGGGCTATACAAGGGGTTATTAAGCACATACAAGATAGATACTCAACAAAGCCAAACCAACTCTGGAAATGGCCTATAGGGGTCTTAAAACCCACCAAAAAATGCCTGAACTGAGCTCAAGAAGTGTGCAAATATAGGTCCCTTTGTAAGGCCAAAAAGGGCATCAAACAAGACAAGGAGAGAGGGGGTCACCCCCCTCTGATTTCGACCCTCAAAATAGCAAACCTACCACTGAAAATCCACTGGATTTCAGTGGCTAGGAGGCCAAGCAAGGGCTTGCTCGAAGGTCTCAAAGAATAGCACAAAACAAGGCTAAAACAAGCATGCAAAGAGGGGAGATGACCCCAAAAAGAAGTGTGCCCTTAATCAAACTTCAAGAGGGGCTTAAAAAAAGACTTTTTTCAGTTATACACAAAGCTTGAATCAGTATGCAAGATAGGGTAAAAGCTAGTGCAAGAATGAGGAAAATAAAGCAACTAGTGTTACCCTTGAAGAACACTTGAAGAACAGCAATCTCAGCCCTCTTCTTTTGATCAAAACTGACCCAAAGCTCCAAGAACAAACCCCCAAGACCTCCCAAGTTGAATTATGGTGTAATGGTAGGTGACTTAGTGCAAAACTAAGAAGAAAACACACCTTTAGGCCCTCAAACCCACACAAAAGTAGAGAGAGAGGGAGATATAGAGAGAGAGGGTGTATATATATCAGATATATATGTCCTAGGTCTGGTTTTTGCTGAACCTAATCAAAGGAGAAGGGAGGTCTCGTATATAGACAATGAAAGGGCTTAAAGCTTAGAAGAGAAGCTAAAGGAAGGGTCAAGGGGGTCAAGGCTTCCAAGAGAAGCTAAGCTAAGGGTGCAAGCTTCTTGGGGAAGCTAGGACAAAGGGTCAAGGATTCTTCAAGAAGCCTTGAGCAAAGGGTGCAAAAAGAGGGGTCAAAGGTGGTCAAAGGTGCAAAACGACCACACAAGTGTATGGGGGGTCGGGTCTGTGCACTCCAGCTGGCACAGCTGGCACGCACCATGCCTGAAGGGTGCAAAAGGGTCATACCGGCCATGAAAGGAGGTCATCGGCCAAATAAATTGCCGGTCAGCACAATATTTGGCCGACCTGCTATTTTCTCTGGCCGGTTGGCTAAATGTATGGCTGGTAGGTGGCCAGTAAGGTCAAAAAGTGGCCAGTGGGTGTCCAAATTGAAGCCCCGGAAGTTAGATTTCCAATGCCACAAACCTTGTATTAAAATTCCTCCTGTGAAAAAAGTTATGCCCTTTTTGGTGAAGCCGCGCAGATTCGATCCAACCGGGATAATGCCCAACTTCAACCAATCATATCTCCCACTCCCGGATTTGGCTTTGAGAGATTCTTGAGTGCAAAATGAAGCCCTGGAAGTAAGCTTTCCAACGGTGGTGGCCTCATAGCTAAAATCCAAGTATGCAGATGCATAAGCTCGATTCAGCGAGGGCTGCTTGACCCTCTTCTACCCGGATTTACGCCAAACTTCTCCCAAACTAGTTTTCTCCTCTCCTTGCCGAAGAAATTGAACCTTTTCCCTACACACCTTTTACCACCAAGTAAACCATTAGTAACGCCCAAGTCTTAAGGGCAGTCAAAAATGGGGTGTCTACAGTTGCCCCTCTTTGACAGAACTCGTAAGTCATAACAATGACGGAGTATTTATCAAAGCCGAGACGACCCATTTTTGACAAGACCGAAGACTTGGACAAACAGGCAATATAATCAAAGAGATGTGCCCACAGGCAGGGGCAAAATGCAATTGACAATGCAAGAAGCCAAACATAACTTATGATCATTGCAAAGAAACATAAGGACGTATCCCAAAGATTAGAAAGGAAGGAGAAACGTGGGGACGTATCCCGGTGTTTCGGAAAAAGAGAAGAAACGTAGGGACGTATCTCGGTGTTTCGAAAAAAGAGAGAAACATAGGGACGTATCCCGGTGTTTCAGAAAAAGAGAAGAAACATAGGGACGTATCCCGGTGTTTCGAAAAGAGAGGAGGAAACATAGGGACGTATCCCGGTGTTTCGGAATGAGAGAGAAACATAGGGACGTATCCCGGTGTTTCAGAAAGAAGGAGAAACATAGGGACGTATCCTGGTGTTTAGGAGAAAAGAGGAACATGGGGACATATCCCGGTGTTCCAAAAAGAGAAAGAGAAACGTGGGGACATATCCCGGTATTTCGGAAAAGGGAAAGAAACTTAGGGACATATCCCGGTGTTTCGGAAGGAAAGAGAAACATAGGGACGTATCCCGGTGTTTCGGAGAGAAAGGGAAACGTAGGGACGTATCCCGGTGTTTAGGAAAGGTATAAGCACCAGAACGTATTCCGAATGCTCTTAACCAAAGAGGGAGGAAACATAGGGACGTATCCCGGTGTTTAGGAATGATGTGAGCATTGGAACGTATTCCGAACGCTTTTAACCGAAGAGGTGGAAACATAGGGACGTATCCCAGTGTTTTGGGACGTATCCCAGAGGTTAGGGACGTATCCCGGTGCTTAGGAAGGAAAGAGAAACATAGGAACGTATCCCGGTGTTCCGCAAGGAATGAGAAACATATAGACGTATCCCGGTGTTCCGCAAGGAAGGAGAAACATAGGGACGTATCCCGGTGTTCCGCAAGGAATGTGAAACATAGGGACGTATCCCGGTGTTCCGCAAGGAATGAGAAACATAGGGACGTATCCCGGTGTTCCGCAAGGAATGTGAAACATAGAGACGTATCCCGGTGTTCCGCAAGGAATGAGAAACATAGGAACGTATCCCAGTGTTTCGTAAGGAATGAGAAACATAGGGACGTATCCCGGTGTTCCGCAAGGAATGAAAAACATAGGGACGTATCCCGGTGTTCCGCAAGGAATGAGAAACATAGGGACGTATCCCGGTGTTCTGCAAGGAATGAAAAACATAGGGACGTATCCCGGTGTTCCACAAGGAATATGAAACATAGGGACGTATCTTGGTGTTCCGCAAGGAAGGTGAAACATAGGGACGTACCCCGGTGTTTTGAAAAGAGAGAGAAACGTAGGGACGTATCCCGGTGTTTCGAAAGGAAGAAGAAAAAACATAGGGACGTATCTCGGTGTTTCAGAAAGAGAGGAGAAACGTAGGGACATATCCCGGTGTTTCAGAAAGGTATAAGCATAGGAACGTATTCCAAATGCTCTAAACCAAAGGAGGTCTAACCCGTAGCACGCGCGAGGAGAAAGAAAGACAATCGCAAGTGACAAGGTGCATAACAATGCAAGTAATGAGCATAACAATGCTAGATAGACGCAACGGATGAGCATAAAAATGCTAGTAAAGTGGGTGCATAACAATGCAATTGGAATATGCATCACAATGTAAGCATAAGAAGTGCATAACAATGCGGGTGGAAGGGTACATAACAATGCAAGTGGAACGTGCGTGACAACGCATATTTGAAACAAAATGCCGAATAAGGGAATACAAGCCTTAACGAGACTGAATTCAAACGCGACCTCGGATTTACCTTTCAGAGGGGTTTGCAACACATTCAGCTCAAAAACGGGCACACCCTATTCATATTAGAGAGAGATAACATCTGCTGCTGCTTTAATTGCCATTCTGACTTGAAGCAGGCTTAAGCTTGGGGTCGAGATACACTCATACTTCGGAGTAGTGATGAGGCCTGAGGAGGTACATCCGGAGTACAATCACGGAATTTGCTGAAGGTGAAACACACTCAGGTGCTTCGATTTTTCCTCTTTTCTTTTGCTTTGCAGTCCGGAACCTATATAGCTTCAGATAGGCTCTGATTTCACTGTTCTCACATGACCTGGGTTAAACCCTGCGGTTTTCGAAAGAACAAATTCCTTTTTTGCACAAATGTGGAGAATGGCACAACACTCTGAGCACACAACAAATCATTTTTGAAATTGAGAAAATGAGTTCTCGATCGGGTGTTGAGCCTACAACTGAACACAGCAAAGACGACCCAACAACGGAAAATAAAGGTAAACAACCTAAACACATCTATTGACACTTGAAACGACTCAAAACAAGAATCGAGACAAACAAAACACAACAAAAGACTCAAATGCGCACAGGGAGCCTGTTTCACCTGGTATTATTTCCCACCCTTTTCTCATTTGTGATTCTCACATCACTCGGCCCTCAAGCTCGTTTTTTTCTCTCAAAACCCTTTTCTTGTTTTTCTCTCATCGTACATCTCTCTATTCTTCAATCTCTCATTTTTCGTCCCTCCCTAGGTGGCTAATGGATGAACAGGAAGTTATGGGCTCTTGCCCCTGGTATTCTACCAGATTCTCAATTTTGTTCACGATAGTGAGTTTCTCCCACAGAGGGGCTGCGCTACAACTGGGTGTGTAGCAAACCTGCAGCTAACATCGGTTAATGATGCTTTGCTAGGGAGTTTGGACGTGATCAGATCTGTCCAGATGATGGAGTGGAATATCTTGCCCCATTCCAGTTCGTGCTTCGCACTTGGCTTGATACCTCATTACTTGGAGGGTGAGAGAGCTTTCAGCCCTTTACTGACAGCTTCAATTGTGCCCTTTCTGGCAAGTATGCTGGCGACAGGGGAAAGACAGGAAGCCTGACTCAACTGTGCCCCTAGTTCATCATTTTGACCATTTTTTTTATTTTTGGATTTTTACTAAAACAATTTTGACAAAATGAGAGTTAGATTAACATGCTTATTCGATTTTTGATTTAAAATCATGCAAGTCAGGCTGTGAGTACTGAAAATTTTCTTTTTTTGGGTTCAAGAAATGGTCCAGTTTTGGAAAAGATGGAACAATTTTCGAGAAAATTTGTCAACCTCAGTAAAAATTCTCAAAAACTGTTTTTGCAAACGGCCACTGCTTAACGAGCATGAAACCTACTCTTGAGATGCACAACCTCGGATCTGGAGGGAAATTGCTCCTTGCTTGAAGAGAGCTGCATGGCAACGGAAAGTTGCCTCTTGTTTGAACGGCACCGCAGCACATTGAATGGCAACAGAAAGTTGCCCCTTGTTTGAATGGCACCATAGCGCATTGTAGACAGTCTTCAGAGTGATGAACACAAGCAAATTCTCGGATACAGAGAAGGCAAGATCATCAAAACCAATACATGGACATAATCGAATTTGAAGTGTTTTACGGCTGGACTTCAGAATGAAGTTGCCTACGTATCCCAAAGATGGGAATCAAGCCTTACGTAGTTCGGGGTTAAAGTACGCTCGGGTATTAACCTCTCCTTTTGCGCTCTAACTTTTGCCGAGGCCGCCCTTCTGGGTTTTCGACCTTGCGAGCTTTGTTCTTCTCTTTTTTTTTTCAATTCTTTTCATTTCTTTTTTTCTTTTCTTTTCTTTTTTTTCTTTTCTTTTTTCATCTTTTTTTCATTCTTTGCATTTTTTCTCTTCTTTTTTTCTGTTCTTTTTCTTCTTCTTTTTTCGCTCTAACTTTTGCCTGGGTCGCCCTTCTGGGTTTTCGGCCCAACGAGCCTCTCAAAGGGTAAAAGTGTAGCCATGGTCCATGTCAAATGGTTTTGAGATCCCCAAGTCATCTGAATCCAGGAGAATGGCTGCTGTTCGCTGACGATGCAGGAGTCCATCCAATGGGGGCCTGAATTTGCCCCTAGTGTTGTGGATCGAAACTCAGTTGTTCTTCAGCGAAAACTGTCTTCTTTCCTCCCTTCTGGGATTTGGCATTCTTGCCGACCTTCTTTGATTTGTGGAATGATCCATCTTCGGCTCTTCGAACACATTTGAAATTCTTTGCCCCTAGTTCCAAGGGTGCTTCTGATCTAGCTTTGCAAGCTTCTTTTGATGACATTTGATCTTCTTGATCTGACTTTTCTTGCCTCTTGTTCGAGGTCTGCTTCAAATCTGGCCACACAGGCCTTACGTTGCGGTTGACCGTTGAACACTCTGAATCCAGGTTCAAGGTTTGAAAGAAAAGGAGGGCGACTCTCGCGGTTGAGAGCGATCCTAAGCTGCACAATCTCAAGAGCGATTCCACACAGATCTTCGCAGGACTGCGCAAAACATTTTTTGAAATCTTTTAAGAAAACGACAAATCGCTCGCGCTGAAGACAGTGTGGAGCCAATCTGGATCAAGCCAGGATCCTTCTCAGTACTCACATTAACAAGCATGATCTCAATCATTAAGGGTTTAGCATGCCTCTCTTTCTCTCAATTGATCAAATTTTTGCAAATCCCGAGGAATTCCTTCCTCTTTGTTTTCACCGCAGTGTTCAAAAAGGTTTTTAAAAAACTTAGGTCAATGCAATGAGTTTAAGGCACAGAAGAGCAGGCGAAGAGCACTGTCATTTCATTCAAACTTCTAGCATAACTAGCAGATGACAGAAGCAAACACAAGGGTGCGAAAATGTACTGCTGTTTCATTCAAATCTGTTGGCGCAACTGGCTCCACGGCAGAAATAGACTCAAAAGAAAGCGAAAAGACAAACACAAAATGAGAAAGGGATGTCCGAGGTAACATCCCCAGAATCACCCGACTCCTACACAACAGGACTGACTCGATACAACGAGACAGACCTCCACTGACTCAATATGAAAAGACTGACTCAAAACAAAGAGACAGACTCAAAACAAAAACGACAGAACTGAACTCAGTACCCAAGCTAGAGCGTACAAAAACCAGCATTCGCAAATGCTCAAAACAGTGCGTGCCATACACCACATCTGAAGTAAACTGAGCGCCGCTCACAGGTGGTTCATCCCCTGATCGCATCACATTATCCCCTACAAGTTCACTGATCAAGTGCCGATAGACTTTGCAGGACTTGGTGCGACGATAACCTCATTGTCAATCAGATTTTGTATCTCATGGCGAAAACGGACACAACTGTCGGTGTCATGACCGGTTTGTTGATGGAAAGCACAGTACTTAGCTGGGTCATGCTTTGGAAGGAGAGGATCGGGTAGAGGCCGTTGTTCTAACGGTTTCAGATGTCCTTTCCTGAGTAGGACCCCTAAAGCTTTGGACAAAGGCATAAAGAGTGGGGTGAAAACCCTCTTGCCTCGGGGTAGATAGTCCGAAGTTTGGGGGTTTGAAATGGATGCACCAACAAAAGGGATGGCTGCTCTTGGTGTGGTGGTAGCGACCATATCCACATCTGAAGTCCTAGCAGCTGCGTCACCACCGGTGGTCGCATTCGAACTGCGGGTAAACGCCCTCCTGGGCTGCTCCTTCTCCTGGTCAATGAGGCCCTGCTTCATAGCATCCTCGATCTGTACTTCCATCTCATGCAGATCTGAAAAAGGTAGAGAAGAGGAGCACGATCATTTTTTGCATCAGTTTGGGTTGGAGGTTGCGCACAACCATCCTTATCTGGTCTTTGTCGGAAGGCCTTGTAGCCATCATCGAGGCCTTTGCTCTCCACCTCGCCACAAACTCTGAAAAACCCTCCTTTGGCTCTTGGCGGGTGACTTCAAGATCACGAGTTGTGACCTCAATCTGTGTGTTATAGGAGTATTGATCACTGAAGGCCTTAGCCATCTCTTCCCAATTTTGTTTCACAGAGTTCTCCAATTTCGCATACCAGATTGCGGCTATCCCAGACATGGTTCGACCGAATAGTGATAGCTTCTGGGCTGTGGTCAAACCCATTGGTCTCAGGATATCAGAAAACAGGTGAAGGTGCACCATTGGGTCTTTAGAGCCATCGAATCGATCGATATGTGGCATCTTGAACCGATCCGGTAATGTCACCACTATGTCGGTATAACCATCCTCTATGTCTGGAATGGATTGAGCTCCTTGAGACTTCTTGAATAACTTTTCCAGTTTACTCACCTTTAGTGCTGTGGGGTCCACCTCGAACGCAAAAGGGAATCCTGTAGGTTGGTTCGTGCTTTGGAAAGCTAGGGTAGAACCGGGGGCAGAGCTGGCCCGACTGGAATGTCCGTATCATCCTGGACGTGGGTTGCCTTCCCGAGTATAGGAACTCTTGGTGTGGGAGGAGCCTGGTGTGAAGTAGATACTTCAGTTTGCTGCTCTAACCTGGCAATTGTCTCTGCCTGTTGGGCTATGACCATGGCCTGTTGCTTGGCGAATTCCGCTTGACGGACAGCATCTTGCTGCATGACTTTCATACTATCCTGGAGTTGGCGTACTGTGACGACCTAGAATTTTTCCCTCCGCTCGAGTGGAGGAGTTGACGCTCAAGCGGACTTTTGGGGTTCCCAGCAATTTTGCAGATGGCCCGAGATTCTGGGAGTTGTGTTTTCCCGCTCGAGCGGGGGATTCGACGCTCGAGTGAAAGGCTTTGTTGGTCTGCGCGCTCGAGCGCAAAGTTGGACGCTCGAGCGGGTCACCAAGTTGAGTTGAATATCTGGGGCTCGTGGGCTCGTTTTGATATTTTTATTGGTATGTTTAGAACCTCCTCATTTTATTTTGGGATGTTGCTTGAGGTGGTAATTTGATGGTAAAGTAAGGTTGGACCCTAGAATGTAATTTGGATAGTTATTTTATGATCAGCTGTCACTCTTTTGCCCATATCTTTGTCCACAGTTTGAATTTGAATGTGGGGTTGGAACCATTGGAAAGCTTATTTTTGGACACAAGAACGACCTAAAACGGAGTCCGGATGGGAGAGTTATACCTGTTCAAAGTTTCGAAATCTGTCTTTGAAAGTGCGCTCGGCGGGAATTCCTCCGCCGGCGGGAAATCTGAACAGACTTTAAAAGGATTTTGGATCATTTCTCATATTTTTCTTCTTCCCTCTTCCTTCCTCTTCGCCTAAGTCCGAAACCCTAGCCCCAAACCCTTGAATTCCTTTACTTTGATCACGATCTACCATGGTTTTTGGCATCAAGGATGGAGAACAAGGGAGGATCAATGTTTTTACCCGATTAGAACTTGGATTTGTGAAGGCTTTTTCTCAAGCTCACCCTTTTGCTAGATTATGGAGGTAAGGGTTTTAATACTCTTCAATATTTACATCCATAGATAGATTTGAGGTATTTTCATTGTATAATGGTACAATTTTCATCCATGTTATGTATATAGAAGAAATTATGAGATTTTGGGAATTTTGGGTTTGAACATTAGGGGTTTTATGGTTTGAAGATGTTGGGAGTTAATTAATGGGTTAAATGGTGAATTATGAGTCCTAGGTGTATAATCAATGGAAAAGTTAGAATAAAAGTGTTGGGTTAATAAGTTTGATTATTCCTTGAAATCTCCATATTTTCTTGAAACCCTAGGTTGATTAAAGATGATAACCAAAAATTTAACCCAAATTGAAGGTAAAATAATAAAATTGAGGTATTGAATTATGTATATACAAGTTTAATTCGAATTTGGAGATACTTGGAAATTATGTTTAGAATTTGCGAATGAACTTTGTTATGAGCACTGGGAATCATGTCTTAATGAGAAAGGAGATTGGGGGAAAGGGTTTGTTGACGATGTGAATGATGTAAACTTGGCTACAGAATATTGAATTGAGTCTTAGCAATTTAATTTGATTTATATGGAATTATATTGGTAGTATTGAGTTAAATAATGTTAAATAGTGTGGATTATATTGGATAGTGATAATTATGTGGGGTTATATCGATTATGTCGAATTGTGTTAAATGTTGTTGAATTGAATTGTGTAGGGTTATCTGCAGGGATGGACCTAGCATCTAAACACTATGAGTAGTAGTACAAAAATGTACATGTTATTTATTGTTGATAATTATTGTCATTAATGCTCTGTTCTTTGTGAGTGTTCTACGAATATTATGAAAATTGGAAAGTTATGTGACTCCATGTGAATTTGAAGTTATTTTGTTGTGTTACAAGTTTATAAGTTAAGTCCGTTACAAGTTTACATATGCTATAAGTTCAAGAACGTTACAAGTTTATTTATGTGGCAAATTCAAGTACATACAAGTTTAAGTAAATTTACAAGTTCAAGTATATACAAGTTAAAGTATGTTACGAGTTTTACGTATGTTACAAGCTCATGTATGTTACAAGTTCACGTACGTTAGGAATTCAAGTATGTTATAAGTTTAAGTACGATACAAGCTTAAATATGTTACAAGTTTATGTATGATACAAGTTCATGTATGTTCTAAGTCACGCATGTTGCAAGTTCAAGTATGGTTTCAAGTATATTTCAAGGATAGTTCAAGTATGGTTTCAAGTATAGTTCAAACATGTTTCAAGTATGGTTCCCAGTATATTACAAGTTCAAATATGTTACAGGTATGCTTTAAATAAGTTACGAGCTCAAGCATGTTTCAGGTATATTTTAAATATGTTACAAGTCTAAGTATGCTACAAAGTTAGATACATTTTCAAGGGCTTTAATACCAACATGTTTACAAGGGCTTCATGCCATTTTCAAGGGCTTTAATGCCAACATGTTTACAAGGGCTTTATGCCATCACAAGTTATGAGGCTTTTATGCCATTACAAGTTACAAGGGCTTTATGCCATTACAAGTTATGAGGCTTTTATGCCATTACAAGTTACAAGGGCTTTATGCCATTACAAGTTACAAAGGCTTTGTGCCACATGTTCAAGGGCTTTATGCCACATGTTCAAGGGCTTTATGCCATATGTTTCAAGGGTTATCTGCCAACATGTTTAAAAGTTTAATGCTATGATATTCAAGGGCTTAAAGCCGTTATGATTCAAGCTATTATGTCTCAAGCTATTATGTTTTAAGACTAGGCCTAAGGCCGTTATGAAATTAGTACAGAATCAGACTAACTATGTGAACTCTGTAATTTCACACTCATTGATACATTATGTTTCAAGTTAAACATCGTTTTGTTATATACTATTATTCACTGAGCCTGGCTTACTTTGTGTTATGTCTGTTCTGTAGGTGGTCACCTTGGAGGTCAGTCTTAACCCTTGGTACTCGCCTTTCATTTGTCAACCTCAGTGTGTCCAGGCACCCAGACCAAGCCCATGCATCTCTGTAATGATTTTGTTAGAATATTTGGTTATTGTCTATCCAAGTGAGAATGTATGTATATGACCCCCATTCTTTAATAATGTTTAGTTATACGCCAAGAAAGGAGCCGAAATGCGTGTATGTGATCCTGGCATGTTAGTAATAGCTCAATGGATGTTATTTTATGTATTTTATATCATTAAATGCTTCCGTTCAGGCCCCGTATTATATGTATAACAGGTTTAGTGTCTGATTTTGAATGGGTCATGCCCAAACCTTTAGGGGCGGATTATGGGTCGTGACACGCACCATCTCTTCCAGACCCGACATATTATCCTGATCTCACTGAGTAACCGGTATATCTGTGTCTGCAGTAGGCTCAGAAATCTCAACCCGACTGCTCAAAGATCACTGATCTAGTAGCTGTTGTACTGGTGGTCTGTGTCTGACTAGCCTTCTCTGGCCCTGATTCCCCTTGAACTGAGTCTCTGACCTGACAAAGTCTATCAACACAAGTCCGATATACCTGGGGGATAGTGGAGCCTTCTGAAGCTATAGTTCCAGGACTACCTAGCAAAAGAGAAAACAGACAGCATCTCAGCTCAACTTCACTGGAACGGATATGAGCATAGCGGGCACGCACTCAATACCGATCCTTTGTTCCCCAAATAATCGTCCCAGCCCGATACCCTCGTAAAATCGATTCTAACTCGATGCCTGCAGTTCGATACCTGATTTGTAAACCGATACATGCATTCCTCAGAGATACACTCTAAAAGCACATAGCATGTAAAAGAGAGCCAAAACACCCCTATGTTGGGGTAGGGTTTTCCTGTCCTATTTTGTCAAGAGCTAGGGTTTCACTACGCACGCAGCGGTTTCAAACAACCTAACATCGGGTAATCAACCTGTCCTAGTTTGGAATGATCACTATAGATTCCGAACATGTACTAGGTCGAATGGTCAAAATGGTGCCCCGGTGAAAACCGGGGTTTGTATTCCCATACTGGCAGAGCCCGCAACCGGTCAGCCTTCTGGCATGCTTTGACAAAGTCCAACCTCCGGCAAACCGCTCAAGAATAGCAGATGGCCAACACGGTGTCCTAGGCGCACCAATGCACATGCAATGCAAAGAAACACATGAGTGTAGTTAAAACAAGATATCATGAGTTCAAGTCAAGTTCTCTAAATCCCCAGCAGAGTCGCCAGAAAACTGTAGACACGGCCTTGGGCCTCACTACAGTTCGGACTCAATTTGTCACGGTTCTTAATCTGAATCAAAGAGTCCAAATCCGACAAATTATTTTGAGAAAACAGATTTTTTGAAAAGAAGTGCCAAACATGGACTGCTTTGCCAGATACAGAGTCGCCACCTAAATATTTTTTAAAAGGGGGAATTTAGGAAACCCTGACTCGGTGCCAAAGGCCACGTGTCCGTCATCACCAAAGTTGCCTCGGCTCGGGAACTTGGGTACGATTGGGGAAGGTCAGCTACGAGCACCCCCTCTCGCCCGATCCGAAGATCGGCCTCTACTAACCGTGATATCTTGTTTTGAAAACATTACGCGTTCTTATTCCGGTTATTATCCTAGAATTATTATGTTATGCGCACAGCAAATAAGTATAGACCAAATCGCCTAAATTGGAACAAAACATTTCATGTTTGTTTTGAGAATGGTTTGCTACTCGCAAGTAGGCTAAAATATAGGTTTTGCCACCCTCGAGTGGACTTTTAGAAAAGATGGTTTTGCCACTATCAAGTGGGCTTAAAACTTGCAGTTTTAATGCATTATTCCAATTCAGGTAATTCACCCTCCATCTACAGGCATTCAAGCAATTATATCACATAAGCAGCTAGCCTCATGGCAATCATGTTATTATGGCAACACTCACACGCATGCGGTATGCTAAAGCAAAAGAACTTACAGAGTACTCCAAGCCAAAACAGAAACTAGTTAGTAATCATATGCATGATCCTAGTTCATGTTTAAGATGGCTAATGCAACACATGCAAAATGCAACTAAGATAGGCTCGGCTAATCTACAATGACATGTGAAATGCTACAACTAACACGTATTCAATTTGGAATTGAAATACAGATGTAATTAGAATGATGCGCCGAGCCCGGTGCATGCAAAACGAATGAATGGATACAAGCATGCTATCATACTGTATGCTAATTTGAATATGCCCTAAACTAACCATCGAAAACTATTAAATAAAATGGGAGAAAGACGTGCGGTTGGAAGACATACACACACTCACACACACATATTTATACAATTGCCCTCGCTCGGAGGGTCCGAATAAATATTACAGTCTGAATAAATAATACTAAATTAACTATTACAGAATTTCTAATTAATTAACAAATTAAATGCAGAAAGAAGGTGGCTACAGCCACGCCTCGGAATGCGCAAATGATGCATGCTTGCCTCGTCTCGCCCGGAAACTCGCTGCCATAGCACTGTTGCCTCTGTTTACACTACCCTGCTCCTCTGAGGACTGCCAAAGTCCAAGGGTATGCTCTCTGGACGTTGAGGAGTACCACCAACCAAGTAAAAACACTACCGGACGAATGGGATGAGCACCGACCGCCCTTTAATCTATCGGCCACAGATTACTGGCCGGTCGGCACTATATTTAGCCGATCGGCCAAAGCTTCCTGCAGAACCTGCAATTGACAGTAGCAGAGGGCAAGCAGTGTATGGCATGGAATTTTCAAGCAAATGTATGCACGAACACACTCCCTATCATGTAATGGACTCAATGGAGTGTGGCCCTCGACCCTCGGGCCATCAATTACGCATTTCAATGCATGATGGCCCAAAAGCCAAGTGTGCAACGTCGATATCAAATGAAATGCAAGCACAAAACACATCAAAGGGCCCCAACCCCTATCATGATTGATCAAGAGGCAAGGGATGCATGCTCAATGAAATAGAACCTAGGCATGGAGGCTAAGTATGCAACATGAACATTCAAATGAGCAATGTATACTAGGCATGCAACCTAAACATGTAAGTAAACATAGCATGCAACAACATGCGATGATAGACTTAAACTAACATGGATAGCTCACAAGCATGCCAAAATCAGTGGCCATATGATTAAAATGAGACAATCGAAATACGTGCATACATGCACGCCAACCGAGGACCGAACCTAAGGCATAAAATGCCACTCTACCAAAGCATGGCAAGGGATGCAAGATGGCATAAAAGCATATGAATTTCAGCACTGAAATATGATGCTAAATGGTCCCGAAACATGGAGATATGGCACCCGATGCATGGAATGAGCCCCGAAACTCAAAACTAGGCATATGTAATGACTTATAGCTATACAAAGCATGCATTATTTGACTATGAAGCACAAAGACAGAACCAAGGCAGTCCCAAAACATGGACATTTCTAGTTCAAAGCATGGCCGAAAGGTGCTAGCATGATGGACTAAAATAGCATGCAACTTTGACTAGCAAACATGAGTTGTATGGCAGGTATATGAAGCAAATGAAATCTCACCAAACCAGCCAAAATCAGTGAACAAAACATGCCAAAATATGCCCAAATAACCACTGAAATGAAGCCAACACATGCAAAAATGATGAGCTCCTTTAGAGGGCTATACAAGGGGTTATTAAGCACATACAAGATAGATACTCAACAAAGCCAAACCAACTCTGGAAATGGCCTATAGGGGTCTTAAAACCCACCAAAAAATGCCTGAACTGAGCTCAAGAAGTATGCAAATATAGGCCCCTTTGTAAGGCCAAAAAGGGCATCAAACAAGACAAGGAAAGAGGGGGTCACCCCCCTCTGATTTCGACCCTCAAAATAGCAAACCTACCACTGAAAATCCACTGGATTTCAGTGGCTAGGAGGCCAGGCAAGGGCTTGCTCGAAGGTCTCAAAGAATAGCACAAAACAAGGCTAAAACAAGCATGCAAAGAGGGGAGATGACCCCAAAAAGAAGTGTGCCCTTAATCAAACTTCAAGAAGGGCTTAAAACAAGACTTTTTTCAGTTATACACAAAACTTGAATCAGTATGCAAGGTAGGGTAAAAGCTAGTGTAAGAATGGGAAAAATAAAGCAAATGGTGTTACCCTTGAAGAACACTTGAAAAACAGCAACCTCAGCCCTTTTCTTTTGATCAAAACTGACCCAAAGCTCCAAGAACAAACCCCCAAGACCTCCCAAGTTGAAGTATGGTGTAATGGTAGGTGACTTAGTGCAAAACTAAGAAGAAAACACACCTTTAGGCCCTCAAACCCACACAAAAGTAAAGAGAGAGGGAGATATAGAGAGAGAGGGTGTATATATATCAGATATATATGCCCTAGGTCTGGTTTTTGTTGAACCCAATCAAAGGAGAAGGGAGGTCTCTTATATAAACAATGAAAGGGCTTAAAGCTTACAAGAGAAGCTAAGCTAAGGGTGCAAGCTTCTTGGGGAAGCCAAGACAAGGGGTCAAGGCTTCCTCAAGAAGCCTTGAGCAAAGGGTGCAAAAAGAGGGGTCAAAGGTGGTCAAAGGTGCAAAACAACCACACAAGTGTATGGGGGTCGGTTGCATGCACTCCATTTGGTACACGCATGCCTGAAGGGTGCAAAAGGGTCATACCAGCCATGAAAGGAGGTCATCGGCCAAATAAATGGCCGGTCGGCACAATATTTGGCCGACTTGCTATTTTCTCTGGCCGGTCGGCTAAATGTATGGCTGGTAGGTGGCCGGTAAGGTCAAAAAGTGGCCGGTGGGTGTCCAGATTGAAGCCCCGAAGTTAGCTTTCCAATGCCGCAAACCTTGCATTAAAATTCCTCCTCTGCAAAAAGTTATGCCCTTTTTGGTGAAACCACGCAGATTCGATCCAACCGGGATGATGCCCAACTTCAACCAATCATATCTCCCGCTCCCGGATTTGGCTTTGGGAGATTCTTGAGTGCAAAATGAAGCCCCGGAAGTAAGCTTTCCAACGATGGTGGCCTCATAGCTAAAATCCAAGTATGCAGATGCATAAGCCCGATTCAGCGAGGGCTGCTCGACCCTCTTCTACCCGGATTCACGCCGAACTTCTCCCAAACTAGTTTTCTCCTCTCCTTGCCGAAGAAATTGAACATTTTCTCTGCACAACTTTTACCACCAAGTAAACTATTAGTAACGCTCAAGTCTTAAGGGCGGTCAAAAATAAGGTGTCTACAATGCATTGAGGGACTTACAAAATGAATGGTTCAAATTATCAAAATCGTTAGGAGTATAAAAATGGCCCACGGCCCGTGGGCAGCCCAAAACCCGCCAGCGACCTGAATGGGCTCATTCCGTTTAGGTTCATTTGGACCTGGGCCCGAGCCTAGCCCGAGACCCTGGGCCTAGGCCTGGGCCACCATTTTGAAGTTCAGCCCATCAGCCTGTTTAAGACCCACTCAAAACCCGACTCGCCAAAGGCCTAGTGTCTTTTTTTTGTAGAAAATAATAAAATTTTGATAGAAAAAAAAATTTTAAAAATAAAAAATTGCCCAAGCCCAAGCCCAAGCCCGAGCCCGAGCCCGAGCCTGAAGCCCAAGCCCACCGGCCCAAGCTTGAAGCCCAAATATCCTAGGCCTAATTTTTCTAGCTCGTGGCCCGACCCGGCCCGAATTTTGACAAAAACCCGTGAGACCCAACATGGGCCGAACCGGGCCAAATTTACACCTCTAGAAATCATAAAGGGCCCCACTGGCCTCTTAAGTTCTCTCATCTTAAAATATATGAACATGAGAAAAATTAAACTTGTATGAAAAAACGTATAAAAAAATAAAATAAAAGGAAGAATTTTTTGACTTTTTTTATATAAATGTTATTTTTTTTAATTTTTTAATAATTTTTTTAACTTTTTGAATCGTTAATGTCATTTATGCACCAAAACGTATTTTCTATCACGTCGCTACCACGAGTAGAGAAATGTTGCATTTTTTGGGAATAGCTCTTTTCCAATCCAGTTATTAGAGCGAACAACATCACGAGATTCATCACTGATGTTTTGATTATTTGAATTATTTATTTTTTATATTATTTTACATAGATCATTCAAAAAAAAAATAATATAAAAAATAAAAATAAAAATAAGTTGATCCAATAAACATAGATACATAATTTTATTACATTTATCTTGGATAAAATATACATCTATTTTTAAAATCACTCATGCCATTCACTTTTTCAAATTAAGGCCTAGTTTGGGAAGACTAAATAAGTGCACTTTTTGACTTTTTATGAAATATGGGTTGGATTTGGGTTGGGTTTGAAGTGATGTGTTAGAGAGGTGATGTGACTTAAATAAGATGATATGACTTAAATAAGATAGTAACTTTTTGACTTTTTGTCTTTTTTCAATCTTCCCAAACTAGGCCTAAATGTGAGAAAATTATATAGTTATAGATATCGGATTGATCTAGTTTTTTTGTATAAATAATCTACATGACTTAAAAAATAAATTACATAAATGATCAACACGGAACTAATAGTGAGTTTCACATATCCAAATAATGTCATCCAATCCAACAATTGGACCGGAGACAACCGAATGCCTATATTTAAGTCATAAAGAGATTACATGAGACTCACAAAAAATGAATGTTTCAAATGTATTTTGGACAATGCGGTCCATGGCACTGAATTTTTTTTTTTTTTTTTTTTGTTAAATACACCTCCACTCTTGTAGTTTGAGTTTAATATAGACATAATCTTGATGTTTTGAAACTATATTTTTCTTTTTAAAATTTATAATTTTATTACAATTTGTCCTTTTTGTTGACTAGCTGTTATGTTAAACACCAAATTGTGATAATGGCCCCGATAACCTGGATCCCTTCTTCAAAATTAATAATTTTTACACTGCATTTATCTCTTTTCTAATTAGTTTGTCATGAACCATTTAATTTTTGAAAAATTTACCCATAAGTCCTAATTTCTGAAAAGTTGAACCATTTAGTCCTAAAAGTTTTCTTATGTTCCATTTAGTCCCATTTGCACATCAATCTAATATTCGAAACATTAATCTGATGTTCGAAATCTAATATTCGAAACATTAATCTGATGTTTGAAACATTGTAATAAAACCTTTCAGTCTATAAAAAAACTTTTAGGACTAAACAGTGTATAAGTTATTAATTTGGGATTTATTGGTGCATCCCCCTTTATTTTTTCTCTCTTTTTTTTTTTTTAAATAAAAAAACTTGGGTAAATTACACTGACATCCTTGAGATTTGGTCCCATTACATCCCACCTCCTGACATTATAGAAATTACATTCCTACTTATGTAGTTAATAGTCTCATTTCACAAACACTCATTTTTATATAAAAGGCAACAACTCCTGATAAAAAAATATATGAAATTACATTAAAAAAAAGTAAAGCAAAGGAAAAAAAAGAAGAAAAGAAGTAAAGCAAAGCAAAAAAAGAGAGTGTATGAATTCAATATCTTTTTTATACCAACGTTAATTCCGTCTAAGTAATTACAATCACAGAGCGGTCAGTGTAATTTTCCAAACGTCATGAGGTGATATGTATTAAATCCAAATCTCAATGGGTGTAAGTGTAATTTACCCAAAAAAAATTATTTTGCTTGATTTTATAGTGGAGGTAATATTGGAGTTAATTTATTTATTTTCTTGTCCCTCTTATGTTTGACTAAAGAGTGTCAACCAAAATTGTCACTGATAAAAGAGAAGAGACGGATTGTGAAGAGGAGGTAGGATGGAGAAAAATCTCTATACTTAGGTCTTGTTTGGCAACTATATGTTTTAGTCAAAAAATCACTATAAGTTGTCACATCACTCTCTGTACTTTTTTGTACATCTTTTTCATAAAAAGTCCAAAAATTATTAAAATAGTTTGTTCTCAAACAAGGCCTTACTCCATCTCAAGGTGATGATGATGACCAAGAGTATTAAAGTCATTTTAATTTTTCTGTTAAAAGGATTAATCAACACTCTGATAGAGGGGGTTATTGTAATTTTCAAAACATCAAAAAAGTATCTATAAAATCAGAATTCAAGTGGTACAAGTATAATTTACTCTTTTTTTTTTTCCCAAGTGTATTAACATAAGATTTTTCTTTTTAGTATTGATGGGAATAATAAAATGGACCTAAGCTTGAACTGTAATTATGTCACCAAAATGTCACAAACGACGATAAAATAAGGTGCCTCATGATGTTGAATTTATATTAATTATGAGACAATGAGATAAGTCTGGTACCATTATTGTTAGGGCATGATCCCTTTGAGGACGGAACTACTCATAGATTAAGGGTGACCGTGGCTCCTTTGTCCTTTGCAAAACTCCTTATAGATAGATACAGTGCAATTTTACAAGAAGTAAACCATTTATGGCATGTGGTCCCCCATGCCTTCTACTTATATTTTCATTCTTTTCTCCGTTATTGTTTATATTTCCACTCATTTCTCTTTTTTTTTTTTTGTGGTTAAGTTATGTTTGGATCTAAAATTTGGGTAAAAATTTGTAGAGAAAGGAAAAAGTGGGAGAAATATAAAGGAACTATAAGTTAATTTTTTTCTCCATTTTTCTCACTTTTTTTTTTCACTTTTAAATCTCTATCTAAATTTATAATCCAAACACAACTTTAATGGTCCTCTTATGCTGTTTTTCAATCAAAAAATTGCTTAGACTCTTAAAATATTATCCTTAAAATTATCAAAAAATTGATTAGACTCTTAAAATATTATCCTTAAATTTATTTATACTGACACGTATTATTACATATTAGTTGTTGATTTGTTTAGAAGTCAACCAACTAAAACCCAACTTCTTGCCAAATTTAGAAGTGGTATTTTGAAAGTTTTTAGCATTACTAGCGTAATATCAAATCAAATTGTATGAACAATTATGATTAATTATTTGAAATTGTAGAAAAAAATCATTTTTAAATACATCTTAGGAAACTATCCTAACACTTTTTACTGGCCTCCCCAACAATGAAATCCTGGTTCCGTCCCTTCTTTTGATTACCAAACTACTTTCGTGCAAGCATGAGTTTACATTATATATTTTTTTCATTTTGTAATTTTTTTTTAAATCAACAAAATATGAAAAAAGGTAAATCATATTGATCTTATCTGCGATTTAGAGAAAATATAGTAAGCTCTATAAGTTTGAAATAATTAAATTGGATTCCCTTAAATTTTTAATTTATTTAACACTTGGCCCATTTTTATCAGGAATTTGTTAATCGTAAAAAATAATATTGCCATCATTTTTATTATAAAATGTATATTTTATCTTATTTATCTTCTGTTTTCATACCATTTATATTAATTTCGATCTCTTTAATCTTATTACAAAGATATCAATATAATTATGTTAAATCTATGAGATAAAGAAATTTTTTTTAAAAAAAACTCCAAAGGAGGTAAGTGTAAAAGAACCAAAAAAACAAAACGAAAAAACCCGTTTTGGTGGGTTATTCTACCAACTTCATCAAGACATAATATTGGATTTTCATGGTGTCTTTTTTCTGGATAAATTATTAGAATAATGTTTGAGAGCTCGAAATTTTTCCCCCCTAATCCCCCTAATGCCCAAAACGACGTCGTTTTGGGCATTTTCTTTTCTTTTTTTTTTCTTCTTCTTCTTCTTCTTCTTCCATTTTCGACTCTGAAACGCAGAAGAGGGAGAAGGAGAGAAAGAGAGAAGAAGAAGAGAAGAGAGAAAGAGAGAGAGAGAGAGAAGAGGTCGTCGTCGGCCAATAAATCCCGTCGCCGCCTTCTCCTCCCCTGTGATTATGGCCCCCTCCAATTCCTCTCCTCCTCATCCTCCTCCTCCTTCCTCATTCCTTCTCTTCTCCTTCTTCTTTCTGATTTTCTGCTTCTGAAAAAAAAAAAAAAAAAAAATTAGGGGGATTCGGGGAGCTCATTTTCGAGCTCCCTAGCACAACCGAAATTATTAATAGGTCATAATAATGGAAGATTGACTAATAAGTCCCATATTTTGAACTTGTAATTCATATAATCCCATATTTTTTCTTGTGATCTATTTAGTCTTTTTGGATGTGTAATGACTCATTTGTCTACCACATTGGAGTGTCATATTTAGAAAAAGTACAGCAAAGAGTTTTTAGTGTCACATCATACCTACCACATTGGAGTGTCACATTTTACATTTGGAAAAAGTACACTAAGGAGTTTTTAATTTTTTTTTAAAATTTCACATTATACCCGCCACGTTGTCACAGTTGAGAAAAATACACTAAGGAATTTTTATTTTTTTGAAGTGTCACATCACACCCGCCACGTTGTCACATTTGAGAAAAGTATACTAAGGAGTTTTTATTTTTTTTAGAGTGTTACATCGTACTCGCTACATTATCACGTTTGAGAAAAATACACTAAGGAGTTTTTAATTTTTTTTAGAGTGTCATATCATACCCGTCACACGTTGTCACATTCCACGTTGTCACGTTTGAGAAAAATATACTAAGGAGTTTTTTTTTCTTTTTAAAGTATTATATTATACCCATCACGTTGTCACATTTGGAAAAAGTACACTGAGAGATTTTTTTATTTTTTTTTTAGAGCGTCACATCATACCCATTACGTTGCCATGTTTAAGAAAAAGTACAGTAAATAGTTTTTTTTTTTTTTAAGTGTTACATTATATCCGTCATGTTGTCACATTTGGAAAAAGTATACTAAGCAATTTTTATTTTTATTTTTATTTTTTGGAGTAAAAGTTTTGGAGTTTCACATCATATCCATTACGTTGTCACATTTAAGAAAAATACACTAAGGTGTTTTTAATTTTTTTGGACTGTCACATCGTTGGAGTATCACATTCATACTTGCCACATTGGAGTATTATATCATACCTATCACATTAATAAAAGGGTATAGTTGTCTACCAAAACACTGTCAAAATAAAAAATAAGATCATACGGAAAGAAACTCTCCACTAATAGAACATAACAGATCAATAAAAAAACTTGGGACTAATTGGAATACTTGTTTGTGAGATGAGATTTTTTGGTAAATATCCCCATAAAAGAGATTGGATCTAATTCTTATTAAGTCCTATTAAAAATAAGTTCTAATAAAATCATCCCTAAAAATAATTTTTTGTGACAATTTTTTTGCATATGTCACTAAAAATTAACAATTAGTAGCTCTTTTTTTTTTGTCATGATTTTTATAAATTGTCGCTAAAACTTACAAGGGTAAATTGTACTTTGCACCTTTGCATTTTGCACCAAATCTCACTTTGGTCTCTACACATCAAATTATAACAATCAACCCCTTGTACTTCTGGTCAAATTCTACTTTGGTCCTTACATATAAAATCGTGACAGTCAACTCCTTGTATTTTTGCTCAAATCCTACTTTGGTCCTTACACAAATATCAATGTCCCTCTTTTGCTACTTTATTTTAAATCTTTAATAAAATCCAATCATGTGATAAAAATATAACTACGAAATGAAAGCAAGAGAGGAAAATCATCAATATTTCCTACAAATACACTTTGTTCTACGTGATAAGCGCATATATATATGTGTGTGTGTGTGTGTGTGTGTGTGTGTGTGTGTGTGTGTTCATATGCTAAAAATTAGGACGAATGGACAAGAAAATAGAAATTTTAAAATAAAAAAAAAAATGCGACAAAGAAATCAAAGAGAAAGAAAGATGAATAGACAGAAAACTGTATTACCATGAAAAATAGAGTTTTGTGATTCTAATTTATGCAAAACCCTAATTCATTTTCTTAATTGTTCACAATCTGCATTTTGTTTTAACCTAATATAGTCATAATTTGATGTAAAATTTGTGACAAAGTGTGTATTGATAAAAAAATATAAATGATTTTCCTCTCTTACTCTCATGTTGTAGTCACATTCTTGTCACATGACTAGATTTTGTTAAAGATTTAAACAATTGAGTAACAGAAATGAGACATTGACACTTGTGTAGGGATCAAAATGAGATTTGACCAAAGGTACAAAGGGTTGACTGTCACAATTTCATGTGTAAGGTCTAAAGTGAGATTTGACCAGAAGTGTAGGGATTAACTATCATGATTTCATGTGTAGACGCCAAAGTGAGATTTAATACAAAGTACAGGGGTGCAAAATATAATTTACCCCAATTAATGATGTTTTTCTTTGACAAAATTTTCAAACTGTCACTGAAAAATAAAAATTAATGACTTTTTTTGTAACGATTTTTTTAAATCGTCACTAAAACTTATAATTAGTGACATTTTTATGACAATTTTTAAATTGTCGTTGAAATTTAATAATTAATGAATTTTTTTAATAGTGCTTGATGAAAAATGTCATTAATTCTTATAGGACCTATTGAACAATAAGTCTACTTATTATAACCTACACATAAGTCTCCTTTTACGTTTTTTTGTTTCTCTTTAGGTTGAATTTGTTTAATATGAAAGTAGTAGAAAATAAGAGAAAAAAAATCAAATATTTTTTAGTTTGTTTATAATGAAAGTTGTAGAAATTACAACAAAGTTAATTTTCTTGTAAAAAAATAAAAATAAAAATAAATACTAGAGACTTTAAATGAATTATCAAAATTCCTACACAATACTCAAATGTGATGTAGTGTATATTTAGGGTTCCTAAATTGCTCTATTCTTTCATTTTTACTTTTTATTTTCATTTTTTCTAATTGATTAAAGCAAATTGCTCTTTTGGGGTAGGGAGGGGGAGAGATGTTTTTAACCTTTATCTCTCTTTTGTTTCTTTTCTTGCGGTTTTTTTTTTTTTTTTTTTTTTTTTTGTTTATCACCATGCTAGTTACTATCACTTATCTTGTCTCCATCTTCGGCTTGCCACCAACAAAACTTTTAGATCTAGACTTAGATCTAATATCATGACTAAGATTTGACGCTGATAAATGCACTTTTATACATTAGGTGACCATTTCAAATCAATGACAGAGCCATAAATTCAAAGCAGATGGAGCATATATTAACATTAAAAAAAAATAGGTAAACTACTAATAGATCTTAATAGTTTGAGTTAATTCCCATCAAGTCTTATTGAAAATAAGTTCTAATATAATCGTCGCTAAAAATAATTTTTGGTAACAATTTTCTACACGTCGTTAAAAATTGACAATTAGTGACTTTTTTTTTAACGATTTTTATAAATTATCGCTAGAACTTATAATTGGTGACTTTTTTATGATAAATTTTTCAAACTGTCACTAAAAGTTAAAAAAATAGTTACTTTTTGTGACGATTTTTTAAACTGTCACTAAAACTTATAATTAGTGATATTTTTTGTGACAAAATTTTCAATCTGTCACTGAAAATTAACAATTAGTAACATTTTTTTAATAATGTATGATGAAAAATGTTGTTAATTATCATAAAATCTATTAGATAATAAGTCCACTTAGTAGGTGTAGGACCTATACGTAAATTCCTCAAAAAAAATCCACAATGAGCAAGAATGAGATATTATTCAATTTATAAATTTTTTTTTTTTTTTTTTTTTTTTTTTTTTTTTTTTTTTTTGTGCGTGTGAGCAATTGGTGATATTCAACCTCCGTTTGGGAAGTAGGTTGGCTTTTTGGCTTTTTTGGCTATATAAGCCTGGGCTCAAAAGCTTGGTTTGAGAAGGGCTTTTGGCTTTTTGGCTTTTTTGACTTTTTTGTGAGAGAAGAGTGTAATGATTATGGGGTTGGATGGGATGTTTTATCTGTTGTGGCTCATGAGCCTATTCTGTCTTTTGTGGCTCATTAAGCCAAAAAAATCCAATGAGCCCTTGCCAAACCAACCCTCAATATTACAAGTATGATAAGAATTACATCAACGTGACTTATATTTATCTACAATCAACAACCCAAGTGAACCTCAGATTAACAAGTTTAACAATATCAACTCAATAAAGAGCCCCACAATATAGAGAAACAATCAACAAAACAAACTGTTAATAAGAAAGAAATGATCAATTGATTCAAATTTTACCATTGGCTTCCCAGCTACGAGTATACAACAATGACAAAAAAATATATATAGTTGAATACTTTTATTTTATTTTTTTCAAAAAATTACATACTTAAGAAGGGAAATGATATGTATAAGAGTAATAACATAAATATTGAAAACTTAAGAGGCCCACGTGACCCCTAGTCCTATGCTCTCTTCATTTTTGTCTCAGATTAAGAATGTTTTATTTTATAATGTAGATGTGATGATTATAAGGTACTACAGCTATCAGTTGCGATGATGAACAAATAGTAAAGGTGATTGATAACGTTTCTTTGGGAGGTAATTATTTTGATTATTTATTTATTTTTATTTTTTTGTGTAGCTATAATGCGTCTTTGTGTGAAGATTTCTTTCTCCTTGCATGGAGGTTTGTTTTTTTTCTCTATGTAGAGGATCTCCTTGTGTCGTGCAGAAGTTCTCTTCATTTCTTTGGGATCTATTTAAACGATCTATTGTTAGATATATAATGTATTATTATTATCAATAAAAATAAAATAAAATAAATTGTTTTCTTTTTGCTTCTTTATAAAATTGAGAAATAAAAGAAGATTTTTTTATTAAGGGTATCCTGAATTGTTGGGGATACATGGGTGGAGTGGAGGCAGAGCCGTGTGCGGCAATTCTGTTTGGCATTCACTTCAATGTAATTTTAACAATGTAAAGCTTGAATTTGTTGCTCTGTACCCTTTTGGGGTTGTCTGTTGCGTCCAAGTCACGGCAACCTCTTGCTTTGCCTTTCAGTCTGGAGTTTATTGTGGACTCATTCTTGTGATTGCTAACCTTTCATTTTATCAAATTTGTCACAAATTCATCCAAAATTATAATCAATTTTCTTAAAATAAATATAATATAATCATGTAACTGTTAATGTTGAATTAATTTAATTTTTTATGTAAATAATTTATAAGGATCTAAACAGGCAGAGTAAGCCTACCAAAAAGGGACAGCTCAAATTCATAGCATCTTATATATATATATATACACATGTACACTTTTGTTACTTTGTCAATACAATTTCAATTATTGAATTACATTTCAAAAATTTTATATGATTCAATAGTTAGAATACATTAAGATAAGGGGGGTACTGAGTGAATTAAAGATAGAGGATGCTTGGCCTAGCAATACACACCACATCAAACTATATCTGTGACCTCCCCCCTCCCCCTTTCCCTTATTTTAAATCAATCTCTCTCTCTCTCTCTCTCTCCGCGCGCTAAAAAAAGACTTGATTTTCTTCTTTCTTTACAAAGGGTACACACAAAAGGTTTAACCACTTTGAGACTTGGAAATGGTTTTATCAAGAAATACTGCTACTACTACTAATAGTGGTAGTATTCTTTATCTATTTCTTTGCCTTTTTCTTGCTGAAGTTGGCTTCTGTTTTTCTTCTAAGGTGTGTAATTAGGCTATGCTGTGATGTTTCATGAGCTTGGTGGATACTCTGATGAAAATTTGAAGTTCTTTCCCTTGTCTCTTTAAAATTGCAGGTTTATGTGGTCTATACGGGAAGTAGAGATGGTCATGACCTAGATGAAATTTTGTTGCAAAACCACCAAATGCTTACTGCTATTCATAAAGGAAGGTCAGCCCAATGCTTTTTTCTTCCCTTATTGAATTGTAAATCAATGTTTTCACACTCAAATGTTGTTGCTCTTGCATTCTTCTTCTTTATCTTCAAATGGCTTTGTTGAATGCTAGATTTATTTATAAATGATATCGAACGGTATTGGCTGATATACTCTTACGCCAACTTTAATATGCCCTTATCCAATCCACATCAAATTCTAGTAATTTTCAAGGTTGAAATACAAATTGGTGTTGGTGGGTAATATTGGTTGTGTTGATTGCATTGTGTTCTATTGATGACTATGTTGTGATACAGTGTTGAACAAGCCAGAGCATCTCATCTATACAGCTACAGACATGGTTTCAGAGGCTTTGCAGCCAAGTTGACAGAGGACCAAGCTTCCCAATTAGCCAGTACATATTGATGAAACCATTACTAGAACAATTTCTCATCATTTGATTAATTCATATTCATGACTCTCAAATTGTTTTTGTATTAAAAAAATGGAAACAGAGATGCCGGGAGTGGTGTCGGTGTTTAGGAATAACAGGAGGAGGCTGCACACCACACATTCATGGGATTTCATGGGACTTGTGGGTGAAGAAACCATGGAAATCCCAGGATATTCTACCAAGAATCAAGTTAATGTTGTCATTGGTCATTTATTAGACAATGCTACCAATATATGTGTGTACAAATGAGGCATCCTTCATTTATTAGTTCAATTGAGGATGCAAAAGAGTCTCTGGCTCTTCCTACGATTAGTAGTTGAAAACCGAACACGAACCAGTCGCTCTGTAGCTAGGGGTCAAGCCCACGAATGGGTTTCTCAAGTTTGATTTAGAAACTCAACAGGTTTCAATAATTTTTGTGTGTTGACTGTTATGCTACCTAACACACGACCACCCTCTTTTTTTCTGAACTTGAGACCACTTGTTTAAAAATTAAATGCTAAGCAGGACACAAGCGGAGTTCGAGTTGAGTTCGAGTTTAGGAATATGTTCAACCTTAACTTATCTACCTAACAAGTTTGATCAAATCAGGACAAGCCAAGCTCAACTGCAACAAAGTAGCACCCAATGATTCAATGCGGTTTCATATTTAACTCCTAATCTCTCTCTCTCTATGAAATTGTGTAATTTAAGCACAGGAATTTGGCCGGAATGCCCAAGTTTTAGCGACGCTGGCATGCCTCCGGTGCCTGCCGGATGGAAGGGGCAATGCCAATCAGGGGAATCATTCAATGCTTCAAATTGCAACAGGTACCAAACTTTTTAAACTTGTTTTCATGGACTTTGATTGATTGATGAATGTGAATTTTATCTCTCAACTAAAACTGCCATTTTACAGGAAATAATAGGAGCAAGACACTATTTGAGTGGCTACGAAGCCGAAGAAAATTCAGTTAACACGGCATCATTCAGATCCCCGAGGGATAGCTCTGGCCATGGCAGCCACACAGCCTCAACTGCCTCTGGACACTACGTGGCAAACATGAACTACAAGGGTTTGGCAGCCGGGGGAGCCAGAGGAGGTGCACTGATGGCCAGAATTGCTGTCTACAAGACATGTTGGAACTCGGGATGCTATGATGTCGACATATTGGCTGCCTTTGACGATGCTATCAGAGACGGGGTCCATGTCTTGTCACTGTCTCTGGGACCTGATTCCCCTCAGGGAGACTATTTCACTGATGCTATCTCTGTGGGATCGTTCCATGCTGCCAGCCATGGAATAACTGTTGTTGCTTCGGTTGGAAATGGAGGGATTCAAGAGTCTGCAACAAACCTTGCTCCGTGGATCATCACTGTCACTGCCAGCTCAACCGACAGGGACTTTGTATCCGATATCAGACTTGGAAATGGCAATAACATCGTGGTAATAATTCCCACTCAGTTCTTGATGTGTCGAGACAATTTTGACTTGATTATGAGACCCTTATTAGTTCAGTGATTGAATAGGGTGAGAGTCTGAGTCTACTTCAAATGAACACGTCCAGGACGATCATCTCTGCTTCGGATGCCTATGCCGGATACTTCACTCCTTATCAATCCAGGTGAAGCAAAAGGTACTTGGGTGTGAGTACAATCTAGACATCCATGCGGTCAAGGGGAAGAACTTAATATCGTTTATTTTCTCATTTGTTTCCCTTTAGTTACTGCTTGGAGAGTTCGCTGAACAGTACTAAAGCCAAAGGGAAGGTTTTGGTGTGCCGACACGTTGGAATTTCAACGGAGTCAAAGCTGGAAAAGAGTAGGGTAGTTAAAGCAGCTGGTGGAGTAGGGATGATTCTTGTAGATGAAGAGGAAGAAAGAGTTGCCATTCCCTTTGTGATCCCGGCAGCTATTGTTGGAACAACAATAGGGAACAAGATCCTGTCTTACATTAATCGCACACGGTTGGGTTTTTTTTTTTTTTTTTTTTCCCCTCTTGATGATGATGGAGGTGAAAGCACGTGTCGGTATTCTTCTTTTTCTGTCTGTATTTCAAGCTATATGCTTTTTCAATGGACAGGGAACCAGCGTCTAGGATTTTCTCTGCAAAGACGGTCTTAGGATCTCAGTCTGCTCCTCGTGTAACAGCGTTCTCTTCAAAAGGCCCCAATGGCTTAACTCCAGAAATTTTGAAAGTAAATTTCGTATTAGAGGCTTACTTTTGTACAGAATTATTTACTTTCATTTCTCATGGTGCTTTCTTTTCTGATTCCCACTTTCCTTGTAGCCCGATATCACAGCTCCTGGATTGAATATCCTAGCAGCATGGTCTCCAGCATCCGAAAATATGCTTTCTAACATTCTCTCTGGCACTTCCATGGCTTGCCCACATGTAACAGGAATCGCAGCCTTGATCAAAACTGTGCATCCATCGTGGTCACCATCCGCAATCAAATCTGCAATCATGACAACCGGTAAAAAAAAAAATTAGGTTTCAAAACTAGCAGCATCTCTATTTGGTTGTGTTTTCGTTTTCTGTTTTCATTTTCTGGAAACCACAGTCCATACTCCTCAACTAACATGTTTAAGACCAAAATTGTGGTGTCAAGTCATATTGTAGCCTTTTTCCCATAAAACTGAGGCTGAGCTTACAAAATGCAGCTAATTTGTTGGACAAGAATGGCAAACCTATCACAGTTGACCCGGAAGGAAGGAAGGCAAATGCGTTTGATTATGGTGCTGGCTTTGTGAACCCAACAAGAGTCTTGGACCCTGGTCTCATCTACGACGCACAACCAGAAGATTACAAAGCCTTTCTTTGTTCAATTGGTTACAATGACAAGTTGCTGCAACTGATAACAGGAGATAACAGCACGTGTGATCGAACATTCGCAACACCAACTGGCCTCAATTATCCATCCATCGCAGTACCCAATCTCAAGTACAAGTTCTCACTTACACGGACTGTGACAAACGTTGGGGACCCGAGAAGCATTTACGTAGCAGTAGTGTCTCCTCCAATGGGAATCAATGTCACAGTTGCCCCTGAGCGATTGGTCTTTAGTAGGTATGGGGAGAAGATGAATTTTACTGTTAATTTCGAAGTAGAAGCTACATCAGAGGGCTATGAATTTGGGTTCTTGACATGGAGAAGCAGAACAACATGGGTAACCACACCATTGGTTGTCCGTGCCGCACCTTCTGACCATGGGTTACTCACATGACAGAGCTGAAATTGAAGAATTTATTTAAGTAGGAGTTCTGAGAATAGTACTAATACTAGAAGCATACCAAGTAGAATTCAGCTGCAAAACTTGAATGAATATCAACATCAATTGTCAAAAAAAGTAGAGGAGTTTTCTTTCTTTGTGCCGTCTAGCATTGAAATCATTGTCATTTGTCTAAAGAACCCCACATTAAAGCAACATGAATTCAAATTCCTTAATTATTATTATTTTTTTTAATTTCTGTATACTGTAAGCGTAAATTTGCTACAGTTATGAGCGCGTTCAAATTTCAGCCAATGATTTGCTTTTGCTTCAAGAATTGGCTTCCAATTGAATGAAGGATTATTGATTCAATCATTTTCTTCCTTATGTTTTGGATCTTAGATTCGTCTAAAAGAAAAGAAACTGAAATTAATTATACATATTCATTTATTTTTTTATGGGTGATGTGAACCAGCCCAAGCCAGTGCAGGCCCATGTAGACCAGTCCAACCAATCCAGCTTGACCAATGCCCGGCTAATGACGGTCACCCCCTCCGTCAGCCATGGCTGACCAAACAACCAGGTCAGATGACCATTGTCAAAGGGTTGTCAAAGGATGCAGAACACGTGGCCAACCTCCGCCATCCTCCGCACTAGGTGCAGTACAATCACACACAACGCGCCATGTCCCTTGTTTGTTCCCCTTGCCACCTGAACTTGTAGGTGTACGACTATGAGTTCTATGAGAGGAGCAAGCCGTCCCAAGAGCACGTTCCCTCTTGGCAGGTCAGGGTATATGCACAACCGAAATATACATTCCACGTATCTTATCTGATTCTCATCTTTTTCTACATTCCTCCATTACTCTCTATCTTCAAGAGAATTAACTTGCTCATCGGCAGGCCCTTGAGAAAGACACCTATCAATGAGCTCTTAGGAAGGACCGAAGTCTGACTGTCCAGCCCAGATAGTTTGTGGATCCAGTAACCACCACAGACCCACCGAGTACTGATTGTTACCAATGGGTAACCAAATAGAGAATTAGATTTTTTTTTTTTATATATTCTTTTGATTCTCATTTTCTTAACCCAACCAAGAAACAGAAAAAACAAAATTATTCTCAATTTCCTATTCAATTCCCTCTCCATAAAGACATGATCCAAACACAGAATTAAGCAACAAATAGACAAGTATATTTACACAAATGATATTGGCTGAACCACATGGACTTTGCTTGCTTCTTCCACACGTCGCAGAAATTTGGGAGCAAATCTGGAAGGCATGACTTTTGTACAATCAGAGTACAAGTAATAGGATGTTTAAACAATTTAATTGGGTAATTACCAAATATAAACAAAATTCTGTTGGTACACAACTTGCCTATGAAGTTTACCAAATGTCCATGCATTCATATCAAAGTAGACTTCAGTTATCAAACAAAAACTGAAGCTAACTGGGGAGGAGCTATGGTAAACGCTGGCCCTTCTGCGACTGCAACTCTGAAGGATCGATGAGGCCTTCTAACACAACAAGCTCATCCAAGAGTGCAAGCTTTTCATCTTCAAGGGTTTTGACCTCATCTTCAACTTCTCCCAACTCTCTCCCTAGCCCAAAGCTTTCTTCCTCCAGCAACAAATACTTTCTTCTCAGTGCCCTGTACTCGTTTCCAGATGAGGACGAGTCTGGCAGTGAATCAGAGGGTGAGTTCTCTGGTTGTTGGAACAATGGGAAAGTTTCATTCTTCAATGCTCTTTTTGAGGCTTTCTTCACCGTTTGAGTTGGAAGAGGGGGCAACAGTTCTTGAAACCCTTTCACATTGTGCCCTTTTTGTAACTTGGAAGCCTTTTGGGTTGAGGGTTTCTTTCTACGTGGCTTAGGAACTGAAGTTTCCTCAGATAGCAGCATGTTCGGATCTTGCATTTTTCAAACGCTGGTATGTAGAAGAACTATAGATGAAAGCATTAAGAAAGCCTAAGAGCACAAATTGAAGAGAAACACTAAGGATGTATATATAACAAGAAATGTTGGGAAGGTTGACAGAAAGATTGTTCATGATGTCCACATATTTGGTATACAAACATCACAACAATTCAATAACTTGACATGAGAAACAATGCATAGCTTTGAATCTAAATGTTGAAAGTAACTAGGTAACTGACCTCTCCTGAGCTTTGAAAAAATCACTATAAACCCTACAGTGTTGGCATAATTGCACTGAGCTCTCATAAATTTTAAATTCACATAACAATTTGACACATGTCGTTAAAGATCGTTAATGAAGTTACTGTATATGCAAATGTCATGCAAAATATTTAATTAAATAACCACTATAAATTTCTTTATTTAAGATGTAATTAAGTATTTTTTATTTCACAGTGCAAGCACACAGAGAGAGAGAGAGAGAGGAGAGAGAGATGGAGGCTTGGCTGTAGAAGATGGCAGCAAAAGTTGCTGGTGTGGCATCCACCAACTGCTCCTGTGACCTCCACCACCATCTACCCATTTCCTCGCCACTTGTCTTTCTTCTTCCCCTCTCTTCACTTTTCACTCTACCCCCTTCCACCACCGCCCCTCAGCCACCTACACGTTCTTCATCTTCTTATTACCACACTATCACCAACTGCATACCTATCACACCACCATCTCCACAACAGTGGTCTTTATATCTCCTCAACCTGCCACCCCAATCTATCAAGCCAGCACCACCCGCCACTGCCCACCACCATCACACCACAAAAGCCCCACCTCCTAGCACCAACATCCAGTGCCAATTGCAACTCATACCATCACATCACCCAGTGCCAATCAGGTCGCAATCAATCACATCACAGCACCAATTGCATCACACCATTCGCCTCACTGGACATCTCCCTCTCGCCACAAACCACCACCCGTTTATTTCTGGCCACCACTGCACATTCACCCCCTTCCTCTTCCCCTACCACACAGCCACCCTATCACCACTTCCATTGCCGGACAACTCCCTTCCTCTCCCCCTGATACAAACCACCACCCCTCTGTACCTCCCCATCCCCAACTCCCTATTTTGTACTCCCTCATCCCACGTTCACCATGAACCACGCTTATCTCCACTACCCTCCCCAATTTTCATTTCCCTACGTTTCCCAAAATAAACCTTCAAATTTTAAACTCACAACTTCAAGCTATCCAAAATATAAATCCAATTTACAGTAACTCATTTCTCCTACAATCACTAACCTACAAGCATGCTTATCCCTCAGACTCCAGAAACACAAATTGATATTTGTAAGTTCTAATTTTATTTTGGGTCTTTACTTGAACAAAAATTATATCTGCCCAAAATAGACACTTTCTGTAAAGTTCCCTCATTTTCTAAATAATGTCATGATTACCGCTACCTATTTAAGAGCTGCTACCCAGTGATACAACCCTACGTGTAAAATTCTGAAAGGTAACATTCATTGAACGTGCCAACATAGAGCCAGCAATTTTTCCAATTTTGGCGCTTCAAATGTGCAGCACAAGTTGGCCAAACATGTCTGACAATAAAATCAAGAACTACTCATGACAGAGTAACACAGATAGCAACTTTGTGGTACTTACATTTACTAGTGTCAAATCAGAGTATTTCCTTCAAGAAGTAATATTGCCCTACATGTAAAAATCTGAAGGGTAATGTGGTTATCACAATGCTTCACATGAATAGAAGAGCAAACCCAAAGTCACTGACTTTACGCTTTGAAGCTTCAGATTCCATTCCAATTTTGATCAAGCATGGTCCCATAAATCTCCTTCCAATTCCAAGGAATATCTTTTTGTAAAATTGTGTTTGATTTATGATTTTACTGCAGGATCAAGTTCTGGACTTGGGTCTACAACAAAATCCTAATTGTTAAATTATGTTTGATTTATGAATTATGATTTTATGTTTCAAGTTTAAGCATTCCGCGTGCAGGTTAGAATACCCTAGGAAGCACGGGTGCGGGCACGAGTACGAATACAAAACGGGTACGAGTGCGGGTACACCGATACGGCAAAACCCCAAAAAAGTATGATACAGGTACCGCTGCGGTACGCTGATATTATTTTATTTTTTATAATTATGGTTAAACTTCTAAACTTTGTTTTTTATTTTTTTCATTCTGTTGAGGAACAACTTTGTTCTAAACTTCTAATTAATTTTTTTGATTAACATTCTTCTGTTGAGGAATAACTTTGTTCTAATTAATTTTTGTGATTATTAACATTCTGTAAGTATGATTGATTATTAATTTTTTTGTTCTAATTTTTTTTTGTTCTAAGTATGATTGAATAACTTGGTTGTACCTCTCTAATTTTATTTTATTTTTTATTCTACCTCTCTGACCAGGTTCTACCTCTCTGTAGAAGAAACAAGAGACAAGAAAAAAAAACAAAAATAATAAAGATGAAGACAAAGAGATGAAGAAAAAAATTCTGACCAGTTGCTTGCTGTTTGCTGATATGCAGGGGCACCCCAAAATTCTGACCAGTTTCTCACCGGAGGGAAGACGAAGAGATGCAAGAAGGGACAAAACCAGATGCCAGCTGATCTGCAAAACAAAAAATATATGAGACGAAGAAGACGAGGGTGGAAGATGTAGACGAAGAAGATGAAGACGACGACGAAGAAGAAGAAGACGAAGATGAAGAGCACTCACCGGAACTCTCCTTGCGTCGCCGTCGTCGGAGGCCTTCGAAGGGAATGGATGGATCGCCTCTTTGCTGCTGTGTTGCTGAAGTGAAGAGATTAGATCAAAACCTAGGTCATTCGTATATTCCTGTTTTTTCTTTTTCCTTTTTCTGAAATTTTCCTTAATATTGCTCCGGTACCCGTCAATTCTCCTGGAAATTTGATTTCTGTCCCGATGTACCCGAAATGCACCAAAGACGTACTCATGCTGTACCCGATTAAACTAAACATACCGGACTCTTTTTTGCAGTACTTGGTACGCGTGCATCTGTACCGATACATGTACCCGCACCCGGTACATGTACGGTATTATTTTTGAAGTACCCGAGCATCATAGAAAATACCTTTCCCCCCTCCCCCTCCCCCTCCCCCTCTCCCTCTCTCTCACCCTTCCCCTCACAGCATCGCCCCTTTCTCTCTCTACATTTTTATTACGATTTCTCTCTCTCTCTCTCTCTCTCTCTCTCTCTATATATATATATATATATAATTTGGAAACAATATTACACTATATGTAGTAGTATTAATTAACACAGGATTAAATTTCTCTATTTCTAGATTTGGGGTCTCGGAACATTATTACATTATTTGTAGTAATATCTTCTTATTTTTTTTTGGATTGTATAATTGAGGGTCTTGGAACGTATTTTTATATACCCTTAAAGAGGGAAAATTAAAAATCAATAATAAAAGAATGTCTTATTTCAACTTAATTCTTTGATATCCGGAGTTTTAGCTTCATGATTCTCATAGGCTTGGTTCATCCTGCACTTCAGTCATTAGTTCATCACTAGAAGGGCGGCACTATTACATGAGTGCTCGTGGCACATATGAGTGAGAGAGTAAAGAAGTGGGATAGAGAGAAAAATAAGTAATCAAGTGTATATAATGGTGACTGTTTTATTGGTCAATTGCTATTATTCGCACAAACCTTATACATTAACAACACAAACTTTCTGCCATCATATGTGTTAGAATCGGCAATTATGATATAAATAGGCTGTGAAGATTTGACAACTCAGTAGATGGAAAAAATATGTATTACAACTGTGTATATGTCCTGTAACTAGAATGTTAATATCTATGCTTTATGGAGATTAGGTCTTAGGAGAGTTTCCTTTAATATCTTAGTTTTTTTCTATATATTTCTGTACATTCTTTGGTTGAATATTAATAAGAGATTTCTCATATTCTGTCACGGTATCAGAGCCAAGTTAGACTTCCTGTTTTTTCAATTTTTCAGCTTTCATCATTGCTAATTTTTATTTTATTTTTTCAATCTGTGCAGAAACCTTTTTTTTTATTTTCCAGGCCTTCATTGCTTGAAACTCTTGCTGACGGCCTTAATTGTCATTCATTCATAACCTAAAATTCTCACGTGAACCCAAAAATCTTTTCTCCCTTCGATTTCAACTATGTCAGACGTTTTCAGAATCTAGTAAATCTGCAATCTCTTCAATGGCTGCGAACAACACTAATTCAAATAGTTCTATTAGAGAATTGCAGAATATTCAACCTAGTTTACGCCTTAATGGCCAAAACTATTTGAAGTGGTCTCAGTTTGTTCGAACCTTTTTGAAAGGAAATGCCAAACTGAGTTATCTTCTTAGGAGGGGACCAAAACCAAAAGATTCGAAGTTCACTGCGTGGGATGAAGAAGACTCGATGGTGATGTCCTGGTTATGGAATTTGATAATGCCAGAAGTTAGCGATACTTGCATGTTTTTTACAACATCAAGGGAGATTTGGGAGGCCTGCAGGTAGACCTATTCTAAAGTCCGAGATGCTGCACAAATTTATGAGATTAAGACAAAAATCTCATCTACCAAACAGGGTAACCGCTCGGTCACTGAATATGCCCGGATTTTACAAAACTTATGGCAGGAATTGGACCATTATCAGTGTATTGAGATGAAGTGTAGCGATGATGCAACCCTTCTTAAACGTTTTATGGAAAAAGAAAGGATTTACACCTTTCTTGTCGAATTAAACATTGAGTTTGATCCTGTCCGAGTACAAGTATTGGGAAAGGAAGAAATTCCTTCACACAATGGAACAATTTCCATAATTTGTGGAGAAGAAGGACGAAAAGAGTTATGATGGAGCCTCAACCAACAGATGGTTCAGCCTTAGTTACAAAAGCTACAAATCCCATAGCTGTGAAATCAGACCAACAGCAGTTAAATGCCTATTCCAGTGGAGTAAGAAGGAATAATGGGCTGTCAGAAGGATCAAGAGCAAGTAATAAAGACTCTTTATGGTGTACCTCTCAGTAGAAGCCATAACATAGCAGGGAAAGGTGCTGGAAACTCCATGGTAAGCCCTCAAATACTAAAAATTCTCCTTGGACTTCAAAAAGTAATCAAGGAGGAGGGCCAGGACAAGCACATTTGAACTCGACACTGTAACGCCCCACTCCCGGGTCGTTAAATACACTAAAATAGCCTCAAAAAAATATACAAGTTTGCTCCCAAAAATAATAACTACAAAATTGTTCCCAAATGGTACAATATCCTCCAAATATTCTAATTACCTCCAAATTAAACAATATTACAACTATCTCCAAATTTAATAATTACAGTGGTGGGTCACAAATTTCTATATTAATAAATATTTTTAATCTCAATTTGATTTTCCGCTAAAATATGCTCCGCACCTGAAAAATAAATTAATTCGGGAAGTATACAATATGACAGGAATATAAGGCTCAGATACAGAATAAATTAACAGGAATCCAACAATTTATGACATTAAATCAACGGTACGATAATTAAGCAATTTACCAAAATTGCACAACAAATCAACCATAATTTATCTAAGACCAAATACCCGGTCCTACTCAGTACATGACCAGTGCATAAGTTCATTTATTCACCCACCTCACCCAAGCTCCACGCTTATCCGAACATATTGGTGTAAACAATTAATAAGATTCACTCGATCCATATACGGAGTATTTCCATGTCATTCAGTCAGACAAATCACCATTTTAACACAGAAATATTTGTAGAGAATTTCACCAAATGATCAAAATATCAACGATTCGACAACAAAAGATTTTACACAAAATCTATTAATAACCACAATAATCAAGTGGATTACGAATTGGGGATAATTAAAAATAGAGAACTCTTTGCAAAGAGATTTAAATAGAGCATATTGTATACAACCTGAATTTACCTCAAAATAATTAATTCCATCACCATAAATCTGAAATTACTCCATGGATCTCTAAAAAATAATTCTGATCTCTTGTAAAATTACTAACTCTCATAGCTAAACTTAAAATTTACATTACAAAAGAGAGAGAGAGCCGAAAGTTAGAGAAAATTTAAAATGAGAGACAAAGAATGGAATTAAGGGACGGATGAAAAAGACAGAGAAGTAAGGGCTCAATTTATAAGACAAGTAAAATGGTGGTCTATAGTAGGTTGGGAAGAAAACTATGGGTTGTTTGTTGCCCATGGTTTTGTTGCTTTGCTCTTGTTGTAAATATTTATTATTATTATTATTATTATTATTATTATTATATTCTCCACGTGATGAATGGTTGGTTTGTGGTAGGTGGAACTGTGGGTAAAACCCACAGTTTTGTTTGAGTGTTTGATTTTTTATTTTTATTTTTTTCTGATGGGGAATGGTAGGAAGAGTTTTTATATTATTATATCAAAATAAATAATCATATGATAGACATAAAAGAGATAAGATAAATACAAATAAATAATTTAAAATTAGATTCTTATCTAAAAATCTCACCACTAAATTATCATAATAAACCATCAATACCACTCACTAAATATTAATACTTCAAAAATACGGGGTGTCACAATCTATCCCCCTTAAATTAATTTCGTCCTCGAAATTCCAATCCGTAATACTTCAAAATTTAATCTCAACTAAAACTCCAAATAACACGGTTCCGTTACGCACTCTGATATAAAAATGAACTCTTTTTTTTTTCACCTTAAATATCAACTCTTTCTTTTCTTTTTTTTTCCCCCCATAATACTCACCACCCAATAGATCCCATGTATGACCTAATCCCTACGTTCTGATACCATTTTGTGACGCCCCACTCCCGGGTCGTTAAATACACTAAAATAGCCTCAAAAAAATACAAGTTTTGTTTCCAAAAATAATAACTACAAAATCGTCTCCAAATGATACAATATCCTCCAAATATTTTAATTACCTCAAAATTAAACAATATTACAACTATCTCCAAATTTAATAATTACAGTGGTGAGTCCCAAATCTCTATATTAATAAATCTTTCTAATCTCAATTTGAGCTCTGCTAAATTCTGCTCCGCACCTGAAAAATAAATTAATTCGGGAAGTATACAATACGACAGGAATACAAGGCTCGGATATAGAATAAATTAATCAGGAATCCAACAATTTATGACATTAAATCAACGATATGATAATCAAGCAATTTACCAAATTGCATAACAAATCAACTATAATTTATCTAAGACCAAATACCCAGTCCTACTCAGTACATGATCAGTGAATAAATTCATTTATTCACCCACCTCACCCAAGCTCCACGCTTATCCGGGCATATTGGTGTAAACAATTAATAAGATTCACTCGATCCATGTACGAAGTATTTTCATGTCATTCAATCAGACAAATCACCATTTTAACACAGAAATATTTGTAGAGAATTTTACCAAATGATCAGAATATCAACGATTCGACAACAAATGATTTTACCACAATAATCAAGTAGATTACAAATTGAGGATAATTTAAAATAAGATAACTCTTTGCAAAGAGATTTAAATAGAGCACATTGTATACAACCCGAATTTACCTCAAAATAATTAATTCCATCACCATAAATCTGAAATTACTCCATGGATCTCTAAAAAATAATTTTGATCTCTTGTAAAATTACTAACTCTCGTAGCTAAACTTAAAATTTACATTACAAAAGAGAGAGAGAGCCGAAAGTTAGAGAAAATTTAAAATGAGAGACAAAGAATGGAATTAAGGGACGGATGAAAAAGGCAGAGAAGTAAGGGCTCAATTTATAAGACACGTAAAAGGGTGGTCTATAGTAGGTTGGGAAGAAAACTATGGGTTGTTTGTTGCCCATGGTTTTGTTGCTTTGCTCTTGTTGTAAATATTTTTTTATTATTATTATTATATTCTCCACGTGATGAATGGTTGGTTTGTGGTAGGTGGAACTATGGGTAAAGCCCACGGTTTTGTTTGAGTGTTTGATTTTATTTTATTTTTTCTAATGGGGAATGGTAGGAAGAGTTTATATATTATTATATTAAATTAAATAATCATATGATAGACATAAAAGAGATGAGATAAATACAAATAAATAATTTAAAATTAGATTCTTATCTAAAAATCTCACCACTAAATTATCATAATAAACCACCAATACCACTCACTAAATATTAATACTTCAAAAATACGGGGTGTCACAGACACAATCAGAAGGAGAATGAGAATTCTCTCAGAAGCAATCAGAGTTCAATAGAGAAGAGATTGAGAAGTTGAGATATTTTTTGGGAACATCAAAGAAACCTACGAGTGGTGCAGGTACTTGTTCCTTGGCTTTTTCAGGTAATTCTCAACCATATGCGCTAAATGTGTCAACCTCAAAAGGAACTTGGGTAGTGGATTCCGGTGCTACGGATCATATGACCCAATCTTATCGTGGGTTTGTCTCTTACAATCCTTGTCCTAGTAATAAGAAAATTGCTACTGCTGATGGAACACTAATTACAATTGCTGGTCGAGGAGATGTAGTTATAAATCAAAACTTTGTTTTAAAAAATGTTCTGCATGATTTGAACTGTATAGTGACAATTTCTTCTGCACTTTGTAAATTTCAGGACCAGAGCACAGGAATGATGATTAGACTTGCTAGGGAGAGGAATGGGCTCTACTTTCTTGAAGAACTTGATGGGCAAAATGGCACTAAGGATCCTATTCCATTGTCTCTACTTTCTGAGTCTTTTCTTTCCAATAAACATAAAATATGGTTGTATCATCTTCGTCTTGGTCATCCTCCTTTCAATATTCTTAAAGTAATGTTTCTTGGTTAGTTTAAAGGAATTGATCTAGGTATATTTCATTGTGATGTTTATGAACTTACAAAACATAAGTGTGTTTCCTTTCAAATAAGTAATATGAGAGCTTCCATACTTTTTACTCTAATTCACAGCGATATTTGGCGACCTTCTATAGTTCATAATATTTATGGGGCTCGTTGGTTTGTCTCATTTATTGACGATTGTACTCGTGTATCATGGGTTTTTCTTTTAAAACAAAAATCAATTGTTCGTTCAACTTTTCAAAAAAATTTCCACATGGTGAAAAACCAATTTGGGGTTGAGATAAAAAGAGTTTAGTCTGATAATGTTAGGGATTATTTTAATCAAGTGTTGTCACCATTCTTTGAAGAAAAATGAGTCATTCATGAGTTTTCGTGTGTCAACACACCACAACAAAATGGCGTGGCAGAACGGAAAAATGGCCATCTTCTAGTTGTTACACGAGCTTTTCTTTTCCAAAAAGATGTTCCAAAAAATTATTGAGGAGAAGCTGTCTTAACAGCTACACATCTGATTAATCGATTATCCACTTGTGTTCTTGATTACAACAGCCCCATGGAACTATTTTTGAAATTTTTCCCTGACTTCAAAACAACAAATCACCTGGTTCCAAGGGTCTTTGGGTGTGTGTCCTTTGTTCATATTCATTCAAATAACCATGGGAAACTTGATCTAAGGGCTCTTAAGTGTGTTTTGTTGGATATTCTTCTACATAAAAAGGATATAATCGTTATCATCCTCCAACAAAACGATTATTTGTCTCTGCAGATGTAACATTTTTGTTGAAACCGAGAATTACTTTCTGAATCCTTATCTTCAGGGAGAGACATCATTCATGGAAGATAAGGACAGAGATTTGTTTTTACTTGATCTTTCATCCTTCTCCTCACAACATCAAAATCCACCGTCATCTATCTCTATTCCTTTATTGAATGAGTCAGACCCAAGTATTTCGAGCCCAGCGAAAAAAGATAAACATATTCAAAGTGCTATTCACCCATTTTAGGTATATTCAAGGAGGAAAGAACCACTAGTTCAACCAATGCAGGTTCTTGATTCAGAACCAAACTCTGGTACTGATAATGTTGATGTAACTCCTAATTCTGAAGATTATGTAAGCAATGTGCCAGTTGTTGATGTTGATCTCCCTGTTACAATTAGAAAAGGTGTTAAGAAGTGTACTCAATAGCCCGTATATCCGTTGTCTCACTTTATGTCCTATGAAAAGCTATCTAGTGGACATAAAAAATTTCTTATCCACCTCAACACTATTACTATCCCAAAAACTATTTTTGAAGCATTGGGAAGTAAAAAGTGGAAGGAAGCAATGAAGGTTGAAATGGATGCACTTGAGAAGAACAAAACATGGGACTTAGTAGAATTGCCTCAAGGAAAGAAGCTAGTGAGATATAAATGGATCTTCATTGTAAAATACAAGGTAGACGGATCACCTGAACAATACAAGGCAATGTTAGTAGCCAGAGGGTATTCTCAAACCTATGGTATACATTATCTTGAAACATTTGCTCCTGTTGCAAAAATGAATACTATAAAAATCCTATTATCTTTAGCAACTAATCGTGGTTGGAGTTTACAGCAATTTGACATAAAGAATGCTTTTTTACATGGTGATCTTGATGAAGAAATCTATATGAAGATTACTTCAGGATATGAGTTAGAAAAACATAAGGTGTGTAAGTTAAAAAATGTACTTTATGGCTTAAAACAGTCTCTGACGACTTGGTTTGGCAGGTTTGCTAGAGTAATGAAAACTTTGGGTTACAAACAAAGTTAGGGTGATCACACATTGTTTGCTAAACATTATGCTTCAAAGGGAGTTACAGCTCTATTAGTCTATATGGATGATATAATAGTAACATGAGATGACTTGCAAGGAATGGAGGCGTTAAAAAAGTGTTTATTGTAAAAGTTTGAGGTCAAAGAACTTGGCAAGTTAAAATACTTCCTCAGCATTGAAGTGGCTCACTCTCAACATGGGATCTTTATATCCTAACAGAAGTATATACTGGATTTATTAAATGAGAATGGGAAACTAGGGTGTAAACCACTAGAGACACCCATTGAACAGAATCACAAGCTCTGTGAAGCTCCTGAAAATGCGGTGGTGTATAGCGAATCCTATCAGAGATTAGTTGGCAAACTAATCTATCTTTCTCATACCAAACGAGACATAGCCTATGTTGCAGGAGTAGTGAGTCGATTTATGTACAACCCAAAAGAAGTACATCTTCAAGCAGCACATCGAATTCTACAGTACTTAAAAGGTACTCCAGGAAAGGGAGTATTATTTTGAAGAGGCAATGAATTAACATTGGAAGCATACACAGATGCAGATTATGCCAAAACAGTTGATGACAGAAGACCGACTTCAGGCTATTGTACTCTCTTTGGAGGCAACCTTGTAACGTGGAGAGGCGAGAAGCAAAATGTAGTTACAAGGTCAAGCACAGAAGCTGAGTTCAGAACTATGGCATTGGGAGTTTGTGAGCTTCTATGGCTGCAAATAATTTTGGAAGACTTGAAGATTGCGTAGAAAGGAACAATGAAGCTATATTGTGATAACAAGTTAGCAATTAATATTGCACATAACCCTGTGCAACGTGAATGCACCAAGTATGTGGAAGTGGACAAGCATTTTATAAAGGAGAAGTTAGAAAGCGGACTGATTTGTACCCCATTTGTGTCAACTGAGGGTCAACTTGCAGATGTGTTAACTAAAGGATTGAATAGTTCTACGTTTCAGTCTATCATTAGCAAGCTAGGAATGGAGAATATCCACTCACTAGGTTGAGGGGGAGTGTTAGAATCAGTAATTATGGTATGAATAGGCTGTGAAGATTTGACAGCTCAATAGATGGAGAAAATGTGTATTATAGCAGTGTATATGTCCTATAATTAGAATGTTAATATCCCTGATTTATGGGGATTAGGACTTAGGAGAGTTTCCTTTTATGCCTTAGTTTTTTTTCTATATATTTATGTAAATTCTTTGGTTGAATACAAGAGATTTCTCAATATGAAATCCTCTTGAGTTCCAAACAATCTTCATAATTTTTCAGGTGATATTTTTTTGTTCCCATAGAAAAAATGGGAGAACTTCAAAAATCCTAGTGATTCACACACACGCATATGTGTGTGTGTGTGTATGTGTGTGTGTGTGTGTGTGTGAGAGAGAGAGAGAGAGAGAGAGAGAGAAAGAGAGGGAGATGTTTGTTTGAGGGAACATGGCTTTAGGATAGGATTACTAGTCTAACAAAATACATAATCTCACATTTGATTAAAAAAATTACTGTCTAGGCTAATAGTCCACTTGACATAGTATCCCCTAATTGAATCCCAAAAGAGAAGATGGTATCAGAGAGAGAGATGTTTGTTTGAGGGAACATGGCTTTAAGATTGGATTAATAGTCTAACAAAATACATAATGCCACATTTTGTTAAAAAATTAGGGTCTAGGCTAATAGTCCACCTGGCATAGTATCCCTTAATTGAATCCCAACAGAGATGGGATACAAAATGGGCATTTAAGAAGGGTTCGGACTAATTAACTAAATTACAAAATTGATAGTATTTTATCAATCCCTTCTCATAATCATGGCCAATCCAAAGGAATTGATAGTCCCATGATTAACAATCCTAGGTATGCTAATCATATCTAATTTAGTCCACCCAAACAAACATGACCTATAGGGAAAAGTACACAAGTAAGGAAAAAGAAGAACCACAACACTTCAAGCAATTTGCTCAAATAAACAAAATATTGAATCAACATCTGATTACTTATCCAAAAAATAAAATAAAAACAAAAACGAATCGACAATGAATTGCATCCCAATGATGAGCGTTGGAAAGTGCCCAATTTTAGAAATTCTAAAGGCGACTGAAAGTGCCAAGTCTAGATGAAGTGAACCCTTTATGAACCTATCGTAAAACTATGGTTAGTCCATGACGTATTTGAGCATTATTTCAAGTCCTGGAGTCAAATTCTTAAGTTTATAAAATTACTTGTCAAATGTCATTTTATGTTCGAAATTTCAAAGCTTTCAAATTTGGTCTGCACTAGTTCGTATATTTTGAAGGACCTTTCTAGCGATATAAGATTCATCAGAATCTTCTTAAAGCTAAGATTTGATGAGCACTTTCCGATCATTCATCGGTTTTCAATATGCGAAAGCAAGACGATCATTTCACAAAATTTGCATAATGAACTTGGACCAACTTTACTTCAGAATGGACATTTAAAATTACATAATAAACTTTATTTTGCACTTAGAATAATTTTTGGGCTTGAACAGTACATTTGGACCCAAAAACCTAAAAAATATACCTAATTCGCAAAATTGACATTTTTAGCCACAGGTCTTTGATAAGATTAAACCACCTCAGGAGATAAGCCATATCTCATCTAACCCTCATCTTTTGAGCCTATGTATATCTCTATATATACAAAAAAAAAATGATTCAAATTCATTGAACTGAAGTCCTATATATGCATATGACATCTAAAGATATTCCAAGTTGATATAGGCTCTCAACTCAACCTCTCTTAAAATTTCTCTCTACAAAATTCTCTAAAAAAAATACAATGTATTCACCAGTTTTCCATCAACCTAACTGGTTATTCTTGCCTATCTTCTTCCCTATGTACTTCATCCATCACCCTTTTTTTTCTTCCCCTCTTAATCAAGGCTTAGCATTAGAAGTTACAGATGAAGAACTAAGATCAATCAACTCAAGGAATTCAAAATATTCCAAGAGTAGAATAGGAAAGCCTCAAAGTTATGTTATGTCCGTATTATCTCTTCCATTCTTGATGTTTAAACATGATTGAAGCATGTTCTTCGATGAATTATGCATAAAATTGCTATTGAATTTGGTAAAGACAACACTTGTTAAGTAAAAAGATTTTGGATATCATTGAGTTATCCCAATTGTGTATTGGATTGATTTTCACCTAAAAATATAATTGCATTATAAAAAATATACAATCCACCCATTAAAAATCCTTCCCTGATCAATCTGCCCCACTCTAGCCTGACCTCAAACCTCACCCGCCCCCCTCCCCAAGTAGCGAAATCCTAGCTCCATCCCTGCACCCATGCAATGCATGTGCCAATACTTCTAGTCAAAATCCAAAGGGGACGCCTACAATTCACGTGTGTACTTTCTTACAGTTATCACTTTGTTCAAGTCTCTTTTTTTTTGTTAATTTAAATATCAACAAAAGAAAAACAACCATAAATCAAAAAATTTCCCAATTTCGATAATGAAAAAAAAAAAGAGCATATCAGGCAATTTATCAATCACCAGCCAAAATTAAGTTCACAGACATTCATACATACATATAGATTTCTATCTAAGGATGGATTAATGTCTATTTCAAAGAAAATTGAAATCAATTTGGAGTTCCCTGAGGTACATGTTTGAAATAGAAATTGGTACCTAGATGAATCGGTCGAAATTCAGGATGTTCTCGGGTCAATTTACCATGATTGGACTGTGTTCGGTCTAACATACATACAAAAGAGTTCAACACATCAAAATTTAGACAGAGAAGATCGATTGTAGCAAGTGAGAGAGAGAGAGAACCAAATCTAAACTTACCATAGGAGAGGCTTCGATTGAGCCTCTAAATTCATGCTTTGGAAACCCTTAGCCTAACCATGGAATTGGCTTGCAACGACGATGACTGGTTGGCTATTAATATACAAACATAATTTTGCAGTTTTTCGCCAACCGGTTTTAATGTCATTGGACGGGGAGGCCATGAGCCGCTCATGGGTTTAATCGGACGGTAAACGGGTTCCAGACGGGCACAAGCAGCAGTAGAAGGGGTGAGCATGGTCCGGATTGGAGCGGATTGGAGTAAAATCAGGACCAATCCGTTATCTACGAATCCTGAAAAATTAGAACTAATCTAATCCGTTTAAATCGTGGAACCAATCCAAACCAATCCATTTAAACACGGATTGGATCGGTTTAGCACCACAGATTTACATAATTAAATAACAAAAAAATATATATAACACTTTAATTTCATAAAAATATAAGCATAGCACCATATTAGTTTTACAATAGCAACATGTCTTTTCATAATAGCGACAAACTGTTCTAAAATTTAAACAGCCATAAGAAAACTAATTCCACCATAAGTATTTGGGCAAAACACCAATAAATCTCAAATTTTAATATGTTAAACCATTTGGTCCTGCCTTTTATTTTGTAAACTAATAAGTCCTATTTGAATGTTAAAAGCTCACTATAAGCCTTTTTTAGATTTTCCTCTTTTCCGAACATGAGCAACATTAACTATACCAACAACATCATCGAACATCACCAACATCATAAAACATCATCAACATTGATCAAACATCAACTACATCATCAAACATCATCAAACATCAACTACATCATCAAACATCATCAACAACACCAACATCATAAAATATCATCAACATCATCAAACATTAACTACAACATCACCAACATTGTGAACATTATCAAACATAAATTACATCTTCAACCTCATCAAACATCATCAACATCATAAAACATCATCAACATCATAAAACATCAACTACATCATCATACATCATCAACATCACCAACATTGTGAATATCATCAAACATCAACTACATCTTTAACCTCATCAAACATCATTATACACCAATATGGGATACAATATATTGATATTTATACAATATAACAAACAAAGATATCATACCAAATATAAAAAAGACTAAATGGTTTACAAAAAAACACTCAGGACTAGATAAAGCAACATTTCCCAATATGGGTTTTATAAGTAATTTTTCCTAAACTTCACAAACATTCATACATACATATAAATTTCTATCTAAGGATGGATTAATGTACTATTTCAGAGAAAATTGAAATCAATTTGGAGTCACCTGAGGTACATGTCTGAAATAGAAATTGGTACCTAGATAAATCGGTCGAAATTTAGGATGTTCTCGGGTTGATTTACCATGATCGGACTGTGTTCGGTCTAACATACATACAAAAGAGTTCAACACATCAAAATTTAGACAGAGAAGATCAATTGTAACAAGTGAAAGAGAGAGAGAGAGAGAGAGAGAGAGAGAGAACTGAATCTGAACTTACCATAGGAGAGGCTTCGATTGAGTCTCTGAATTCATGCTCTGGAAACCCTTAGCCTAACTGTGGAATTGGCTTGCAACGACAATGACTGGTTGGCTATTTATATACAAACACAGTTTTGTAGTTTTTTCGCCGACCGATTTTAATGTCATTGGACCGGGAGGCCATGAACCACTCGTGGGTTTAATCAGATGGGTTTTTAAACGGGTTCCAAACGGGCACAGGCAATAGTAGGGGTGAGCATGGTCCGGATTGGACCGGATTGAAGTAAAATCAGAACCAATCCGTTATCTACGGATCCTAAAAAATTAGAACTAATCTAATCCATTTAAATCATGGAACCAATTTGAACCAATCCATTTAAATACGGATTGGATCGGTTCAGGACCACGAATTTACATAATTAAATAACAAAAATATATATAACACTTTAATTTCATAAAAATATAAACATAACACCATATTAGTTTTACAATAGCAACATGTCTTTTCATAATAGTGACAGACTGTTCTAAAATTTAAACAACCATAAGAAAACTAATTCCACCAAATAGGGCAAAATACCATTAAATCACAAATTTTAATATGTTAAACCATTTGGTCCTGCCTTTTATTTTGCAAACTAATAAGTCTTATTTGAATGTTAAAAGCTCACTATAACCCTTTTTTAGATTTCCCTCATTTCCGAACGTCAGCAACATTAACTATATCAACAACATCATCAAACAATAACTACATCATCAAACATCACCAACATCATAAAACATCAACTACATCATTAAACATCATCAACAACAACAACATCATAAAACATCATCAACATCATCAAACATCAACTACAACATCACCAACATCACCAACATCATCAAACATCAACTATATCATCATACATCATCAACATCACCAACATTGTCAATATCATCAAACATCAATTACATCTTCAGCCTCATCAAACATCATCATACACCAAGATGGGATACAATATATTGATGTTTATACAATATAACAAATAAAGATATCATACCAAATATAAAATATAACAAACAAGGATACCATACCAAATGTAAAAAGAACTAAATGGTTTATAAAAAAAAACACTCAAGACTAGATAGAGCAACATTTCCCAATATGGGTTTTATGACTAATTTTTCCTAAAGTTCAGAGACATTCATACATACATATAGATTTCTATCTAATGATGGATTAATGTACTATTTTAGAGAAAATTGAAATCAATTTGGAGTCACCTGAGGTACATGTTTGAAACAGAAATTGGTACCTAGATGAATCGGTCGAAATTCAGGATGTTCTAGGGTCAATTTACCATGATCGGACTGTGTTCGGTCTAACATACATACAAAAGAGTTCAACACATCAAAACTTAGACAGAGAAGATCGATTGTAGCAAGTGAGAGAGAGAGAGAGACCTGAATCTTAACTTACCACAGGAGAGGCTTCGATTGAGTCTCTGAATTCATGCTCTGGAAACCCTTAGCCTAACCGTGGAATTGGCTTGCAACGACGATGACTGGTTGGCTATTTATATACAAACACAGTTTTGTAGTTTTTTTGCCGACCGATTTTAATGTCATTGGACCGAGAGGCCATGAGCCGCTTATGGGTTTAACCGGATAGGTTTTTTAAACGGGTTCCAGACAGGCACAGGCAGCGGCAGTAGGGGTAAGCATCGTCCGGATTTGATCAGATTGGAGTAAAATCAAGACCAATCCGTTATCTACGGATCCTGAAAAATTAGAACTAATCCAATCCGTTTCAATCGTGGAACCAATCCGAACCAATCCATTTAAACACGGATTGGATCGGTTTTGGACTACGGATTTATATAATTAAATAACAAAAAAATATATATAACACTTTAATTTCATAAAAATATAAACATAGCACCATATTAGTTTTACAATAGCAACATGTCTTTTCATAATAGCGACAAACTGTTCTAAAATTTAAATAACCATAAGAAAACTAGTTCCACCATAAGTATTTGGGCAAAACACCAATAAATCCCAAATTTTAATATGTTAAACCATTTGGTCCTGCCTTTTATTTTGTAAAATAATAAGTCTTATTTGAATGTTAAAAGCTCACTATAGGCCTTTTTTAAATTTCCCTCCTTTCCGAACATCAGCAACATTAACTATACCAACAACATCATCAAACATCAACTACATCATCAAACATCATCAAACATCACCAACATCATAAAACATCATCAACATTAATCAAACATCAACTATATCGTCAAATATCATCAAACATCAACTACATCATCAACACCACCAACATCCTAAAATATCATCAACATCGTCAAACATCACCAACATCACCAAACATCAACTACATCTTCAACCTCATCAAACATCATCAACATCATCAAACATCAACTACATCATCATACATCATCAACATCACCAACATTGTGAATATCATCAAACAACAACTAAATCTTCAACCTTATCAAACATCATCATACACCAATATGGGATACAATATATTGATGTTTATACAAGATAACAAACAATGATACCATATCAAATATAAAATATAACAAACAAAGATACCATACCAAATATAAAAAAAAACTAAATGGTTTACAAAAGAACACTCAAGACTAGATAGAGCAACATTTCCCAATATAGGATTTATGAGTAATTTTTCCTAAAGTTCACAGACATTCATACATACATATAGATTTCTATCTAAGGATGGATTAATGTACTATTTTAGAGAAAATTGAAATCAATTTGGTGTCACCTGAGGTACATGTTTGAAATAGAAATTGGTACCAAGATGAATCGGTCAAAATTTAGGATGTTCTCGGGTCAATTTACCATGATCGGACTGTGTTCAATCTAACATACATACAAAAGAGTTCAACACATCAAAATTTAGATAAAGAAGATCGATTGTAGCAAGTGTGAGAGAGAGAGAGAGAGAACTGAATCTGAACTTACCATAGGAGAGGCTTCGATTGAGTCTCTGAATTCATGCTCTGGAAACCCTTAGCCTAACCTTGGAATTGGCTTGCAACAACGATGACTGGTTGGCTATTTATATACAAACACAGTTTTGTAGTTTTTTCGCCGACCGGTTTTAATGTCATTGAATTGGAAGGCCATGAGCTGCTCGTCGGTTTAATCGGATGGGTTTTTTAAAAGGGTTTCAGACGGGCACAGGCAGCAGCAGTAGGGGTGAGCATGGTCCGGATTAGAGCGGATTGGAGTAAAATCAGGACCAATCCGTTATCTACGGATCTTGAAAAATTAGAACTAATCCAATCCATTTAAATCGTGGAACCAATTCGAAGCAATCCATTTAAATACTGATTGGATCGGTTTAGGACCACGGATTTACATAATTAAATAAAAAAAAATATGTATAACATTTTAATTTCATAAAAATATAAACATAGCACGATAATAGTTTTACAATAGCAACATGTCTTTTCATAATAGCGACAAACTGTTCTAAAATTTAAACAACCATAAGAAATCTAGTTCCACCATAAATATTTTGGCAAAACACCAATAAATCCCAAATTTTAATATGTTAAACTATTTGGAGCCTTTTATTTTGTAGACTAATAAGTCCTATTTGAATGTTAAAAGCTCACTATAGGCCTTTTTTAGATTTCCCTCATTTTCGAACATCAGCAACATTAACTATACCAACAACATCATCAAACATCACCAACATCAAAAAACATTATCAACATTGATCAAACATCAACTACATCATCAAATATCATCAAACATCAATTATATCATGAAACATCATCAACAACACCAACATCATAAAACATCATCAACATCATCAAACATCAACTACAACATCACCAACATTGTGAACATCATCAAATATCAACTACATCTTCAACCTCATCAAACATCATCAACATCATCATCTACATCATCATACATCATCAACATTACCAACGTTGTGAATATCATCAAACATCAACTACATCTTTAACCACATCAAACATCATCATAAACCAATATGTGATACAATATATTGATGTTTATACAAAATAACAAACAAAGATACGATACCAAATATAAATTATAACAAACAAAGATACCACACCAAATATAAAAAGACTAAATGGTTTACAAAAAAACAGTAAGGACTATACAGAGCAACATTTCCCAATATGGGATTTATGAGTAATTTTTCCTAAAATTCACAAACATTCATACATACATATAGATTTCTATCTAAGGATTGATTATTGTACTATTTCAGAGAAAATTGAAATCAATTTGGAGTTACCTGAGGCACATGTTTGCAATAGAAATTGGTACCTAGATGAATCGGTCGAAATTCAGGATGTTCTTGTGTTAATTTACCATCATCGGACTGTGTTCGGTCTAACAGACATACAAAAGAGTTCAACACATCAAAATTTAGACAGAGAAGATCGATTGTAGCAAGTGAGAGAGAGAGAGAGAGAGAGAGAGAGAGAGAGAGAGAGAGAACTGAATCTGAACTTACCATAGAAGAGGCTTTGATTGAGTCTCTAAATTCATGCTCTGGAAACCCTTAGCCTAACCATGGAATTGGCTTGCAACGACGATGACTGGTTGGCTATTTATATACAAACACAATTTTGCAGTTTTTTCGCCGACCGATTTTAATGTCATTGGATCGGGAGGCCATGAGCCGCTTGTGGGTTTAATCGGATGGGTTTTTTAAACGGGGTTCCAGACAGGCACAGGCCGCAGCAGTAGGGGTGAGCATCGTCCGAATTGGACCGGATTGGAGTAAAATCAGGACCAATCCGTTATCTACGGATCCTGAAAAATTAGAACTAATCCAATCCGTTTAAATTGTAGAACCAACCCGAGCTAATAAATTTAAACACGGATTTGATTAGTTTAGGACCACGGATTTACATAATTAAATAACAAAAAAATATGTACAACACTTTAATTTCATAAAAATATAAATATAGCACCATAATAGTTTTACAATAGCAACATGTCTTTTCATAATAGCAATAAACTGTTCTAAAATTTAAACAACCATAAGAAAACTAGTTCTACCATAAGTATTTGGGCAAAACACCAATAAATCCCAAATTTTAATATGTTAAACCATTTGGTCCTGCCTTTTATTTTGTAGACTAATAAATCCTATTTGAATGTTAAAAGCTCACTATAAGCCTTTTTTAGATTTCCCTCCTTTCCGAATATCAACAACATTAACTATACCAACAACATCATCAAACATCATCAACATTGATCAAACATCAACTACATCGTCAAATATCATCAAACATCAACTACATCATCAAACATCATCAACAACACCAACATCATAAAACGTCATCAAACATCAACTACAACATCACCGACATTGTGAACATCATCAAACATCAACTACATCTTCAACCTCATCAAACATCATCATCATAAAACAACATCAACATCATCAAAAATCAACTACATCATCATACATCATCAACATCACCAACATTGTGAATATCATTAAACAACAACTACATCTTCAACCTCATCAAACATCATCATACACCAATATGGGATACAATATATTGATGTTTATACAATATAACAAACAATGATACCATACCAAATATAAAATATAACAAACAAAGATACCATACCAAATATAAAAATGACTAAATGGTTTACAAAAAAATACTCAGGACTAGATAGAGTAACATTTCCCAATATGGGTTTTACGAGTAATTTTTCTTAAAGTTCACAGACATTCACACATACATATAGATTTCTATCTAAGGATGGATTAATGTACTATTTCAGAGAAAATTGAAATCAATTTGGAGTCACCTGAGGTACATGTTTGAAATAGAAATTGGTACCTAGATGAATCGGTTGAAATTTAGGATGTTCTCGGGTCAATTTACCATGATCGGACTGTGTTCGGTCTAACATACATACAAAAGAGTTCAACACTTCAAAATTTAGACAGAGAAGATCGATTGTAGCAAGAGAGAGAGAGAGAGAGAGAGAGAGAACTGAATCTGAACTTACCATAGGAGAGGCTTCGATTGAGTCTCTGAATTCATGCTCTGGAAACCCTTAGCCTAACCATGGAATTGGCTTGCAATGACGATGACTGGTTGGCTATTTATACACAAACACAGTTTTGTAGTTTTTTCGCCGACCGGTTTTAATGTCATTGGACCGGGAGGCCATGAGCCGCTCGTGGGTTTAATCGGATGGGTTTTTTAAATGGAGTGCCAGACAGGCACAGGCCGCAGCAGTAGGGGGTAATCATCGTCTGGATTGGACCGGATTGGAGTAAAATCAGGACCAATCTGTTATCTACGGATCCTGAAAAATTAAAACTAATCCAATCCGTTTAAATCATGGAACCAATCCGAACCAATCCATTTAAACACGGATTGGATCGGTATAGGACCACAGATTTACATAATTAAATAACAAAAATAAAAATATAAACACAGCACCATATTAGTTTTACAATAGCAACATGTTTTTTCATAATAGTGACAAACTGTTCTAAAATTTAAACAACCATAAGAAAACTAGTTCCACCATAAGTATTTGGGAAAAACACCAATAAATCTCAAATTTTAATATGTTAAACCATTTGGTATTGCCTTTTATTTTGTAGACTAATAAGTCCTATTTGAATGTTAAAAGCTCACTATAGGCCTTTTTTAGATTTCCCTCCCTTCCGAACATCAGCAACATTAACTATACCAACAACATCATCAAACATCACCAACATCATAAAACATCATCAAACATCAACTACATCATCAAACATCACCAACATCATCAGCATTGATCAAACATCAACTACATCGTCAAACATCATCAAACATCAACTACATCATCAAAAACACCAACGTCATCAAACATCATCAAACATCAACTACAACATCACCAACATCACCAACATTGTGAACATCATCAAACATCAACTACATCTTCAACCTCATCAAGCATCATCAACATCATCAAACATCATCATACATCATCAACATTGTGAATATCATCAAACATCAACTACATCTTCAACCTCATCAAACATCAACTACATCTTCAACCTCATCAAACATCATCTTAAACCAATATGGGATACAATATATTGATATTTATACAATATAACAAACAAAGATACCATACCAAATATAAAATATAACAAACAAAGATACCATAACAAATATAAAAAGGACTAAATGGTTTACAAAAAAACACTAAGGACTAGATAGAGCAACATTTCCCAATATGGGATTTATGAGTAATTTTTCCTAAAGTTCACAGACATTTATACATACATATAGATTTCTATCTAAGGATTGATTAATGTACTATTTCAGAAAAAATTGAAATCAATTTGGAGTCACCTAAGGTACATGTTTGAAATAGAAATTGGTACCTAGATGAATCAGTCAAAATTCAGGATGTTCTCGGGTCAATTTACCATGATCAGACTGTGTTCAGTCTAACATACATACAAAAGAGTTCAACACTTCAAAATTTCGACAGAGAAGATCGATTGTAGCAAGTGAGAGAGAGAGAGAGAGAACTGAATCTGAACTTACCATAGAAGAGGCTTCGATTGAGTCTCTGAATTCATGCTCTGGAAATCCTTAGCCTAACCGTGGAATTGGCTTGCAACGACGATGACTGGTTGGCTATTTATATACACACACAGTTTTGTAGTTTTTTCGCCGACTAGTTTTAATGTCATTGGACCGGGAGGCCATGAGCCGCTCGTGGGTTTAATCGGATGGGTTTTTTAAACGGGGTTCCAGACGGGCACAGGCCGCAGCAGTAGGGGTGAGCATCGTCCGGATTGAACCGGATTTGAGTAAAATCAGGACCAATCCGTTATCTACGGATCCTGAAAAATTAGAATTAATCTAATCCGTTTAAATCATGGAACCAATCCGAACCAATCCATTTAAACACGGATTGGAACGGTATAAGACCACGGATTTACATAATTAAATAACAAAAAAATATATATAACATTTTAATTTCATAAAAATATAAACATAGCACCATATTAGTTTTACAATAGCAACATGTTTTTTCATAATAGCGACAATCTGTTCTAAAATTTAAACAACCATAAGAAAACTAGTTCCACCATAAGTATTTTGGCAAAACACCAATAAATCTCAAATTTTAATATGTTAAACCATTTGGTACTACTTTTTATTTTGTAGACTAATAAGTCCTATTTGAATGTTAAAAGCTCATTATAGGCCTTTTTCAGATTTCCCTCATTTCCGAACATCAGCAACATTAACTATACAAACAACATCATCAAACATCAACTACGTCGTCAAACATCAACTACATCATCAAACATCACCAACATCATAAAACATCATCAGCATTGATCAAACATCAACTACATCGTCAAACATCATCAAACATCAACTACATCATCAACAACACCAACATCATAAAACATCATCAAACATCATCAAACATCAACTACAACATCACCAACATCACCAACATTGTGAACATCATCAAACGTCAACTACATCTTCAACCTCATCAAACATCATCAACATCATCAAACATCAACTACATCATCATACATCATCAACATTGTGAATATCATCAAACATCAACTACATCTTCAACCTCATCAAACATCATCATAAACCAATATGGGATACAATATATTGACGTTTATACAATATAACAAACAACGATACCATACTAAATATAAAATATAACAAACAAAGATACCATACCAAATATAAAAAGGACTAAATGGTTTACAAAAAAACACTCAGGACTAGATAGAATAACATTTCCCAATATGGGATTTATGAGTAATTTTTCCTAAAGTTCACAAACATTCATACATACATATAGATTTCTATCTAAGGATTGATTAATGTATTATTTCAGAGAAAATTGAAATCAATTTGGAGTCACCTGAGGTACATGTTTGAAATAGAAATTAGTACATAGATGAATCGATCGAAATTCAGGATATTCTCGGGTCAATTTACCATGATCGGACTGTGTTCGGTCTAACATACATACAAAAGAGTACAACACATCAAAATTTAGACAGTGAAGATCGATTGTAGCAAGTGAGAGAGAGAGAGAGAGAGAGAGAGAGAGAGAGAGAACTGAATCTGAACTTACCATAGGAGAGGTTTTGATTGAGTCTCTGAATTCATGCACTGGAAACCTTTAGCCTAACCATGGAATTGGCTTACAACGACGATGACTGGTTGGCTATTTATATACAATCACAGTTTTGCAGTTTTTTCGCCGACCGGTTTTAATGTCATTAGACCGAGAGGCCATGAGCCGCTCGTGGGTTTAATCAGATGGGTTTTTTAAACGGGGTTCTAGACGAGCACTGGCAGCATCAGTAGGGGTGAGCATGGTCCGGATTGGACCGGATTGGAGTAAAATCAGGACCAATCCGTTATCTACGGATCTTGAAAAATTAGAACTAATCCAATCCGTTTATATCGTGAAACCCATTCGAACCAATCCATTTAAACACGGATTGGATCGGTTTAGAACCACAGATTTACATAATTAAATTACAAATATATATATATAACACTTTAATTTCATAAAAATATAAACATAGCATCATAATAGTTTTACAATAGCAACATGTCTTTTCATAATAGCGACAAACTGTTCTAAAATTTAAACAACCATAAGAAAACTAGTTCCACCATAAGTATTTGGGCAAAACACCAATAAATCCCAAATTTTAATATGTTAAATCATTTGGTCCTGCCTAGTATTTTATTTTGTAGACTAATAAGTCTTATTTGAATGTTAAAAGCTCACTATAGGCCTTTTTTAGATTTCCCTCCTTTCCGAACATGAGCAACATTAACTATACCAACAACATCATCAAACATCAACTACATCATCAAACATCACCAACATCCTGAAACATCATCAACATTGATCAAACATCAACTACATCATCGAAGATCAACTACATCATCAAACATCATCAACAGCACCAATATCATAAAATATCATCAACATCATCAAATATCAACTACAATATCATCAACATTGTGAACATCATCAAACATCAACTACATCTTCAACCTCATCAAACATCACCAACATCATCAAACATCAACTACATCATCATACATCATCAACATCACCAGCATTGTGAATATCATCAAACATCAACTAAATCTTCAACCTCATCAAACCTGATCATAAACCAATATGGGATACATTATATTGATGTATATACAATATAACAAACAAAGATACCATACCAAATATAAAATATAACAAACAATGATACCATACCAAATATAAAAAAGACTAAATGGTTTACAAAAAAACACTCAGGACTAGATAGAGCAACATTTTCCCAATATGGGATTTATGAGTAATTTTTCTTAAGTATTTAGACCTTACAAATTAACACTAAAAACTAGCAAACAAAAGTAATAAAAGAAGATACTATGCAAGTTTAGGTTTGGATTTAAGTTTTATATGAAATAAGAGAAGATACTATGCAGGATGGTGTATAATAAAAATATAGACTATTTGTATACGGTTCGGATCGGTTCCAATCTGGAACCGTGCGGTTCAATCCGGAACCTATTCTTGAATTACGGATTTTTAATTTTTCAATCCGGAACGGAACCATGGATTCAAAAAACCAATATAAACCTACTGGATTGGATTGGACTGGATCGGATTACGGATTTCACGGATTCCTTGCTCAGCCCTAAGCAGCAAGTACTGGGCCTAAATTGGAGGGTCTTTTTTTTTTTTAAATGTGTATCAAAGTTTACTATAAAAATGAAGGCTCGTTTGGTTTTATTTTAAAATTATTATTTGAGTGTAGAATTGTGATTCAAATGTGGAGTTATGAGTTAAGTTTTGAAAATAAAAAATTTGTTTGGTTATGAATTTTAAAAAAAAATTTTGAAAAGCGTTTTTAAATTTTAAATTTTGAAAAGAGTTTTGAGTTGTATTTTGAGTTTTGATTTTTTGAATTTTGAGTTGTATTTTAAAATTTTTTAGATTTATTCTTTTTAAATATTTTAAAATGTTTAAGAAAATTTTATTATTTATTTTAAATATTTTATTTTATTTTATTTTGTAAATATTTAAATTTTTTAATATTTTAAATTTAAAACACAACTCCACACTCAAATTGCAACAAAACGCATAACTCAAAACTCAATTCAAAAATTATTTTCAAAACTCATAACAAAACACATAATTTAAAACTCAATTAAAAAACTCTTCTCAAAACTCTTTCGAAGTTCTATTAAAAAAAAAATTAACAATTTTTTTTTATTTCGTCCTTTAAAATTATTTTTTATTTTATATTTTTTTGAAAAAAATATTTTGTTTTTTTTTGAAGAAAATATATTTTTTTATTTTTTCAAAAAAAATTGTTATTTTTTTAAGTATTGGCCAAATAATTTGTTATGATTTACATATATGGCGATTCAAATGTTTTTTTTTAAATTTGGAAAAAAATAAATATTTAAAAAAAGTAAAAAAATATTTAAAATATTAAAAAATTAAAATTTTTAAAAATATATTTAGAAAATAAAATAAAATATTTGAAATAAAAATTCTATATTTAAAATAAAAAATAATAGTTTTTTTAAATTTTTTTTAAATATTTAAAATATATATTTTTTAAAATATACAACACACAAATGTATGAATACAGTGCACATCAAAATGATAAATAAATATTTAAAACATAAAATATTTACCCTAGAAAAATAAAACTAAGAAAAAATTTAAATATTTTAAAAAAATAAATCCAAAATTTTTCAAAATACAACCCAAAACTCTTTTCAAAATTCATAACCAAACAAATTCTCTTTTTAAAACTCAACTAAAAACTCATAACTCAAAACACGACTTCACACTTAAATCATAATTCTAAAAATAATTTTAAAAAATTAAATTTAATTATTATTTTTTTTAAAATAGAGTTTTGAAAAGAGTTTGATTTTAAGTTTTGAAAAAAATTTTAAGTTGTGTGTTTGATTATGAGTTTTGTGTTTGGTTATGAGTTTTCGAAATAGTTTCAGAATCGAGTTTGATATGTTTTTGAGTTTTGTGTTTGGTTATGAATTTTGAAAAAATATTTGAAATTTTTTAATTGGAATCATAATTCCAAAAAAAAACCAAATGCAAGCTAAACACTAAAAAAATTGTATAATTAAAAAAGCACTAGGCTTCTTTCCAATCCGAGATCGAATTAGAGCATGTTGTTGGGCCCAAGGGGTTCACCACGGGTCATGTTTTAATAATCTGAACCGTTCAATGTGTAGAACTCGTCGAATATTTTATCCCTGTAAAAATTATGTTGATCGAATCAGATTTCTGTCAACGGTAAATATAATTTTTAAAATAAATTATTGACAAAAATCTGATCCAATCAAGTAGTTATTGATATTCGATTAACATAATTTTTTACAAAAATTTGACGAGCTCTACATATTGAATAGTTCGAATTATCGAGACATGACTTGTAGTGGGCCCCACGGGTTCAACAGCATCATCCAATCCACAAAATAAGTCGGAGACAAGCCTAGCCCATTAAAAATTAACATTTAACTCAAAAATGTTAAGCCCTCACACTCCCACATTTTTAAAACTTTTACTGCATTATATTAATAAATAAAAAAAAAACATAGTCAAATTAGAAAAGACATACTTCTACTTTGAATCGATTAAATACTAGGTCATTTCCTTTAAGTGACGCGTTGCGCCTACCTCTAGGTGTTTCGAAAAGTGAGCAAGGGGCGCCACATCGACGCCTTGGTGCCGTGAAAAATAGGCAAAGGTTTTCGCATTTTTCTGAATGAGCGCAAGTAAATAAGCTAGTCCAAGACTATAGGTTTAGGGTAACCACATGGAATATAAGAACTTTAACTAATAAGACTGTGGAATTGATAAATGTTATGATTAGGAGGAGAGTTAGTATAATATGCGTACAAGAAACTAAGTGGACAGGTGACAAAGCTAGGGAAATTGAGGATACCGGGTTTAAACTGTATTATAGTTGCAAAAATAGACACAAGAACGGGGTAGGATTAATAGTTGCCAAGGGTCTTGTGAAAAATGTAGTGGCGGTCATTAAGAAAGGTGATAGGATTGTGTTAGTTAAACTAGTTATTTGAGGGAATATAGTGAACGTTATTAGTGCATAAGCTCCCCAAGTAGAATTAGATGATCAGACTAAGAGAGATTTTTTAGAGCAAATGGATGAGATCTTACAGGGGATACCCGTAGGAGAGAACCTAGTTATAGGTGGAGATTTCAACGACTATGTAGGAATAGATAAATTAGGCTTTGAGAAGGTGCATGGTGGATATGATTTTGGTGATAAAAATGAGACTAAAGAGAGTGTTTTAGATTTTGCGTTGGCTTCTGACCTAGTAGTGGCCAATACTATATATAAGAAAAGGGAGGAGCATTTAATAACATTTAAGAGTGGATCAGTTAATAGTCAAATAGATTACTTTTTAGTAAGGAAAGTGAACCGTTGAAAATACAGTGACTGTAAGATGATTCCTGGAGAGAGCCTGACATCTCAACATAGGATTTTGATACTAGATTTATGCTTTAAATGTCAATACCAAGTTAAGAAGGGTAGTGAGCATCGTAGGACGAGATAGTGGGACCTAAAAAGGGATAATGCATAAATATTTAAGAATAGAATTGATAAGGAAGATACTTGAGACTTGGAAGATGATGCTAACACTATGTAGAACTCAATGGCTAATTGTCTGAGGAAAATCTCAAGGGAAATTCTTGGAGAGTCGAAAGGAAAGAGACCCGACTCTAGTGAAACTTGGTGGTGGTGAGAAAAAGTTCAAGCGGTAGTTAAGGCAAAAAAAAGTGTTTTAAAAAATGACAGAAGGATAGAACTGAAGAAAATCTGAAGAACTATAGATTGGCTAATAAAGAAGTCAAAAAAGTAATGAAAGAGGCTAAGTTAAAAGCTTATGATGATCTATACACTAGACTAGATAGTAAAGAGAAAGAGAATAGGGTATACAAAATTGTTAAGATAAGAGAGAGAAAAACAAGAGATTTTAATCAAGTTAAGTGCATCAAGAGTGAGGATTCTAAGGTATTAGTGAAGAATGAGGAGATTAAGGAGAGGTGAAATAACTATTTTGAGAAATTGTTAAATAAGGAACATAGAGGTACGTTAATAGAAGACGAAATAGCCAGTAATAAGGAAAATCAAGACTATAGGTTCTATCGTAGGATTAGGAACTTTAAAATGGAGATTGCACTTGAGAAGATGAAATCGAATAAGGCTTTAAGACTCGATGATATCTCTATTAAAGCTTGGAAGTGTTTGGGTAAGAAGAGGGTTGTTTGGTTGACTAGATTGTTTAGTAAGATTTTGTTAACTAGGAACATGCCAGACGAGTAGAGGAAGAATATTTTAGTACCAACCTATAAGAATAAAGAAAATGTCAAGAATTGCAACAACTATAGAGGAAACAAGCTAATATATCATATAATGAAAGTGTGGGAGAGGGTGATGGAACGTCCATTGCGAGATATAACAGAGGTGTTAGAGAATCAATTTGGGTTTATGCCTGGTAGGTCAATAATGGAAGCAATCTATCTTTTGAGGAGAGTAATAGAAAATTATAGAGAAAATAAAAAAGACAATCATATTATGTTTATCGATCTTGAGAAAGCATATGATAGAGTGCATTGGGATATAATCTGGTGGGTGTTAGAGAAGAAAGAGGTGACAAAAGGTTATATTGATGTGATTATAGACATTTATGAAGGGGTGGTGACCACTATTAGATAGCCTGCTAGGGAGACAAATGGATTTCCAATTACTGTAGAGTTACACCTAGAATCTACTTTAAGTCGTTATCTTTTACTTTAGTTATGGATGAGATGACGATAAATATTCAGAATGATGTGCCATGGTGTATGTTTTTTGTAGATGATATCGTGTCAGTAGATGAAACTAGAGAAGGAGTTAATACAAAATTAGAGATTTGGAGAGAAGAACTTGAATCTAAAAGATTTTAGATAAGCAGAATTAAGACAGAATACATGGAGTATAAATTCAGTAAGAGTAACAATAAAAGTAGATGAGAAGTGAAGATTAAGAACCAATAACTACCTACGAGTAAATATTTTCGTTATTTATGGTCGATTATCATAACGACGGGAGGGATTGATGTGGATGTGGTCCATAGAATTAAGGCGGAGGTGACTTAAATGGAGAAGTGCGTTTGGGGTATTGTATGATAAATAAGTATATTCGGGAATGGATAGGAGTAACACCGATAGAAGATAAGTTGAGAGAGAATAGATGAGATGATTTAGTCATATTCAACAGATATCAACAGATGTAATAGTGAAGAGATGCAATGCAATGACAGTAGATGGAAGTGTTAGAGGACGGGATAGACCTAGTTTGACGTTGGCGATCGTAGTAAATAAAGAGATGAATCTACTTAATTTGACTAATGAAATGACCTCTGATAGAACTATGTGGAAAAGAATGATTCATGTAACCAACTCCATTTGATCTGATTTAAGGCTTGGTTTGGTTTGATTTATTCAAAATACATTTTTAGGAAGCATGATATGGTTTAATACAGTTCACAAAAAATTACTAATATCATTATCATGATGCTAACTTCATCTTCAACCATAACAAATCAAATAATCAATGAAATGAAACATAAAATAAAAAATAAAAAATCATATAACAGCAAACAATTATTTAATCAAGTAAAAACATGAACACATATCCGTTACAAAAGTTGTAACTTAAAACCCTATTTTATATTACAAATATGATACGAGACTTTCCGTCAAGTTTAGTAAATAAAAAAAACATAAAACATAATATATAAAAAAGTTCATAAATATATAGCTCCTAATTAATTTCAAAAAGTTTAGATGAATAGATTCATAAAAATCAATAAACAAATAGAATAGAAAGAAACTAAAGTACCTTCAAAGTTTGTGATAGATAAAAGTTGAGAAAAGATTAATAATATTTAGTTACACCTCTAATTTCGATAGGAAGTCGCTCTTACTCTTAAGGCTTAGAAGCTTTCTGTATAGTTTCCTCAATTAGGGGTGCTTGTAGTTTGGTTGCGGCTAAGGAACTTTTAATCTGTCATCCGTCTATCAGATTGGTGGATGCCGATTGAGCAGATTGGCGGATTGATACAAATCGGTTTGGCGATTTAAACTTTTACAAATTTTGAACAAAATACAACAACTTGTTTAATATTTTTTTTTTATAACAATCCAACTCAACATAACCAAAAGATTATCAAGTAAATTATAAAATACCAATAATAAATACATATAATAAAATCATACATTATCAAAGCTATTTCATTACCTTTTTTTTTAATTCAAAAACTATTTACTTTGATTTTTAATAAAAATGACATAATTAAGCCTTATATTTTTCACACAAAAATACCAAATATCAACACTTGCCATTTGATAAAAGGATTTTCAAATTGAAAACACAGCAGAATATCTAAACTCTTCTTTAATGGAAAACACAAACAGAATATCTAAACAAATTGAAAACACAAAATCTTATAAATTACTAGTGGTGCTCATGGCTTGACAGTTCGGTTAAGGCCAAAAAACCTCAAATCCGCCATCCGTCCAAAATTAGACAAATTGAAAAAAATCAATTCACAACCGTCTACTAATCATGACGTATCTGTCCAAAATACGACGGATCAGTTCAGTCGGTTTGGATGAATCGAAATATCTACTGAGCACCCTTTACCACCGAGGAAACCGGTAAGTCAAAACTTTTATTTTATATCATTTACACTTTGGTCACAAAAGTTTTTAAAATATAAATTAGAGTTCCAAATTTTTGGGTCTTTCTAATTCATATTGGGCCTTTTCTAAGAAAAACTTTGGACCTTAAAAATTCAAGTGGGCCTATTTTTTATGGATATCTAATTCAGATTGGGCCTTTTATAAAAAACAAGTTTGGATCTTTAAAATTTAAGTGGGCCTTTTTTCTTATGAACAGGTGCAAGAGCAAAAATAATTTTGGGACCTTTTTCTAGCCTTTTTTTTGGAAGCCCAAAGCAGCTGCTTTGTGGGCTTACTCCCAAAACTGGGCCTGTTTGTGACGTTCCAACTTTCTGAAACTTATTTTAATAAATGTATCTCTCTGTTTGGAAATTTATTTGCGAATCCACAAGTTGGCACCACTCACGAAACTGGTTGTTTATTATTTTTTTATTCTCGAGGTTGTAGGAATTGTACCGCATATCGTCCACCATTTTAATTGTTTCGTACTTAAATGTTATACTAAAATTGTGATTTAGAATCAAAATTGGATATTTCGATTGTTTGTTTAATTTATTTAAACATCACATTTCATAAAGATTGCATCGGTATAGTATTTTAGTTGTCAACATTGTATGTTTACATTTCAACTCGCTTATTTGTTAATTCAATGGCTAGATATCAATTGTACACTTGACACCATGTACCGTCATAGCATATAAATTTGTAAAAGATTATCACTCTATTGGATAGCTCACCCTTTCCTTTTCAGGAAACTAGTAAAGGGAACCACATTGATATAAGGGAAGTGATTGAGACCCCCTCCAATTACCACCCCACCACCTTCACACACACGTGGGGGCTAGTGATTGGAGGAGAAGAAAAAAAAAAAGAAAAACTGGCCAATCAAAGTGAAAGAGGGTCGTGGGAGTGTCTCTTATGGGGGTCCAAGTCATTTTCCTTGATATAATTGCTTCTGCACTTTATTTTTCTTTTTTGTAATTCTCCGAGCAAACTCATGTTGTGTAACTTAGCCCTCGTTTATGCTAAACAGAGATTTTTTTGGTTAAAATAGTCACAAAAAGATATAATAGACTTTTTAGCTCAATAAGATAAAATGTTACATTCAAATCATAATCATTTTATTTTTTCTCTCACAAAAATAAAAAATGCCAAAAAATTTATTCCAAACGAGACTTTTTAACTTCAAGTTAAAATAGTAAAAAGTCAACTCATATCCCAAACAAATCCTTACTTTAATATAATTGCTTATGTTGGAAAAGGTCGATAGGATAGCGATTCATCTCGGGTGAGGTTTCCACCCTAATTACCTACCACTGAATTTGGAGCAATTATGGGATGTCCCGACAATCTATTTTCTTGGTGTATCATGACTATTTATTTTCAAAAGCTTGGTTTGTAAGCCTACAAACAAGATGTAATATGTATAATTCTATTATTTTAGTGGATTGAATGAATATTGTATGTACACGTTGCTTGTATAGGTGGGTATAAACGATGATTGGAAATGAATGATTTTTTTGAAATAAATCACGTTACTTCAATTTTTTAACAAACAAACAAATCTTTCTATTATATAATAATTGCTACATGTCATACTAGGTTATTGTTCAGTTTATGATTCTAGGTCATTGGATCTGAGGGCGTAATAGGTCTACTGGGCAAGAAATCTCTAGGTTTTAGTTAGGTATCAGGCATGAAACATTCAACTCCACTAAACCTAACCCAACCAAACATGATTAACTTAAAAACCTAAACCTACCAATAATGTCACTCTCGTAAACCGTCCCGTTTCACTTCCTCACATGCATCTCAAAGTCTCAAATTTAAACGGCCAAATCCTAATTCTTTTTCTCTTTCTCTCTTTCTTTCTCCAAAGTGAAGCGATTGATGTCCCTTCACTTTAATCTCAATCTCTTATCTCTAATTGTAATGACCACAATGACAATGTTAGATAGTGAATAATTTGATCTCTAGTCCATCTCTTCTCTATTAAGTTCTCTTAATTGAACCCAATCCAACATCTCCATTTTGATTGATCTAAACCCATATTATTTTATCTGACATGTGCATCTCTTTTCTTTTGCAACTAGAATGGTGGAACTGGAACTAAATTGGTCAAGTTCATTGGATTTGCTTCCCATATTTATGGAAGTTGGATATTTGATATGCAGTTTTTGAATTGTTTCTCACTTATTTTTCACAACTTTATAGAAAGTGTCATATTTATCAATACTATTGACGATTACAGTGCTTTTGTTTTCACTTTGACTACAAAGTTTTTTGTCGTCTTTTTTCTTTCAAATAGCCAAACAAGGCCATAGTGCTTAAATATTATAATTGAAACAATACGGAAGGCCCAAACTTAAGCCTCTATTCTTAAAAAAATGGGGTAATTACGGGCCAGTCCTATGTGGAAGGGTTATTACCCAACAGGTCCTGAATAGATACTTTTTTACCTGTAAGTCCTGAACATTGTTATTTATCCCGTTTTTGCCCTCAAGTTTTCATTCTCAGATTCAGATCTGGAGATGAAGAAAAAAAAGAAGCTCTCTCTGCACATCTCTCTCAACCACACCATGAGTGGTCTGATCGAAGAAGAAGATCCGCCACCATCGCCCTCTATACATTCCTCCATCAACGACATTGCCATCTCCACCATTGCCAAGCACCGCCGCCTCCACTGTCGTCATTGTCGGTGACCTCAACCGGCATCTTCCTCTACTGTCGTTGCCGACCACTGCTGAAGAAGAAGATCTGCCATCATCGCTGGTGCATTCAAGGAGAATGTTTACTATGAAGTCTAGATCTACAACCGCTGTAGTCCACCATCGCTGAGCTACACAGATGATTTCCAGAAGCTCACCGACAAGACCTTCAAGGTCGCCGATTTCCAGAACCAGTTTCTAATCCATTTCCTTTTCCCTTTCCTTTCATCTCTCTAAATCGATCTATCTCTAGATTCACACACATATATATATCTATGCGTGTGTGTGTGTGTGTGTTTTTATATCGTTGTTTGTTTCTTGCTAATGGAGATTGTTAATTTTGATCATCAAAGTGTTTTTCAGTGATAAATTTGTTTAAATCAGTGATAAATTTGTTTAAACTAGTGATAAATCAGTGATAAATTTGTTTAAACCAAAGGATTAATTTGTTTAAACCAAATGATAAATTTGTTTAAATCAATGATAAATTTGTTTAAACCAATGATAAATTTGTTTCAACTAGTGATGAGTTTGTTTTTGTGAATTCATCACTGTTTAAACCATTAATAAGTTTGTTTTTGTGAATTTATCACTGAAATTTGTCATTGTTTAAACCGGTGATAAGTTTGTTTTTGTGAATTTATCACTGTTTAAACCAATAATAAGTTTGTTTTTGTGAATTTATCACTGAAATTTGTCATTGTTTAAACCAGTGATAAGTTTGGTTTTGTAAATTTATCACTGAAATTTGTCATTGTTTAAACCAGTGATAAGTTTCTTTTTATGAATTTATCACTGAAATTTTTGAGTTATAGTGTTGAGTGTAGAGGTAAAAGTAGAAAACTTTTTGAACCAAAGGATAAATTTATCCTTTGTTGAATATTTTGTAAATTTGTTTTTGTGAATTAGTAAGTGTGAGGATGTGATTTTATGAATTAGTGAGTGAATGTGTATGTTTGTGAGTATGAGAGAATAAAAGGAACAATATATAAGGAATAAAAAGAAGACAACGTATAGGGAAAGGCTTGATAAGAATATATCAACTTTAGCTCAAGGAAGTATACTCAAAGGCAAAACAGAGGATAACAGAGGATAATAACTTTCTTATCTCTAACAGAATTAGTTACAGATATATATATAGAGCATCTGTTTCACGCGCACAGGGTAAACAATTGATATGCTGCTTGATTCACGCGTGTGGCGTGACCTTCAGGGGTAAAATTGGAAAGTGAAATAGGCAGGACTTGGTGGGTATTAATTTGTTTATAGGGGACCGGCTGGTAAGTGCCCCTAAAAAAATTGTCTAAAAAAATAATAATGGAAAAATAGGCCCAAAGAATGTCCAAAACATTTAAGGTCGAAATTACCAATCCAACTTATCCCCACTCATCAGCCTGATAAACTAGTCAGATCGATTTCCAAAGTCTGTCTAATCAGCCACAATTTTTCCAACCTGATACCATTCAATTGGTTGGCCAGTGGCATACCAACCTGTCCAAACCCAACCCGTGAGCATCCCTAGTCTACCATTATGAACCTCACCTCTACAAACCTCGTCATCATCACTTCAAGAATACAAATCGATTAGATGGTTGATATCCAAGCAAACACTGTTGGTTCAATGGTTAATATCTAAACAAAAACTATTAGTTCAATGGTTGATATCTAAACAATGGCAATTCATTTCGATGTTGCTAGTCTAAATATTGAAAAAGAAAGGTTAGGGTTTGGAGGTAGTGGTGCACACAGTCTACGAGGCTTAGGTGGAGTGCAACGTTGAAGAAGAAGAGGTTGAGGGACTACAACATTGGAAAAGGATTTGGGAGGATTGATGCTATCGGAGGAATGGGTGGGGAAGGTCGGTGACGCCAGGGAAGGGGTTGTGGATTAGGGTTTGGATAAGATAAATCAGAGTATGTTGATAGTTTAATTTTAAGATAAATTGTAATTAAATTTTTTTTATTGAGTTTGTGAACGGAGCAAAATATGTCTATGGACCTCCCTAGAGTTATTTGGTTATTTTTTCAATTAGAAAGAGGCAAAATTTTCAAAATTATATCACAATAAAGTAAAAGTGGGTTTGTCCATAAAAAATAAATGAATTATAAATACACTTTGAGATTTGTTAAAAATATGAATTTCTCCTTCACGTTTTGGTTTGAAATATACAAATATCGTAGAATTTTTTCTACAATTGAGCTAATAAAAGAAAAAAAATTATTCAAATAATTTTTAATACTAAATTATTATACTATTTTCATTAGTGTATTAAACAATAATGAGTTCTTGAGAAAAAAAAAATGTTTCTTCACAAATATAAATCAATGATAAAAAAAATAAAAATATGTAGAAAATAAAATAGCAAATGTACAAGAGAATTTTTTGGAAAAATTACAAAAAGAAAAAAAAAAAAAAAACTCTCATAGTTCGACTCTTATAACAAAATAAATTTTAAGTTTTTAATTTTTATCAATTTAAATACTAATTTTTTTTAATTTTTTTTAGTTTTCATCTAACTACTGCGTATTTTTGTTAAGTAAAATCAACGAAAAAAAATGATATTTTAGTAATTGATCTTCATGAAAAATGATATTTTAGACATAAAAGTATATCTGCAATGAGTTTAATAGCTAAAATACTATTTTTCTCTAAGTTGACGGAAATAGACAAATAATTTAAATTGAAAACGCATCATAAAATTAATATTTAAATTGACAAAATTAAAACTTAAGATTTATTTTAAGAAAAATTAGTGAAACATCCCTCTCGAATTTTGTGTAGTAGGAGAGGCCCAAGATTTTTTTTTATTAGCTAAGGTCCCTCAACATTTTTACAGAGAAAATTTGACTGAGAAAAATTTTGTCCAATCTTATAAAATCTTAATATCAACGACTTTAAAAAAAATTCTCATTTGTTTTATTACAAGGTTTAAACTCTAGGGTCTTTTTTTTTTTTTTTTTTGTATTTTTCCGGAATTTTTATGTGATTTTTTATGGTAATGAAATCTAATTTTTACTGTCATCAAATTATATACAGATAAATTATAAGAAACGCAGATGAATTTTAACAATTCATAATATAACAAGAGAAAAGTCATTCCTGTCTAAAAAACAAGAGAAAAGTCATCACCAAAATAATTGCATAAATATCTTCTAAACAAGCCGAAGAGCACCAAAAAAAGATGTGCTATTTAAGACCCAAAAAAATATACCACTCTCCCAAAGTATACTACAACGACCAGGGATAAATCCAAAATTATATTTTTGGGAGGCTACTCTATAATTTAAAAAATTTGGAAGAGCTATTCTATGTAATTTTGAAATTATCAACAAAAAAATTGGGGTGCAAACTCCTATAATTTAAATTATTTTAAAATTTCTAATATAATATATGATATTTTAAAAAATTTTGAGAGCGGATTGACAACAAGTAAAAGAAGGCAATAATAATACTGTCGCTTTAATTATCTATCCAAAATTAAGAAGTGTTTCTAATGAATTCTTTAAATTTGTGTTAAAAAAATTAAATTTTATTTATTAAGTGTTTATTAATTTAGAAAAGTGAGTGAGTAAATAAAGTGTGTTTTAAAGTTTATAGAGAATATGCGACGAGGAAAAAAAATAATTAAAGAATTACAAAAAATTAAAAATAAAAGTTAATCAATTCTTTCTCTCCTCACTCTGCCATGTGGCAGTTTTAAAAGTTGATAAACAATTGACTTAATAAAAAAGCTAGACAGTTTAAAAGTATGGCCTACACCTATGTGAGATATTTGGTAATAATTTTGGGAGTCTTTAGCATCACTCTTGAGTTAATTACCTAAAATTCTTATTTACAAATGTTATGGTAACTCAAGTCCTATCTAAATTTTTTTGAATCAATAAGTCTTATCTAGTAAAATTGAAAATATATTTTAGTTTTTCTCAATTTTTAAAATTAATAACATTATTAATTTTGTATAGTAGTATTCAAGATAATTGTTTCACTAACTAATAAAAAAAAATAAAGTATGAGATTAAACGTTTTTACCTTTCTACTTATTGGTTTGATTCAACTATCTAATAAAATCGAAAACTTTATCAATTTTTTCCAATTTTAAAACTAATAACATTATCAATTTTTTCATTTTTAAAGTTTTTTTTTTTTTTTTAAAAGTTCTGCACATCAATGTTTCATTATCATAACCCTTTATAACATAAAATTTTCAATTTTGCATAAAAAAATAATTCAATTTTTTTAATTTTTTCAAAAAAAAATATTTATTTATTTATTTTTGCACATAATTCTTTTTAGGATATTTATTAATAAATCTCATATCACAAACAAGTATTCCAATTAGTTCCAATTTTTTTTTATTGATCTGTTAAGTCCTATTAGTGGAGAGTTTTTTTCCGTGTAGTGCTATTTTTGATGTTGGTATTGTTTTGGTAGACAACTATACCATTTTATCAATGTGACAAATATGATATGATATTCTAATGTGGCATGTATTAATATGACACTCCAACCACTACAAGAAAAGTTGGCTACAACAACGTTTCTTAGACAACGTTTAACGTTGTGAAAGACGCGTTAAACACACGCGTTAAATTAAAATACACCCGTTAAACACGCGTTTCACTTTGTAACAGTGCTCCGTCTCCCCATTTCTCTTTCCGTCTCTATCATTCTCTCTCTATCGTTTGCTCTCTCCGTCCTAGATCTAGGGTTTCCTCCGTGTCTCTCATGCTTCTTGAGAGATTCACCAGTTTGATTTTGATTACTTGGTCAGATTTAATTCTAAATCCATCGATTCTGGAATCGATTTGGTTGAAATTTCCAGACGATTTTTTGTTTTTCTTGATTCTGATTCTGATTCTGATGATTTTGCAGACAAAGATGGACCGGTTGAGTTGCACGAACGCGAGGTTACGAGACTGAGGACTGAAAAAGGATCGAGATCATGGATCGGGATCGAGACCGTGACCAGTCGAGTCGAAGCAAGAGGAGGAGACGAGATCATGAATACTGGGTTTCTGGTAATCCTCCTAAGGTCTGGTCCTCCCGCCGCTACCGCCCCTCAGGTCTCGTCCTCTCTCTCTCTCTCTCTCTCTATTGCTCCATCGATCCGGTCTCAAACACATGACTCACTATCTTCCTCGCTCTTCATAATCGGATTTGAAATTTCTTATTCAGTAACATATGTTTCATGTATGAGATTTCCCATTCAAAAATATGTATTGTATCAGTGTTGTGAATGACTTGCCTGAATGATAAATGCACTTTATTTAGCAAAATTGTAGATTTATTGTGTTTGGTTTATTTAAATTTTCCTTATTTTGTGGAAATTAATCTGTATTCTGAAACATGAGTTCTCTCGTTATGTAATACCAGAGCCCTTCAGAGTTTATATGGATAAAATAGCTTGGTTGACAAAAAGCTTGCTACACTCAACCCAAATAGTATTGAGAGTTGCCCAAAGAAACTCTAAACCTGATGATTAATGCTTGAGATGAGTGTGAAATAAACTCTAAACCTGTGTATTTAGTTTGTGATATCGGAGTGTTGTTGGCCAAGAACCCGGTTTGTTAAGTAGCCATTCATTTGGATTGAGTCTCTTCCTTGTTGATCTCTATCATATAATATAAAGTATATTTTGGTGTTGGATTGCATCCGTTAATACCTGATAGTGTTAAGGATATATGAATGTACATCCCATAGGAGAAGTGAGATTGTACTGTACTATTTGGTTACTGGTTAGTAAGATGGGTGCTCTATAAACCATTCACACTTAGATTTTTTGAAATTGAATAATGCTTTTGTGTTCTAGTAATTTTGTTATGAACATAATTAAGGCTTTTGTTTGTTCATTCAGCCGAAGCCTAAAATAGATTATACATTGAAGGCCGTCGGTGGAAGCTTAACGGCCATTCCTGGACTTTCAGATATGATTGATGTAAGTGTTGATTATGATATCAAAATCTTTACTGCCGTTGGTTTTCAGAATGGTTGGTATTGTTATGTAGACTTAGTTGTGCTTTTTTTGCCAAATTGGATGGGATACTGTGGATTCAATCGTAACAGACATGCTCCAATGGCCTCACAGGATTGTTGTGCCTATAGGTGGTATAGCTGTAGATACAAGGTAATCACACACACATATATATATTTTAATTAAGAAGGGTTCTTAGTTGTACTTGGCTAATGATTTGCACCATAAGAACAAGATTTATTTGCATTGTTTATGGTATATCGTGATTGACACACTTTTTTCATCGTCAGGTTCAAGTATTTTTTCATTTTTAGATGTTTTGTTCATCACATGAATTGATAGCATAACACTTTTTTTTTGTTTCTTTTTTGTTTCTTTATTTTATTTTATATGGCAAGTTGGAGTTAACACTTCTTTGTGCCTTTTATGCAGTGAACTAGAGCTTAGACCACAGGGAAAGCTTACGGTGACAGTAGTGAAGGCAAATGATCTTAAGAACATGGAAATGATTGGAAAATCTTATCCTTATGTTGTTGTGTACATTCGACCATTGTTCAAGGTTAAAACAAAGGTCATTGACAATGACCTGAACCCCATTTGGAATCAAACATTTGAGCTGATTGCAGAAGACAAGGAGACACAGTCTCTTATTCTTGAGGTTTTGATCCACATGCCTTTAGTTCTCTTTTGACTATGCTATTTTGTGAAATTACTGGGATGGTGCTTTACTTGTTGACCATTCTTGGAAAGTTAATTTGTGTACATACTGAGCCTCTATGCAATTATTCTTGTAATAATCTCTCATGAAAAAGCTTGAACCTAGGGGATGTGGGTGGGGGCCATTGCACCGGGGTAATTGCATAAAGGGTGGGAAATTATGAGAATAATTGACAAATATTAGGAATAATTGAATAAAGAGGAGAAAATGCACAACAAAGGTAAAGGGCGGACTTACGGCATGTTTCCCTCTAGTTGTTCCAAGTTCTTGATCTGTTGACTCGAGTTAGGCCGCACTGTCACATGACCGGATAAGTGGCGATGGTTAAAAAATGGTTGATCACATTTGATAAATCTGATGCCAATGATGATATAGTTCTAGATTAGTTTTCTTTCCACTAGTGTATTAAAATAATTTGGTATCTTTTTGTCGTGATGCGATACATATTCAGGTCTGATGGGTTGGATTACCCTTCTCCATCACCATCCTGAACCCAATTGGGTTCTCCAATTCCACCCTCTAACCTGCCCCTGCGCTATTAAAAAACACTGGGTCAGTGTTTGTGCTATCCCTATCCCTACCCCTTACCTAGCTTATGTCCGAAGCTTTTAGTTCTTTATTTTTCACTTATCAATCATCATTCATAATATACTACATCATCTCTCACTTTATTAGTAACGCCATTCGTAAGATTGTAAAATTAACCCGTCTCTGTCCGTGCCCCCGCTACCTCCTTGATTTGCAAAATTGTATCAGAGAGGCAATACAAACATCCCTGCCTTGCCATCCCCAGCTGGGCCTGTTCCACTTCTTCGGTCTGCTCAGGCTTTCTGCTAAGGCAAGGTTGTGTTTAGATTATGGATTTGGGAAGGAAAGAGAAAAGCCGAGGGAAATGGAGAAAAAATTTAGCTTATATTTCATTCGCATTTCCCTCACCTTTTCCTTTTCCTTTCCCTTTCCCTTTCCAAATCACTACCCAAATCTATAATTAAACACAACCTAAAGGTCCTTTGAATGTCTAATTGGTCCTTTCGAGTACCACAGAGAGCCATTTGGTATGGATACTGTCAAACATTTGTATTATTTTATTTTATTTTATTTTTTGCTAGTTGAAATGGAGAGTTTCTATTTGCTTTGACTGTGTGCACACAAATTTCACAATCCTTTCATACAGGTTTTCGATGAAGATGTTGGGCAAGACAAACGATTGGGCATAGCAAAATTAAAGCTGATTGAGCTGGAAGCTGAAACTCCAAAAGAGGTTGAAGTGAGACTCCTTCCATCACTTGATATGCTTAAAATAAAAGATAAGAAGGCTAGAGGAACTCTTACTGTTAAGGTACACATTTCAATTTATGTTCTTAGATCTCTTCTTCATTCTTGAATATTCTTTCATTTGTAATCAACCTATTTTACATGGACTCAGATACAGAGGTGTGAGTGCATGTTTGTAGGTCGGACTCATCAAATTTCAAATTTATACATATTCAGACTGGCAAAAAAGTGTCGTATTTTTAATATTTTTAAACTACTATATAAGATAAAATAGCGTTATAAGTAACATACAATGTCAAAAATAATTTCTCATTTTTGTAACAATTATACAACAATATATATATATATATATATAATACAAATATGTAAGACATGTCTGATGGAAAATATCAGAATTCCATACCTTGTCCAAGTGTCGACACAGAAATTTAATTTTATTTTAAGAGTCCATGTAACATAGTAATCAATTGCCATGGTTTCCTGCATCTCTGTGGCTTTACAACCACGTGTCTTAATGGTGATTTTCTTAGATGCCGAAATTTGTATTTAGTGTTTCAAAGTTGGAAGTACTTGTGCCATGTGTCTACATGTCCAGATATTTGGGGGATTTAGGGTAACTAAGATTATCAGTCGACAAGTCCAAATTGCTTTCTCTTTGTACTTGTGCATGATTTTGTTAATTTATCGGTCTCATTACTTCTTGTTGGTTCAGTGGTCCGAGGGTAATTGTAGTGGGACCTCTGATTCGGAAAAGAGTACCTTGTCAAGGATTCTTCTTAGTTGGGCAGCTAAGCAAGGTTGGAAACCTACTTTTGTGGATTTGGATGTTGGCCAAGGATCTATAACCATCCTGGATGTATTCGCTACCCCAATTGAAATGCCAATTGACCCAGTTGAAGGAATCCCTCTTGAAATGCCTCTTGTTCACTTCTATGGACACACGACTCCTAGGTGATGAATTGTTTTTCTCCTTTGTCGGTTTTCTTGTTATCTCTTGACGGATTCTTTATTTCCTAGATTGATTCCACATGAATACAAAATTTCATATTGCCACTTCTTGTTTGGCTTGGTTATAGCCTTTTCCATCTCCCAACTATCATGTTTGTTTTAGAATAGGTGTTTCACAGTGTCAATGCAGATTTGTACAAGGTGCTTGTGAAGGAGCTTGCTCGACTGGAGAGCAGGTTCTTTGAGAATCTTGAATCTCAAGTCACAGCATGGTAATCAATACCATGGGATGGATAGAGGGTCTTGGTTATAAGGTAATCGAGTTTCAAGCTTCCATTGACAAAATGCTTGTTATATTATAATGTCGGGTTGCTTCAATTAGAATTTTTTGGGGATATGTTGTTAAGTAGGCATCGTCTTTGTATTTTGTCATAGCTTTCGCTTCAGGCAATTGATACATTCAATGTAAATGTTGTTCTGGTTTTGGGTCAGGTAAATGTTTTCCTTGCTGCATTTGCTTTGATTTTGTTAGGATGCTTTACATGCAAAGTTTCATGTTAACATGCATCTTCTTGGGTGGATATGCTAGAATCATCTAGAGAAGTAGATGTATAGATAAACTTGAGAGATCAAATTTTACCCTTTTTACATTTAGGCTCCATTTGTTTCAATGTAAAATGTTTTCAGTTGTAAAATATTTTATGGTAAATATTTTTCTGGGTAAAATGTTGTTTACCACTTATTTCCTGTGTTTGGCTAAACTACTAAACAAACTTTTCTGGCAAACATTCTACCTAACAGCTCGAGGACATTTAACTTGTAATTTAAATTAATCAATATTCCTATGCATAACCAATTGAAAACAGGAAAATGGAAGAATAAAGCCATAAAAAACTGGTTCAAATTCGAAGTAAAAAGTGAATGATAATCACCTTGAATGAGCCAAATCACCCCATGAAGGCTCCCAAGCTATGTTGTTCTATAGGAGAGTTTATGGTTCATACTAAAAAGCTGTCGAACATGTTGCAAGATGGTCGATGGTTTCAAGAACTACTCATCGACTTTGATGAATATTGGTGAAAGGCAACATTTATGTCTTTTTATTTTTGTTATCTCCAGAGGAGACTGTTGAGGCTCTCAATTTGTTTTTGAAAATAACAAATGGAAGATGGATCCATGGGGTCATTTTACCACACGAACATAAAATAACTTGCATGTAAAATGTTTTACAAGGTCTCAATGTACATCCGAACACCAAAATTATAAATAAATAAAAATTAAAAATTTGGGTAAAATCTTTTATTTCTAAAAAATGGAGCATCAATGTCAATGTTTTTCGAGATAAAGTTTGTTATTACTTCCAGACTTCATCTGGTCAGATCACACCGCAACATCTAATATCTTTATAAATTAGCTTGGGCCAATCACGATTAGTTGTCTCTTATTAATCTATTTGAGAGGGTTCAATTTTTATGCCAATCTGTTCATGTTTTCATGCTCACTTAAATCCTGTGCAGGGAGAAACTTTGCGGCATGCTAAAAGGTGTATTAAAAAGCAAGCGATGTTGATGTTGTGAAACTTCAAAAATCGGTGGTGTTGTATCCAGAATTCAAAAGTCCGTCAAGTCTAGGAGCTACAGGATAAGGGTAAACAAAAACCTTCTGGTTATTAAATAGGAACTTGATTGTTAATTCTTTATTTGCTAATCATGAATTGCCTGGCTTTTAGCTTTTTTTGTTTGTCTCCTTAGTACACTAGCTAAATCATGCTGATATTGTTTATCAATCATGGTTGGTGCCCCGAATATGGGGGGCACTAATGTCCCGAAATTCCTAAAATAGAAAAACAGAAAAACAGTTAAGGAAAAAAAAAAAGAAAAAAAAAACAATTACCCAAAATAGAAATTAGGGGCATTAGTGCCCATTTTTTTAGTGCCACAAATCATTTCTCATTGTTTATTCCAAGAATATTTTTATGGCGTTGTAAATAGTGAAATTTTCAGGTGTTGTATCATCAATTTAATATAGAAGCAATTGGCCGCCGCCTTAGAAGCTGAAAAGATGATCCTAGAAGAGAGAAAGCAACTGAAAGCAGCAGGAGTTATAGGAATTGGATGATTCAGGTATATAATCATCATTTTGGTGAAGATGATTGATGATTTGATGAAGCTGAAGAGAGTTGTGGATGAAGTTATTTTCAGAGAATTTGGAGAGCAAACTGAATATTATTATTTTATGATTTTGTATTGTCATATTGTATTTAAAGCGGTTTTATTTATTTATTTATTTATTTTATGGAAATTGAAAAATGAATGCTCATTCACATTATGGTATATATTTTGAGAATGGTGATGGATGATGATGGATGATATAGGTTTGGTTTGAACAAAAGTCAAAAATCATTAATTATGATTTTTCATTTTTTTTTCAAAAAAAATGAAATGGTGGGGTATTTCTAAAAAAGGGCGCGAAATGTTGTCATTATGACGTCAGAGATAACTCCTTTAACGTGCATACGGCTGTAAAGAATTAGCGGCGTTTTAGAAAACGTCATCTAAAGTCTTTAGTGGCGTTTTTTAAACGTCACAAAGATACAGCGACGGCCGCATCATCGACGAATTTTATAAACGTCGTTTTATTTTTTTGCGGCGTTTTTCTAACTTATAGCGGCGTTTTATAAACGCCGCTAATTCCCGATTTTCTTGCAGTGAACGATGTGACACTCCAAAAAAATTAAAAACTCCTTAGTGTACTTCTCTTAAATGTGACAACGTGGCGGGTATGATATTGTAATAAACCCGACCCGTAATTAGTTACTAATCAGTGATTAAAGATGCTAATTGAGTGGATCAAATGAATTATGGGATTAATATGTAAATTGCATAATATTTGGCCTTCTATCTGTTACTTATAGAATATCTGTTTGGAATTCCACTTTAATATGTAAATTGAAAGCCTTATCGGCATCCGAAACCAAATTTGACTACACCGATATGTTATTTGAAATTTTTAGAACTATATGGAAAGTTTTATTAAAAATTGATTCAGAACGATTAATTAGGTTGTGTTTGGTTAGCCTAATGTGCCAATTAATGCATTATATCATCATGACTATATATTCAACACATTTAGCTCTTTTCTCTCATTTCTTGAGTGCCAAAATCTGAGAATTCATCTTAGGGAGAGAGAGAGTGCAATTATAGAGAGAGAAAGGTAGAAATTAAAGGTAGAAGTTAAAGGCTTTAACTTGAACTTATCAAGATTGTGCAGGCTTTAACTTGAACTCATCAAGATTGTGCAAGAACAAGAGTAATTCAAGATTCTAGGTAAGCTTTTGACTATTAGTTCATGAAGATTATGTATTGTAAAGATGAATTCATGTAGATTTTGTTGAGTTAGGCAAAACTTGAGCTAAATAAGATGGTAGAAGGATCATTCTATGCATGCATGTACATTTTCTTACAAATTGAGAATGATTTCCATGAATCCTCTCTTGCATGTTTGGAATTCATTTTCATTTGGGGAAATCATCAAGTTTTAAGTTATTTTGTGGGGTTTGATCATGTTTGGGAAGCTCAAGACCAAGAAAACCCATGCATGTTGTGTTCATGAACATTCATCATCTTTTAAGTTGAAATTGTAAGTTTTTAACAAACTCTTGGGCCATGATTTTATGAAATAATCTGTAATTCTTCATGTTTTACAAGTTTACTATGTTATCTCAAGTTTTGGGGCCCAAGAGATGTGTTTTGAAGGTTGGAATTCGAGTTTTGAGCTTGAAGGTGCAATTTGGAAATTCCAGAATTTGCATCCACGCTCGAGTGTGGGAATTCACGCTCGAGCAACCACTCTGAGTGCGTGCACTCCGCTCGAGCGTGAATTGCAAGCTCCCAGAAGTTTCATGTCTTTTACAGATCGCTCAAGCGAAGGAATGTGCGCTTGAGCGACCATTCACATTTTGCATGTTCACTCGAGCAAAAAAAGCTATGCTCGAGCGTGAACCTTATTTTCAGAAATTTTGCCTAAGTTAATTAAGCCATAGTAATGAGGTTATGGATTAGAAACACACTAAGAAAAGAATGTACTAAGTTCCGAGACTGCAAGTGCGTGTGTTTTAGTCAATTTGATAAGAAAGAATAAGAACCAATGTAATAAAAGCTAAGCCTTAATGGCCACTTGAATGTGTAATGATAAGACATGCTTATGTTATGTATTTTGTGGTTGTAGGTCAAGACTCGAGGGTTGACTGACCATTGCAGGAAACCACTGTGAGTAACGTTATTGTAAAGATACATTCATATGATTTATGTTCCAAATGAGATATGATAAGTTCTGATTTTTGAAATGATATCTGTTTTCGTGAACAAATATTCCATGTTTGAAATCTATTATGGCATCCATAGATAGTCCCAAGTCATGGGGGACGGCATGAAAATGCGGGTCCATGACATACATGTGATTACAAGATCTCATTAGCTACTTTATTGTGGCGATATGTGTTTAATCGGTATCCAGAACCGATTACTCTAGTCGGAAGACGTTCTGTGATGTGTTCTATGGAATGTACCATTATTATGTTCTGATATGAGAATGTTTATGCTATGATCTGTTTTACACTTATGACATGTTCGGATTTCGTTCACTAACCCTTTTACCTTAATGTTATTCGCTGGGCTATAGCTCACTGTGTGTATATATATGTATAGGTGGGCATGTTGGAGATCGAGCCTGAAGGCTTTTGTCAGAAGTCTGTGTTCTGTTGTCAGCCAACCATTGCGCCTCACATAGAGGTTCTGAATGTATCACTTGTTATGAGTCTCGGTTACTGGTGTATATGACTTGTAGTTTTGTTGGCTGTACTTAAGATACTTTTATGTGTGTGGGTATAATGTATGAATGACTTTTGGATACATATTTAAAGTTTTAAATATTCTGTTTCATATAAGTCAGCACAGCTCATTGGAAAATTTTAATTATGTATTTGCTTCCGCTAGCCTCTTAATTTTGTTAATCTGTTCAGAGGCCTTCGGCAATCCAAGGATTACTAGCCGGTTACGATGCTAAACCTATAGGGGCAGGTTTGGGTCGTGACAGAGTGGTATCAGAGCACGAGTTATACCGCACACACATGTCCATATGAGCTATAGGATGTATTAGAAATGAAATAAGGATATTGCATCATCATGTTTAAGTGTGTGAACTACTATAACACATCCTTATTGAAAATGAAACCTTTGTTCATTATCAAAGAAGTTAAGTGGAATAACATGTAATGTTAATTTCAATACCGAATATGGAATCTATATGAACATGAACGTATGAAAGTAAGGGATCATGTGACTGTATCCAAATTGAAATGAAAGTATAAACGCGTCTGATATGAAATGAAACATGAAAACAGTGAGAACTTTCCTTATATTAATAAGTAACCTGTTTGTGTGTAGCCAATGGAAAGGACAAAGAATGTAGACGAATTTGAATCTTCTGACGCTAGAATTAGTTGGTTAGAAAGAATGGTTGAAGCCTTAACCGAAAATTTGAGACAATAACAACAAAGGCAAATACTTGAACGTGAACCAGCTAATTATGATGTGATAACACTGACACAGAAATATAATAAGATGAAACCACCGGAATTTCAGGGGGGTATTGAACCGTTGAAAGCTGAGGCTTGGGTCTTAGAAACTGGGAAAATATTTGAGGTATTTCCGTGTACTGAGGCACATAAGGTTTTGTTGGCAACATTCACACTTAAAGAAGAAGCTAGGAGATGGTGTATGTTAGTACGAAACGATAATAAAGGTGTGACGTGGGAGAGGTTTAAAGAAATTTTCTTCGAAAAATATTTTCCCCAATGCATCCGAGATAGGAAGGTGTCCGAATTTGAACAACTAAAACAAGGCAATATGACTGTGGCCGAATATGAAGCAAAATTTACTGAATTGGCCCGATATGCACCCCACATGATAGACACTGACTATAAAAAGGCTAGAAAATTTGAAGGTGGGCTTGGCTTAGATATGTTTGATCGAGTTGGCGTCTTAAAATTGCCAAAATACGTGGATGTTCTTGATAGGGCCTTAATGTCCGAGGCAAACATAGCAGCCTTGAAAATATCAAAATCAACATCATCAACTGAATCAAAAAGAGCGAAACAGAAGAAACAGAAGGTTGAAATGACTAGTAATTCGATAACTTCTGCGAATGAAAAATCTAGGGCGAAAACAGTGAACAAAGAAAGCCGGGGAAGCAATGTGAACAATGGTACACCTAGTTGTAAAGAATGTGGAAAACAACATTGGTGCATTTGTCGCCGCCTGTCAAGGGCTTGTTTTAGATGTGGTCAGAGAGGGCACTTGGCTAAATCTTGCCCGCGAACTCATCCAAACAACACTAGGCCTAATGCTAGTACGACCTGGTTCTGTTCCTACACCCTAGTTCCAGAAAATGCTCGGAACACTGAAACAACTGACGCATGTATTCCCTTAACTATGTGCAATTGTTTATATGGGAATTTGTGTGGAAGTGTACATTCCTTAACTTGATATAGATTGTGGACATGTGTCACGCCCCAAAATTTGAACAATTAAATATTATCTTAGGATTAAATCCCAATCAATATTCCATCATCCAAATCCTAGGGGTGAAACAAAAATCTAAACATTCTAGTCTCAGTACAAAACACCAATCATACCATGCACCATAATTTCATAAACTAACTAGTACCTCCAACATTAAAGTAACAATAAATACTTCAAACCAACTTAAATAATGTAAGGTTACAACCCATGTCACATTTTCAAAATACTAAGGTAATAGAAGAAAATAAAAATACATAAACTACTAATGATCATAAATATGAGAAAACAAAAGAAATCCAATCGACATGTCCTACGATCATAGTTATTTCTTGTCACCACCAAAGCCTCTACTAATCCTGCAAAGGAAGCTCAGCTACGCTCAACAGAACGCACCCGAGTTGCCAAGAGACAAAACGGGTCAGTATACAAATATACTGGTATGAGTACAAGAATCAACACCCACGTGTCCACCAGACACAAACAAAAATGCATTAAATGCTTATTACTAGACAAGACAAGTAGTTCCAACCGCATCGAGACGATTGGGTAGTTTCTCGAGATACGGTGGCATTTAGTTTCTTGTCCGTACACAATGAAATATAAATTGATTATAAAATAAACAAAAATAGAAATAAAAATATGGTGGGTCAGCCCTGCATAAAAAAAAAATTAGTAAGACCCACCATCCTGCAAAACAAATAAAGTTAGTATAATTTAATCATAAGTAACTTATTAAAACAAATATAAAGTTACACCGTTTCACACTTAAATAATTCGAATTGATCAAAACTCAAAGAACGAAAGTTGTACAGAATCAAATTTTATAAAAGACAACGCGGACGAATTTGACAGAAGCTGAACAGGTTAAGAGGAAAACTTGATCTAAAATTCTAGACGGAATCCAATCGAAAAATCTGAAACTGAAAATGAACAAAAACTGCCTTAAGATGATTTTTTCGAAAAAGTTCAAAACATGAAAAATGTGCAGAATAATGTTTTACTTCAGTTTACGCGAAACCAATAAAAATGAGCTCGTTTCGTGGATTAAAACAGCCCATAAAATCTGCATGACGAAAATGAATCAAACCGACCATAACCAAGGTCATCCGATTATAAGTTCTAATCGATCTTTTTAAGAAAAAGCTACAACACAAAAGTTGTCCAAAATCACATATACATGCCTCTCTTCAAATTTCATAATTTATTGAGGTCGATTACTATTTTTCAAGATGTACAAATCAATAAACTCATAATTCAATTTTTGTACCTTAACTCCATCAATATAATTCGAACTATACATATAAGTTCATAATAACTTCTTTGTACCTTAACTCAGTTTAGACAATTCGAACTATCATACAAGTTCATAATTAATTCTTTGTTCATTAACTCCACCACTTCGGCCCTCCCCTTCTGGCCTACACATATATCCCATGTGCCTCCCGTATACCTAACCCACTCCGAAGCCAAACTTGCACGGGGATATCGTCCCGAGTTTGACTCACACTCCCCGGATGGTTAGCATATACGTACGCGCGCAAATCAAAGCACTCGTCTACTCATGAGAACGAGGCAACAATATATATAAACATCTCATCGACATCATGAGGCAAATATAACAATGCCGGGCATAAGGCATCAAACAACTCTCTCATAATCCTCACCCTTTTTTTTTATACACTCTTTCTCACCATCACTCAAATCAAAACACTCTTTCTCACCATCACTCAAATAAAATAACAATCCATGGAGTCATGGTGGAGTATAAGGAATTTATTTATGTGTTCTTAATTAATTTTAATTCCAAATAACCCTGAGTGTAATTACATTCATAAAATAAATTCATATAAACATCCTAAACATGGCATATACAACTAATCAAACTAATTAAAATCAATCCATCATCTACATGCAAATACAAAATCAATCCAACATCAAATAAAAATAAATAAGTAAATAAAAACAATGAATCAATTCATCCTCCAACCAATATCTATGGATTCTAAATTTATTTTAATTTTATATAAACATGAGTGTGATTATAATTATATAATCAATCCATAAAAAAAAAAAAACATAAATCTTAATTTCCAATAACCAGGAGTGTAATTACATTCATAAAATAAATTCATATAAACATCCTAAACATGGCATATACAACTAATCAAACTAATTAAAATCAATCCATCATCTATCATCTTTATATAAAACCAAATCAAACTAACATCAAATAAATAAAATAAATAAATAAATAAAAACAAAGAATTAAACATAAATCAAGAGAAGTGGGTTTTGTACTCACAAAATTTTTTTTTTTTGAAGATTGAAGCAAGACCAAGAGGATTAATTGAACTACCAAAATAAAATCCTAACACTTTTCTTCCTCACTTTCCCGTCTGGTCCCCTCTCTCATTTGCACTTCTCTACCGTGTGTGTGTGTGTGTGTGTATGGCCTTGAGTGTGTTGCATGAGTGTGTTGAGTGTCATTAGATGTTATTATAACAAAAGAATGTGAAGTGTTTGTGATGACAACTCAACAGCTCCCTATAGTTATTTATTTATTTATTTATTTATTTATTTCTAGTACTTAAAGTTTCTCCTTTTGAATCCAAAGAAGCAGATAATCTGGAAAGTTGTTCAATGCCTTTCCCACGAAATGAAGACCACTCTACACCTTCTCTTTTCTCTATCTTTACACCTAAAAGAGATATTCTAATGCCATCCAAGCTCACATCATCATATTCCACCAAAATTTGTCACCAACCTCTCGCCTACGAGTGTGTGGAATCCCCAAAAGCTCTGCTTAAATAATGAATTCAAACCCATGAATCCATTTGGTCTCTATACAAGAGATATATATATATATAAATGTATATGGGTAGGCAATGAGAATAAAATAAAGAAATCAATGGTTTGATGACATTACTCCTCTCTTTACAACAAGAAGAATATATTCCAATGCAATTGTTTTACAAATCGATCTTGAAAGTATGACTCCACTTCAAAGACAACTTTTTTTTTAAATATAACAAAAAAAAAAATTTAAATATTTTAATTAATTACATATAATTAAATAACACTTTAAATTAATTAATTACCACATTAAATTCTTTAAACATCACATTAAATTAACTAAACAACACATTAAATTCTCATGGATCCACATAATTAATAAAGTCAAAATAAAATAAGATAATAATAATCATAATAATAATAAATAATGACTTAAGAAAATTAGGGTCGCTACAATATACACACCTTAAAAGAATCTCGTCCCGAGATTCGATAGGAGAGGGTACTAAGCAAAAAGTTCAGGGTGCATACGCCGAACTTTCTCTTCTAACTCCCAGGTAATGTCGTTCTCATCTTCACTCCATTGCACTTTCACCAAGTTCACTTTCTTGCGCCGCAACTGCTTTACATCCTGATCTAGAATAGTAACTGGTCGCACCACATGCGTTAGATCATCACTAATCTCCAACACTTCTGGTGATACTACTTGGGATGGGTCTTGTACACACTTCCGCAACAAGGATACATGGAACACATTATGAATCATAGATAAAGCAGGTGGTAGAGCTAATTTGTAAGCCACATTACCAATCCTCTCAATGATCTCATATGGTCCCACAAATCTAGGTGCTAACTTTCCCTTCTTTCCGAACCGCATAATACCCTTCATCGGCGAGACCTTCAAAAACACGAAATCTCCAACATTCAACTCAACCCCCTTACGTTTTCTATCAGCGTAACTCTTCTGACGACTCTGTGCAGTCTTAATACGTTCCCGAATAATATTTACCTTCTCCGTAGTCTCCCTCACCAACTCTGGCCCTAACAACGGCGCATCTCCTACCTCCATCCAACAAGCAGGTGATCGACATGGCCTCCCATACAAAGCCTCAAAAGGTGCCATCCCGATACTGGAGTGATAGCTATTATTATAAGCAAACTCCACCAATGGCAAGTGTTCTTCCCAACTACCACTAAGATCAAGGACACAAGCTCTCAACATATCCTCCAAGATCTGATTTACCCGCTCAGTTTGCCCATACATGCAGGGATGATAAGCGTGCTCAAGTCTAACCTAGCACCCAAAGCATCCGAAAACTCTCCCAAAACTACGCACAAACAACGGATCACGATCCGAAACTATAAGCAGGTGCGCCATGAAGTCGCACCACCTCCGAATATATAACCTAGCTAGTTTATCCAGATTCGGTGAACACTGATAGGAATAAAATGAGCAGACTTTGTGAGTCGATCCACTATCACCCAAATAGATTCATTGCCTCGTTTAGACCGCGGCAATCCATCCACGAAATCCATAGAGATACACTCCCACTTCCAAGTAGGGATCTCAAGAGGCTGCAACAGTCCAAACGGTCGTTGATGTTCTGCCTTAACCTGTTGGCACACATAACATCGAGAAACATACTCTCCTACGTCCTTCTTCATACCTTCCCACCAAAACGTTCTCTTCAGGTCATGATACATCTTAGTCCCACCAGGGTGAATGGTATATCGGGACCTATGGGCATCATCCATAATCTCTTTCCTCAATTCAACAATATTAGGTACACACAACCTGTCCTTGAATCGCAATCCCCCATCTGAGTCCACAGACCAATCGGTAGGACAATCATCGATCAAATCCACTACAAGGTCATCGAGCTTGCTAACGAGAAATCCATCTAAATTCTGCAACTGACGAGCTTTACCCAGTAACGTCGGCTGCACGGTCAAACTACTAATGTATGCCCTCTCAGCACTCTCTATTGGTTGAATATCATGCATCGAAATTAACTCCAAAGACTTCCATTCTTGAATCATCAAAGAAGCCATAATCTCATGTTGTCGACTAAGTGCATCAGCGACTACATTTCCTTTCCCTGGGTGGTAAAGGATCTCGAAATCATAACTACTGATAAATTCAACCCATCTCTGTTGCCTCATGTTCAACTCTTTTTGAGAAAAGAGATATTTGAGGCTCTTGTGATCCGTGTACAACTCAAAGTGCTCCCCAAACAAGTAGTGTCGCCACACTTTTAACGCAAAAACAACTGCTGCCAACTCTAAGTCATGAGTAGGGTATCGTCTCTCATGAGGTTTTAGCTGTCGAGAAGCATAAGATACAACCTTCGATCTTGCATCAATACACATCCCAACCAGTTCCACTCGCATCAAGAAACACTACTAACTTTTCCCTTGTCTTGGTATAGTTAACAGGTCTTTGTAGTCAACCGCTGTTTTAACTCCTGGAAAGCTTTCTCACAATCATCTGTCCATATGAACTTCACATTCTTGCGGGTCAACTTGGTCATGGGTGCTGCAATAGTAGAAAACTTCTCTATAAATCTTCTGTAATAACCGGCTAGTCCTAAAAAACTTCTCACCTCTGTAGGATTCGTGGGCTGCTTCCATTCTTTGACCGCAACAACCTTTTCAGGATCTACCGCTATCCCTTGGTTGGACACAACATGTCCCAAAAATCGAACTTCTTTCTCCCAAAAGTGACACTTACTGAACTTAGCGTATAACTGTTGCTCCCTCAAAGTTTGCAACACAACTTTCAAGTGTTCTCTGTGTTCCTCCTCATTATTAGAATACACCAGGATATCATCTATAAAGATAATCACAAACTTATCTAGATACGGTTGAAAAATTCTGTTCATCAAGTCCATGAAATAGGCAGGAGCATTAGTCAAACCAAAAGGCATTACAGAAAATTCGTACAACCCATACCGGGTCCGAAAAGCAGTAAGCGGTATACTTTCCTCTGACACACCCATCTGATGGTAACCCGTTCTGAGATCAATCTGAGAGAAAATGGCTGCCCCCTTCAACTGATCAAACAAGTCATCAATTCTAGGTAGTGGATACTTATTCTTGATAGTCACCTTGTTCAGCTCCCTGTAATCTATGCACATACGGAGAGTGCCATCTTTCTTGGAGACAAAGATCGCAGGTGCTCCCCACGGAGAGTTACTTGAACGAATGAACCCTTTCTGAAGCATCTCTTCTAGCTGTTTCTTCATCTCCACAAGCTCTTTAGGCGCCATTCTGTATGCCGCCTTAGAAATTGGTGCAGTTCCTGGCACTAGATCAATGCGAAATTCTACTACCCGTCGAGGAGGAGGTCCAGGTATCTCCTGAAATACATCTTCAAACTCACGCACCACATCTACCTCACTAATATCACCTTAGGAATTTCTACCGAAACCTGAAAACTTCGTCATCACCGATTCTTCTCCATTGCTAGAAGTGTGGGTAGCCGAGGCATACCAGAATATCTATATTTGATCCTTCCAAAGACAATCTAAAGTTACAAAATATTTTTGCGACCAATCCATACCCAAAATAATTGTGAACCCTTCAAACCCTAACACAATTAGGTGCGCATGCAAGACTCTACCCAAAATCAATCTCAAAATCTTTACACATCTCATAAAATGCTTGCCTCCTAAGGGGGTCTCAACACGAATAGGTCTAGACAATAAGGTAGTTACAATACGTTCTCTTTCTATAAACTGCCTAGATATAAAAGAATGAGAGGCTCCGGTATCAAAAGTACTCTAATGGGTTCTTGAAAGAGATTAAAAGTACCTTGCACTTTGTCAGTTCCTGGCATAACTGCAAATGCCCTGGCTGGAGCTGCCTGACCCTGTCGTGCCTGCTGTCTCTGAGGGCAATTCTTGATTACATGTCCTAACTGCTGACACCCAAAACACTTCCTATTGATCGGTTGAGGTGCTACTGGTCTGATAGGTGGGGGTCCCTCCAACTGAGGTACGGGAGGACGATAACCCAACTGTGGCACTTGTTGCCGCTGTCCTTGATAACCCTGGGGGCGTGGACCACCCTGTCTCTGATAATAGTGCCCCAGAAATGGAAATTGCTGAGTAGGAAATTTCCCTGAGGTTTGAAATTTCCCTGACTACCCTGTTGTTGTGGCCTCTGAAACTGTTGACCCCTATGCCTTTGATCATAAGGTCGGTATCTGCTCCCATCTCGCTGCTGGAAGTGACTCCCTCTAGAAGTCTCTCCGACCTTGGCCTTCCCTTCTTTGAACTGCTTATCTTTTTCCTCATACTTTAGTGCCAAGTCAAGAACCCTGTCAAACGGTTCAGCATCAAAGGGAATAAGGGACTTAGACAGGTAATGATTCAATCCCTTAATAAACTTCTCATTCTTCTTCTCCTGCGTATCGATCAAGTAAGGGGCATAACGGGACAACTCATTAAACTTGGTGACATACTCGATCACTGTTCTACCCTCTTGAGTCAATTTCGAAAATTCATCACTTAGTTGAGACCGAACAGCAGCAGGAACAAACTTCCGGTCAAAACGAATCTTGAAATCTGCCCAAGTCAAAGTTGTCAAGTCTACACCCTCCTTCCACGAGTTCCACCAAAATAGGGCTGCTCCCTCAAGCTGATGTGTCGCTAATTCCTGTTTTTGGACCTCGGTAAGCTGCATACGACCAAATACCATCTCACACTTCTGAACCCAAGCGTCAGCTGCAATGGGTCCTCCATCTCCAGAGAATTTTTGACCCCCCAAAGAACCAAAATCTTTGTTTCTCTTAGCAAATGGATCTCCCTGCTGACTTTGATTATTGTTCTGCACAACCTGAAGTAATTGAGCCATCATCTCTCCCACATTAACCTGCACCGTATTGGTTGCCTCGGTAGCAGTCGCCGTGGCCCTAGTAGTAGCCATTGCTTGCTTGCATTAGCGTTAGCGATTGTTTAAATCCAATGTGTCGGGACTCGAACTTCTTAAATTATACCTTCCAGCCATCACCTTCAAGTTAAACGCACAAAAAGAATTTGTTCATAACTTCTCAGAATAAAATCAATCACCAAACTAAACTAGCTAACCCATGTTTCCACAATCCGAGGATCACCTAAACTCTCACAAGTCTAGGGTAACCTAGGGCTCTGATACCAAACTGTCACGCCCCAAAATTTGAACAATTAAATATTATCTTAGGATTAAATCCCAATCAATATTCCATCATCCAAATCCTAGGGGTGAAACAAAAATCTAAACATTCTAGTCTCAGTACAAAACACCAATCATACCATGCACCATAATTTCATAAACTAACTAGTACCTCCAACATTAAAGTAACAATAAATACTTCAAACCAACTTAAATAATGTAAGGTTACAACCCATGTCACATTTTCAAAATACTAAGGTAATAGAAGAAAATAAAAATACATAAACTACTAATGATCATAAATATGAGAAAACAAAAGAAATCCAATCGACATGTCCTACGATCATAGTTATTTCTTGTCACCACCAAAGCCTCTACTAATCCTGCAAAGGAAGCTCAGCTACGCTCAACAGAACGCACCCGAGTTGCCAAGAGACAAAACGGGTCAGTATACAAATATACTGGTATGAGTACAAGAATCAACACCCACGTGTCCACCAGACACAAACAAAAATGCATTAAATGCTTATTACTAGACAAGACAAGTAGTTCCAACCGCATCGAGACGATTGGGTAGTTTCTCGAGATACGGTGGCATTTAGTTTCTTGTCCGTACACAATGAAATATAAATTGATTATAAAATAAACAAAAATAGAAATAAAAATATGGTGGGTCAGCCCTGCATAAAAAAAAATTAGTAAGACCCACCATCACCAAAACAAATAAAGTTAGTATAATTTAATCATAAGTAACTTATTAAAACAAATATAAAGTTACACCGTTTCACACTTAAATAATTCGAATTGATCAAAACTCAAAGAACGAAAGTTGTACAGAATCAAATTTTATAAAAGACAACGCGGACGAATTTGACAGAAGCTGAACAGGTTAAGAGGAAAACTTGATCTAAAATTCTAGACGGAATCCAATCGAAAAATCTGAAACTGAAAATGAACAAAAACTGCCTTAAGATGATTTTTTTCGAAAAAGTTCAAAACATGAAAAATGTGCAGAATAATGTTTTACTTCAGTTTACGCGAAACCAATAAAAATGAGCTCGTTTCGTGGATTAAAACAGCCCATAAAATCTGCATGACCGAAATGAATCAAACCGACCATAACCAAGGTCATCCGATTATAAGTTCTAATCGATCTTTTTAAGAAAAAGCTACAACACAAAAGTTGTCCAAAATCACATATACATGCCTCTCTTCAAATTTCATAATTTATTGAGGTCGATTACTATTTTTCAAGATGTACAAATCAATAAACTCATAATTCAATTTTTGTACCTTAACTCCATCAATATAATTCGAACTATACATATAAGTTCATAATAACTTCTTTGTACCTTAACTCAGTTTAGACAATTCGAACTATCATACAAGTTCATAATTAATTCTTTGTTCATTAACTCCACCACTTCGGCCCTCCCTTACGGCCTACACATATATCCCATGTGCCTCAGTATACCTAACCCACTCGAAGCCAAACTTGCGGGGATATCGTCGAGTTTGACTCACACTCCCCGGATGGTTAGCATATACGTACGCGCGCAAATCAAAGCACTCGTCTACTCATGAGAACGAGGCAACAATATATATAAACATCTCATCGACATCATGAGGCAAATATAACAATGCCGGGCATAAGGCATCAAACAACTCTCTCATAATCCTCACCCTTTTTTTTTATACACTCTTTCTCACCATCACTCAAATCAAAACACTCTTTCTCACCATCACTCAAATAAAATAACAATCCATGGAGTCATGGTGGAGTATAAGGAATTTATTTATGTGTTCTTAATTAATTTTAATTCCAAATAACCCTGAGTGTAATTACATTCATAAAATAAATTCATATAAACATCCTAAACATGGCATATACAACTAATCAAACTAATTAAAATCAATCCATCATCTACATGCAAATACAAAATCAATCCAACATCAAATAAAAATAAATAAGTAAATAAAAACAATGAATCAATTCATCCTCCAACCAATATCTATGGATTCTAAATTTATTTTAATTTTATATAAACATGAGTGTGATTATAATTATATAATCAATCCATAAAAAAAAAAAAACATAAATCTTAATTTCCAATAACCAGGAGTGTAATTACATTCATAAAATAAATTCATATAAACATCCTAAACATGGCATATACAACTAATCAAACTAATTAAAATCAATCCATCATCTATCATCTTTATATAAAACCAAATCAAACTAACATCAAATAAATAAAATAAATAAATAAATAAAAACAAAGAATTAAACATAAATCAAGAGAAGTGGGTTTTGTACTCACAAAATTTTTTTTTTTTGAAGATTGAAGCAAGACCAAGAGGATTAATTGAACTACCAAAATAAAATCCTAACACTTTTCTTCCTCTCTTTCCCGTCCGTCCCCCTCTCTCAGCTGCACCAGTGCACAGCCGCACAGCACTTCTCTAACCGTGTGTGTGTGTATGGCCTTGAGTGTGTTGCATGAGTGTGTTGAGTGTCATTAGATGTTATTATAACAAAAGAATCTGTGAAGCTGTTTGTGATGACAACTCAACAGGCTCCCTATAGTTATTTATTTATTTATTTATTTATTTATTTCTAGTACTTAAAGTTTCTCCTTTTGAATCCAAAGAAACAGATAATCTGGAAAGTTGTTCAATGCCTTTCCCACCGAAATGAAGACCACTCTACACCTTCTCTTTTTCTCTATCTTTACACCTAAAAGAGATATTCTAATGCCATCCAAGCTCACATCATCATATTCCACCAAAATTTGTCACCAACCTCTGGCCTACGAGTGTGGCGGAATCCCCAAAAGCTCTGCTTAAATAATGAATTCAAACCCATGAATCCATTTGGTCTCTATACAAGAGAGATATATATATATATAAATGTATATGGGTAGGCAATGAGAATAAAATAAAGAAATCAATGGTTTGATGACATTACTCCCTCTCTTTACAACAAGAAGAATATATTCCAATGCAATTGTTTTACAAATCAGTGCCGAAAGTATGACTCCACTTCCAGCACAACTTTTTTTTTTATATATAACAAATATAAATATTTAAATATTTTAATTAATTACATATAATTAAATAACACTTTAAATTAATTAATTACCACATTAAATTCTTTAAACATCACATTAAATTAACTAAACAACACATTAAATTCTCATGGATCCACATAATTAATAAAGTCAAAATAAAATAAGATAATAATAATCATAATAATAATAAATAATGACTTAAGAAAATTAGGGTCGCTACAACATGTTAATTGGACCAATTGAATTATTAGAATTATAAACCCCTAGTTATTGACTGCCTCGAAAACTTGCTAATTTTATGTGAGATGCCCGAAGCCCTATAACGAATTACCTAAGCTTTGGGAATTGTTGAGACTTATGGACAACAAGAACTTGCTGGGTTAAATTCTTGTACCGTATTGCAAAATTTAATATGAACTGTTAGGCATGACCTTTGAACTATGCTAGAACTATTGAACATGGGAACACATCATGATTGACTATAGTTTGGGAAATCTGTACGACCATGACTTGAACTAAACTGTTATATATTGACTGACATCATCGAATGAGTAGACCCGTGATCTTGAATTATATACATGAATCAGCCACGTACGAAATTTCTGAAATTGAGAACCTATGTCAGTTTAGAGGAATGAACTTTTACTTATGAATTGTGAACGAATGCCTAAATGATAATTGATTTTGGACTCGTACCTGTCTGTATGTTTCCATGCTTGTAATACTATTAGAATTGGTGGGATTGAACCGTGGTTAATGAATACTTAGAGACTTACTGGTTGATATGAACTATCGTGACTGACCTATTTAACTATGCTTGAACTGTTAAATATGGAGAGACACTATTATTGACTGGATATGGAACATGTTTGGACTTACATGCGCCTATACCTTTATGTGGGATGTTAATTAATTGAACTCGACACACTCTTTGTGTCCGCTGCGTTTGTATCTAGACTAAGTAGACTTATGACTTGTTGCCTTAACTATTGTATCTGGGGAAACTATTTTGTGTTCATCTGTACATAGACCTCGTGAATCTGTATTGGGAAGGTTATTAGACTCTGGACATGTATATATATGACTATACCGTTGCCCAGAATGATTGTTATGATTATTTGTTGATAACTTGACCGTTGGGACCATGACTCTATGAAATTGTTATATTGACTGTGATGCTTACTTCTTGATAGGAACAATGCCATGCCTGTGCACTTACATGTGAACATATTGTATATGCATATGACCTGAACTCTTCGATATGAACTATTGTGATACATAACTCTGATGTGATTTGAGAACCGAGGAACTTAGAATAACTGTAGAACTACTGACTATGCACCTAAGCGAATGGAGTATGAACTACAGAATTAATGTACCTCGTTTGGAAATAATATGGCTAGAACCTGTACCTGATCTAATCTGATAGAACTATGATTTGATGAGACCTTTGTTTAACTGATGGAACTTCTGTTTGATAACTCACGCTTTGAACTTTGACTTGATATAACTGGGTAGAACTTGCATCTGCCATGACCTGGTTGAGCCTTTATTGATTTGATCCACGGAGACCTTTATTGAGAGCTATTATCTGATTGGGTTACATTATGGGGGAGTGTGAACTACTTACGAATGAATAACAGGGTTGTGTTGCTAAGGGAACTAATCAACTGCGAACTAGAATCAATCTTGAACCCTTAGGAAGAATGTGAATTGTCAACAGGAGACTATATGATTACGAATAGCTTTTTACCATTTGCCTGTAACCGATTGGGAAAACACATGAATGAGATTATGAAATTTGGTAACTTGTTGTAATAACCCTCACACTGCTTTGATCATACTCATATGCATTATGTATGATTTTGCTTTGTTAAGCTTGCATTTGAGCCTTGACTTGCTTTGCCTTCTTGACTTGTCTTGCATAAGTGATACTTGAATATTATGTTCCTTTGGTGGGCGTGTGTGTGTGTTTTGCCGAGGTTATCTTGAGCCTAGTTCACCTTTGAATCCTTGTACCTAGAACCACTCTAGGACAGTTTGTCTGACCTTCATCTTCACCTCAGCGTGTTAGCCGAGATGCTACTGCCTAGCCGAGATGTTATACACTTAGTGACTTTTGTCCCTGGGAAGGTATGACCTAGACCGAGGTGTGGCACATCCCTGGCCGAGGTGTGGCACAGCTTAGTCAAGTGTTGTCCTCCCTAGCCGATGTCTTTGTTATCGCTTGCCGAAGTCTTGTTATTAGCCGATGTCATTACTCATGGAGTCCTTGCCTAGCTTGTTGAACACGCTTTGTCATAGACTGTCTTGTCAATCGGTCACCTTTTAAGTTGAACCAACCAAGCTGGCCCGCGTGTCCGTGAGTGTTAAATCGGTCGAGAGAGAGAAGCCCATCATTTGTTACACTCTTGTTTTGGAGAAGAGAGAAGCTCTAGGAAGAGTTCTAGAGAGAGAAGGTAGATAGCAAGCTTGATCCTTGGTGTTTGATCCGTTGGGTTTGTGATTTGAGGTTAGAATCTTCACCTCCTTTTGTTGTTCTTGATGATCACCTAGCTGCATTGCATAATTGAATATGTTTTTGCATGTCATGCTTTGATTTAAAGTTGGTTTTGGAAAGAGAATATGAACATTCACGTGTTCTTGAGGAAAAGCCATGATTTGATCCGAAAGCTTACATTGAAATCCATGCTTTTGTGTTTGTTTCACCAAGATCTTCTAGTATGGGTGCCTGGTCCATGTTTTCCAACTCATAGCATGAAAACTTCAGATTTTGTAAATGATAAGTTATGATCCTTGCATTCATTTCTTCATGTTCTTCATGATCATGTTCTTGATGTTCTTGGCGGAGGGAAAACCAGTTTTTCCGACTTCATTTGCCCTTGAATGTGGCCTCGGAACCTCACCTCGGCGAAGAGGTGTGGAACCTCGGCTTAGACACAGTTAGGTGCCAAGATGTTTTCGAAATAAGAAAGCATGGTTGTTTTGATTTGACTTAGTTTTGGAGCATACCGAGAGCATTTGCATGCACGTGAAACTTGTTTGAAAGAGTATTCAGCGAACTTGCCATGTATTTGTAGGACTTGGACTTGCCTTGACCCCGACGTTCGAAGAACTATGTGAGTGGCATTCTTAATAAAGCTATGTGCAATGTTTTGATAAAAGTCTTGTTTTGCCTTGTTTTGAAAAAGTATTGGTAAGCATGAATGAGTATCCCTATTTTGTATGCCAAGTATTATATCTTGTGTTGATGACACTCTTGGGAGTCCGTACGTGCCAGGGGACTTTAAGCATTTGTGGCACTAGTCCGTACGTGCTAGGGGACTATAAGCACTTGTAGCACAAAGTTTGGGAGTCCGTACGTGCCAGGGGACTTTAAGCATTTGTGGCACTAGTCCGTACGTGCTAGGGGACTATAAGCATTTGTAGCACATTCTTGTCTTGCCTTGCCACTGACGGTTTTACCGCGTGGGCTTGTTTGTCCGAGATGTCATCTCTCTTGTATTATATTGATGTTATTGAGCATCTCTTGAAGCTTGAAAGATTTGAAAGACAACTTGATTTGTACCATGTATTGTTTTGTTAAAGATCCCGGATATCATTCATGAAAACCCTTTATTGTTTATGCCATTCACTGAGTATCCAAGCTCACCCTCTCTATATATATGTAGGTGATGAAGCGTGGAGACGCCTAGACTTGTTCTTGGGTGTGTTTGCCGACGTGTTTTGCATCTTGTTTTGCAACATCTTGAAGATCATGCTTCTTAGTTAGTTCATTGTATTTTGTATTGATGGCCGAGAAGCCTTTTGGTCAAGATGAAATTTTTGTACTCGATTTGATGTATCTGAACTATATAAAGATGTATGTCATTTCAATTGAATTAAGCACTGCTCTCATGGACCACTGGTAATCTAATTTTATTGCTTCCGCATTGTAAGCCCCTTATGTTTACTCTGATTTGTGTGTGTGATCTTATAAGTGGCCTTTGGTAACCTCGGGTTACTGGCCATCTCGGCGCCGACCTTCTAGGGGCGGGTTGGGGTCGTGACAGATTGGTATCAGAGCACAAGTTCCTCATAGTACGCTATTCACACACTTGAGTCCTAAAGAGCATAGGATTTCCCTTAGAAAGATGATAGGGTTGCATCATGTTACTTGCTACTTGATAATATGTGCATTATCTCGGCATAACTGCTTGTTGCTTGCATGCATACTTGTTGTACATTTTGTTTTAAAGTCCCATCTTGTATACTCATAGCATTATGAGGAGAGGAAGACCACGGTTGGTAGAGATCAATCGGAAGGCAGTTGAATTCGACTAGAAAGACTAGTTGAAGGTTTAACTTGGGAAATGAGACAAATGAGACAACAGAATGCTAGTGCTACATCTACTCAGGCCGAACAGACTAATGGCCGACATGCAGTTCCGCCTCCACCACCCCCAGTACCCCAAGCACCCTCACAGCCAGCTCTATATGGGGATGGAACCATGACTTTGATTAAGGAGTTCAAGAAGATGAACCCACCGAGATTCCAAGGGGGCATAGAACCAATGAAAGCCGAAGCGTGGGTTTTGGGAATGGAGAAACTGTTTGAGATCTTTCCAAAGACACTCAGAAGGTGGCATTGGCCGCATTTACATTAGATGATGATGCCCGAAGATGGTAGATGATGACGCGAGAAGGAAACCCTGAGTTAACTTGGGCCAAATTTTTGGAACTGTTTTATGACAAGCATTTCCCCCTCAGTGTCCGAGATCGCAAGATCACAGAATTCCAGACTCTAACACAAGGAAACAAGACAGTGGCAGAATACGATCGTGCTTTCACCGAATTGGCGAGGTATGCGCCTCATATGGTCAGTGACGAGTATAGGAAAGCTAGGAAGTTTGAAAGTGGACTGGGTGGACCGATACAAGATAGAGTTAACATGCTCAACATGCCGACCTACGCCGGAGTCTTGGACAAGGCTATCCTTGCGGAAACTAACTTGAACCGATATCAGAATGCAGGAGAGAACCAGAGAAAGAGGCAGAGTTATGATAACCGCCGAGCTCCGTTTAATGCTAAGAAGAAGGCGAATGTGGGTAGCTCCAGCAATTTGAATCAGGAAGGTAATCTGGCCGATGTGCGCGTTGTGGGAAGCCGCATTCGGAGTTTCGTTAGGCGTCAGCGCTTGTTTTGAATGTGGAGATGGGTCATCGTGTGAAAGATTGTCCGAAGTCAAGGGTTTGATGGTAAGAAAAGTGGGAGCACCTCGGGCTCTGCACAGGGAAGCAACGTCGGCAGGACACAAATGAGGCAGGGCAGAGTTTTTGCGCTAGTGCCAGGAGACACCCAGAATGCTGAAACTGTAGTGTCAGGTATACTTCCGATCGGCTCTCAAGATGCATACATATTGATTGATTCGGGCTCTACGCATTCATTCGTATCTGCTAAGTTTGCCGAGAAGTTGAATAGACCACAGGAACCTCTTGATTATGTGTTATATGTATCTGCTCCATCTGGGAGAACTATGATTGTTGCATCTATTTATAGGGAGTGTGTTGTCGTGATTAAGGGTGTAGAATTGTTAGTTGACTTGATGCCATTAAGCATGACTCACTTTGATGTTATATTAGGAATGGATTGGTTAGTGATGAATCATGCATCTATTGACTGTGTTTCTAAGAGTGTTACCTTGAAACCCCTGCCAAGCCGAGGTTATTTTCGGTAGAGGTGTAGTGTCCCCACCTTACTTGATTTCGGTCCATTAAGGCACGTAAGCTAATTCAGAAAGGTGCAATGGCTATTTGTGTAGTATCTTGAGTGATCGAATGGGAATGCTAAGTTAGCGAAGTCGATTGTTAGTGAATTCCCGATGTCTTTCTGCATTTAATTGCTCAGCCACTTAGTTGATAGAGAAACAGAGTTTACTGTGGACATCATGTCAGGAACACAGCCGATCTCCAAACCACCTTATAGAATGGCCCCAGCCGAACTTAAGGAATTGAAAGTACAGTTACAGGAATTATTGGATAAGGGTTTTGTTAGGCCGAGCACTTCACCATGGGGAGCACCAGTCTTGTTTGTTAAGAAGAAGGATGGTACACTTCGTCTTTGCATTGACTACAGGGAACTCAATAAGGTAACCGTTAAGAATAAGTACCCATTGCCTAGGATTGATGATTTGCTAGATCAACTTCAAGGAGCACGAGTCTTTTCCAAGATTGACCTTAGGTCGGGTTACCATCAGCTTAAGGTTAAAGCCGAGGATGTAGAGAAGACAGCTTTCCGAACCAGATATGGTCACTATGAGTTTCTAGTAATGCCTTTTGGAGTAACTAATGCCCCTGCTGCATTTATGGACTTAATGAATAGAGTCTTCAAGCCACATTTGGATGAGTTTATAGTTGTCTTTATTGATGATATCCTGATCTATTCCAAGAGTGAAACTGAGCATGAAAACCACCTGAGACTTGCCTTACAGATTTTGAGGGACAGGAAGTTGTATGCTAAATTGAGTAAATGTGAGTTTTGGCTTTCCAGTATTTCATTCTTAGGGCATGTGATTAATGAAGAAGGTATCTCAGTTGATCCCAGTAAGATTGAAGCCGTGGTAAATTGGCCGACGCCGACCAACGTGTCCGAGGTTCGTAGTTTTCTGGGTTTGGCAGGTTATTACAGAAAGTTTGTAAAGGACTTCTCAAGGATTGCAGTACCATTGACACAGTTAACTCAGAAAGGAGTGACATATGAATGGACCGAAGACAGAGAATCAGCCTTTCAGGAATTGAAGACAAGATTAGTTACAGCACCAGTTCTTGTACTTCCATCAGGTAATGAAGAATTTCAAATTTATAGCGATGCTTCACATAAGGGTTTGGGTTGCGTATTAATGCAAGGAGGTAAGGTCATAGCATACGCATCTCGCCAGTTAAAAACTCACGAGAAGAATTATCCTACCCATGATCTAGAATTAGCAGCCGTGGTATTTGCTTTGAAGATTTGGCGTCATTACTTGTATGGAGCTTCTTGCCAAGTTTTCACGGATCACAAGAGTTTGAAATACCTATTTACTCAGAAAGAACTAAATTTGAGGCAGAGAAGATGGCTGGAATTATTGAAGGACTACGACATGCAGATTCAGTACCATCCAGGCAAAGCCAACTCAGTAGCCGATGCATTGAGCAGGAAGACAAAGGGAAGTTTGGCGTGTTTATCCATGATCTCAGCGGAGCCGACCATCGTTGAAGAAGTAAGGACAAGACAAATGGAGGATGGATTCCTCAGGAAGATAGCCGAAGAGATTGATACAAAGCCGAGATCAGGTTACACTTTTGAAGAGGGAGTGCTTAAGTTTGAAGGAAGGTTGTGTGTGGCCGACGTTCCAGAGTTGAAGAGAAAGATTTTGCAAGAATCCCATAGTTCCAGAATTACTGTCCATCCAGGAAACACTAAGATGTATCACGATGTAAAGCAGACCTTTTGGTGGCCGAACATGAAGAGAGAAATAGCCGAGTTCGTATCTCAATGCCTGCAATGTCAACAAGTGAAAGCAGAACATTAGAGACCAGCCGGACTCCTTCAACCTTTATCAATTCCTGAATGGAAGTGGGAACATATCTCCATGGATTTTGTGATTGGGTTGCCGAGGACACAAAAAGGAATGGATTCGATTTGGGTCATAATTGACAGATTAACCAAGTCAGCACACTTCTTGCCTGTTCAGACTACATTTAATGCTGACTGACTAGCTGTATTGTATATGAATGAGATTGTGAGACTTCATGGAGTGCCGATGTCCATTGTTTCAGACCGAGATCCGAAGTTTGTTTGTAGATTTTGGCAAAGTTTACAAAGAGCCTTGGGAACCGAGTTGAGGTTTAGCACAGCTTTTCACCCGCAGACTGATGGGCAAACAGAAAGGACGATTCAGACACTTGAGGATATGCTCAGGCTATGTGTACTAGATTTCCAGGGAAGTTGGGGAGCGCATTTACCATTAGTGGAGTTCGCTTACAACAACAGTTATCAAGCTAGCATTGGCATGGCACCGTACGAAGCTTTGTATGGAAGGAAGTGCAGATCGCCGATATGTTGGACTGAAGTAGGAGATAAAGTTTTGATCGGCCCCGAACTGATTCAAGTGACAACCGAGAAGATCAAGCTTATTCGACAGCGAATCAAAATCGCCAGAGTCGGCGGAAGAGCTATCTTGCCGAGAAGAAGAAGAATTGGAATTTGAAGTTGGGGACCATGTATTCTTGAAGATTTCGCCAATGAAAGGGGTTTTGATTTGGAAAGAAAGGTAAGTTAGCACCTCGTTACATCGGGCCATTTGAAATTCTTGAGAAGGTTAACACGATCGCTGAGACTTGCTTTACCACCTGAACTGAGCCAAGTTCACAATGTGTTCCATATTTCAATGTTGAGGAAGTATGTTCGAGATCCCCTGCATGTGATTGATCATTTTGGGATTGTGGTTGATGAAGAATTGAGCTATGAAGAGAGGCCAATGCGTATTATTGATAGGCAAGTGAGACAATTGAGAAATAAGGCAATACAGATGGTGAAGGTTGAATGGAAGGAACATCATGGCCAGGATGCCACATGGGAAATGGAAGAAGAAATGAGGATTCGACATCCAGGACTGTTTTTGCATCAAGGTAACTCAAGTTTGGGGACCAAACTTCTTTAAGGGGGGAAGGATGTAATAACCCTCACACTGCTTTGATCATACTCATATGCATTATGTATGATTTTGCTTTGTTAAGCTTGCATTTGAGCCTTGACTTGCTTTGCCTTCTTGACTTGTCTTGCATAAGTGATACTTGAGTATTATGTTCCTTTGGTGGGCGTGTGTGTGTGTTTTGCCGAGGTTATCTTGAGCCTAGTTCACCTTTGAATCCTTGTACCTAGAACCACTCTAGGACAGTTTGTGTGACCTTCATCTTCACCTCTGCGTGTTAGCCGTGATGCTACTGCCTAGCCGAGATGTTATACTCTTAGTGACTCTTGTCCTCGAAGGTATGACCTAGACCGAGGTGTGGCACATCCTCGCCGAGGTGTGTACGCTTAGTCAAGTGTTGTCCTCCCTAACCGATGTCTTTGTTATCGCTGTCAAGTCTTGTTATTAGCCGTTGTCATTACTCGCGGGTGTCCCTTGCCGCCTAGCTTGTTGAACACGCTTTGTCATAGACCTGTCTTGTCAATCAGTCACCTTTTTAAGTTGAACCAACCAACTGCTGCCACGTGTCCGAGCTGAGTGTTAAATCAGTCGGCAGAGAGAGAGAAGCCCATCATTTGTTACACTCTTGTTTTGGAGAAGAGAGAGAAGCTCTAGGAAGAGTTCTAGAGAGAGAAGGTAGATAGCAAGCTTGATCCTTGGTGTTTGATCCGTTGGGTTTGTGATTTGAGGTTAGAATCTTCACCTCCTTTTGTTGTTCTTGATGATCACCTAGCTGCATTGCATAATTGAATATGTTTTTGCATGTCATGCTTTGATTTAAAGTTGGTTTTGGAAAGAGAATATGAACATTCACGTGTTCTTGAGGAAAAGCCATGATTTGATCCGAAAGCTTGCATTGAAATCCATGCTTTTGTGTTTGTTTCACCAAGATCTTCTAGTATGGGTGCCCAGGTCCATGTTTTCCAACTCATAGCATGAAAACTCAGATTTTGTAAATGATAAGTTATGATCCTTGCATTCATTTCTTCATGTTCTTCATGATCATGTTCTTGATGTTCTTGAGCAGAGGGAAAACCCAGGTTTTTCCCGACTTCATTTGCCCTTGAATGTGGCCTCGGAACCTCACCTCGGCGAAGAGGTGTGGAACCTCGGCTTAGACCTGGTTAGGTGCCCAGCATGTTTTCCGAAATAAGAAACAGTGGTTGTTTTGATTTGACTTAGTTTTGGAGCATACCGAGAGCATTTGCATGCACGTGAAACTTGTTTGAAAGAGTATTCAGCGAACTTGCCATGTATTTGTAGGACTTGGACTTGCCTTGACCCCGACGTTCGAAGAACTATGTGAGTGGCATTCTTAATAAAGCTATGTGCAATGTTTTGATAAAAGTCTTGTTTTGCCTTGTTTTGAAAAAGTATTGGTAAGCATGAATGAGTATCCCTATTTTGTATGCCAAGTATTATATCTTGTGTTGATGACACTCTTGGGAGTCCGTACGTGCCAGGGGACTTTAAGCATTTGTGGCACTAGTCCGTACGTGCTAGGGGACTATAAGCACTTGTAGCACAAAGTTTGGGAGTCCGTACGTGCCAGGGGACTTTAAGCATTTGTGGCACTAGTCCGTACGTGCTAGGGGACTATAAGCATTTGTAGCACATTCTTGTCTTGCCTTGCCACTGACGGTTTTACCGCGTGGGCTTGTTTGTCCGAGATGTCATCTCTCTTGTATTATATTGATGTTATTGAGCATCTCTTGAAGCTTGAAAGATTTGAAAGACAACTTGATTTGTACCATGTATTGTTTTGTTAAAGATCCCGGATATCATTCATGAAAACCCTTTATTGTTTATGCCATTCACTGAGTATCCAAGCTCACCCTCTCTATATATATGTAGGTGATGAGCAGGGCGGCGGAGACGCCTAGACTTGTTTGCCGGTGTGTTTGCCGACGTGTTTTGCATCTTGTTTTGCAACATCTTGAAGATCATGCTTCTTAGTTAGTTCATTGTATTTTGTATTGATGGCCGAGAAGCCTTTTGGTCAAGATGAAATTTTTGTACTCGATTTGATGTATCTGAACTATATAAAGATGTATGTCATTTCAATTGAATTAAGCACTGCTCTCATGGACCACTGGTAATCTAATTTTATTGCTTCCGCATTTGTAAGCCCCATATGTTTACTCTGATTTGTGTGTGTGATCTTGTAAGTGGCCTTTGGTAACCTCGGGTTACTGGCCATCTCGGCGCCGACCTTCTAGGGGCGGGTTGGGGTCGTGACAGATTGGTATCAGAGCACAAGTTCCTCATAGTACGCTATTCACACACTTGAGTCCTAAAGAGCATAGGATTTCCCTTAGAAAGATGATAGGGTTGCATCATGTTACTTGCTACTTGATAATATGTGCATTATCTCGGCATAACTGCTTGTTGCTTGCATGCATACTTGTTGTACATTTTGTTTTAAAGTCCCATCTTGTATACTCATAGCATTATGAGGAGAGGAAGACCACCAGTTGGTAGAGATCAATCAGAAGACAGATTGGGTCGACTAGAAAGACTAGTTGAAGGTTTAACTTGGGAAATGAGACAAATGAGACAACAGAATGCTAGTGCTACATCTACTCAGGCCGAACAGACTAATGGCCGACATGCAGTTCCGCCTCCACCACCCCCAAGACCTCAAAGCACCCTCACAAATTTATATGGGGATGGAACCATGACTTTGATTAAGGAGTTCAAGAAGATGAACCCACCGAGATTCCAAGGGGGCATAGAACCAATGAAAGCCGAAGCGTGGGTTTTGGGAATGGAGAAACTGTTTGAGATCTTTCCCAGCACAGACACTCAGAAGGTGGCATTGGCCGCATTTACATTAGATGATGATGCCCGAAGATGGTAGATGATGACGCGAGAAGGAAACCCTGAGTTAACTTGGGCCAAATTTTTGGAACTGTTTTATGACAAGCATTTCCCCCTCAGTGTCCGAGATCGCAAGATCACAGAATTCCAGACTCTAACACAAGGAAACAAAGGCAATGGCGATCGTGCTTTCACCGAATTGGCGGTATCGCCTCATATGGTCGATGTGAGTATAGGAAAGCTAGGAAGTTTGAAAGTGGACTGCGTGGACCGATACAAGATAGAGTTAACATGCTCAACATGCCGACCTACGCCGGAGTCTTGGACAAGGCTATCCTTGCGGAAACTAACTTGAACCGATATCAGAATGCAGGAGAGAACCAGAGAAAGAGGCAGAGTTATGATAACCGCCGAGCTCCGTTTAATGCTAAGAAGAAGGCGAATGTGGGTAGCTCCAGCAATTTGAATCAGGAAGGTAATACGAAGCCGATGTGCGCGGACTGTGGGAAGCCGCATTCCGGAGTTTGCCGTTGGGCGTCAGGCGCTTGTTTTGAATGTGGAGAGATGGGTCATCGTGTGAAAGATTGTCCGAAGTCAAGGGTTTACGATGGTAAGAAAAGTGGGAGCACCTCGGGCTCTGCACAGGGAAGCAACGTCGGCAGGACACAAATGAGGCAGGGCAGAGTTTTTGCGCTAGTGCCAGGAGACACCCAGAATGCTGAAACTGTAGTGTCAGGTATACTTCCGATCGGCTCTCAAGATGCATACATATTGATTGATTCGGGCTCTACGCATTCATTCGTATCTGCTAAGTTTGCCGAGAAGTTGAATAGACCACAGGAACCTCTTGATTATGTGTTATATGTATCTGCTCCATCTGGGAGAACTATGATTGTTGCATCTATTTATAGGGAGTGTGTTGTCGTGATTAAGGGTGTAGAATTGTTAGTTGACTTGATGCCATTAAGCATGACTCACTTTGATGTTATATTAGGAATGGATTGGTTAGTGATGAATCATGCATCTATTGACTGTGTTTCTAAGAGTGTTACCTTGAAACCCCTGCCAAGCCGAGGTTATTTTCCAGGGTAGAGGTGTAGTGTCCCCACCTTACTTGATTTCGTCCATTAAGGCCTGTAAGCTAATTCAGAAAGGGTGCAATGGCTATTTGTGTAGTATACTGAGTGATCAGAATGGGAATGCTAAGTTAGCCGAAGTCCCAGTTGTTAGTGAATTCTCGATGTCTTTCCGCATTTAATTGCTCGCCACTTAGTTGATAGAGAAACAGAGTTTACTGTGGACATCATGTCAGGAACACAGCCGATCTCCAAACCACCTTATAGAATGGCCCCAGCCGAACTTAAGGAATTGAAAGTACAGTTACAGGAATTATTGGATAAGGGTTTTGTTAGGCCGAGCACTTCACCATGGGGAGCACCAGTCTTGTTTGTTAAGAAGAAGGATGGTACACTTCGTCTTTGCATTGACTACAGGGAACTCAATAAGGTAACCGTTAAGAATAAGTACCCATTGCCTAGGATTGATGATTTGCTAGATCAACTTCAAGGAGCACGAGTCTTTTCCAAGATTGACCTTAGGTCAAGTTACCATCGCCTTAAGGTTAAAGCCGAGGATGTAGAGAAGACAAATTTTCCAACCGTGATATGGTCACTATGAGTTTTTAGTAATGCCTTTTGGAGTAACTAATGCCCCTGCTGCATTTATGGACTTAATGAATAGAGTCTTCATGCCACATTTGGATGAGTTTATAGTTGTCTCTATTGATGATATCCTGATCTATTCCAAGAGTGAACCGAGCATGAAAACCACTTGAGACTTGCCTTCTGATTTTGAGGACAGAAGTTGTATGCTAAATTGAGTAAATGTGAGTTTTGGCTTTCCAAGATTTCATTCTTAGGGCATGTGATTAATGAAGAAGGTATCTCATTGATCCCAAAGAAGATTGAAGCCGTGGTAAATTGGCCGACGCCACCAACGTGTCCGAGGTTCGTAGTTTTCTGGGTTTGGCAGGTTATTACAGAAAGTTTGTAAAGGACTTCTCAAGGATTGCAGTACCATTGACACAGTTAACTCAGAAAGGAGTGTCATATGAATGGACCGAAGACAGAGAATCAGCCTCTCAGGAATTGAAGACAAGATTAGTTACAGCACCAGTTCTTGTACTTCCATCAGGTAATGAAGAATTTCAAATTTATAGCGATGCTTCACATAAGGGTTTGGGGTGCTATTAATGCAAGGAGGTAAGGTCATAAGATACGATCTCGCCAGCTTAAAACTCACGAGAAGAATTATCCTACCCATGATCTAGAATTAGCAAATGTGGTATTTGCTTTGAAGATTTGGCGTCATTACTTGTATGGAGCTTGCCAAGTTTTCACGGATCACAAGAGTTTGAAATACCTATTTACTCGTAAAGAACTAAATTTGAGGCAGAGAAGATGGTCGAATTATTGAAGGACTACGACATGCAGATTCAAGACTATCCGTGCAAAGCCAACTCAAGAGTCGATGCATTGAGCAGAAGACAAAGGAAGTTTGGCGTGTTTATCCATGATCTCAATGAGCCGACCATCGTTGAAGAAGTAAGGACAAGACAAATGGAGGATGGATTCTCAGAAGATAGCCAAGAGATTGATACAAAGCCGAGATCAAAGTTACACTTTTGAAGAGGGAGTGCTTAAGTTTGAAGGAAGGTTGTGTGTGGCCGACGCTCCAGAGTTGAAGAGAAAGATTTTGCAAGAATCCTATAGTTCCGAATTCATGCCCATCCAGAAACACTAAGATGTATCACGATGTAAAGCAGACCTTTTGGTGGCGAACATGAAGAGAGAAATAGCCGAAGTTCAGATCTCAATGCCTCGCAATGTCAACAAGTGAAAGCGTAACATTAGAGACCAAATGGACTCCTTCAACCTTTATCAATTCTGAATGGAAGTGGGAACATATCTCCATGGATTTTGTGATTGGGTTCGAGGACACAAAAAGGAATGGATTCGATTTGGGTCATAATTGACAGATTAACCAAGTCAAGACACTTCTTGCTGCTCGCACTACATTTAATGTCAATCGACTAGTCAGAATGTATATGAATGAGATTGTGAGACTTCATGGAGTGCCGATGTCCATTGTTTCGCATCGAGATCCGAAGTTTGTTTGTAGATTTTGGCAAAGTTTACAAAGAGCCTTGGGCACCGAGTTGAGGTTTAGCACAGCTTTTCACCCGCAGACTGATGGTCAAACAGATAGGACGATTCAGACACTTGAGGATATGCTCAGGCTATGTGTACTAGATTTCCAGGGAAGTTAGGTAGCACATTTACCATTACTGAAGTTCGCATAAACAACAGCTTATCAAGCTAGCATTGGCATGGCACCGCATTTAAGCTTTGTATGGAAGGAAGTGCATCGCCGATATGTTGGATCAAGTAGGAGATAAAGTTTTGATCGCCCCGAACTGATTCAAGTGACAACCGAGAAGATCAAGCTTATTCGACAAATAATCAAAAGCCTTGAGTCGGCAGAAGAGCTATGCCGACCAGAGAAGAAGAGAATTGGAATTTGAAGTTGGGGACCATGTATTCTTGAAGATTTCGCCAATGAAAGGGGTTTTCAGATTTGGAAAGAAAGGTAAGTTAGCACCTCGTTACATCGGGCCATTTGAAATTCTTGAGAAGGTTAACACGACTGCTTACAGACTTGCTTTACCACCTGAACTGAGCCAAGTTCACAATGTGTTCCATATTTCAATGTTGAGGAAGTATGTTCGAGATCCCCTGCATGTGATTGATCATTTTGGGATTGTGGTTGATGAAGAATTGAGCTATGAAGAGAGGCCAATGCGTATTATTGATAGGCAAGTGAGACAATTGAGAAATAAGGCAATACAGATGGTGAAGGTTGAATGGAAGGAACATCATGGCGGATGCCACATGGGAAATGGAAGAAGAAATGAGGATTCGACATCCAGAACTGTTTTTGCATCAAGGTAACTCAAGTTTGGGGACCAAACTTCTTTAAGGGGGGAAGGATGTAATAACCCTCACACTGCTTTGATCATACTCATATGCATTATGTATGATTTTGCTTTGTTAAGCTTGCATTTGAGCCTTGACTTGCTTTGCCTTCTTGACTTGTCTTGCATAAGTGATACTTGAGTATTATGTTCCTTTGGTGGGCGTGTGTGTGTGTTTTGCCGAGGTTATCTTGAGCCTAGTTCACCTTTGAATCCTTGTACCTAGAACCACTCTAGGACAGTTTGTCTGACCTTCATCTTCACCTCAGCGTGTTAGCCGAGATGCTACTGCCTAGCCGAGATGTTATACACTTAGTGACTTTTGTCCCTGGGAAGGTATGACCTAGACCGAGGTGTGGCACATCCCTGGCCGAGGTGTGGCACAGCTTAGTCAAGTGTTGTCCTCCCTAACCGATGTCTTTGTTATCGCTTGCCGAAGTCTTGTTATTAGCCGATGTCATTACTCGCCGGAGTCCCTTGCCGCCTAGCTTGTTGAACACGCTTTGTCATAGACCTGTCTTGTCAATCAGTCACCTTTTTAAGTTGAACCAACCAACTGCTGCCACGTGTCCGAGCTGAGTGTTAAATCAGCCGGCAGAGAGAGAGAAGCCCATCATTTGTTACACTCTTGTTTTGGAGAAGAGAGAGAAGCTCTAGGAAGAGTTCTAGAGAGAGAAGGTAGATAGCAAGCTTGATCCTTGGTGTTTGATCCGTTGGGTTTGTGATTTGAGGTTAGAATCTTCACCTCCTTTTGTTGTTCTTGATGATCACCTAGCTGCATTGCATAATTGAATATGTTTTTGCATGTCATGCTTTGATTTAAAGTTGGTTTTGGAAAGAGAATATGAACATTCACGTGTTCTTGAGGAAAAGCCATGATTTGATCCGAAAGCTTGCATTGAAATCCATGCTTTTGTGTTTGTTTCACCAAGATCTTCTAGTATGGGTGCCCAGGTCCATGTTTTCCAACTCATAGCATGAAAACTCAGATTTTGTAAATGATAAGTTATGATCCTTGCATTCATTTCTTCATGTTCTTCATGATCATGTTCTTGATGTTCTTGAGCAGAGGGAAAACCTGTGTTTTTCCGACTTCATTTGCCCTTGAATGTGGCCTCGAACCTCACCTCGGCGAAGAGGTGTGGAACCCCGGCTTAGACCGGTTAGGTGCCCAAAGATGTTTTCCAAATAAGAAACAAGGGTTGTTTTGATTTGACTTAGTTTTGGAGCATACCGAGAGCATTTGCATGCACGTGAAACTTGTTTGAAAGAGTATTCAAATAACTTGCCATGTATTTGTAGGACTTGGACTTGTTTTGACCCCGACGCTCAAGAACTATGTGAGTGGCATTCTTAATAAAGCTATGTGCAATGTTTTGATAAAAGTCTTGTTTTGCCTTGTTTTGAAAAAGTATTGGTAAGCATGAATGAGTATCCCTATTTTGTATGCCAAGTATTATATCTTGTGTTGATGACACTCTTGGGAGTCCGTGACGTGCTGGACTTTAAGCATTTGTGGCACTAGTCCGCACGCGTTAGGGGACTATAAGCACTTGTAGCACAAAGTTTGGGAGTCCGTGACGCGCTGTGGGACTTTAAGCATTTGTGGCACTAGTCCCACGCGTTAGGGACTATAAGCATTTGTAGCACATTCTTGTCTTGCCTTGCCATCGACGGTTTTACCGCTGGGCTTGTTTGTCCGAGATGTCATCTCTCTTGTATTATATTGATGTTATTGAGCATCTCTTGAAGCTTGAAAGATTTGAAAGACAACTTGATTTGTACCATGTATTGTTTTGTTAAAGATCCCGGATATCATTCATGAAAACCCTTTATTGTTTATGCCATTCACTGAGTATCCAAGCTCACCCTCTCTATATATATGTAGGTGATGAGCGGTATGAGACGCCTAGACTTGTTTGCCGGTGTGTTTGCCGACGTGTTTTGCATCTTGTTTTGCAACATCTTGAAGATCATGCTTCTTAGTTAGTTCATTGTATTTTGTATTGATGGCCGAGAAGCCTTTTGGTCAAGATGAAATTTTTGTACTCGATTTGATGTATCTGAACTATATAAAGATGTATGTCATTTCAATTGAATTAAGCACTGCTCTCATGGACCACTGGTAATCTAATTTTATTGCTTCCGCATTTGTAAGCCCCATATGTTTACTCTGATTTGTGTGTGTGATCTTGTAAGTGGCCTTTGGTAACCTCGGGTTACTGGCCATCTCGGCGCCGACCTTCTAGGGGCGGGTTGGGGTCGTGACACTTGTGCTTGGAGAATATGGGAATACCGTATACATGACACGTGGTTAACTACTCCGGTATTATCATTACTACCATGAACTTGTTTGAATAAGAGAATGATTGCTTTTGTGTTACTGTACTTCAAAACTAATGGAATTTATTGACAGCAGACTGGTTCGATTATAACTCTGATTACCTGGGAGGATACGCAATTAGTATGACTGCTTTTGTATTGACACATAGTACGATTGAATCTGTGGAAACTGAGGCTGATGAATAGTATATGAATGATTACTTCAGAATTTCATTTATTGCTATGAGGTTAATGTACGAAATTGCCTTGTATTTCTGCTATACTTTGGATGACCTGGACTAACTGTAATGGATTACCAAATTGAAAACCTAGTTGAACAAAGACCGGATAAATGACTCGGAAATGAATAAATCAAATCTCTGTAACTTAACGGGGGAAATTACTTATGAGAATGGAACCAGTGTGAATCTATGACCCCGATAAGTACTTGATATAAGTAATGTGAATAATAACGTAATAAAGTTGTGTTCAACTGTATTTGTTTTCTGTGTGTCTAAAGGGGATATGTTTTTTGAAATATTATGTGTTGTGCAATGAATAATTGTCCAATCTCTGATATGTATTTGTGTGACTCTTGGTATTATGTGATATCTGTTGGCTATTACCTGGTATCTGTGACAACCCTCACTACTGTTTACTGATCACACCACTGATTAGTGCTAATCTATGATTAAGCATGTTAAATGACTGATTGACTGAAATCCTGAACTGATTGATTGAGCGTATTAGTTTAAATGCATGTCTGTCTGTTCGACTGTTAAATTATATGTTCATATATTATGTTTAAACTGCAAATTGAAGGCCTTATCGGCGGCCGAACTAGAAATTGATTAGTGTTTTGTGCTAATTAGAATTTATGTGATTTTATGGCATGTTTAATTGAAATTTGATTTGGTATGACTAAATTAGATTTAATAAAGTTAAATTACATAAGTTGGCTTTATTTACTAATTTGCCATCTAGTGGACCACTTCACCAATATTGTTTGAGGCTTAGTCTTGCATCTCATTCTTGTTCATCCTTGTGAGGCCAAACCGAGAGAAAGAGTGAGAGGGGGGAACTTAACTTCATTTGAGAATTGGCTTAGAGAACTTGAAGAATTGAAGAGTAAATCACAAATTGAGCATGTGTATATTGAAATTGAAGGCCTAAGGTAGGATATTCATCCTTTGGTTTATGAATTTAAGTTGTGACTTGCATGGTCCATGTTAATTTTGAAGTCTAGAGCCAAGATATGGCTTGAATTATTGAATTGAAGCTTATATCATGCATGCATGTGCACATCTTGAAATTTAAAGTTGTTTTCATGGGAATTTTTGCATGCATGTCCATATTATTGTTATAGTCCATGAATTCATCTTGATTTTGAAGGAATTGGCTCTTTAGAGCAAGTATTTGAAGCCTTAAAGTTGTTTAAATACATGCATGTTACATTTAATTTATGTTCTTGAAGTTTTATTTGGAAATGAGTTTAATTGAACTATCTTTGGGTTTTGATTTTACAAATTGATCTTTGAAACATGTAATATTATGGGTTTTGAAGTGTTTTCCATAAAATTGGCCCAAAAGGATCAGATTTGGTGCATTCAAAGTTGAGTTTTGAGCTTGAGGTTCAAATCTGGAAATTCCAGATTTTGGACTTATGCTCGAGCGGGGAACTCCGCGCTCGAGCGTACGCACTGAGTTCATGCAGTCCGCTCGAGCGGAAAAGTGAACGCTTGAGCGTGAAATATGTGTATTCAGTACTTTGCATGTGTTTAGAGTCCGCTCAAACGGGGAAATGCACGCTCGAGCGAGGACTTGTGTCTCACGCTCGAGCGGGTATCAAGCGTCCATCGAGCGTGAATTTCGTGCATCCAATACTTTTATTGTAGTTTATAGTCTGCTCGAGTGGAGTAATACACGCTCGAGCGGAGCCCGTTTGTCTGTATGTCTGCTCGAGCGTTGAAAGCCACGCTCGAGCGTAACGCTTGTTTTTTGAAAATTTTGTAAAGTGTTTAAAAGTGCATCTTTGCATCCTCTTTCCATCCTAGGCATTCCTAGGGCATGTTTAAGGCATCTTAAGGAGGATATTGATATGGAACCACACCGAGGCAAATTAGGGATTAAGTTATTATCTTCCCAACTGTGTAGCTTAGTGTGTGTTCGTTCTGTAACTGTGTAGGGTTGGTATCCGAGGATGCTCTAGCTGCTTATAGTCCAGTGCTCTATGAGTACCAATGTTGTAAAGATATGTTCAATTGAGATTATTTTCTGAGCAAATGACTGTACTGCTTTATGAAATGACACTGTTTACTGAATGAATGTTTGTCCTATTTGTGAACTGTATTCGTGGCATCCATAGCAATTTACTGTTACAGAACTGTTACTACTACTGTTACAGAGATCTCTGTCGATTCCCATGTTTGGAACCAATATTGTTTACTGATATGATAGCCATCAACTAACTGTTCGGTCTGTTAAGACCTACTATACTGGTTGCTATTGGATGTACCACTTATGACTGCTATAATCGAATAATCGATATACTGTTTAAATGATTGTTTTAAATACTGAAAAGGCATTCATTTTTAACCTCTTTACGCATATGTTATTCACTGGGCTTTAGCTCGCTGCTCATATATATATGTAGGTGTACAAGCACCGGACCGTTGCTAAGAGCGTGGAGCTAAGCTCCCGTTTTGTCAAAGCCAACTTCTGTGCCTCACTACGAGGTTTCAAGTCCTTCCAGCTAGGGCTGCTTAGTGGTGTTTTAGATTTCTCCCTTTTTGTATATGTTTTTGTAATACTGTATAGACTGCACCTGTACTGTACTGTTATGATGGGGACTTGGTCCCTAACCTGAACGCCTGTAAATGATGCGTATATATAATGTTCTGTTCTGAATGTGAATATATTATGAAAAGTCTTTTTGCATACAGACTGTCACAGCTCATTAGACATCTTTTAATTACTGTTATGGCTTCCGCTAGCCTCAGACTCATATCGTTTTTATCGATAAGGTGCCTTCGGTAATCTCGGATTACTGGCCGGTTACGGTGCTAAACCCATAGGGGCGGGTTTGGGTCGTGACAATATCGGAGGTTTCTTTATGGAACTTATATCTGCTCAAGCACTGCTATCTGCAGGCCCCGCCATGGGGGCTCAAATTATCTGCTTCTCGCTTCAATTTGGAGGTTCCTTTATGGAACAGGTTATTCATAACCATCACGCTTCGTGATCTGCTCAGACCGCTATGCCCGTGATTCTCAGATTCGCCTGTTAGTGCTAATGAATGCACCACGTATGCTTAAGTAAGAATTGTAACATTTGTGTATGATCTGGACAAGAATATGAACATGAACATGTATCTGAATCTGTTTTGGACTAAAGTCTAAATGCGTATAAGACTCTGTCTTGATATGAACCCTGAGCGTAAGCATGTTTATGATTATGGTTATGCTTCTGTTTATGAAAAGAGTTAAAGTTACATTTATGATGGGCATCATTTCTGTTGACATACGTTAACTCAAGTTTAGAGGACCAAACTTTTTAAGGTGGGGAGACTGTAATAACCCTGACCCGTAATTAGCTACTAATCAGTGATTAAAGATGCTAATTGAGTGGATCAAATGAATTATGGGATTAATATGTAAATTGCATGATATTTGGCCTTCTATCTGTTACTTATAGAATATCTATTTGGAATTCCATTTTAATATGTAAATTGAAAGCCTTATCGGCATCCGAAAACGAATTTGACTACACCGATATGTTATTTGGAATTTTTAGAACCATATGGCAAGTTTTATTAAAAATTGATTCAGAACGATTAATTAGGTTGTATTTGGTTAGCCTAATGTGCCAATTAATGCATTATATCATCATGACTATATATTAAACACATTTAGCTCATTTCTCTCATTTCTTGAGTGCCAAAATCTGAGAATTCATCTTAGGGAGAGAGAGAGTGCAATTCTAGAGAGAGAAATGTAGAAATTAAAGGTAGAAGTTGAAGACTTTGGCTTGAACTCATCAAGATTGTGCAAGAAAAAGAGTAATTCAAGATTCTAGGTAAGCTTTTGACTATTAGTTCATGAAGATTATGTATTGTAGAGACGAGTTCATGTAGATTTTGTTGAGTTAGACAAAACTTGAGCTAAATAAGATGATGGAAAGATCATTTTATGCATGCATGTACATTTTCTTACAAATTGAGAATGATTTCCATGAATCCTCTCATGCATGTTTGAAATTCATCTTCATTTAGGGAAATCATCAAGTTTCAAGTTGTTTTCTGGGGTTTGATCATGTTTGGGAAGCTCAAGACCAAGAAAACCCATGCATGTTGTGTTCATGAACATTTATCATGTTTTAAGTTGAAATTGTGAGTTTTCAACAAACTCTTGGGCCATGATTTTATGAAATAATCTATAATTCTTTATGTTTTACAAGTTTACTATGTTATCTCAAGTTTTGGGGCCCAAGAGATGTGTTTTGAAGGTTAGAATTCGAGTTTTGAGCTTGAAGGTGCAATCTAAAAATTCCAGAATTTGCATCTACGTTCGAGCGTGGGAGTTTATGCTCGAGCGACCACTCTGAGTGCGTGCACTCCGCTCGAGCGACCAAAAGTCCGCTCGAGCGTGAATTGCAAGCTCCCAGAAGTTTCATGTCTTTTACAGATCGCTCGAGCGAAGGAATGTGCGCTCGAGCGACCATTCACATTTTGCATGTCCGCTCAAGCGAGGAAAGCTACGCTCGAGCGTGGACCTTATTTTCAGAAATTTTGCCTAAGTGTTCCAAGGCATGTTTTGGCATTCTCATTGCATCTTAGGCATTCCTAAGCCTTAATTAAGCCATAGTAATGCGGTTATGGATTAGAAACACACTAAGAAAAGAATGTACTAAGTTCTGAGACTGCAAGTGCGTGTGTTTTAAGCAATGTGATAAGAAAGAATAAGAACCAATGTAATGAAAGCTAAGCCTTAATGGTCACTTGAATGTGTAATGATAAGACATGCTTGTGTTATGTATTTTGTGGTTGTAGGTCAAGACTCTAGAGTTAACTGACCATTGTAGGAAACCACTGTGAGTAACGTTATTGTAAAGATACGTTCATATGATTTATGTTCCAAATGAGATATGATAAGTTCTGATTTCTGAAATGATATCTGTTTTTGTGAACGAATATTCCATGTTTGAAATCTATTATGGCTTCCATAGATAGTCCCAAGTCATGGGGAACGGCATGAAAATGCGGGTCCATGACATAAATGTGATTACGAGATCTCGTTAGCTACTTCATTGTGGTGATATGTGTTTAATCGGTATCCGGAACCGATTACTCTAGTCGGACGATGTTCTGTGATGTGTTCTATGGGATGTACCATTATTATGTTCTGATATGAGAATGTTTATGCTATGATCTGTTTTACACTTATGACATGTTCGGATTTCGTTCACTAACCCCTTTACCTTAATGTTATTCGCTGGGCTATAGCTCACTGTGTGTATATATATGTATAGGTAGGCATGTTGGAGATCGAACCTGAAGGCTTTTGTCAGAAGTCTGTGTTCTGTTGTCAGCCAACCATTGCGCCTCATATGGAGGTTCCGGATGTGTCACTTGTTATGAGTCTCGGTTACTGGTGTATATGACTTGTAGTTTTATTAGCTGTACTTAAGATACTTTTATCTGTGTGGGTATAATGTATGAATGACTTTTGGATACGTATTTAAAGTTTTAAATATTATGTTTCATATAAGTCAGCACAGCTCATTGGACAATTTTAATTATGTATTTGCTTCCGCTAGCCCCTTAATTTTGTTAATCTGTTCAGAGGCCTTCGGTAATCCAAGGATTACTGGTCGGTTACGATGTTAAACCTATAGGGGCGGGTTTGGGTCGTGACAGATATGATACTCCAAAAAAAATAATTCCTTAGTGTACTTTTTTCAAATGTGACAATGTGGCGAGTATGATGTGACACTTCAAAAAAAATAAAAAAAACTCCTTAATGCTTTTTTCCCAAACATGACATGTGACGCTCCAACATGGCGAGTATGATGTGACACTCTAACAAAATTTAAAAAATTTAGTGTACTTTTTCCCAATATAACACTATAATATGGCGGTATGATGTGACACAAGAAAACTCTTTAATGTACTTTTTCTAAATGTGACACTGCAATGTGGTGGGCAAATGAATCATTACACATCCAAAGGACTAAATAGATCACAAGAAAAAATATGAGATTATATGGATTACAAGGCCAAAATATAAGACTTATTGGTCAATGATAATCTGAAGAGAATTGCTCACCTTTGATATATTCAATATCAAAATCAAATCGAAAGTGCACTTTGCCAAGAAGCAAAAATTTGTTTTTCTACTAAATTCTATACATCTTTTTTAAAGATTTGTTTAGCTGCAGAGCAATCAACACGTATTAAAAATTGTTGATTTAATAAATTATCCTGAAATTTGCAAACACATTTAACTATGGCTAAACATTCCTTTTTAATAGTTGGATAGTTAAGAGCTACTGTATTCCATGTTCCTGAAGTAAAACGAAGAAGTTCATCTTTTTTACTGTTAGGGTTAAATTGTTTTAATATGCCACCATAACCAATGTTAGAGACATCTGTTTCAACAATTTTTTTTCCATTCTGGATGTGGAAGAGATAAACAAGGAAGTGTTTTAACTCTTGTTTTAATTTTTTGAACAGCTTCTGTATGTTCTGGACCCCAGGAAAGAGGATTTTTACGAAGTCTTTGATATAAGATCGCAAAGATTCAGAGCTAAATTTAGGTAGTAATCATGTATATAATTTAAACTACCAAGAAATCTTTGTAATTGAGTTTTATCTTTAATTTCATCAGGAAATTTAGATGCAAACTTCATGCTTCTGTCAATTGGAATTATTGTGCCATTATGAATATTATGGCCTAAAAATTTCATTGTAGTTTGAAGAAATTTCATTTTTGGTGCAGAAATTACCAAACCATTTATGATAATAACATGCTTAAAAATATTAAGATGTTTAATATGTTGGTCAATTGATGATGAAAAAATAAGAACATCATCAATATAACAAATTGCAAATTCTATATAAGGATTAAAAATATCATTCATGATATGCTGGAATTCAGATGGAGCATTTTTCAATCCAAATGGCATGACATTCCATTCATAATGTCCAAAAGGTACTGTAAAAGTAGTTTTTTACTTGTCATCTTCGGTAATCTGGACCTGCCAATATCCTGATTTCATATCAAATTTAGAAAATATGATAGCATCCTGTAAACGATCTAAAAGATCTTTTTTATTTGGAACTGGATACCTAATCCATTGTAAGGCATCATTAAGAGGTTTATAATTAATTACCAATCTTGGCACACCTCTTTCAATTTCTGCGTTTTTATTAACATAAAATGTTGTACAACTCCAAGGAGATTTGCTTGGTCGTATAAGCTTTTTCTGGAGAAGAGTATGAATTTCTGTTTTGCAAAGTTCTAAATACTCTTTTTTCATTTGACTAGGACGCGCTCACGTAGAAATTTTGCACTCATCATATCCTCGTTCATAGAGAAGAGAAACTATGTGTTTCTTATGCTCCCAAAAAGTATTTGGAACATCGCTACAAATTTCTGTTTGAAATTCTTTTTCAAGAGATTTAATTTTATTCTGTAAAGAAGATTGTTGTAATCTTTGTTCTATAGTTAGAAAAGAAATTTCTTTTTGTAAAAAATTAATTTGCTTTTCTTTAAAATTAACTAGATCTTTAATTTGATCTAATTCCTTTGTATAGGGTTTTGTAATAAACTCAAAAATAATCGGTGCCAATGGTATCAATTTTTGTTATTAGCATAAGCAAGCACAGGAAAGGAGTTCCCAAAATGATAGATTGGGACATGTTCTTGATAAGAACAAATGATGTTGGAAGACATAATCCCTAATTACAGATTAAAACTTCGGGAAGTTTGTACCTGATGTACAGAGAATTACCACTAGCACTAGTAAGTGATTGGATAGTTTTTTGGAAATATTTTGTAGGAATTAATCATTCCTGAATACAATTCATATCAGCTCCACTATCGACAAGTGCAATAGCGTCTTTGATGATAAAATCAGGTTTTATCATGAAAGTAATTCTGATATACCATTTCTGAAAGGTTACTGTATTCATGAGCATAAGATAATCAGGCTCATCCTTTTTAGTACTGGATTTGGATTCTGTTATTGTTATTCCTTTATCTTTGGGCTGGAGATTAAGCTTAGTGTTAATCTTTTTAATTTTTGAATTAATAGCAATATTGGAAGTTTGTAAATGTTTAATTTCTACCTTTAAAGCATTTACTTCCATTTTTAAATCCTGGATTGTTATTGGTTTTTCTTCAGTTGGTGTCTGGATTCTTTTTAAAATCTCTTTCATGCTATAATGTTGTGGGGGAAGAATTTCTTCATCTTTCTTTTGTTGCTGGTAACATAATTCTAAAAATTTAATTTAATTTCTGGATTAGTTATTTGGTCAGCACTATTTAACATATTCTGCTCTGTTTCTGTAAGAACATTGATACTAGGTCCACTAATATCAAGTCCATTCATTTCAACTATTGTTTTCCAATAGTTAACTTCATCTAAAATTTGGTTATATTAGTTTTACAATCACAAATTTCAAGCGTAATCAGCCTCGTAATCGAGGTCAAGAGTATAAAGTCGCTAACTCATTATCGAATCGAATTGTAGTAGAATCTTCAAAAACATTTGAAGAATTGCTTTTGGATTTCATCGTCTAAAGCTAGCTCATTTAATTTTTGTTGGATTTTAGCTTTACAACGATTTGCATAATGACCTATTTGGACACATTTGTAACATTTAATTGTAGATTTATCTTTCTTTTTATATGAAGATGTTTGTTTACCCTTTGATTTAGAGGTGGTTGTTGCTGGAAAAATGGTTTAGATGGTTTATATTTGCGGGATTTTTTGGAATAATGCTTTGATGGTTTTCCAAATTTATGTTTTTTATGTTTAGAAGGATACTATAATTTGGTCTCATAGGCGAATTGTTCACAAAATTCACCTAATTTTTTTATTCCTGTAAGATTTTGTTGTTTAATTTGTTGCGGTAGTTTAAGATCATTGCATAAGGCAAGACCTTCATCTGTAGCAATTCCTATGAGCTGGCCATAGGTATACTGAGCATATGGTATACTCATTTGATTATGTCGATCCCGTAATTTTTTCCATACTCTTTTAGCAAAAAGATTGGAAAGGCCATCTATGAATTTGGCTCTCCAATGATCTGAATTAGAATCAGAATGTCAAGCAATTTTCATCATAAAAACATCTTTATACCATTACAAATGAGATAAAGACGGACATCGAAGATTCTATAATAGTTCCCTACTACAATCTTCAATACCACTAAGGGTACCAATAAAGTGTAGGATGATGGTGTTTATAAGGCTATAAACAGCATCTTGTTCTTGCTGAACCTGTCTTGTAATGGGGTCTGTAATTATTTTAAAAGAATTTAAAATTTCATTATTTTGGGTATCAGTGAGAATATTATCCTACCAATCTTTAAGGATGCCTGTAAAGCAACTTGCTATAAAGCAAGCGACTTGATGATCAGTATTTTCATTTTGCCTACAAACTGTAGCAAACATGATCATATGCTGGAGGACTTCATATATTTGATATTCTGAAAGACCATCAATATTCCATTCGTAAATGGTTTTACTATGGTATGATCGTTGTGTCTGGAGAAAATCTTCTTCATACAAAACATCCATAAGAGTTGGCCAAGGATAGTAATATCTACTAGGTCCTGTAAGGGCCATTCTATTGGTATTTTGTCCATAATGGAGTTTATTTATGGAACTAGGCTCATCCTAAAAATTAGCTTGAATTTCAAAAATTTGAGAAAGATTCAAACTTGGATAGGATTCCTTTTCAAGACCAAGATTGTTACTGGATAGCATATTAATCTGGGAAGATTCCCCCATGCTAAGATCTTTAATCTTTTTGACAAGGGTATCCATAAATTCATTATTCTGTTTTTGTGACTTAAGATGAAAATTAGTCACTTGAGGAGAAGGTTTGAGTGTAACTGGATATAGAGGTGCTGGTTTAGGTTGAAGTTGATAACTATCCTTCATTTGGACAACTGTTTCTTCAATCCTAGTTAGCCATTTTCCTAGTGTTTGACAGTAAAGGTTAGTGTAATTATGCTATTTAATTAATGGTATTATATCTTTAAATACCAAAGTTTTATCTGAAGAAATCCGTTCAGGAGTTTCTACAAAAGCAGTTATGTTTAACAGCCTGCTGGATGTAGAATCACTTGGTTTCAATTCCAATGATTTTGGTGGAGGATAGATAGAGGTGATACTGTTTCCATCAGTTGTCACCCAAGTTTTATGGATATTTTCTAACACATTTATTTGAGGTTCCTGTATAGATATGTTTTCCTTAAACCATAAAGGAAAAGATTGAAGTATATGATGTTGCTCTAGATAAGCATAATACTGAATCTTATATTCCTGTAGTTGTGAAGGGTTGTGGTTGTCAAAATACCATTTTCTAAAGTCTCAGATATTTTTCCTAAAAGAAATCCTGGTTTAGGATTTTGCGATTTTCACTTCCTGGTGTAAAATTTATTAGATTTCAAAATTCATATCACTAGCTGTAGGGCTGTAAGGCCTTCTAGATTCATAGACACCATGTGGTATTTCATTTTCTGAAAATTGTAGTCCTTGAACTACTGGATCTATTTGGTCAAGATTACTAGGAGGTCTAGAAGGCATTCCTTGTAGAACTGATTCTACAGGTTCAAAAGTAGATTGTCTGGAAGACTCAGGTAGATCTACTCTATATAATGGAGCAGTCCTAAAACTAGTAGTAGACATACTTCTCGATAATTGCCTTTGTGGTCGTTTGAAGGTAAGGTAAACATTACCCCCTTGTGTGTGTATAACATCATCCAATGATTGTTGGACAATTGGTCTTGCTGGGATAGTATTATTGATTTGCCATCTTTCTGGGAAAGTTATATTTTGCTAAGGAATCATTTTTGGCACAGCAACTTGGCTACTGAAAAGGTTTGTGTCAATTAAGATTGTATGTCCTAATTCATTTTGCTTCCGGATATAAGGATTTAAAGTTGTTAAAACTTTTAAATAAATTCTGGAAATTATAGCAAAGGGTGGTGATCCTAGAAGATACTCATAACCATGAGATAAAACCCTAAGTTCTAAGACTTTGGATAAATTAGCATCTGTAAGAGCTATACTCAGATTTGGATAGATATTAAAATATACTGGACCATGGGAAAGACTGGTTTCAACAGCTCCCATGAGAGATGCTCTCCAATCTAGACATCTACCATCTTTGAGAGTGCATAGGATACTGTTATTTTGACCAAGTAGGGTTAAAGGTTTGAAAGCTATCTGTACAAGTCCTATGTGGACATACTTGTATTTTTCTAAAAATGGGTATAAGTCCTGTATATGTAAGAGATACATAATCTCATCATCATTCTCAGATTGAGGTCAGATGTTCAAAAGTTTTAATTATTTTTCATCGAAAAGTCAAAGGTTCCTATCTTATAGATAGTATTTGGTTTGACTTTGGGAATAGTCCAATTGCCTAAGGCTTCTTTTACATCCTAGTACGCCATTAATTCTCCGCTTCTAATGTAGAAGCTACCGTACACATCAGATTGGATATTGTATTTGCTAGTTCTTCTCAAGGTACAAGACTATCGGTTGTATGGTGACCATATATGTATAATTTAAAAGTAATATAACATAATATAACTAATAATAAACTTGGCTCTGATACCAATCATGGTGCTTGACACAGGGTTCTAGCTAAGCACGTCTGTCAACGATTTATGAGAACAAAGGACCTAACCGCAATCACTGCTAACGGTCTGACATCTACACGACTTGGGTGACGTCCCACTTAACCTAACACTGTTCTACCCATCATTAAGCACAAACCCAGGAATATTACTGTTCATATTATTATTATATTAAGTCTAAATTATGCCATATATGGTCTCATGAATTACTGTAGAAATGGTGGGGGCCTAACGGAATCGCCTAATGCAACTATTTGCTCAGATTTGTTGTTGTATTCTATCAACTTGTTGATTACTGTAATCTAATTGTTCGATACCCCAAGGGTCAGAGGGAAAAATAGAAAGAAATTGTAAATACTGATTACGTCTATTAATATGAAAATCTAAAACATTCAACAAGATAACAAGGAAATCAACAGAGGACATGCATAGAAAATACTTACAATCAGTACTTCAACTTTTATTATAATACTTTTGAAGAGAGAAGAGAGTACACACTTTTTGATAGCAAGAGAGAGAGAGAGTACACACTTATAACATAAAAATTACACTCTTGAAACTTGTCCTCCTCAACAAGGGTGAGGTATCCCTTAAATAGGAAAATAAAAGATAAAAGGAGATAAGAGGGAGGACAAGTGGCGTGTCCTAGATGGTTGGAGTCGATCATCCTTATCATCTTTTGATTGCTCTTTATCTCCAATTGTCGGTGGAGTTGGCTGGAGAGACAGCTGGATGGACAGCTGTTGTATTAAAGCAAGATGGCCAACAAACATCTTCTTTTGCTGAAAGTAGATGTATTGGAATTGTCATTTTCTGCCGACGTTGGAAAATAACTGGAGTGGGGGACAAAGAATTATTCTTCTTTACCTTTTCCTTTCCTGTCTTTATCCTGGCTTATCTTTTCTACAATTAAGCAAGTCAATGAATCTCAAAAATCTCCAATGTTTGGCTCGTTGTTGGTTGGGTCTTGGGATTCTCCTGCTAAGACTGAAAATTCGTTTTCATCTAGGAGTGGATCAAAATGTTCTTCTTCTGGACCATGACTATGACTACTGGAACCAGATTTCATACTGGTATCATCTTTGGAAATAGACTACAGGAATTGCTCTTCCATGAAATCCATACTTTTAACAATTAATTCCTAATTAGATAATCCTGGATACTTTTGTCGTAATTCATTTTGAATTTGGACAAAAGGATTTTGTACTGGAGTTGTTGGGAGTAATTTTGGAGTGGCATCGCAGCAAGCCTATGTATGGGCTTTAATCTTCTCTAAAATTTCCTGTTGTTGTTTAGGGGTGTCTAACCCCTTAGTCCACCATTTAGTAAAGAAAACTCTTTTTAAATGGGAAATTTTGTTCTGGAAATCCCATTTCCATACCCATGGAATTCCAAAGCGAATAACATAATGGACTGTAGATTTGGATATAGTAATATCCTTGTATGCTGGAAGATGACTGTAAGCAACATGCCAATCATTAAAAGCTTGGCAAATTGGTTCTGGCAAAGCATCAATTTGGATGCCAAACTTATCCCACCAAACGAGAAACCAGTTTGGGAGATCGTTGTCAAGGACTGCGGGAAGGACACGAAGAAACCAAGAATGGCTTCGTGGGGGATTCTGGTAATAAAATGCATGAGAAAAAGCATCAATGTAATCCCAATAACTGTAACGAGATTCTTTATTACGAATCTCAAGAGATCTGGTAACATGAGGGTGCATACCCCAAGCTTGCATAGGCATGATTTTTTGGATTGTTGCTTTACTGTAATTGATTGGGTTGGCAGTACGATTGGGATCATCCAATGTATGCTTGAACTCAATCGAAGCGAATTCTGTAAGAATCTGTTCATAAATATACCTGTATTGATCAAAATGCGGTGGAGAATGCTGGGTGGTAAGATACCGCCGTTTGATCTCCCAAGGTTCATTCATCCATTAGATATCTTCTGTATTAATGTAGAAGATTGTTTCCTCAATAATGGAATTCTGTAAATAAGGTTCTAGAGATGTGAGGAGGATATCTTTAGCCGTTTGGCTAGATTCCCCTTTGTTACTGGAAAGAACATTAAGCCCTGGAAATTCTGTAAGGTAGGGATTTCCCCTTCCTCGGCTCCTTCTACCGGAGCCTCGGCCTCGGCCTCGGCCTTGGAAGGCTATCTATGAATTTGGCTTTTCAATGATCTGAATTAGCATCAGAACGTCGGGCAATTTTCATCATGAACAATTCATTTCGATGTTGCTAGTCTAAACAATGAGAAATAATGGTTAGGGTTTTGAGGTAGTGGTGCACACAATCTACTAGGCTTAGGTGGAGTGCAACGTTGAAGAAGAAGAGGTTGAGGTACTACAACATTGGAAAAGGATTTGAGAGGATTGATGCTATCAGAGGAATGGGTGGGAAAGGTCGGCGACGCCAGGGATGGGGCTGTGGATTAGGATTGGATAAGATAAATCAGAGTATGTTGATAGTTTAATTTTAAGATAAATTGTAATTAAAATTTTTTTATTGAGTTTGTGAACGGAGCAAAACATGTCTATGGACCTCCCTAGAGTTATTTGGTTATTTTTTCAATTATAAAGAGGCAAAATTTTCAAAATTATATCACAATAAAGTAAAAGTGGGTTTGTCCATAAAAAATAAATGAATTATAAATACACCTTGAGATTTGTCAAAAATATGAATTTCTCCTTCACGTTTTGGTTTGAAATATACAAATATCGTAGAATTTTTTCTACAATTGAGCTAATAAAAGAAATAAAATTATTCAAATAATTTTTAATACTAAATTATTATACTATTTTCATTTTTATATACCCACCAGCAAATCCCTCTCTACACCTCTACAATATTTTATAATCCTCATCAACAACACACCAAATGTTTATAGACGATAATAACGATGGTGTTGATTGAGAGTGGAAGAGGATGGTGCAATGGTTAGGTTAAGTGGTGTTAGTAGTTGAGAAAAAAACGAGAAATAAGAAAAAATAATAATAAAGTGTTTAACTTTATAAAAGTTAATATAGGTGTTTTTGAAGAAAAAATTAAATTATTACCATGTCTACACTCTATTAATTTGACCTAGGACTATTTTGGAAAAATGGTTAAAAGCCATCTTTCAACTTTTAACATATTTTGAGTAACATCATCTCTCATATTTTTTATACATTTTTAAAAAAAAAATCAAAAAAATTAATTTTTAACTATCTTATGTCTTAATAATTAATTAATTAACGACCCATTTGTTATAGGATTAAAGACCTTAAAAGCTAAGATGTAAGTTTTTAAAAGTGAAAGAAAACATTAAAATTTTAATAAATCTCAAATAATGTATTTTTAATTTATCTTAAAAAATATGAGAAAACAAGGTAGTGGTGCTTTTAGCGAAAATGTACGAGAAGAAAGAAAGTTGGACACCAAAGAAGGAGGTTCGACAATACTCTTTTCTTGACCATTTTGCCCCTGGATCATTGACCCCATTGGTCAATTTTGCAGAGCAAACTACACTTTCTTATCTCTTTCCTTTCTAATTCTGGTAGGAGAATAAAGTACATGTAGTTTATTAAACAATAATGAGTTCTTGAGAAAAATAGATGTTTCTTCACAAATATAAATCAATGATAAAAAAATAAAAATATGTAGAAAATAAAATAACAAATGTACAAGAGAATTTTTTGGAAAAATTACAAAAAAAAAAAAAAAAAAAAAAGAACTCTCATAGTTCGACTCTTATAACAAAATAAATTTTAAGTTTTTAATTTTTATCAATTTGAATACTGATCTTTTGATTTGTTTTTAGTTTTCATCTAACCACTGTGTATTTTTGTTAAGTAAAATCAACAAAAAAAAAATGATATTTTAGTAATTAATCTTCATGAAAAATGATATTTTAGACATAAAAGTATATCTGCAATCAGTGGCGGAGCTTAGAAATTAAAGCAGAGGGGGCACTTATTAATTACAATATTAATTTTTTTTTATAAAAATATTTAACATAAATTTTTACCATTAACTTCAAAAAAGATAAAAAAAAAATTAATCAGTGTGTTTGGTTTTAATTTTCTGAATTTAGTTTTCTGAAAACTAAGTTTTTTATTTTTCGTATTTTTTTTTATTTTAGTGAATATTTTTTAAATTTTAAACATTTTTTTACCTTTTTAGATGAACATTACTTAGATATATATCCAAATAGCAAAATATTTGTGAAAAAATATTTTAAAAAATTAATAAATACACAAAAATACAAAAAATGTACTAAATTTTCATATTATTTTTTGGTATTTAATGTATTTTTTAAAGATTTTTTTCATAAATATTATACTTTTTAGGTATATTTATGTCAGGTGTGTCTAAAAATTAAAAAAAATTGCTTAAAATATTAAAAAAAATTATTGAAAACATTAAAATACGAAAAATAAAAATATAGAATTTTTTGAAAACTGTTTTCTGAAAACTAGAACCAAATAAGCTAAATATTATTTGTAATTAGTGTATCATGGACAATATTAAAAAAAGTCATGGATATAAAGTTTTAAAATAAATTATATAATGATAAAGTAATTTTTTTATACAAAATATGCGTAAAAATTCAATATAATAGTTATACCACGTCATCATTAATATGTGATATCACCAACCAATAGTAAAGAAACACATACAGAATGAACGCTACATGTCAAATGTAACTAATAATTTAATAAATTCTATATTTTCATTGAAATTAATTATGTTTGCATGTCAACAGTGATAGACATCATCATTATATTGAAATTTTCATAGATAATAATATCGTAATCACTTTATTTTCAATTAAAATAACCATTATTATCCTTATTATTTTAAAAATGTCATTGACATTTAAAATAGTATTTTTATAAAAAAAATTATTTAAAGTATTTTTTTTATGTTTGCTTAAAAAAAAAAAAAATTTTCCAAAACCCAGGGGGGGCACGTGACCCCCCTAGCCCCTTGATAGCTCCGCCTCTGTCTCCAATGAGTTTAATAACTAAAATATTATTTTTCTCTAAGTTGACGGAAATAGACAAATAATTTAAATTGAAAACACATCATAAAATTAATATTTAAATTGACAAAATTAAAACTTAAGATTTATTTTAGAAAAAATTAGTGAAACATCCCTCTTGAATTCTATGTAGTAGGAGAGGCCCAAAATTTTTTTTATTAGCTAAGGTCCCTCAACATTTTTACAGAGAAAATTCGACTTAAAAAATTTTTGTCCAATCTTACAAAATATTAATATTAGGGACTTTAAAAAAAATTCTCATTTATTTTATTACAAGGCTTAAACTCTAGGGTCTTTTTTTTTTTTTGGCAATTTTTAGGAATTTTTATATGATTTTTTATGGTAATGAAATCTAATTTTTACTGTCATCAAATTATATACAGATAAATTATAAGAAACGCAGAGATTACAGAATAGATGAATTTTAACAAATCGTAATATAACAAGAGAAAAGTCATTCCTGTCTAAAATACAAGGGAAAAGTCATCACCAAAATAATTGAATAAATATCTTCTAAACAAGCTGTCACGACCCAAACCCGCCCCTGTAGGTTTAGCGTCGCAACCGGCCAGTAATCCTCGGATTACCTACGGCCTCTGATGACATTAATATAAAATAAGGGGCTAGCGGAAGTAGATACATAAATATAAATGTCCAATGAGCTGTGTTGACTTATATGAAACAGAATATTTTAAAACTTTATTTACATGACCATAAGTCAACCATACATTATGCTATACCACACACCTTACAGCATCTTAAGTACAGCCAACACAATTAAAATAAGTCTCATGCATAAACAGACTAAAAAAAAAACTTGATCCCAAGACACTTCAGGAACCTCCACGTGAGGCACAACGGCTGGCTGACAACAGAAACACAGTCCCTCCCCACAAAACCTTCGGGCTTGCACTCCAGAATGCTCACCTATAATATATATATACAAACAGTGAGCTAAAGCCCAGTGAATAACATTAAGGTAAAGGGGTTAGCGAACGAATTCCGAACATTTTATACGTATAAAACAGATCATAGCATAATCATAGTCATCTCATATCAGAACATAATAATGGCATACTGCATAGAACATATCACATAACACATAACGTCTTCCGACTAGAGTAATCGGTTCCGGATACCGATTAAACACATATCACCACAATGAAGTGGCTAACGAGATCTCGTAAATGTCATGGACCAAGATTTTCATACCGGCCCCCATGACTTGGGACTATCTATGGATGCCATAATAGATTTCAAACTTGGAATGTTCGTTCACAAAAACATATATCATTTCAGAAAGCATAGCTTATCACATTTCATTTGGAACATAATTTCATATAAACGTATCTTTACGATAACGTTACTCACAGTGGTTCCGTAGATGGTCAATCACTTTTCGGACGTTGACCTACAATCACCAAATACATAGCACCAACGAATCTTATCATTACTTAATCATGTGGCCATTAAGGCTTAGCTTACATCACGTTGGTTCATGTTTATTCTTATTACATGGCTTAGAACACACATACCCTTGCAATCTCTTAGTGTGATTAATACTTGTTACAATGCTCAACTCACACACACACTTGTCATTCAATATCTTGTTACATTCTTTTCTTAGTGTGTGTTTCTAGCCCATAACCTCATTACTATAGCTTAATTAAGGCTTAGGAATGCCTAAGATGCAATGAGGATGTCAAAACATGCCTTGGAACACTTAGACAAAATTTCAGAATTTTAAGTCCTCGCTCGAGCGAGCATGCAAAAATGTGATTGGTCGCTCGAGCTCACATTCCTTCGCTCGAGCGATCTGTAAATGATGCAAACTTCTGGGAGCATGAAATTTACGCTCGAGCGAACTCTTGGTCGCTCGAGCGGAGAGCACGACCTCAGAGTGGTCGCTCGAGCGGAGAGCACGACCTCAGAGTGGTCGCTCGAGCGAGCTCTCCTTCGCTCGAGCGAAGATGCAAAATCTGGAATTTCCAGATTGCACCTCCAACTTCAAATTCGACATTCAACCTTTCAAAACTCATTTTTCTGGGCCCAAAATGAAGGAAACACATAAAGACTTATAAAACAACATGGTTTAAGAATTAAAACAAGAAATCATGGCCCAAAAAAACTTGTCATTTCTTCAAAATCCAACTTAAGTCCCAATTTGACCCATGAAATCAACATGCAAGAACTTCTTCCAATTCAAACCTTCCAAAACATGATCAAACTTGGTAATTTGATGAAAAATAAGTTGAATGACCAAAATGTAAGAGAAATTAACACATGCATGGAAGAAACCTTTGAAATCAAACCCAAAACTTGAAATTTATGCATGCATGCATGATTTGAGCTACAACTCCTCCTTCTAAGCTCCTTTACATGATTGAACTCATAATCTTGAAGAAATCTCATGTTAAATGACTTAGGTTCACAATTTAGGGGTTGAATTCTCACCTAGAGCCTTGAATCTCACTTAATCTAGCACAATCTCGGTGAATACAAGCAAAATCTTCAACTCTTCTTTGAATTTCTGTTTCTCTCTCTCTAGAATTGCTCTCCTCTCTCACTAAAATGTTGTCTCGAATTTTCCACTCACCAAAGGTCGATGAAATGAGCTCAAAATGAGCTAAAGGGCTCAAATGTGTTTGTATGGATTTGGCCACTAGGTGGCAAAACGGTAAATAAGTCCAACTCTTTAATTAACTTATTTGATCTAATTTAATCATACCAAATCACATTTTAGTTAAGTATGCCATAAGGTTCTAAAAATTTCAATTAAAATATTGGTGTACACAATTCCGGGTTTGGATGCTGATAAGGCTTTCAATTTTCATTTTAAAGCAAGATTTCCGCATGATATTTTCATAAGTAACAGATAGAAGGCCAATTATGATGCAAATTACGTATTAATCCTGTCATCCATCTTAATTACTTAATTAACACCCTTAATTACCGATTAATAGCTAATCACGGGTCGGGGTTATTATAGTAGCTGAAGAGCACCAAAAAAAGATGTGCTATTTAAGACAAAAAAATATGTGCTATTTAAGACAAGGATGTGCTATTTAAATGCTATATATCCGTAGCAACCCTCACCTCTGATTAACGTTAACTTATATTTAAGCATGATAAGTAATTGATTAGGATGAAATCTTAAATTATTTGTGTGAATATGTGTTTAGAATGCATTTTTATCTGTTTGTTACTGAGTGATCTGTTCGTGTATTTAACTTCGAATTAGAAATTGATTAGTGTTGTGGACTAATTAAGATTTATAGAATTTTATGGTAGATTTAATTAAAATTCAATTTAGAATGATTAAATTAGATTAAATAATGCTAAGTTAATTGAACCTAGACTAATTACATGTTTGCCACTAAGTGGATTGATTCTAGACCAACCCCTATTACACTTTACATATGTTTTGTGTCTCATCTTTTCATCCACCTTCAAGACCAAACCGAGAGAGAGGGAGAGAGTAGGAGAGAAGAGTTGATTCAACAAATATTGGCTTGGAAAATTAGAGGAATTGAAGGGAATTTGCAAAATTGAGCTAGCATACTCGGAATTCAAGACCTAAGGTAGGAAATTAACCCTCTTAATTATGAATTTAAGTTGTCCCTTGTATGGTTCATGGAAATTTTGGAGACAAGAGTCAAGTTATAGCCTAAAGAGTTGAATTGAAAAGCAATGTGTGCATGCATGTCCATAACATTATGTTTTGAGGTCAATTACATGAGAATTTCCACATGCATGTTCATATTTTAGTTGAGGTCCATGAATTCACCATGGTTTTGAGCTCAATCTTGCATTTGATCTTATTTTGGAACATTAGAGTTCTTGGGAACTCATGCATGTAATGGTCTTGTTATGTTCATAGAGTTTTGCTTGGAATTGTGTTCAATTGTCACACCTTTGGGCTTTGATTTTGCGAAATGATCTTCAAAACATGTGGTACTATGGGTTTCTAAGTGTTTTTCAGAAAATTAGCCCAGAAAAATTGAATTTAAGGCTTTAGAGGTTGAGTTTTGTGCTTTGGGATCAATTTGGAAATTCCAGATTTTTTATCCACACTCGAGCGGAGGACTTTACGCTCGAGCGTACACTCTGAGTACATGCACTTCTGCTCGAGCGTCGAGGGTAACGCTCGAGCTTGAAATGCATATGCTCAGAAGTTCATGTGCTTTGTAGTCCGCTCGAGCGAGGTAATCTGCGCTCGAGCAAGGGTTTGAGTCTTACGCTCGATCGTGGGTCGAGCGTCCATCGAGCGTGAAAAACGTGCAATTAGCACTTTTTCATGAGTCTGCAATCCGCTCGCGTGAGGGAAGTCACGCTCGAGCGAAGCCTCTTTGTCTACATGTCCGCTCGAGCGAAGAAAACCACGCTCGAGCGAGACCCCTGTTTTTAGCAAATTTTGAAAAGTGTTTTAAGGTACATCTTTGCATCCTCATTCCATCCTAAGCATTCCTAGACCATGTTTAAGGCATCTTAATGAGGATAATGTTATAGAACCACACCAAGTCAAGTTAGGGGCTAAGTTATTAATCCCAAGTGTGTAACTTAGTGTGTGTTCGTTCTGCAATTGTGTAGGGTTGGCACCCGAGGACGCTGACTAGCCTGTCTATAGCCCAGTACTTTGTGAGTAACAATATTGTAAAGATACGTTCAATTATAATTATTCTGAACGATTGATTGTACTATTTTCTGAAATAACATTGTTTACTGAATGAATGTTTGTCCTATTTATAAACTGTACTCGTGGCATCCATAGCAACTTCATCACATCAAGTATCACATGTAGATCTATGTCGCTTTCAATGTTTGGAACTACTATCATCGCTTTTTGATGGCCATCAACTGACGGTTCGGTCTATTAAGACTTACTGTACTGTTTTGCTATTGGACGTACCACGTATGACTGTTATGATTTCTAAATAACTGATGTAGCATGAAATACGAGCCACCAATTGAATAACTAATTTACTGATGCAAACGATTGTTTTAATTAATGAAAGGACATTCATTCTTAACCCCTTTACGCGTTTGTTATTCTCTGGACTTTAGTTCACTGTTTATATTTATATGTAGGTGTCTAAGCACCGGACCGGAGTTAGGAGCGTCAAGTTAAGCTCTCGTTTTGTCAAGCCAACCATTGTGCCTCACTTCAAGGTTCCAAATTCGTCCAGGCTAAGGTTGTTTTGGGGTGTTCCAGATTCACCCTTTTGTCTCTGTTTTGTATTGACTAAATAAGACTTGACTGTACAGTTACGGTGAAGGGATTTGGTCCCTAACCTGGATATTCGTGTATATGATGTATGTAGATATGTTTTGATTATGAATGTGGCTTGTTCATAAAAGTCTTTTTGCATTCAGATTTTCACAGCTCATTGGACATTTTTTTATTACTGTTTGGCTTCTGCCAGCCCTTACTTTATATTACTGTTTATCGTTAAGGTGCCTTTGGTAATCACGGATTACTAGCCGGTTGCAATGCTAAACCCATTAGGGTGGGTTTGGGTCGTGATAATACCACTTACTCTCCCAAAGTATACTACAACGAGCAGGGACAAATCCAGAATTATATTTTTGGGAGGGCTACTCTATAGTTTAAAAAATTTGAGAAAGCTATTCTATGTAATTTTGAAATTATCTACAAAAAATTTGGGGTGCGAACTCTTATAATTTAAATTATTTTAAAATTTTTAATATAATATATGATATTTTTAAAATTTTTGGGGGCAGATTGACAACGAGTAAAAGATGGCCATAATAATACTGTTGCTTTAATTATCTATCCAAAATTAAGAAGTGTTTCTAATGAATTCTTTAAATTTGTGTTAAAAAAATTAAATTTTATTTATTAAGGGTTTATTAATTTAGAAAAGTGAGTGAGTAAATAAAGTGTGTGTTAAAGTTGATAGAGAGTATGCGACGAGGAAAAAAAATAATTAAAGAATTGTAAAAAATTAAAAATAAAAGTTAATCAATTCTTTCTCTCCTCACTCTGCCATGTGGCAGTTTTAAAAGTTGATAAACAATTGACTTAATAAAAATGCTAGACAGCTTAAAAATATGGTCCGACAGCTATGTGAGATATTTGGTAAAATTTTAGAGGTTTTTAGCATCACTCTTGAGTTAATTACCTAAAATTTTTATTTATAAAAGTTATGGTAACTCAAGTCCTACCTAAATTTTTTTGAATCAATAAGTCTTATTTAGTAAAATTGAAAATATATTTTAGTTTTTTCCAATTTTTAAAATTAATAACATTATCAATTTTGGATAGTAGTATTCAAGATAATTGTTTCACTAACTAATAAAAAAAAATAAAGTATGAGATTAAACGTTTTTACCTTTCTACTTATTGGTTTGATTCAACTATCTAATAAAATCGAAAACTTTATCAATTTTATCCAGTTTTAAAACTAATAACATTATCAATTTTTTTATTTTTAAAGTTTTTTTTTTAAGTTCTGCACATTAATGTTCCATCATCATAACCCTTTATAAACATAAAATTTTCAATTTTGCACAAAAAAATAATTCAATTTTTTCGATTTTTTCAAAAAAAAAATTTATTTATTTATTTTTGCACATAATTCTTTTTAGGATATTTATTAATAAATCTCATATTACAAACAAGTATTCCAATTAGTTCCAATTTTTTTTTATTGATCTGTTAAGTCCCATTAGTGGAGAGCTTTTTTCCGCGTGGTGCTATTTTTTATTTTGGTAGTGTTTTGGTGGACAACTATACCATTTTATTAATGTGACAGATATGATATGATATTCTAATGTGCATGTATTAATATGACACTTCAAAAAAATTAAAACTTCCTTACTATACTTTCCCTAAATGTGACAACTTGGCGGGTATGATATGACACTCCAAAACTTTTACTCAAAAAAAAATAATTCTTTAGTGTATTTTTTCCAAATGCATAACGTGGCGAATATGATGTGACACTTTAAAAAAATAAAAAAACTCTTTAGTGTTTTTTCCCAAACATGACATGTGACATTTCAATATAACGAGTATGATGTGACACTCTAAAAAAATAAAAAAAAAATTTAGTGTACTTTTTCCAAGTATCTATATAACAATGGAAGGGTTGATTTGAAAATGTCTTTGAAATTAATGGTCCAGATCTATCTAATTGAAAAGCAATGGTTCAGATTTATTTTAAAAAATATCTCTCTCACAAACTATCTTCAATGGTTTAGATTTGTCTAATTTAAAAAGAATGGCTAAGATTCAAAAGAGATTCAATGGTCCAGATTTATCTAAGAAATATCATTCAATGGTTCAGATTTGTTTGCCTATCAAATCTTACCAAACCACTGCAGTTTACATCATACGTATGTATGTATGAACAAAGTTCAAAGCTCAATTGAAGAACAATGGCTCCAGGTAAGGCACTCTACTTTCTTTTTGTTTTCATTCGTTTTTTTTACCTCTGCTTTTTATAGCTCTGTTTTTTTTCATTGTCATCCCCACCCAATGGCTCAGATTGTGTTTTGGATTGACACCCACTTCTCTCTCTCTCTCTCTCTCTCTCTCTCTTTCTATCAAATGGGGGTTGAGGCTCTCTATATTTTGTTCTTTTTCAATTTTTTGTTTGATTTCTGATTGTGTTTTGATCTTTCTTTTTTGTCTTCCAGATTGCTGTTTCTCGATCTGGTTAGTACCTTGATCTCTGTTTTTTTGGAATTTCTTTCTCTCTCACTTTTTTTTTTTTTGGTTTGGCTGTTGCAGAATCATTTTTGTTTCAATTCATTTAGTGTATTTTTTTTTATACTTCCGGTGGTCAGTGTAGTTTACCAATTTTGAGTAAAGTTTTTGCGAAAATCATGGTTTTGCTCTTTCAATCAGTGCGTAACGACCGGCAATGGATGCTGAAAATATCCATATTGATATGTATTTTCATGAAAATGTTTGTCTTTTCTTTTGGCTTCTACCTGTCCATAATCTAAAGGTTTGATTTTTTTTTTTTTTCACGGTGAAAATTATTGGGTTTGTAAATACCAGACATTGAATACATGCTATTTGACAGAATCCTTTTGGACTAATTTGTTTTATTTTTACCTTTCCCTCTCTCGCAAATCGAAAGCAAAATATTGGCTAACTTTGTTGGGTTTGTAAATACCGCATATTGAATACATGTCAATATTGTATGAAAGATAACTTGGAAAATTTAATTATAATATTAATATATAAATTTGTTGGGCTAACTTTTAAGTTTTGCAGAAAAAATTTTGAGGTCTTTTTAACTTTATGTTCTATAATTTTTTGAGTTGCATAGACAAGTCTTTTTTTTTTCTTTCTTTCTTTCTTTTGAATATAAAATGTTTATGTTCAAGTTCTGGATTTGCCATTTATGTTGTTGATAATAAATGCAATTCAAAGTTTATGTTGTTGAAATGCAATTCAAAGTTTATGATTTGAAATGCAATTCTGGATATGCTCTGGATTTGAAGTTCTGGATTTTCCATTTAGACTGTTGACCCATATTTAATTTTTCAAGATAAAATGCTTAAAATATTTATGTTGTTTAAATTTTGAGTAAAGTTTATGTTGTTGGTATGCTCCACACAACACTCTCACCCACATTTGATCAAACTTGACATGTAATGTTGAAGTGTAGGGATTCTGGAATCTCACAATTGCATCAATTCAAATTAATTTTTTTAAAGCAACAATCTTTTGATGTTGGAGTAGTTTTCTCATTTAATTCTTTTGATGTTGTTTATGCTAGGATTTTAAATCACATTAACCATCTTTTTTTAGTTTAGATTCAATAGCAATTGTCCAAAGAACTTCTATATAATAAGGCAATAGGTTTTTTGAAAATGTGTTAAAATGTATGAGAGATACATTTTGAATCAAGGGTTTAGATCCATTTTAATAAATATCAATGGTTGAGATGTGTTTGATTCCCGCCCAAACACTCTCTTCTCTCTCTCCCCCCACGTCTACCTATACCTTCCTGTTGTTACCTTTACCCTTCATCATCCTTCACCAAACACCACCATCGATCCGCCGCCACCACCACCGCTTTCATCATCATCGCCGCCATTGATCCAACTCCGATCGTCCCACCTTCCTCTCTATCTCTCTCCCACTCTGTTCTTCGCTTTCAGAACGATTCAGCCACCCTCTTCCTCCTCAGCGAAAGGGGAAAGAGAGAGCAGGAGCAGCAGAGTGCCAAGTGGCCGATGAAAGTTGAATCGAAGTTAATCCGATGGCCACACTATTTGAGAAAAGTCCGTCCCAATCCTGCATGAGAAGCTCTCTCTCCAAAACCCTTGCCATACCCAAAAGTAAAACACCCTTGCCATATGAGAAGCTAATCCGATGGCCATACCCATTTGTTGTCGTAAAAGTTGTGCAATTACATATCCTCTCGATTTTGACTTAGTCAAGGAACTCAAGTATCTTTCCTTGGACTTGGGATCTTATAACGCTTTTTTAGAATTTCAATTAATTTCACCGATTTAGGTTGTGTGATAATTTCGATGTTTACATTGCATTTTCTTTAATTCAATCAATTTCGTGGTGCATCGCTTTTGAAAATTAGGATGGGGCTTTGCTTTTCTAAGGTAATCTTTTTAAAAACCAATATCTACTCATTAATGAATGAACAAAAATGAAAAGAAAAAATCATCTCGAATAACAAAGAGCTGGTAGTTCTTCATCTTTATATGTGTATGTGTGTATGTTTTTTTGGTAGTCTGGAGGTGGTTATTTGTCCCTCTTTCCAATCTTATAGGTACTTTTGTATGACGTCGTTCCTTTTTCCTGGTACACTGTGTTTACTGATTTTTCTTTCTCTAAATTACTAAAAACATCATATGAGGAAAGGTAATAGCAAGATATATTTTTTTGTACAGTTTGTTTTCCAATGCTTTATAGGCTTGGTATTACTTGGGACGTAACAAGCATCTTTTATGGTTGTTTAAATTCGACTCAACTAAGAGATCATCAGTTACACTTTGGGGAGAATCGGTGGTCGTCACAAATCTTAGAAGTGCGACTCTGCCATTTGGCATTGTGTTACACTACTCTGCCTTTTCCCAATTTAACCTCTCAGGTTCGTTTTATTTAATCTACTATACCGTGCCTTTTTTTATTTATTTTGAATGCTTCAATGGCTTGCTCTCTGTTTTACCTGTTTTGTACATTTGATTAAGGTGTGAAGGTTCTGAAGCTAATATACTGTAAATCAAGGTTCTGAAGCTAATATATGGTCCAACACTGATGATGTTTCTTTTTTCCTCTTCTTTTTTTTTTTTTTTTTTGGTGGCATCTCCAGCCTTAAAAGCATGTTTGGTAGCCCTCAATTCAAGGAGAATCTATCCTCCTTTTAGAAGCTCCTTGCAGAAGGGGTTTTTGATCTTTCTTTGTCAGGGGTGAAAATCAAGACAGAGGACATTGAAGAAGCTTGCATTATGTAATTTCACAAAATCAAAGTGGGTGGAACAATATAATCTGCTCAAGGTTTGAACTAATTTTGAAGAGAATGAATATTTTGCCGTGATTTGTATTTGTAAATGACTGTACAACTGTATTAATACTAACATTCTATTCTGGTTGTAGGATGTAAAAGGTAAAAGTAGTAATGGAGGGTCAGTAGTTCCGGGAGGACCTAATTGTATCTGGTAGTTCAACAAGTGTAAAGAGATCACGTGACGGCCAATTTCAAAATTTTCCAGGTTAGCCCATATGTTTCTTTGAGAGTAAATCATTAGATGGTTTAGAGTCAGTTTACACAACTTCCTGTTAAAAAAGAAATGCAGTTAAAGGTTGAACCGCAAAATGAGTTTTAAAGTTGAATAAGTAGATTCTGTTATTTAAATGAGCAAGTAGAACATAAAGGACAAAAGGATTATGCATAAGTTCATAATTTTTTTGTTCCAAACCGTAATCATGAATTTTTTTCGCTCTTTTACTAAATAACATAGACTAATTCAATTGTGTTGGTTGTGTAAAATGATAATTGAATGGAAATCTATCTTGACAATTATTTGCATGATTTTTCTCAGAACATCTTTTGTTACACATTGTATTTAAACTTATTTTTATTCATCTTAACAAACTTATTCAAGAGAAGGTGGAGTTGAATATTCAAGAGAAAGAGAATATTTGACAAAGAACATAATTTTTGATATAAAAACATAATTTTATTTTTTTATTGATAAATTAAAAATTGTTTATCAATCCCATCTCTGATTTTTATTTTTTATTATATATTTTTTGAATAGGGAGAACAGTTTTTATTTATTTATTTTTAAATTTTACATTTCGTTTGAATGGCTGCCCATTTTTTCTTCCATTTAATTTATTATTATTATTATTTTAATTGTTGGGTTTTGATTGTTGTGAAATAGGATGATGAGTGACTATAAGGTGGAGAAGTTCTATGTGGATTTTCATTGACCCAAACAGTAAATCATCTATATCCATCTCTGATTTTATTTATTTACTTATTTAATTTTATATTTTTTAAATAAGGGAGAACAATTCTTTTTTTATTTTTAATTTTATATTTCATTTGAATGGTTGAGATTTTTTTATTTTTTGAATACGGGTGAACGATTTTTTTTTTTTTAAAATTTATTTTTAATTTTACATTTCATTTGAATAGCTGAGATGATTCCTAATCAATATCTAACGGTTGAAGTATGTGCAGTGATTTTAGGATTGGATCTATGTTCTTTAATTTTTAATTGTTGTTGGTGTTGTGATGATTTGGGTATTATGAGTGCATATTGTTGTTGTTGATGATGAATGATGGTGAAATAGATAAAATTTGTATAACACTTGATCTCAGGCAAAGTAAATTTTTGTAGCTAAAATTTGTACATATAAAAGGCTCTGATTTGTCCAAATTGATGATCATGATGAAGAGGTCGAAGAGTGTGGCAAAGAGGTCGAAGAAGTACTTGGAAGAGGCACATACAAATCTGTTTTTTTTTTTTTTAATTTTAAATTTTACATTTCATTTGAATTGTTGCCCTTTTTTTTCTTCCGTTTAATTTATTATTATTATTATTTTAATTGTTGTGTTTTGATTGTTGTGAAATAGGATGATGAGTGACTATAAGGTGGAGAAGTTCTATGTGGATTTTCATCGACCCAAAGACAGTAAATCATCTATACTTATTTCTGATTTTATTTATTTATATATTTTTTGAATAAGGGAGAACGATTCTTTTTTTATTTTTAATTTTACATTTCGTTTGAATGGCAGAGATTTTTTTATTTTTTAGTTTATCCTTTTTGAATACGGGAGAACGGTTTTTTTTTTTAAAATTTATTTTTAATTTTACATTACATTTTATTTTAATTTTACATTTCAATCTTTTGATTTTTTATTTCGTTTCAAATGGTTTTTAACACATTCTTAAGTGATTTTTCAAATGGTTTTTAATGTTTCATTGTGTTGGATTTGTGTTATTTATTTATTTTTATTTTTTTTTGTTGATTAGGTTGTTTTTCTACGATTTCGGTTTCAGTTTGTGTTTGTGTTTGTGTTTGTGTTTCTAATATTTATGTTTCTAAGATTTCTGTTTATGTTTATGTGATTAGGTATGCAATCAATGGAACCACTGAAAAAGTTGGAAACAAAGCTTAAGAGACAAAGTATTGGAACAGAGCATTGAAAATCATTATGTTTCTTTTCAATCAAAGCAAAAGAGACATCAATTTGGGTTTGTGTTTCTAAGATTTGGGTTTGTATTTGTGTTGTCAGGCGAGGGTCTTGACATTGGTTTGGGTCTCAACATTTTCTTTTTTATTTATTTTTTCTTCAACCCGTATGTCTCTCACGGGTCATTATTTTTGTTTTATTTTATTTTATTTTTATTTCTATAACCCAATTTAAATTTTTATTCATAATTCATGGACTATTTTTTCATTTGTTAAAGACATGGTGAAGAAATTGAAAAGAAACAGAGTAAGGAAAGAGATAGTAATCGGTTTTCTTAATTGTGCTGCACATTCAAATGCTTGGCCACTATCATATTTTTATTTATTTTATGTGTTATTCAAATTGTGTTGATATATTAATTTTTTTTTTTCAATAGGAATGCAAAATGTGTTGATATATTATTATTTTTTTCAATAAGAATGCAAAAAAATATGTGAAAGATGTAATTCTCATAAAAGACTGATGGATACTTTTTTCTACTGACAAATTGCTTGGATTGTTAATGGTATTTATTTATTATTTAGTAAAATACGTAAAAGATTTCAAATTGTTCAGATTGAAAACATGTGAAAAGTTTAGATTAAAAATAAATCAGAAATTTAATATTTAAATTTCTAAAATTAAAAACTCAATAGTTTATTTTTTATAAGTATTAAATTCTAAGTTTTATTTTTTATTTTTGGTAATTTTTTCTAAATTTTAATGATACCTAAAATTATTCAAAGAAGATTGGCTTATGTGTGGTGGTAGCATACAATGTTTCTAATATATTCATATTCCTCATGATTAATTAAATGTTGAGGATGCATTAAATTAATTAATTAATTGACATTATACGTAGAAATGATAACTGCATTTTAATCTCAACATTATTTACACCGTGCCTTTAAGCACGGGCATACACTAGTAACACTATAACATGGCGGGTATGATGTGACACTAAAAAACTCTTTAATGTAATTTTTCTAAATGTGACACTGCAATGTGGCGGACAAATGAATTATCACACTTCTAAAAGGGCTAAATAGATCACAAGAAAAAATATGAAATTATATGGATTACAAGGCCAAAATATGAGACTTATTAGTCAATCTCTCCTTTTTTTTAAAAGTTTTTTCAATTTAAAAGTTGATATTTTAAAATTTTGAAAATCAAAATCAATATCAAATTATCATATTCTTTTAAAAATAATCATAAATGATGAACAATTACATTATGTTTGTTTGGACGGATTAGATAAGGGGGATTGGAATCCATCAGACTGTTAGTCATAGGATACATTGTCCCTGAACTATTTGGTTAGACTAGATTTGTATTTCATATTTATTTAGTCATGGGATTAGATGTTAGGAAATGACTATTTAGTTGGATAGAATATGAACAATAATGTTTTGTTCCCCGAATCTTTCTTCCCCGAATCCCCCGACTGGCCAAAATGATGTCGTTTTGGATTCTCTTATCGGTAAGATATATTAAAATTTCATTACGGTAAGATAATTTTCATTACATAACCCCTTGTAAAACGAACTACCGCTTAAAACGACATCCTTTTGGTTTCAAGGTAAATTCGAGCTTGGAAATTTTAGAGCTACGTATCATTACTGGAATATGAATCCTATGTTTATTTGAGATCTTATGAAGAAAAATAAATGCTCAAATGACTATTTTACCTTTTTCAATTATTTACTAAGTAATAACAATATTAAACATATATCAATATTTTAATTATTTGTAGCTAGATTAAATAAAAATATATTTTATTTTATTTTTTACACAATTAAATAAATTTATTTTTAAAAAATTAAATTAATAAAAATATATGTTATTTTTTAATTAAAATTTTAAATAAATTTATTTTTAAAAATAATAATAATTAAATAATGAAATTAAATAAAATATAAACAAAATTTTAAAATAAAACATTAATAGAATATCTATAAAAAATTATTTTAAAAAATTAAATAAATAAAACATCAATAAAAATTAAATAAAATTATTATTTTTTTAAATTCAAAGATTTAAATTTTATTGAATTTTACTAAAATAATACATAATTAAATAGTAGAGGGTCAAAATGATCATTTCACCACCTAATTCCATATTCTCACTTATCCTTCCATTTGTGTCCCACAAGTCCAATAGATTTGGGACTAATAATTCGGTACAAAAATTTTGAAGAAAATAACAGATTGTTAGTCCAGATGGATTATTAATCCAATTCCATGGCTAAATCCCTCAAAACAAATATCACCTTATTATTTGAAAGGTAATTTTGATTATTAAAAATTTAATAGGATTTGAAGGTTTAAAATTTTTTAATTATAACTTAAAAAAAGAATATAAGTTCATAAATTAAGAGTTGGGTGTAAATTTCCCTAAACAATTTAACATACTCATTGAAAATAATAAGATAAAGTTCACTTGTTAACTGTTTTATTTTTTATTTTTTATTGTTATTTGTTTAAGAAAAATGCTTGGCACTTCTTTTTTTGGAACCCTCATAGTCCCCTTTAGATCTCAATTATTGATATATGTGTGAAACTTACTCATGTATGTATGGGACCCACACCACCAATGATTGAGATCCAAAAGGGATTGTGAGGGTCTCAATCATTGTTATTTTTTGGATAAATTACAAATACACTCACTGAGATTTGCTTAAAGTACAGATTATCTCTTGTAGTTTGAAAAATTATAAATACCCCACTGTTAAAAAATTTTATTAAAAAAAAATTAATTAAAAATATGAAATTCATAATTACTCTCTTATACAATAATAAAATTATTTAAATTATTAATTGAAACATATTTATAACATTATTAAAAATTATTAATTGACTTAATGATTTATTAATAAAAAAAATATATAATTTTAAAATTTAAAAAAATAATTTATATCTTAATCAAATCACACAAGATTACCTTGTTTTTTTAATTCATCCGATAAAATAAGCTGTTGCATGTGTTGACACTAATGGCAATTAAAGAACCTATTAGATGCTCTACAAAGTTTCTACTTTCGCTTTTCTTTTTTTCGATAGCTACTTTTGCTTTTCAAAGTGCCTGCTTTCCAAAGTGTGTGCCAGTTGTCACCACACTAATTAAATGATGAATGATTGGATCCCAAAATTAGTTGCATTTCTTAATCATTTTTGTATACCTTTCTGGAGGAGGGGTACCCTGCTGCACAGAAGGATTTGCTGTCGGTGCTCCCCTCCAAACGGTGCCGCAATGTTAATGTCAAAGGTGGATTATAAATGGAATTTGAAGCAATATTTTGGGATATTAATGATGGAAATTGATCAACAGACACAAAAATATAAATATATACAAAAATTAAGAAAAAATTACGAATTAATTTTTAAAATTTATTTAAAATACAAATTATTTCCTATGATTTTGAAATAGATTATTTGTTATGTAATTAGAAACTTGAAGAGGGATGATATAATTTTTTGATCCACAAGAAACAATTCCTTACATCTCAACGTTAGAGAATTTGAAGGAGCCGTGGAGCCCTTCACATGTTTTGTTTCAATAATCTGAACCATTCACTTTTTAAAACTTGTTGAGTAAAATATTCATGCAAAAAATAAAGACGATCGGATATTTGTAACTATATGTTTGAATCAAATTTACATTAGAAAAAAATGAATAATTATTTTTGAAATTATATTTATCGCTCATTTTTTCAAACAAATATGATTTAAACATATAACTACCGATATCTAATCATCTTAATTTTTTGTATAAATATTCTACTCAAAGAGTTTAAAAAAAAATAAACGGTTGGATCATCGGAATCGATTCTAAAATGAACATATCAAACCCAAACGATTTCTTAAATTGAGATGAAAAATTGAAAAAACCAAACCTCTTAAACAAATATACTATCATAATGGGAAATTTATCCAAATTAATAAGTGTAGTGTGTTGGATGCTTTAACAGCTCCGATTGGTAGCTCGAAAATTATTGGCTCGAATTTACTCAAAACCCAAAATGACGTCGTTTTGGGTTTTCTTTTCTTTTCTTTTTTTCTTTCTCTCTTTTCCGAAGAAAAAGAAGAAGGAAGAAGGAAGAAAAAGAAGAAGAAGAAGAAGAAGAAGCTGGAGATCATCATCAACAACAACATCTTCATCACCATCACCATCATCAACACATCACCATCAGCGAACAAAAATTTTTTCCCCCCTTCATATTTATCTTCATATCTAGTAGGAAAAAAAAAAAAAAAAATCAACTTTTCCCCTTCGTCTTCATCTTCATCTTCATCTTCAGATCCAGATTCAGATTCAGTAGAAAAAAAAAAAAAAAAAAATCAACAACACCATCTTCATCAACACATCATCATCATCAAACAACAACATCTTCATTAACATCATTATCATTATCAACACATCATCATCAGCCAACAAATTTTTTTTTTCTCTTCATCTGCAGAGGTGAGAGAGGGGTGAGAGTGATTCCTCCTTTTGCGAAAGATGAGAGGGATGAGAGAGATCGAGAGGTAAGAGTGTAGAGGCGAAGAGGAGAGGAGAGGAGAGGAGAGCAAAGGGAAAGGAAAGGAAAAGATAGAGAGGAAAGAGAAATTCGTATTTTCCAGCCCTTTCGAGCCAAAACTTTCGAGCTACGGGTCATTTTTCCATGCTTTAAATGCATTCATACTACAGTCTATGGTTGCGTTTGATTGAACGGACTGGATAAGGGGGATTAGAATCCATCGGATTTGAATTCTAGGACTATGAATCTTCCGGACTATTTGGTTGGATTGAATGTGTATCCTGTGTTTGTTTTCTCATGGGATTAGATGTCTAAAAATGACTATTTTTAAAAAATTCAATGTTTGATTGGATGGACTGTATATGATAAATGAGCAAAAAACTATTTTACCATTTTTCAATTGTTTACTAAGTAATAACAATATTAAATATATCTTTAATATTTTAATTATTTTTACCTAGATTAAATAAAAATTTATTTTATTTTATTTTTTACATAGTTAAATAAATTTATTTTTTAAAATAATAATAATTAAATAATAAAATTAAATAAAACATCTATTAAAATTTAAATAATGAAATTAAATAAAATATAAAATAAAACATCAATAAAAAATTATTTTAAAAAATTAAATAAATAAAACATCAATAAAAAGTTAAATAAAATTATTTTATTTTTAAATTGAGACATTTAAATTTTATTGAATTTTATTAAATATAATATATAATTAAATAGTATAGGCTCAAAATGATCATTTTACTACCTAATCTCAATCGTAAATAGTCCTATGAAAATAATCTCACCCCTCAAGATACAATAGTTCCTCATATGAGAGATATGGAGTTCGGCCAAACTCTAAAAAATAAATATAAAATTAAATACTTTTAATAAATTATAATCCGCACAGTAAATAATTTCCCACCTAAATAAATTGGTACATAAGTCGTGTCGCGCTCGAACTCTCAATTTATTTATAAAATGGTTTTTGATATTTTTTTAAAAAAATAAAAATGAAGAGTCCACAAGCCGTACTTTTTATAAAAACGAGACAAATTAATAAGTATGTTTTGACCTAATAGTTGTGGGAAAGGAAAGCACGGTAGTGACTGTCGTATCTTTATTTGAAGTGTATTATAATTTTATTTTTATAATTTAAATCGTTCATTTTGTAGGATTTGTTTAGTATTTCATGCTTATCAAAAATTATATTAATCAAATATCAATAATTATATGATCGAATTACATATTATTTATGTTATTTCTCAAAAAAAAAACTTATTATTTATCTTTTTGGTTATTGATCATATAGTTGTTGATATCTGATTAATGTAATTTTTGGTAGGCATGAAGTACTTAACAAACCCTACAAAGTGAACGGTTTGAATTATAAAAATAAGATCATAATACACTTTAAATGGAGACACAATCATCATCTGTGCTTTTAGCCCAAAGAAGAACCCCTTTTCCAATAGGTGTATTTTATCTGAATTATTGGAGGGTGTAATACAATAAATTAAAAGAAAGGAGAAGTAAATATTTTAGAGTCTTTATATCTTTACATATATATATATATATATGTGGGTGACACACACGATGTGTGTACAATTCAGATAACTAATAATAAAAACACTTAATAAGAAATTTAATATCATAATATGTATGTTGTTTAAGTAATAAGTATATTTTTAATGAAACTTAAGGTCTTGGACTCAAAACTTACCTGCGTTGTGTATAATAATTTTTTTTATTTTTTATTTGAGTATATATAAAGTTGTCACTTTGCATGAAGAGAAGAAGATTTCACTAAACTAATTTAAGCTTTCACTTAATAATAGTATAGATAGATAATCAGGTAGTTGTTGGAGCAAATGGTCTTGAATTCTTCAAATGTTGGTCTTCGGGTTTTCAAAATTTGGCAATGATCTTGTCTATATAGAATAGAAAATTAGTGCTTCAAGTCACGTTACTAAGTCGCTTTCCTAAAAATAATATTTGTACCCACCAAAAGGTGTGTAGGGGGTTACAACAAATTTGCCTCCAGGATACAATGAAGCCTGATCTAAAGATTTAGTTTATCGACGTCTGCACTGACGACAATAAATCAGAACACTCTTGACATAATCAAGAAACCAAGACACTGATAATCAAATCGGTAGAAGTTGATTATCAATAAGAAAAATAGAAATTTGCTTAAGAAACTCTTAATTAAAAATTCAAAATCAAAAGGGAGGGACGGAGAGAGAGAGAGAGAGAGAGAGAGAGAGAGAGAGAGAATTGCAAGAATGAATTCTGAATTTTTGGATGGAATGGAATGACTGATTTCGTAGCCTATTTATAGGCCTTGATGGATCTAATCAAATGGTCATGTCCCTTGATCGCATCCGATCAGATCTGACCGTTGGCTCGACGATCTATGATGCAGATCATTCTGACACCGTATAGATGCCTTGACTAATCACACCTGATCACGATTGGGTGCCATATCATCCGTACGATTGCGCATCTCCAATCAACGGCTATGAACAACCCGCTCCAGATCGGACACACAACCATTTGATCGGTTGGTTGACTCATCGCCAATGAACGACACGTCACTACCACATGGAACTGACTGTATTCCACGTCACCCATGCCACATCGAATCTACGTCATTGCTCCAACCTGTTCGATGCAAATAGGAAAGCGCCCTCATAGCGCCGATGCGTCCGTGCTAAGTGCAAAGTGCGCCATCAAACGTCACACAGCCCACTGCCCACGCGCGTACATACGTGTGCGGATAGTGCGAAGCACCATCCTTGCGGTGTGGGTGCATGTACACTAGCTTTCATCCCATAATTTCATATTCAAAAGAATATTCCAGTAGCACTTTATTAAGTGCTCTATGTTTTGCTCTCTTTCCAATGTGGGACAAAGTCCCCAAGCTTATTTCATGCTTTCTAAAGAAAACATGGAAGGTTTTTAAAACACCCAAAAATTAAACTATACATTTTGAAAACCATTTTGAAAATTCCCCAACATTCCCCCACCATTTTCAAAATACCAGATGATGACTCTTGGTTCACTTGACAGCATTATGCATAGGTGAAGATATCTTACAATTTAAATCATTCATGTAGTGAAGACATCTCAAAGTTAGTCAAGATGGCATAGTAGACTTGTCTTTGAACTAGGGATCTTACATGACTAACTGGACATGTCTCACACACAGTACAGGTTACCTTAAGTATTGAAACAAACCGACACGTGGATTGGCCTTGTGTCTAAATCCTATTTCACGAAATAGCCAGAGTCAAGCTTGGACTTATAGGAAGCAACACCGCCTCCTACACTCACATAGATAAGTTTACTGAGAGTACCCCTGTAATTTACAGTACCCTAACAACCCATTTGTAAGCTCATTAAGAGTTTGCTAACTCATCTTCTTTTCACATTACAGTACCAAGTCAGAATAACCTTCGCATCGACATCTAATAACCACTAATTAAATAATCGACATCGCTAAACCGACCGCTAATGACTGATAATTGAATTAACTGAAGTACTGAATGAACCGATTGAAATTGAAACTGAAATTGAATAAGTTATCTATTGAATTGCATAATGTATCTGTTTGATTGAATGACTATCTGTTTGAATTCGTATGTTTAAACTGCTAATTGAAGGCCTTATCGGCGGCCGATTTAGAAACCGTTTGATGTTTTAGACTCAGTAGAATATTCCTGATTTTATGGTATATTTATCTGAAAATTGATTAGGAATGATTAAATTAGATTTAAAACGAGTTAATTGCAAACTTGGGCTTAATTACAATTAGACCACACTAGTGGCCCACTATCTCACATACATTGAGTCTTCATTTGATCAACACAACATTTCCTCAGCCTTTTCCTTGCCTCTAACCGACCAAAGAGTGAGAGAGGGAGTAGACTTGAGCCCATGTTGCCATTGTTGAGAATTGCTAGGAGACTTGAAGTAGATTGAAGTATACTTGCTAATCTAGCCTCCTTGCCTTTAAATTGAGACTTAGGTAAGGAAAATTCATTGTTTTCTTGTTGTCTTGAGCTAAATCTTGCATAATTCATGCATCATAGTAGAGCCAAGCCATGATTTTGTTCATAATTGTTGAATTGAAATTCCATTGTTGCACGACGCTTGAATTGGTGCATTTGGGAGTTGAATTCTTGGAGAACTATACATGCATGTCCATGTTGTTGCCATAGTCCATGTTTTCGCATTGTTTTCAAAGATTGGAGCTCAATAGAGCAAGATTTGAAGCTTGGATTTGGTTGGAAGTTCATGCATTGCATGTTTTGAAAAGTGTTCTTGAAATTAGTTTGAAATTGAGTTTAATTGAAACACCCTTGGGCCTTGATTTCTTAAATTGAGCTTTAAAACTTGTTATTCTATGTGTTTAAAAGAGTTTTCCAGGAAATGGGCCCAAGAGGATCGATTTTGGTATCCCAAACTTGAGTTTCAACTCGTAACACGCCTGGGTTTTCCAGATTTTTGAGGTCCGTTCGGGCGGGGGAAGTGCCGCTCGAGCGAGGAATTCATGCGCCAAAGATTTCTTTTGACTTAGCGATACCCGCCGAGCGGAGTGTTCCACGCCGAGCGAGAAATCGCAGATCCAAAGATCTTGCATCGTTTCATCACCCGCCGAGCGAAGGAATGCGCCGAGCGAGGAGATTGTGTGTCACGCCGAGCGGGAAACTCAAGGCCGAGCGGAGGCCCTGTTTCACTGAAAATTTTGAAACTGTCTCTGTGCGCATCTTTGCATCCTCATTCCATCCTAGGCATTCTTAGGCCTAGTTTAAGGCATCTTAATGAGGATTTAGACATAGAACCACACCGAGGAAATTTAGGGATTTAATTATCATCCTTCCGACTGCGAACTTAGTGTGTGTTCTATTTGTTAACTGTTTAGGTTGGTTTCGGGGACGCGCTTCTAGCCGCTATAGCCCAATCTTCGTAAGTAAATAGCTTGTGTAAAGATATGTTCAAAATGATTACCTTTTGAATACTGAACTGAACTGTTTATTGAACTGATATTATTTATTGAATGAATGTATGTCCTTTATTTCTGAACTGTACTGTGGCATCCTTAGCACCTCATCGTTATCGATCGTTATAGAGCTCGCTTGCCCTTGTGGAACCATACTGCTTATCAATGATTGGCCATCATTATCGTTGGGTTCATGCCGGTCCTTTTGGACCTATCGCTTATAGGCTAATGGATGTACCACATATGACCGATTGATTGAAACACCGATTGATCGAAATATCGAAGACGGAAATATCGTTTAATGAATCGATTTCATTATCAGAAGGACATTCATTCATAACCTCTTTACGCATTATGTTATTCATCGGGCTTTAGCTCACTGCTTATATATATATGTAGGTTCTCAAAGAACTGCATCGAGCTAGGAGCGTGATTGGTCCCCGCTTTTGTCAAGCCCTTATGTGCCTCATCATGAGGTTCCGAGTTGCCATGTTATGGCTTGGGGTGTTTTTGTGTCCTCGTCGCCTCCTCACCGTTGTAATCAGCATCGTTGTTTAGGGACTTGATCCATGTATCGACCGATCAGATATGATTGTATAGATCAGATATGGATTGTACTGCTTTTGAACTGTATGAATGCATAAAAATGTTTTTGGCATACGATTTTCACACTTCAATGGACACTAGTTATTTATCAGATGGCTTCCGCCAAGCCCTCAGACTGCTTTGACTGCTTTTATCGCTCAAAGAGCCTTCGATAATCTCTTGACATCGCCGCCATTCTGCTAAACCCATAGGTCGGGTTTGGGTCGTGACACAAGCACTTCAACCTTGGGATAAAAATGAAATAAAATTAAGTTCTTGCAATCACGACGATAGCGATTTGGGCTCATTGAACTCAAGACTTGATATTTCTTCAAGCGTTGAGTCGAGTTTTCACCAGGAGTGATTATGTTAAGTGGGCTTGAGACCCATCCCCTTTAATGTTTTCCACACCAAATCCTTTGCAAGTCCCTTTGTTAAAGGGTCAGCCAAGTTTTCACTTGACTTTACATAACTAATGGTAATCACACCTTCTATGATTAATTGCCTGACACAGCTATGTCTCAGTCCTATATACCTGGACTTTCCATTATAGACATGGCTATAAGCCCGTGATAGAGTTGCTTCACTATCACAATGCAAAGATATTGGTGGCATAGGTTTTGGCCATATCTTAATCTCTAACAAGAGATTCCTTAGCCATTCTGCCTCTTTGCTACAAGAAGCCAACGCTACAAGCTCTAACGCCATGGATGCATGTTTGCTTCTTAGAACCCCAGGAGATAGCTCCTCCTCCAAGAGTAAAAATCCAACCACTTGTGAACGAGTGATCTTTGCGGTTAGTTATCCAACTAGCATCCGTGAATCCTTCCAGCACTGCTGGATAGCCATTATAGACTATTCCATAGTCTATTGTTTTCCTTAAGTACCTAAGTACTTGCTAATCGCATGCCAATGCATACCATCGAGCTTACTAGTGTATCTACTAAGTTTTCCCACTGCAAAAGCAATATTAGGTCTAGTGCAAGTCATGGCATACATCAGGCTACCTATTACTCTTGAGTATTCTAGCTGATCTACAACTCTTCCAGTATTAAGATACAATTTCAAATTTGAATAAAAAGGTGTAGATATGGGTGTACAATTATATTGATTAAATTTCTTAAGAATTTTCTCAATATAGTGCGACTGGGTTAGAATCAAATTATTGTCCTCTCGTTTGATCTTAATACCCAAAATTACATCAGCCAAGCCCATGTCTTTCATACTAAAGCTAGATGACAAGAAACTTTTAGTACTTTCAATGACATCATTGTCAGTACAAAAAATAAGCATGTCATCTACATATAGACATATGATTACACCTCTATTTCCAGTAAACTTACTGTACACACACTTATCAAATTCATGTATCCTAAACCATTTGACACTATTACTTTGTCAAATTTCTCATAACACTGTTTTGGAGCTTGTTTCAGTCCATATAGTGACTTCATAAGTTTACACACTTTGTGCTCTTAACCTTGTACAACAAATCCTTCCGATTGTTGTATGTAGATTTTCTCATCTAACTCTCCATCTAGGGAAGCGGTCTTAACATCAAATTGATGGATTTCAAGCTTATAGATTGAGGTTAAGGTAATCAACACTCGAATGATGGCGATTCTAGCCACTGGAGCATATATATCAAAATAATCAATACCCTCCTTTTGAGTAAAACCCTTAGCAATTAATCTTGCTTTGAACTTATCAATTGTGCTATCAACTTTCATTTTTCTTTTGAAAATCCATTTACAACCAATGGGTTTGGATCCAAGTGGCAAATCAACAAGTATCCAAGTATTGTTACCCATGATAGAAGCCATCTCATCGTTTATTGCTTCTTTCCAGAAAGCAACATCTTGAGACTTCATAGCTTCCTCAAAGGTTAATGGATCTGAACCCATATTCAAAGAAATCATTGTTTGCTTACAATAAGCTTTTCTAGTTCCTTCTACAAGATAAACAATAAAATCAGGGCCAAATGACTTTTCAGTCCTAGCCTTCTTACTCCTCCTTAGCTCAATAGGCTCATTAGGTTCATTAGGCTCAATAGGTTCATGTCGTTCACTTTCCTCTATAGACATCAAATGAGTTGATTCATTTTCTTGATTAGAATCCAACCTTGGAATGGTTGTGAAACGATTCTCATAAAATACAACATCACGTGATTCAATGATGGTATTTGTTTCCATTGAACCATTGGGCTCTACTACCAGAAACCTGTATGCATTGATATGTATAGCATAGCTAAGGAATATGCATTCAATTCCTTTTTCACCTAATTTCTTCATTTTAGGTTCAGGCAATCTGACTATTGCTCTACAGCCCCATGTTTTCAAGTAACCAAGATTAGGTTTCTTGTTTTTCTAAAGTTCATAAAGAGTAACATTTATTCCCTTAAGAGGAATTCTATTGAGTATGTGATAGGCAGTGAGCAAGGCTTCACCCCAAAAACCAGAACTTAAACCGGAATAAGAAAGCATAGCATTAATCATTTCTGTTAATATCCTATTCTTTCTTTCAGCTACTCCATTTTGTTGTGGTGTGTAGGGTGCAAACTTCTCATGAATAATACCAACATTTTCCTAATATTTTGGAAAATGGTATTCACTACTTCTATTAGACCTAAGTCTCTTTATTTTGACATTACACTGATTTTCTACTTCTATCTTAAAAATCTTGAATTTATTAAGCACCTTATCTTTTGAATGCAAAAGATAGATATGACAGTACTTAGAAAAATCATCAATAAATGTTACAAAATATTTCTTACCACCTCTAGAAGGGGTACATACATGTCACATACATCACTATGCACAAGTTCAAGCAGAGATGTGGTTTTATCTACTTTAGGAAATGGAATGCGAGTAATTTTAGATTGCACACAAAATTTGTATTTTTCAAACATATCAATATCATACTTAGGTATTGTTACCCAAAAAGCAACCTAAGAGGGGGGGTGAATTAGGTTTCTACAAGTTAAAATTAATAATACCCCAATAAAATTAACTACTAATACAACAATTATTAACAAGCACAATGATAAACTTAACAGTAAATGATTAAGCAAAATAACAATGAAGTACAACTAACATACAAGGTAAATCAAATAATTAACACAGAATATTAGATAGGTATAGCAGTAGTAAGAAAGTAAAGAGATTAAGAAAGAGGAGACAAACAGATTTATAGTGATTCGGCTTCAACCAAGCCTACATCCACTTCTCAAGCTTCACTTGATATTTTCCACTATCTTTTAGCTTCACAGGGGTGCTAACAACCTCTTTACAAATGGAGCAATCCTCCACGGATTTTACACAGACTTCACAAGTCCAAACCCTTGCAAATCTTAGGTGATTCACAATCACTCTCAAGATTTCAAAAACACAATGTTTGCAACACTTTTACAAGATGAAATGGTATTTTTACTTTCAAAGAAAGCTTACAATAAATCTCTCTCAAAAATAGATATATAAAATGAAACTTTGATTTTTCTCAGAATCTCACACAGAAAGATTGGCTTAAAACTATAAGGCTCAAAGTATAATTTCTCGAGAATAGATGTGAGTGATTATAGATCAAAGAATATTTTCGTGTTTTTGTAACTTATTTATATTAGAGGCTTTGGTATATGTAATGAAAATTATAGCCGTTATAGTCATGTATTCATTTGAATTTTTAGCCGTTGTAGTCATTTGAATTTATAGTCATGTACTTCCATCATTACCAATTTGAATATCTTCCACTCAATCATTACAAATTTGAATATCTTCCACTTGAACCTTTTGAACATTTTGACCTTTTGAACCTTTATAGTCAAGTTATACTTCTATCATTACTAATTGAATATCTTCCACTTGAACCTTTTGAACCTTTTGGCCTGTCATTGCATAGGTCGTTTGAACATTTGTTTTGAATGCTTTGAACTCCTGATTTAATCAAATATTAAATACATTCTAATAATATTTAGGATAAAGGTTTAGGTGAGAAATAATGGGACAAAATAAATTTTGATTCTATTTTTCTTTTTCAAATAAATCATCAAAATAAATTTTGATTAAAATATAATTAAATAAATCATCATAATAAATTTTGGATTCTATTTTTCTCTTTCAAATAAATTAAAACATAATTAAATAAATTATCAAAATAAATAAGTCTAACAGGTATTAAATCTAAATTAACCATATCATGCCTTTTCCTAGTATTAAGATGACCTAAACGAGCATGCCATGAAGAAAGAGAATCAATAATATAAGCAGAAACAGATGTATTATTGATAACGTTAAGTTTGAACATTCCTTGATACATGTAGCCCTTCCCAACAAAAATCCCACCCTTAGACAGGACAAATTTTCCCGACTCAAATACTAACTTGAAACCATGCTTATTAAGCAGGCTTCTAGATACAAGGTTTTTCCTGACATTAGGTACATGATAAATATCATTAAGACTTAGGACTTTTCCAAATGTAAACTCTAGATCCACCGTTCCTTTGCATTTGATAGTAGCAGTTGAAAAGTTGCCCAGGTAAAGAACTGTTCCATCACTCACTTGCTCATAAGTAGTGAAATGGCTCTTATCGTTGCAGACGTGTCTTGTTTCTCCTGAGTTAATCCACCAGTCACCAGCATCTTCGAGCATGTTCACCTCGGATACAACAGCCACAAACTTGTTCCTCGCATTTGATGCTTCTGGCTTCTTCTTGTATGACCCAGATTCATTTCGGTGCCCCGCTTGCCACAAGGTTAGAAGCGCCTTTCGGCTTCTTAGCATTTTTCTTGGATTGGGGTTCATGCTTACGCTTCTTTTTGTTGAACCTCTTACCATTATCCACCATGTGGATCTTGGACGTCTGAGCCAATTGGTTATTTTTTCTTTCAAGTAACCTTGACTCTTCCTCAACTCAGAGGTGTTGAGCCAATTCCTCTAAAGTAAGATCTTTCTTTTGTGTTTCGAGTTTTCTTAAAGTCCTTCCAAGAAGATGAGCTTTTTTAATTATAGACAAAACTACAATAGAATCATCCATGTTCATATTCTTTTGTCAAAATTGACTCGAATATGTTGAATCTCATGGAATTGTTCCATAATGGGCTTTGTATCAATCATTGTAAAACGATAAAATTACTAGCAAGAAATTTCTTATCGGTGGCACCCTGTTAGGTACTTTGACTGTAATAAGTCCGAGAGTTACTTTGCGCTTCCAAATGTTGATACACATCGAATAGAGAGTATGACAACGATTCGAATGTGTCCTCGACAAATGTAGTCGTTATTCTCCCATTTGGTTCTCGCACGGGTTTGCTCCACTCGCCTCTTTTTCTTGCTCGCCGGATAAGGGTAGTTAGCACATAGACCACTTTGAGAGTGGTGAGTAAAAGTGCATCTTCTTTTGCTAGCCGAAATTTTCTCTATCAAACGGTCAAGTTTCATGAAATCTTGAGTCATTTTCTAAATAGACATCACCATATCCAAATATTGTCTTCAGATTGTTGGAGCAAATGGTCTTGAATTCTTTAAATAGTGGTTTTCGGGTCTTCAAAATTTGGCAATGATCTTGTCTATATAGAACAAAAAATTAGTGCTTCAAGTCGCGTTACTAAGTTGCTTTCCTACAGATAATATTTGTACCCACCAAAAGGTGTGCAGGGGTTATAACAAATTTGCCTCCAAGATACAATGAAGCCAGATCTAAAGATCTAGTTTATCGGCGTCTGCACTGACGACAATAAATCAAAACACTCTTGATATAATCAACAAAACCAAGACATTGATAATCAAATCTGCAGAATTTGATTATCAATAAGAAAAACAGAAATTTGCTTAAGAAACTCTTGATCAAAAATTCAAAATCAAGAAGGAGAGTGAGAGAGAATTGCAGGAATGAATTTTGACTTTTTGGATGGAATGAAATGGCTGATTTCGTAGCATATTTATAGGCCTTGATGGATCTGATCGAATGGTCATGTCCTTTGATCGCATCCGATCAGATCTGATTGTTGGATTGATGATCTATGGTGCAGATCATTTTGACACTGAATAGATGCCTTGACTAATCATACCTGATTACGATCGGGCGCCATCTCATCCATATGATTGCGCGCATCTCCAATCAACGGTTATGATCAACCTGCTCCAGATCGGACACACAACCGTTTGATCGGTTAGTTGACTCATCGCCAACAGACGACACGTCACTGCCACATGGAGCTGACTGTATTCCATGTCATCGCCCTCATGGCGCCGATGCGTCCGTGCTAAGTGCAAAGTGCGTCATCAAACGCCACACAACCCACCCCGCGTGCGCGTGCGATGTGGATGCATGTATACTAGCTTTCATCCCATAATTCCATATTCAAAAGAATACTTCATGTAACACTTTATTAAGTACTCCATGTTTTGCTCTCTTTCCAATGTGGGACAAAATCCCCAAACTTATTTCATGCTTTTCAAGGAAAACATGAAAGGTTTTTAAAACACCAAAAAATTAAACTATACATTTTGAAAACTATTTTGAAAATTCCCCAACAGTAGTTTCAATCTTTCATGTGTGAGTAATCTACATAAATTAAGTGAGCAAGATTTAATTAACATTTCATGTACAAGCAAGAAGACAATCACTCATCGGGTGAAATTTTCTGGTCAATCTTAATACATTTCATGGACAAGCAAGAGGACAATCACTCATCAGGTGAAATTTTCTTGTCAATCTTAATACCATGGCTATCATGTTTGCTCCAAAATAACATAAAACAAAAATCCCATCTCTCTTTGTCACATTCTGCCCTAATTTTTTTTTTTGGCCTTCTCAAGTTGTCTTCTTGTTAACAATATATATTCCATTTGTATTTGGTGACGTGGCAACAAATTAGTTATAATTATAAAAAAATTTCATGTGGAACCCTACTAAATTCACAGCTATTATTATAATTGCATGCAATAGTTGATTGATATGGCTAAAATTATGAACTTTGGAATTTCTTATAAGGGAACCCACTCGAACAAGGTAATTTTTTAAAATTGTGGGGTCCTTTGTAACAAACAAATATTTTGGCATGGATACTTTTATCTACACCCACAATTTTTCTCTATGCCCGTTTGGCATAATTTCTTATCTTTTATGATCATGTTTGTTTGGATAAATTGGATAAGAGGGATTGAAATTCATCAGATTGTAATCCTGGGATTCATGGTCTTGAGACTATTTAGTTGGATAGGATATGTATCTCATATTTATTTAGTTATGAGATTAAATGTTAGAAAATGACTATTTAGTTGGATAAGATATGAACTACATGTTTGTTTGGAATATTATAGAGAAAGATAAATACTCAAATGACTATTTTTCAATTATTTACTAAATAATAACAGTATTAAACATATCTTTAATATTTTAATTATTTTTAGTTAGATTAAATAAAAATTTATTTTATTTTATTTTTTACACAATTAAATAATTTTTTTAAAATTAAATAAATAAAATATCAATAAAAATATATGCTATTTTTTTTAATTAAAATTTTAAATAAATTATTTTAAAAAATAATAATAATTAAATAAAACATCTACTAAAATTTAAATAATGAAATTAAATAAAATATCAACAAAATTTAAAAATAAAACATCAATAAAATATCTATAAAAAATTATTTTAAAAAATTAAATAAATAAAACATCAATCAAAATTAAATAAAATTATTTTATTTTTAAATTGAGACTACTTTATTAAGTATAATTAATACCATGAGGAAAAAGATATTTAATACTAGAGGGACAACAATGTAATTTGACAATCTAATCCTCTGGGATGAGTTATCTAATGATTTGTGTCCCACCCTCCATGGATACAATAGTCCAATAAATTTGAGATTAATAGTCAAGTACAAAAAATTTAAAACAAATAACGAATTACTAATCCAATCTCACATTTTAATCCGACCAAACAACCATGGTGTAAAGTCCTTCATGAAAAATGACTTTCGTAAGGGGAAATTCATTAGGACTTTTATGAGAAGGCGTATTGGTGAATTGTTTGTTCGTAAATCTTTTGATGTCATCCAATTTAAAATAACTAAATATCATATTTGTGAGACTCACATGATTGATAATTTAATTCCAACACTGCTATACTGGATACGTAACATGCCGTCTTGTGGCCTAGTGGCATGGTGTAACACTTAAATGCTTCGAATGTAGAGATTAAGGCCATGTTTGTTTGGGCGAATTGGATTAGCATTTCTATGACTAATAGTCTTAGGACTATGAATTCGTTGGATTATATATCCTATCTTAACTAATAGTGAAGTTTAAAATAATTAGTCCGTACTTTAATTGTTTAACCAAATATCGAATTAATAATTTTATTGGACTATTAGTCCAATCCCAAGCTCATGTCCACCCAAACAAACATGGCCTAAGAGTTTAATTCTTAAAGTGTTAATTTAATAATTAATAACTAATTTTTACTGATTATAAAAATAAATATCAAAATAACCTTATTGTCTTTTTAAATATAAATATAGGAAAATTTTATAATATACCATGTGCCTCAATTATGATATTTGTGATTTGATCTAAAAGATCTTTGATTATTTGATTATATCAATTTTTTTAAGATTGAAAAAAAATTTCTTTATGACATTTGTAATAATTAACACTATAAGGTCATATTTGATTTACAAGACTAATAGTGAAGTATTAATAATCCTATTAAATTAGTGTGGTATTCACTATCCAATTGGATTAATATCTATTGGATTAATAATCTTACCCCTACCCCATTACTAATAATCCTACAAATTTGTTGGATTAATTATCCATTAGATTAATAATCCTAAACCAAAATGTTAAAACAAACATAGGATAATTGGGCCCACGGATTAATAATCTCAATTCCATACTCTAATCCACCCAATCAAACATGCCATAAATGTCATAACTTGTATATGATATACACCGGTGTATATGATGCACACTCTTTGGAGGGTGTATATTCAAATTCAACAAAAATATTTTAAAAAATGTATAGAAAGAAGTTTAAAATATATATTATCCAAAAAATATATTTGAAATTAACAATAATGACATTAGGGATATTATGAGCAGTTTATTACATACAATCAGATAACATAAAGAAATGAAAGACTTCACAAGAACACAAATTAGAAGAAATCCCAAAACTTTTTGAAAATGAGCTTTCAGACACAACAATTTTAGTGGAATTCCTTTATTTTAATCTCACCAAACATATATAAAATTAAAAAAAAATTAAAAATTAAAAGGACTTTATGGTCATGACTCTGCCAATTACCCCTTTGCTCTACACTCACTCACCCCCTCTACCCGCAACCCGTTGCCCCCCATCACCCTTGCATTTTCCGTTTTTTTGCATAATTCCTTCCTTTCTTACCGTCCACCCAGCAGAAATGATATGTAAGGTGTCATGTTAGATTAAATGAATTTAGAGTAAAAAGTTGATCATTCTAACATTATTAAATTTGTTTCTTGTCTTTATTTTTTGGCCATCTACCCCCCCCCCCCAAAATATGCAACTTCCCACTTTGCTTATGTGTCCCTTGAAGTAATGTGGTATTGCAATTAATACTTATAATTTGAACCCAAAATAATCTGAGAGTTTTTGTGAGGCAAATGTTAGGATCTGAATCCTATCAATTATTAAAATAAAATAGAACAGCCCTTAGAATTAGATATAGCAGGCAATATACTTACAAGACAAATATTAAATATATATTTTATTGTTTTGGGTTGTTGGTTGGGAAGAATGTAAATTGGTCAAAAATTTAGAAAATGCTACCGTACTGTATGTAATTCTATACAAAATTATAAAAAAATTTCACAAATTTATATAAATAATCACATTAAACACAAATTTCCATAAGTTCATGAAAACTTATGTCATTACATAAATTTATGTTGAACTTGAGCATTTTTGTAAAACCACTTATGTAAATTCACGAAAATTTATGTAATTTTGTGTAGGTTGTTTTTCCTTCATTAAAAACGTTAATAGAAAAGCTTTCACTAAAAATCATCACATTCTGATTCCTTTGAATCTTAAATTTAGATAGAGATTTGAAAATGTAAGAGAAAATGTGAAAGAAATGAAGAAAAAATTTATTTCATCTTTCATTCACATTTTTCATTATCTTCCCAAATATTTATTTCACATTTTTCTTTCACATTTTTTTTTTTATTATATATAATTCCTACTTAAATTCATGACCCAACATGGTATTAAAAAAATATTAAAACATTGTTAATGAACAATTATTCACTGCTAATTATGACAAGACATAGCAATAACTCAAATTATTTTGTCACATTGCTACATCTTTAATCTAATAACGAAGATGATGTTGTTTTTAAAACAGAATGGCCAGAAATGGGGGAAAAATATGCTTGTTGGTTCTGAAAAAATTAATCATGGTTATTAAATGGTATGATCAAATGTTTATTTTTATTTTTTATATGGGGGATCAAAAATAAATTGACCAGTAAATAACCAAAAGTTAGCTAAATAAAATCATATTCTCTAGGCCATTTGTAAACGAAAGTGAATTTTTACTTTTTATGAGTGACATGGTCCACGTTGAAATTTTTTTTTAGCAAAGGATAACTGTTCGAAACTTACATATGTACATATATCTATTTATTCAAATGTTATTTATTTATTTAAAATATTATTTATCTATTTAAAATGTCACTTATCTGTACATGTATTATATATTTTAAAATGTTCAATTATATGTTCAAATGCCATATATATATATATATATGTCGCTCAATGTCACTTATATATTCATCTTATTGTCACTAGATGCTGTCGCATTCCACCAACAACTTTTCCACCGCTAGCAACTTTTCTGATAACTTTTCAAGCGCATGTCCTTATCATTGAAAAAGTAAACCTTAAACTATAAATAACATATGACTACATAAGGATAAACTTTTTATCAATTAATTTTTTTAATGCCTTACATATTTAGAAGAAAAACATTCAGAAAAAAAAAAACATTTCATCACGTAATTCAGACAGAAAAAGGTGAGTATTTTGTGATTGGTTAGAACTGAATTATAGATAAAAGACTGGAAATCTGATGTATACAATGAGCTCCTTATCATAAATTGACGTAATTTTATCACAAAAATTCGTAATATCAATTATAAAATATGTAAAGCGTAATAAAAAATATCGTAATCAAATCACAAATTTTTATTCATAAATCACAAAATTTTGAATATTTTATTATGCTAATTTGTAGTAAGATCATACATTTTAAAATTAATGTTATAAAATTTTATAATAAAAATATATCAATTTATAATAATATGCATGGTACACAACTTATAACATTTTCCATAAAGACATCTTCTGCTTGGACACCGAATCAATCAACAAGATTTGATCTCATCAAAACGTGTTGACAAACTATGAGCCCCCTCCCTCCGTTTCCTCCAATTATTTGATCCGGACAATGTTCTATCAATTATTGTGATGTTTCTTTTGAATTTTTTTTTCTTTTTTTTTTAAAAAAATTTTAATTTATTCTTTTTCAATGGAATCATATTAATAAAAAAAAATGTTGGCATGGCACACACATAAATCTTTGAAAAAATTGCACATAGATAAAAAGAATGCAAAATAATTATAAATTGATAGAAAATCAAAAATAATTGCACTAGAATTATTCAAAATGTTTAGAGTGAGAATATTTATGAAATTGTTATTCTCCCTCTTTCTTTTCTTTCATCTGTTTTCTTTTTCACTTTGCAAACCCTAGCCTTGTCAGCCAACCAATGTTTTCAAAACCGGACCGGTGAGTGAACCAGAAAAGGAACTGGGTGGATGGGTCACTGGTTCAACCGCCGGGTCAAAGCGGTCGAACCGTGACGTCATAATTAATATTATATAATTAAAAAATATAATTATAAATTATAAATAAATAAAAATATATATAAATAATCAAATAAAAATAAAAATTGTTGCATAATATTTATTAATAATGTTTTATAAAGTCTTAATTGATAAAAAAAAAGTCACTTATTTTAAAGAAATTAGATTTTTTAAACATTTCCTCCAAATAAATTGATTGAATGCTAGATTTAATTTTGGAGGGAAATGAAATTTTCAACTCTCCCTCCAATCAATATGTTTCAAATTATTTGATTGAATCCCACATAGAATTTTGTAGGTTCTCTTTGAAAAATCTTTTCCTATAAATAGGAATAGACTTTCATATTGTTCTCAAGCTTTCAATGAGACTCTTCCTTATGAGAAGAGACTCTTGAAATAAGAATTTTTAGTCAAAATTTTGAAATATATATTTATATATAAATATATAAGAAAGAAAGAAAGAAAATTGAAAAAAAAAAAAAAAAAAAACCTGACCGGTTTTGGCCGGTTCGACCACTGGGTCACCGGTTTTACCGGTTCAACCAGTGGATTGCCGGGTTTTCCCGGTTTTGGCCCCAATCCGGTTTCAAGGGGTTGACCGGACCGGAACTAGGCCCGGTTCCCGGTCCAACCGGTTCGACCGGCCGGTCCGGTCCGGGTTTGAAAACATTGCAACCAACTCATTCCATACTCTCAACGGCACTAGCTACCCCACTTCCACTTCTTTCTTTCTACTGTCTGCTAGTTCTCTATCCTTTTCTGTCGTCCTCAGCCTTCAGCTGACCTCTCCACCATAAGAGTGGGATGCTGCTGCACGGTCTGCGCAACAGCGACTGTTGTGCCGTTAAATGAGCCTATTTCGGAACCTATTTTAATAATTTGAACCGTTCATATTTTAAAATATATTAAGTGAAAAATGTCTGCAAAAAATTAAGTTAATCGAGTATCGTTTACCTATTTATCCACTCACATTTGTATTCATTTTAATATCCATATTGCCCTAACTCATGTGTGACCTCTTCCTCTCCCATTTTTATTTATAAAAAAAAAAAATGATATATGAGAAATTTTTTAAAAAATAAACAATTTAAATTAATAAGACCCACAACGGACCTATGGATCAAAATAACATCTTCTAGTCCAAATTATAGATTGGAAGGAAGTCGGGTTCTAAATTAAGACCCTTTGTAACATTACTTGTGACACCCAATAATTTATAGAAAAATTACAAATCAGTGGTATGATAAAATAATAATAATAAATTATAATGTCGTAAGAAAATTTATCACTTCAATTATTAAAGTTGATAAATTTTACCATTGATTTATAATTTATTTTGAAAACTCACACTAAATTAATTATTTTTGGGTAAATTACATTTACCTCTCCTGAGATTTCTGATAAATACAGGGACCTTCTTTGTAGTTTGAATAATTACAATAATCTCCCCTACTTTACCTGACAATGTCAAGATTCCCCATTCTGTCAAATTATTCCAAACGATGTTAACTTTTTCTATATTAAATTACCTTACTGTCCTTCCTTTTAAAATATTAAAAAATATTTTTGGATTGGAAGACAAGTTCGGAAGAAACAAATAGTGTTTGGAACAGTATTTTTGGATTTATTTTTTTAAAATATTAAAAAATATTTTAAAACTTTTATTTTTTTATTTTACATATATAATTTTTATTTAAAATATTTAAAATAAAAATTATATATTTAAAATAAAAAATAAAATTTTTTAATTTTTTAAATTTTTAAAAAATATATTTAAAATATTTTTTGAAAATTAAAAAAAAATACAACACATATATGTATGAAATATAATGCACATTAAAATAAATAAATAAATATTTAAAATATATAATATTTAACTTTAAAAAAATAAAGGGGGATGCACCAATAAATTCCAAATTAATAACTTATGCACTGTTTAGTCCTACAAATTTTCTTATAGACTGAAAGGTCCCATTACAATGTTAATAACATCAGATACAATGTTAATAACATCAGAGTCATGTTACAAACATTAGATTTCAAACATCTAATGTTCATCAAATTTCAATAATGTTTGAAAATATAGGATGAAAAACATCTAATGTTCATCAGATTTCAATAAATTTTGAAATTATAGAATGAAACATCAGATCATTTACATCATTTACATCATGCTGATGTAAAAATGGGACTAAATGGAGCATAAGAAAATTTGTAGGACTAAATGGTTCAACGTTTCAAAAACTAGGACTTATGGGTAAATTTTTCAAAAATAAATTCAAAAAATTTAAAAATTTATAACCAAACAAATTTTTTCTTTTCAAAATTCATAACTCAAAATATGACTCCACACTCAAATCATGATTCTAAAAATAATTTTAAAAAATAAAATAATTTTTTTTTGAAATTTTTTTTCTTTTAAAATAGAGTTTTTGAAAAAGTTTGGTTTTGAATTTTGAATTGAGTTTTAAGTTTGTGTTTGGTTATGAGTTTTAAAAATAATTTTTAAATTGAGTTTTGAGTAAAAACATGTTCCCAAAAAAAAAAAATTTAGAAACATATTTGGTTCTTTTTTAGAATCACAATTCCAATTAGAAATTTTCAAAAATCTTTTCAAAACTCATAGAGTCTCATCGAAACACACAACTCAAAACTCAATTCAAAAATTATTTTCAAAACTCATAACCAAACACAAACTTAAAAAAATACAAACTTATGTTAAATATATTTTTTAAATATTAAAAATTTTATTTTTTTATTTTAAATATATAGTTTTTATTTTAAATATTTTATTTTATTTTATAAATATATTTTTAAATATTTTAATTTTTTTGTTATACGTTTGGATACGATTTGAGTGTAAAGTTTTGAAAGTAGTGTGCAGTGTCGAGTTATGCGTTTGGTTATGAGGTTTAAAAATAATTTTTGAATTGAGTTTTGAGTTATGTGTTTGGCTACGATTTAAGTGTGAAGTTGTGTTTTGAGTTTAAAATATTAAAATTAAAATATTTACAAAATAAAATAAAATATTTAAATAAAAATTATATATTTAAAATAAAAAAATTTTAAAACATTTTTTAATATTTAAAAAAATAAATTTAAAAATACTGTTCCAAACACTATTTGTTTGTTCCAAATCCGTCCTCCAATCCAAAAATATTTTTTAATATTTTAAAAGGAAGGGCAATAAGGTAATTTATAATAGAAAAAGCTAACACTGTTTGGAACAATTTGACAGAAGAGGAAATCTTGACATTGTCAAGTAAAGTAAGAAATATTACTGTAATTATTCAAACTACAGAGGAGGTCCCTGTATTTGTTAGAAACTTAAAGGGAGATAAATGTAATTTACCCATTATTTTTTCATAAATTATGTCAATGAAAATTTCATTTCATGGGGTTACAAACATAAGAAAAGAAGTGAGATCCTCAATTTTATATTGGATAATTAAAAGACATGAATATTTGTAATTGGTTAGAAATATGATGACGTGGTGCACCTGAAAAAGTTAATTAGCGTGTTTGGTTTTAATTTTCTAAAAATAAGTTCTTTATTTTTTGGTTTTTTTTTTTTTTTTTTAATGAATATATTTGATATTTTAAGTAAAGTTTTCACTTTTTTAAATATACCTTACTTAGATGTACCTAAATAATAAAATATTTGTGAAAAGATATTTTAAAAAATTAATAAATACACAAAAATATAAAAAAATGTACTGAATTTATTTATATATATATATATTTGTATTTTTGATATTAGTTTAGTGATTTTTTTTTAAAAAAAAAAATTCACAAATATTATACTTTTTAAGTGTATTTATATTAGGTATACCTAAAAATTAAAAAATTTACTTAAAATATTAAAAAAATTTAATAAAAATAAAAAATATGAAAAACAAAAAAAATATTTAAAAAAAAAATGAATTCTAGAAATGAAAACCAAAAATAATTTTTCCCCAATGCAAGTTCCAACCCCGTTTCTGTAAAAATGCAATGACACTCCAAGATCAACGGGCCTATTAGTCTTGATAAAAACCAACCCCGTTTCTGTCGACTCTCTGGTAATTCTTAATTGTTGACAGAGAGGAAATCAATCCCCGCGTGCGTCAAAGACGACTCCATCGATTTATTCTCTCCCGGACCTCCCTCATCATCATCATCATCATCAGCAGCTCCATTTTCATCTCTTCTTCTCTATCTCAATAATACAATGGGATTGGCGGCCAACCTCCGCATACTCGCCGTCCTCCTCTGTTTGGCGGCGGCGCCGCCTCCAATCTCCGCCAACTCCCTCAAAACTTTCACTGCCAAATACGGAGCCTTCGACGACAACACCTTATTCGCCACAACCCCTGCTTCTCTCATCGGCCGAGACGCCCTCCAAATAACCCCAGACACAATCTCCGATATCATCAACTTAACAAACCAGTCCGGAAGAGTCCTCCTCAAAAAACCATTCAAGCTCTGGAAAGGTCCCAACAACAACTCCTCTTCCTCAGACAGGGTCGCCTCTTTCAACTCCTCTTTCCTCATCAACATCTATCGCATAAACAACACTCCTGCCGGTGAAGGACTTGCCTTCGTTCTAGTCCCCGATACCAACCTCCCTAACAACAGCTCCGGCCAGTATTTAGGCCTTACTAACTCCACCACCGACGGCTTAGCCTCCAACCGCCTCATCGCCGTCGAGTTCGACACCTTTAAACAAGACTACGACCCAGATGACAATCACGTTGGACTCAATATCAACAGTGTCGAATCTAAAAAAGCCGAGTCCTTGAACCAATCCGGCATCCAATTATCTCCTACTGGAGCTAAGTTTTACAACGTCTGGGTTGAGTACGATGGAGTGAAAAAAACCATACAAGTTTACATCATAGAACAACCCGAGAAAGATGGGGCGACCCCTTCCAGGCCTGACTCGCCGGTCCTCGAGGAGGCTCTCGACCTGAGAGGGGTGGTGGATCAGAACTCGTATTTTGGCTTCTCTGCATCCACTGGGAACACCATAGAGCTCAATTGTGTACTCAGATGGAATTTGACTGTGGAGTACTTTTCAGACGACAATGGTCCGTTGATCAAGATCTTGCTCGGGGTTGGGTTGCCGGTGGTGGCCGTGGCCGTGGCTGCAGCCGTGGCCGTGGCCTATTATTGCCGCCGCAAGAAGCGGTCTATGCCGATCAATATATTGGGGGCGTTGAAGAGCTTGCCGGGGACACCTAGGGAATTTGAATTCAAGGATTTGAAGAAGGCGACCAATAATTTTGATGAGAAGAACAAGTTGGGGCAGGGTGGTTATGGTGTTGTGTACAAAGGACTGCTTCAAAATGAGGGTTTGGAGGTGGCTGTGAAGTGGTTTTCTAGGGGGGATTTGAAGGATCAGGGTGATTTTTTGGCCGAGCTTATGATCATCAATCGACTTCGTCATAAACACCTTGTTCGATTGCTGGGTAAGTCCTTTTTCCCAATTTTTTGAATTTTTTACCCCATTTGATTCATCTTTACAACATTTCTGCTTTTGTTTCCAGTTTTTTATTCTATGTTTGATTAGTGGGATGTCTTGAAAATGTTTGCCCTCATGATTAATGTTCTTAGTCTTTAGATTGACGTTGTCAAAATACTATCTTTGGCCCATTGATCTCCATCGTATTAATGTTGGGTAGGCTCTAGCTTATATCGACAATTTGGCATTAAAGAGGGAGGTTGAATCCTACCAACTCAAGGTTTTTTGAGGTCATCCAAGGCTAATAACAAAATGAGACCCTAAGCTCTGTGGTCTTGGACAACTGAAGCCTTTGGCAAGAAGATTTTTCTGAGATTTTTTGGTGGCCTTTAGGCGAACTGCTAATTTGCTTATACTATTGTTCCAAGAAAAAATGTGATGCGATATGATAGGATATGAGAGAGTTTTCCAAAATATTGTTATAGCCTGTATTAAAACCAAAAAATAGTTACAGATATAAACCACAGAGAGTAGAGACTGCTATGGTACTCTGCCATGTTATTATCAAGCAGAATGCATCTTAAGCCTTTGCTTTGTGGGAGTGCTTGTGCTTCAAACCAGGTACTTGAAGCCAACCATATTCATAACCAGTTAAAGAATCTTATAATCATATTATCTTAACAAATCTATAATCTGCTAACAAATACTAGAACTTCCTATTAAGTTTTTTTTTTTTTTGGCAAAAAGAAAAACATTGCTAGTGGTATTTTTATCCTTTAGAAGCTAGCAATATGACCTACAGGATTATGCATCACCCTATCAGCTCAAAAGTTGCATTCCGTATCCTTAGACTTGGCAAACTATACCAGGAAGCTAAACAAGAATTTGAGACGGGACCAACCCATATGAACAGGAATTTTCTTTGTACACAAAAAGAGTTGACTTTCGTTCCGGCAAAAAGATTTGAACAAGTAAGAGAGCATGCCCTGATGTTGCAATGGAGACGGTCAGAAGGTCAATGCTTTCCTCTTTTCAATTCGCTTAAGTTTTGTCGAAGGGCTCAACCTATAGATAGATATAATGATGAACTCATGGTATATTGACTAGTTGTACCATTAGTCTGTAGAGCCTGGAGGCTAGCTAATTCCTTATCATAATTTCCTAAACCGCCAACAACCCATGACCCACCTAACTTGACAGATGGCTCCAAGCCCCGCAAATGAAGAACTTGTTTTCCTTGGCTGCGTATTTGACTTGCCATCTATGAGAAAGTAAGAGCTAGGACAAATAACATCTCAATCTTCATTTGTCAGGATTTTTTGGAGCACCAATACTGAGTATCATAAAAAATCTTTCATGAAAATGATCATGAAAGATTTGTGACTTTTGGATTACACTTTGAATAAAGCACCACATACTAATCAAGGTAATCTAAGGGTTACAAATCCTTCATGATCATTTTCATGAAAAAATTTTCATGATTTCTAATATTTCTCCGGAGCACTAAGTTCCTTGGCTTCCACTGCTGGCTTACAATGCAATGCCTGTAAGCAGATATTGTCATTGCCACAGCTGTATCACACATCATGAAAGAAACTTCCACACACATTGGACAAAACCTCTTGAATTGTTTGTTGAACAAACAATAGGACCTGAATGCCTAATTTCTTGACTTGCCACCCCTTCTTTGGACCATCTCACATTGTTAATGTGCTACAAGTATTTTGGCAATTCAAGATTCATGTTTCAAATTAAAAGATTTAGAAGTTCAATCATACTAATGTTCTTGACAATGACATCAGTTTTCTTTTATAATGGAAACTACACTCTCTCTGCATTTATTTATTGATAATTCAGTAATAGGACCACTGACATGTTCTACAACTTCTGATATTCTTCAATGCCTTTGTCTTCTTCGCTCAAGGCTTATATAAATTGTGTCCAAAAGACAAAAGAATTGAATGGAAATATTAAAGCATGTGTGTCGAATAACATATTTTTTTATGCAACAGGATGGTGTCACAAGAATGGAAAGCTTTTATTAGTATACGACTACATGCCCAACGGTAGCCTTGACATGCACCTCTTCAGTGACTCTGATAGCAAGCCACTGATCTGGAACCTGCGTTACAACATCATCTCCGGGGTGGCCTCCGCCCTGCACTACCTCCATAACGAATACGATCAGAGGGTGGTCCACCGTGACCTCAAGGCCAGCAACATCATGCTTGACTCCAACTTCAACGCCCGCCTTGGTGACTTCGGCCTTGCACGCGCCCTTGACACTGAGAAGACCTCGTACACCGAAGCTGAGGGCGTGCTAGGCACGATGGGCTACATTGCACCCGAATGCTTCCACATGGGGAAGGCAACACAGCAATCTGACATCTACGCATTTGGTGCAGTCTTGTTGGAAGTGGTCTGTGGGCTAAGGCCCGGAACCAAGGTTGGTGGGTTCCAATTCTTGGTGGATTGGGTATGGTATTTGCACCGCGAAGGGCGGTTATTGGATGCTGTGGATAAGAGGCTAGGGGAGGACTACGTGGTCGAGGAAGCTGAGAGAGTGTTGCTTTTAGGCTTGGCATGTTCGCATCCAATCGCCAGTGAAAGGCCTCAAACACAGGCAATTGTTCAGATCATATCAGGTTCAGTGGCAGTGCCTCATGTGCCGCCATTCAAGCCGGCTTTCGTGTGGCCGTCGATGCCGATGGGATTGGAAGATATTAGCCAGGCCACCACCACCATGACGGACACAACCTCCTTTTCTATTTCAACGTCCAACTTCGGTACAGGATCGACTTCACAATATGTCAGCCGAGACAGCAACTTTAATTTGGTTTAGTATCTTTTGTAATTTTTTTCCTTTCAATTTTTCTTTTTTCTTTTTTTCTTTTTTTATTATCTACTCTGATTTGTTTATGTAAAATACTGAAAAGACTGTCCGATGCTGTGGATAAAATTTTGATTGAAATGTATTTTAAAGAAATATAGTATAACGTATAGAAATATGTAAAATGTATATTTTAGAGTTTTATCCTTTATTTATTTATGAAGGGAGGATAGTGGAGGCAGTTGTTGTTGTATACATTTTGGTTGGTAGTGGAGGCAGCTGGGTGTTTCCAATTAGGTTTTATTTAAATTTTAAATTTGTAAAATGATTTGTTTATGAAAAATATTAAAGATTGTCTTAAAATTCAAACATTCACGTGTGAATATTTTTTCCCACTTTATGGTTTATGAATTTGAAAAATGAAATGAAAAATGTGTGAGAAGTTATATTTTATTTATATATTATGTATTTTTTTATTTTTTCTTTAAAATTTCTATTCAAATTTTTGAACTAAACGCAACAAAAAGGAGGCCTGCGAAGCCTGATTGTGGGTAGGCCTGGCGAAATTTACACCCCTACCCCAGTGGCGTGGCATGAAGGGGGGCTGCATTTTGCTATATATTTCAGGGTGCATTTGGAACAATAGATTTTAGTCAAAAAATAATTAAACAAGTTCAAAAATTATATTAAAAATAATCAAAGATTTATTCAATTCTTCGTACTTCTTGCACTTTTTTTTTTTTATTATTATTATTCTCAAACACTGTAATTTTTTTCACCTCATATTTTAATTAAAAAAAATTTAAAAATATAAAAAAAAGTCATTTCATAAACCAACCCTTAGTATGAAGCAAGTAATTAGCAACCCAACCCATCAATCTAGGCTTTTTGCTAGTGAAAAGGCGTAATTTATTTAAAATTAAGGACCCATTAGTGGACTTCTATACAACGTGGTAATGCAACTATGGTTACTATTATTGTACTATTCTTGTGTTGAATGACCAAATATGAAATGGACTTAGCCAATTTTATATTTATAAAAATGCAGAAGAAGTCAGTGAGTAAGTCATTTTATAATTAAGAAAATTAAGATGATGTTTGTATTTCAAACTAAACTACTATTGCACTTCAAACTATTCAAACAATTCGTGCATAATAAAATTATATTATACTAGATTATCATCAATTTGTGCATAATAAAATTATATTATATTAGATTATCATAATGATTCATTCATGTAGAACCATTTCAAGGCGGCTACACGATCTCGTGTCTGAATATGTCTATTTTTCGAAGTATCAAAAAAAATTTAATTGAATCTGTCAAAGTACTGTAAAACCATATTCACTTTTTCCATTTTCTTCTCTTTTTTCTTGGTTCAGATTAATGTTAATATAAAACAAAACATCTACAAATAATGAGAGCTATTTTCTCATGTTTAATTTATAAATTAAGTGTGAAATGAAGCAAAATAATAAGAAATACAACTCTTTTATTAAATCTATTTCATTTCTTATCAAAAATAATAAAATTTAGTGAGATTTCAATTGATTAATTATAAAATATTTATAATATTGACCCTCAAAATATAAAAGATGAAGAAAAAATTTCTTTACTTTCTTACTTATCCGAATATTATACGATCATTTATTTTCATATGTTTGACCATTTATTTTCATATGTTTGTTTTTGGGCAAATTACATATATCTCCCTCAAAGTTTAGCTAAATTACAGATATCCCTCTAAAGTTTTAGAAATTACAGATATTCTCTTGAGATTTATATTTTCATAACAAATTATCTCTTGAGGTTTATATTTTTATAATAATTTATTTCCTAATTTATTATGCAAATATAACCTTTAAAGAAGTATCTGTAATTTTTTAAACTTTAAGAGAGTATTTATAATTTTGCTAAATATCGAGGGTATATGTAATTTGGCCTTTGTTTTTTAACCTGCCATCGATACCAAACGGAGTCATAAAGGCGGCCTTGTCAGAGAACGTGTCCGCATTGCATTGGGAGCTTATCCCTTAGTCAATCATGAGAATTAGTTGAAATAGGCGCCATTCCCATTCTAATTTATTTTAAATATTTTTTTTTTGTTTATTTTTATTATGCAATTATATTCACTTTGCTTGGTTTTTTTTAAAAAAAAAATTTACTTTCTTATTTTTATATTTTTTTTTATTTTTACTGAATTTTTTTAATATTTTAAGCAAACTTTTTTACTTTTTAGATATACCTAACATAAATATACATAAAAAATAAAAAAATTGCGAAAAAAACTTTTTAAAAATTCACTAAATACCATAAATACAAAACAATATGAGAATTCAATATATTTTTTTAAATTTTTATGTATTTATTAATTTTTTAATAAATTTTTTACTTTTTATATATATCTAAGTACAGTGCATCTAAAAAAATATAAAAAATATTTAAAATTTTAAAAATATTCACTGAAAATAAAAAAATACAAAAACCAAAAAACTCAATTTTAAAAAAACTTAATCCAACAAATTTAAACCAAACAATATTATTTCACATAAAATATATTTTTTGAAAAAATTAAAATTTTAAAGATATTAATGTAAAAAATGTATATATTTGAAACGAAATAAAGTATAAATAATGGCTTCCTTACTTCAATTGTCAATATTAAAAAGTCAAACTTATTTTATGGACCTTTTCTTTAAAAAAAATTCAACTTTTGAGTTTAAATCTTTATTTTAAACGTTAGTCTAGACTAGAATTTTTTTAAAATTTTGAAAAGAAAAATTATTAAAAACAAAAATAAGTCAGATTTTAGGGATTTTTTTTTAAAATTTTTAAATACAAAAAATTGATTTATTTTTGCCTATTTGAAATTCTTTAAAAATTTACTCAATTTTTAAATTTTGTAAAATGCTTTAGTAGAGATAATTCTTAAATATAAAGTCATTTTAGTTCATTTTGAAAAATGTTTATTAAAAGCAAAAATAAGCCAAACTAAAAAACGAAAAATATTAAGAGAAAATTGTAAATCAGTGGTATCTTCACAAAATATTTATAAATTCATGGAAAAATTTATAATTTTAATTATTAAAGTTGATTAAATTTACCACCAATTTGAATTTTTTTTTTTTTTTAAAACTCACTTGCAATTTCCCCAAAAATTAACTTTCAAAAGTTGAGAAGGCTATGATCATGAAGAATATTTATTATTTGTTTTATAGACGCTTAGCTGTTAATCCATCCCTACAAACCTGCAATCTAATAGGTTTGGATTGATTTTTTGAATCCGTGGTTCGGTTTCGAATTAGAAATTTCAAAATCCGTAGGCCACGGATTGGTTCCGAATTAAACCCCACGGTTTTGTATTGGAACCGATCCGGACTGTCTAGAAATAATCTATATTTATACCATATACAATGTATGTTTTTTCTTTGATTTCTGGTATAGTGTTATTCATTGTGTTACAGACGTAAGACAAAAGGTAGAAGACTCAATCTGTATGTTACCAATTAAGGTGCATCCATAAAGATTGAAAGTTGGGCTCATTCCTAAAATAACCTGAGAAAAATAAATATAAATATATTGCAATAAGTTAACCATATACTATTTATATATGTATTTTATATTGACAAAAGCATTCATCACACAAAAACCATCAATTGATGAGCCATCTAGCTTATTCGGTAGCAAACTGATTTATCAGCAATATTAGCTAATTGGGTAGAAAACAAATACATCACCAAAGAATTATGCATGATCTTATCAATTCCTAACATCATAATGGTGATTCAGTTATTACTTAATAGTAACACACAAATAGACCCACACAAAGGATGTTGTTTGCTTTAAATATTTTATATTTTTTTTGTTATTTAATTATGTGAATCCGTAGTCCTCCGTAGTCCTAAACCGATCCAATCCGTATTTAAATAGATTGGTTCGGATTGGTTATACGATTTAAACGGATTGAATTGATTCTAATTTTTCAAGAATCGTAGATAACGGATTGGTCTTAGTTTTCTCCGAATCCGGACCAATCCGAACCATGCTCACCCCTATGTATAGATAGTGGAGCATTTGAATGGATAGTTGGATATTTAAACAAATAATTACACAGATAGGTAACACATGTATAAATAATGAAACATTTGAATAAATAGTTGGATATTTGAACAGATAATTACATAGATAAATGGCACGTGTATAGATAGTTTGACATTTAAATAAATAGACAAATAAATAAACTTTGAACAAATAGGTGTTCTTTTAAATAAATAATATCCTTTTGGCAGAAAAAGATTTAAGCTTGGGCTTATTATTAGCCAAGAATTTTAGAAATGGATATCTAACTTAAGTGCCCAACAAAATGGAGAAATGGCTTAAGATAAAAATAAAAATAAAAAATTTAACTAGAAGTGTAAGTGGACTTAACTGTCCAGTCCAAAAAACTGAGAGGGACTGTGATTGTCCAATACAATGGAGCGAAATCAAATTCTTAATAATATTAATACCACCTACTACAATAATAATACCATGAATTGCTCTCTCTCTCTCTCTTTGTCGTCGTTTATGTCCGAGATAAAACTTTCTAATAAGAAAAATAAAGTACAAACATTGAAGAAAATTGGAAAAAGAACATAATAACATCAAAGCATAAGGCAAAAACATAGATAAAGAAAACACAAGTCAAAAGGATAGGTATATAGCCAAGTTGCTTGAGCAATCAACGACCAGATCATCTCGACAAAACTTCCAACTACCATAACGCTAATGCTGAGTTTGGTTGGAGGATTTGAGGAGGGACTCGGAAATGGAAATGAAAAAGGAATGTGAAATATGAATAAAACATACCTACATTTTACCTAATTTCACACACCTTTTCCCTTTCCTTTTCCAAATCCCTCCCCAAATCCTCTAACCAAACACAGCATAAGAGTCAACCAATAAGCTCGAGCAACACCATAAATGAACTTGAGTTGCAAAAATGTTAAAACTTCAACTAGATCTCAATCAAATGACTAAATAGTACCGGTTGGTCTCTCAATCTCAATGTCAAGATTTTTGTTGCCCACAAAAGTAAAAATGACAACATTTAAATGAAAGAGAGAACTATTTTACACCTTAATTTGACCCCAATTTTAAAAAGAACATGGCATATCTGTAGACATAAGAAAAACATTTGTAGATGATGTAACATAAACTAAACAAACAAGAATTAAAGCTTACCGGGAAATAGAATTGATTGACCTCTATGATTGCCAAAAGAAATTACATCTGTGCATTTCGAAGTTCATAGAGAACAAACAAAAAAATGTAATATATATATATATACACACATACAAATCAATTCATTCATGAACATGGACGCACTAATAAAAGGTACAAAATATATTAAAATATAACCAGTAGTTGATATGATATATTATATGCAATGTGGTGAATGTCGCCACAGCCATCGACCCAGATTAGAAACCAGCAAGACTTCTCAACTTCAACAAATCTTTGCCAAAAAAGAAAAAATACATACTTTACATGGAATGACGACCATCTGCTTTATCTCTGGTTGACAGTTCTTCTCGGATCTCTTCTAAATCTTCAACATCCCCCTTCTTACCTGCTGCCTGCTCCTTCCAATATGCAACCAACTTCTTCAAATGAGCCACTTCCTTTGATGAAACATTTTTGCTTGGATCATTTACAATTGACCGGACTCTTGATGCATAACTGAATTGCATTAGAACTAACACAATCAAGACAATTCCACAAAATAGCCTCTCTTTCAGAAATCAATGGTAGATGAGATGAAAGCACATAATTGAATGAAGTGCCAAGATAAACTCCAAATGCCACAAGTTAAATTGATACTAACAGAGAATGATATGGTTAAAACTAGGATATTGAAGCTAGAGGGCCTAGATGCATTGGCAAGTTTATAAAGATCCATCAAAACCATATGAAGAGAATAATTAACTATATTAAGAGACTGATCTTGTGATTTTATGACTTGCAGAATTGTCAGTGACTCCGAATGGATTACACACTAGGTTATCACTTACAATGGGATGCAGGTCCCACACCCATGTGAGTGTGGGGCCCACACTCCATTGTGAGTGGTTTTGGTAATTTAGTGTGTAGCATGCTAGTAAGAAATTAGCGAGTTTAAGTAATGTTTTGATAGCCGGACCGATGAGCAAGCTAGAAAAGTGACCAGGCAGACGGATCACTGGTTCAACCGTGGGTGAACCGGAATTGAACCGCAATATTATAATTATGTCATAAATATATAAAAACCTGTAAGTATAAAAAATATAGATACTGAAATTACAAAAAAATAAATAAATAATAAACAATAAACAATTATAAAATTAAAAATATATATATTTCTTTAAATTTATTTTACGTTTTTTATACATTGATTTTTAGTAAAAATAATTAAGATAATATTGAATATATAGTATATATACTTGTTACATTGTCAACAATTGTGTTGATGGCATGGTGGTTTGAGTGCTTGCTTTTTATGCATTTGGTTCTATGCTCAAACCCTCTCCACAACATATTTTTGGAAGAAACTTCAATTCTTTAAATCCGGCCGGTTCTTACATCGACCCGTGACCGGTTCACCGGTTATTCTGGTTGAACCGGTAGTTCTCCAGATTTCAAATTCTAAGCCGGTTTTGAACATAGTCCAGGTTTGGAGGGTCATCCAAACAAAAACTAGGTCCAGTCACCGGTGATCGGCCGGTCTGGTCCGGGTTTTCAAACATTGAGTACAATGACCATAATCACAAATGACAAAGATATAATAACTTACATCAGTGAATTGTAAGTCTCGTCCAAGTTTGACTCTGCTGGAGATATGTTCACAAACATCAATGTTTTAGCATTACCAAGCTTAATCACTCATTAACATTGTCACCTTGTGATTCCTATAAGGTATGTGTTGATTGCCAGTCGATAAAGCACTGATAACATCCCCAAGTGCAGAAAGTGACTTATTGATACTTTGAGCTTCCTTGAGTTGACTACCGGAAGAACCTGATTTTTTCACTCTCTCAGAACCAGCAAGGTCCACAAAACTAAGCTGCACAATAAGAATGGTCAAACAAACAAGCACAACGATTATTTCAACCCACGTCATAACATACTTTTTAAACTCATGAAAGAAGAGAAAATATTGAATATATGTCCATGCACCTGTTCTCCAATTAAACTAGCACATATCTCAATTCAATGATTATAAGATAGTGTGAACAATAATGATACCTTTCCTCTAGCAATGGATTGAGTTTGAAGGTTGGTACTCTCAACAACAATGGAAAGTATTAGATGGGATCTTGAACTCTGTTCATTCATCGAAGTCTCAGTTGTATGACGACGTTCAGATCCTCTCTGAATGATGAGGTTCAATTCTTCAACTGTTGTAATGGATTCAACCGTCACATTTTCTATAAATACCATGCCCTACACGCCCAATATAGCTAATGAAGGGAAGAGTTTATAAAAGTGGAACACATTCCAAATTTAAATAAGGCAAGCAAATGAGATTAAACAAAATATCTAACAAGACAATCACCAATTGACAAATTAGTATGGTAACCTTTGAATCCTTTTTGATATCTACTTTTAATCTCCTTGCAAACTTCGTAGCAAAAGATCGACCAATGTATCTTGATATAATTCTACCATATATACCTGCATATTTTCATAATTGATGCATAAAGCATTACAAAGTGCAGTTCAGTTGGAAACCTAAATAAATAAACCTTCATGCATCATCTGCCTTTAACTGGAATACCATACAAAGCAAATTTCCTTTTACTGGTAATCTAATAAATAGAACACCATGTTTGTCTACATACCATTCAGATTACATACAGAATGGCTAGAAGAAGATGCATCAAAATTTTAAAATGTCATATTGAGTTCATTGAACCAGCATGTTTGACAATTTTGAAATACTGAGGTAGATTTCTATAGATTCACAGCTGTTACCTTCAGGCAAAATGAGAATTTGTTACTATCGCGATTCAGAATTTTAAAAAGTTCAAATGTAGCACGTGGTGTAAGCCCTGGATTATCCTCAGAGCCATAAATTGTAAATGTCTTTCCAGAACCAGTTTGGCCATATGCAAATATGCACACATTATATCCATCTACAGCAGATTGCACCAAATACTGCATCAATTAATTCCCAAAAAAAAAAAAAATTACGAATTGATTATATGAAGAAAAATATGAGCTGAGCTTATGAAAGCGCTAAATAGCAGGTATAAATGCTCGGCATCAACGCATCAATAAAAATTAATTGAACTTGCCCTTGTATCCTCAAATACATCTTCTTGTGTGGCAATGCCATCAAAAATATGATCGTATAGATGCTGCTTTATATCATCTTTCCATTGATGTTCAACAGTGAACTCATCTAAACTTGTAAGCACATTTCTTTCTTTTCCAACAATCTCTTTTTCACTGAGAGGCCTTAATCGACAGAAGACTCTAATCTTGCCTTTCATATCTGAGATGCACAGAAAAAAGTTTAATGATGTATTGGTGCATTGAATAAGAATATGAATCTTATAGGCAAATAAAATATAAAATAGAAGTTCCATGATATGGGGGAGAGGGGTGGGAAACTAAAATCTAACAATAGAATTTCAATGATACAAGCAGGAAAACATGGGGGAATATTACCTTCTATTGTATTAAAATATCGTTTCCTCAGAACTTGTTCTTCCTTGTAAAGTGCTTCTAACTCAGCCAATTGGGCACCTTGCATCTTTAAGAGCGCCGCAGTCTGCTCATTCTTTCTATCAATGTCCTGAAAGCAAGAACCATTTTGTTAGAGCTGTCATAAAATTAAATATTTACCCATATACCAATACCAATACCAATACAGTAATGATGCCTATATCATATTTCCCCATATATTAGCAAAATATTGAATAATTTAGCATAAGATTAACATCATCACCTCTTTCATTTCTCTTAGTTCCTCAAGTTCCTTCAAATTATTTTGAAAAGTGGAAAACTCCTTATCTTTGATCGCAAGACGTGACTCTGTCACACTCAAACCTTGCGTAACCTCTACCAGCATCTTTTCAAGTTCAGAAACTTGAAGCTTCACGGCCTTGCGTTCTTGTTCAAAGTTTTTCTCAAGAATTTCCATCTGTATTTAAGGGCCACAAGAGATCAATGAAATGACCAAACAAAAACTCACATAGGCTTCTTTCAGAAAACATCTGTGTGTTATTTACCTCCTCAGCTTTCTTCTTTTCAAGCCTTAAAAATCTCTCTTCCAACAATAATTTTTCATTTACCATTCTTTTTGTGGTTTCTTCTGATGCATGCAACTCTGCACTGCAAACTCTTAATTCATCTTGGATCTTTTGTAACACCTATATGTAAAATTCATCAATATTCTAAATTACTTAAAACAATCATAAATCAAGCAATAATTAATAATTATAACCATGAGACAACTTCTGAACACAATTTAACCAAGACAATTGCCATTAAAATTGTTTAAAAAATGCATTTATTGACCTAAAATTAACAAACCGGACATTTGAAACAGAAAGGAATTTGGAAGAAGTTGCAAAGAAAACAAGTGGGGCCTTGTGGTGTGCAAGTTTCAAGCAAATTACAACTCCTGACAGAGCTCAAGGAATGTCAGACTGCCAGTGAATGGGTTGATTTTGAGACAGAAATTATTATACCAGTGTAATAGAGATAAAAACATATATTCTTAGGTTTACTCCAGGTACTGTTTTGTAGAACTTTTGCTTTTTGACAAGCACGGGTAAGCATTTGCCCCTTTTGTATTTACATAATGTTGATCCTTTTCAATAAACTCTCAATCCATTATCTAAAAAGAAGAAAATTTACAGACATTTGAGTTGACAGTAAAATATATACATTTTTTAAACAAGTACCTGGTTATTTGCTTCAATTATCTCCTTTTTGGCATTACTCTCAAATCCTGGATTACTAAGCTTCACCAATCTTGCTTCCATGCTCCGTTTCTCCAACAATGCAGCCTAATAAGTACCAAAACCACAAAACCACCATTTGGTTAAGGAAATGAGAGTATCAGAAAACTAATTTCACAAACATAAGCAGTCACCTGAAGTGCCAAATCTTTTTGATCACACAAAGACCTGAGTTTGTCATGGTCACAAGTAACTTCCTCTACGTTTTGCTTCTCAGATCTCAAAAAATCTTTAAAGCGCTCCAGTTCTTCTTGCAGTCCTGCTTCTTGTTTTTGTTTTTCATGTAGTTCTTCCAATAACTGCACAAGCATACCAAGATTATTCAAGTCCAATGCAAGTTTTGTGAGAGAGATTCAAACAGTAAATAACTCTCTTTCGTAGCATATGATGCGCCAACTATAAGTATTAAAAATCTGATTACCGCACCTAGAATAATGTCCATCCAACAAAACGACCAACTGTAGATCTGATGGATCAGTAAAAACAAATAATCCTAAATCTAATGTTCTAAACAAAACCAAATTTATTGATCACATAATTACAAGAAAGTACTGTTTTTAAAAATGGAGGGAGAATTTATTCACTCCACAGTTATTTGAACACCACATTATTAATTATATTGTTGACATTTTGATTTTAGTTAGCATATTAAAAATAAATAAATAAAATAAAATAAGAGGCAAACTTCAAAATTAAATTACTCACTTGATTAGCATTCTTTTGTGATTCTTCCAGGGCTTTGGACAAATGCTGGATGCGTTCCTCATGAACATCCACACTGGGAGGCCTAAAGTTATTAGACAAATCTCCATTTATTGACCCACTAGCAATGTACCTTGCTTTAGAGTAGCGGCGTAACATGACATCATTTATATGTGTTTGAAGAGCAACACAGATTTCCTCTCCCTGCATAAATGGATAAATTATATTACATAACGTAACAAGTAATTAAAAAAAATTATACCAGAAAAAAACCAGAGCTGTAAATGTGAAGTACTGGCATTATCAAAAGTGATGAGAAGTGTTGAAAACCTGCTTAGTTTCAAATTGAAAGATGTGCAAGACACCAGCAACTCTCATTTTAAAAAATACAGCAGTATTACTGCTACCAAATTGCATGATATCTCGTAACTCAGCAGAATGTAGATATTCTTTTGGAACTGGACGGAAAAAATGAACCTGTAGAAAAATTATTATTATACTTGGGTCCAGAACACACATTAATTGTGCATTGTTTTTTTTTAGTTGGGTCCAAAAGTCAACAATCTACAATGATTGTATCTGTACCAGTAAAAAATAGCTTAAGACTCACCCCACGTTTATTAATGCCCAAAATAATCCTCCCAGGGAGAAGTCCAATGGGATCATCAATCTTGCGAACACTGAAGAAAACAGAATTCCCATAAGGAAGTGTTCTCAAGATCCGCAGAAATTGCTGTCTTGCATCATCCTTCGTTAGATTTTCCTTCACAAGTAACATAGGTATTTTTAGAAATAAAAAATTCTTTTAAAAGACTTTTGTTTGTTTCTCTCTCCTTTTAAAAGACTTGGTCGCCCACAAATACTAGTTCTTACCATTGAACGAAACCGAAAAAGAATATCCAATTCCCATTCCCGCTTTGCTCGAGTTATTGCAATTTGTCTTGGTAGAAAACGCTCAAGAAGTGATGTCCAGTTGCTGAAAAATTTTAATACTTAAGAGAAACTTTTACAAGTAAATTTTTAAAGCCAAACAGAAACAAGCTTGACTCAACTCAGTATTATGACTACAACAAAAAGCATCAAAGACAGGAAAATGAGAGGGAAAACACTACAAGAAAGTAATGATACAAAAACGAACTTTACAGCTGAATGCAACAAGAACCTGACTGCAATAAATAATAAGTCAAAAAAAATACTGACGTGCATGATTCAGGGCTGTCAACCGATCCAATTTCAACCAAAATTTGCAGTGCAGACAGCTGTGCAGCATCATCCCTTCCAGCAGGATAATTGCCTAGTATATAATCATGTTGCAACTGTCACAATACAACCAGAAATCATTAGATTTAGATTTCAGAAATAATTTAAACTTCAAAAAGAACTGCTGAATATCTACTAGCAGTTAACTAAAAACTAAATTGAAGCAAGATTACATACTTGAACATAAGATAACTGAACAAACATTGGATCTCCTATAGCATCATCGGACTCGCGAAATAACTTTTTTTTAAAAGTCAATTTGTACTGCAAGATTTCTCCTTTACTTCGGTCCTTTGCTGCCTTGAATTCAGCTAGAAGATCCCCAATGTATTTGTTATCATCCAACCCAATATACTCCTCTGTATGACATCAAAGTGCATATTATTAAAATGACCATTCCAAAAAATAAATTCAAATTATGAACAAAGGAAAATGTAAATACCATTTCCAGGATCAGGAGATTTAGAACCGGCAACAACCCTCCGGCACTCAAACAGACTGAAGCTAGAATACTCTGTCAATTTAATAATCCCTGCAAGCTCCTGAAGTGGATATTCTGTTAAACAATACTAAATTACTAATAAATCACAAAAAGAAATTAATGAAGAACCAAATATTACAGAAGATAACAAGAGAAGAGGATTTATCCACCATTTGCATCCACTGCAACTTCCAAAAGTAAATCCACAATGGTACATTGCCAAGCACATGTGGTTTAGACATTTCAAATGATTTTACAAATTTAGAAAAGAAGGGTAATCAGCATATACAGAGTAGAATGGACTAGCACGAAACAAACCTAGCAACCAAGGAGGCCTCAAAATTACAAAAGCATGTACTAATAAAATATATATATATAAAGCACATGATAAAAGTAATTAAAAAAAATGTAAAGAGAATTCTTGAAAGGAAATAACTAAGTGGCCATCATAAAATCAAGTTTTGAATGAGTAGCAGGAAAAATCTGTAATAACTAGCTTCCCAGTGTATGCATGCATATACTGACCAAATGCATATGCATCAGATAGGGAGATTGCAGCAAAAGAGCAAGCATATGAATATTCACCAGTCATTTTAGCAAAAAATCCCATCTGACCTGTCAGAGACAGAATGGCGTGTCCATTACGTACCCAAATTTCGAGGTGCCTCAAGTGTCAAACAACGCCGACTACAACGGCCCTTTGGCGGCCAAGCACACTGATTACTCAGAGTTCAAGGACAGTCAGATGCTTGGGGGACAATTGTGAGAGCCGAATAAAAATAAACCTAAAACGGCAAATAGAGTACATCCAAGCCCATCTTTGATGGGCCAAACGAGGTCAAAGCCCACTGGACTCAAAATTATTGCCGAATATATACAAAAAACAAAATGGAGAGAGTGCCGAGTTAAGGGTACCTGGGCCGCATGTCTGAGCCGAGTACATCAAATAAGTCGGCACGACCCCGTTAGGCAGATCCAGGCTGTCCCTTTCTAAAGAATATAGTAGGGGAATGGGCCATGACAAAGTGATGATGAGGGCCTAAGCTATAGGAAAAAAGATGAAGGACGTTAAAGAGAGAGGTATGTTCTAAAAAACTTGCACCCTAAGAAACCAAAAACTAATCTTTCGATAGAAACTAACTTGCTCGTCGGAGTGCTAATTCCAGCACTACTGATCGGAGTTTTTCTTCTGTTTCAAGTGACAATTGGAAAGATCTTTCAAGGGCTTGTTTGGATTGAAGGAGTATTCCAAAATCACTTTCCCACACTGACAAAGTTGGTTTGTAAGAACTTTGCAAGACAAAAATCCCAAAGCTATTTCAGATCTAATGTAGTATTTTCTCCTTGCCTGTGAATTTCAACCTGAACTACAATGCACTCATAATATCTAGCTATCATGAATTGAGCTACACAAAAACAAAACATCCTACATCCAAGTTTATTTGCTGTACAATAATCCTGAGAAGAAAATTGAAGTATGACTTTCTTCCAAACAAAACCATTAGACAAATCTGGCTTGGAATCCATTTTTCCCAAGGAAAAATAAGAAAATGCCTTTCCTTGAAATGAACAGACAACAAAATAGCTAAAAACCTCTCAATTTTCCAAAGGCCATGGGAAAAAATTTTCAGACAATAACAATAATTCTTCTAGCAATTTGGACCAATTGCGATGTATATTTTTTATTTTATTCTTCAATCCGGTGAATGTTGCATATCAAGCTTGTGAAACATTGAGGATTCTGAAATCACTCATGAATGGTTGTCAAGTCATCATGTTAATTTCCACACAACTCCGATGAATGAAATGTTTTTTTAAATTAATTCTAGAATGTTCATGTTTTTTTTTTTGATAAGTAAATAATTTTATTAAAAAAGCATCAAGATGATGCAAAGAATACAAAGATCGTAGAATTCTAGAATGTTCATATTGATGGAGCTTAAGGAAAGAAAAGAAAAGGAAAGTTTGACAGTACCTCAACAGCATCAGCTACAGTTGTCGCCATGCCATATGTAATTTCTTCAAAAGTTTCATCCAAGAAAAACACTATATTCGTCAGTTTTTTACCAATCAAAAGAGCTTCAATCTCCTCATGGCCAGGTATGGTAAGCCTAGGTCCAGCCTTAACAGAATGCTTCAATGCATTTAATGTGTTCAATGCAACGACTTGAATATCTGGATCAGTATTCACACTGTGTGCCAGATTATGAACATATTCTGATAAATACCCACCAATATCCTTGCTAGGAGGCATGCAGGATGCACATAAATACATTAACTCCCATGCTCTAATTAAATATTGCCTGTATTTCAAAAGCAACGAGTAAAACTTATGAAAATAGCTGAACAATAAAGAATGCATCAAGGAAAGGACTAGAGCAGTTCTAGCACTGGCAATTTATAAAACAGTATAAACGCATACCTATCAGGATTATTCCTTGTCTGCTTTGAAATTTGTGCAAAAAGTTCGTCTCGAAGCTCAGAACGCTTCAAAGTATCCTTATATAGTTTCCCAATAAGCTCAATGCGTTCCTCTAACCTTGTTGGAGTCACTCGATCAGACAAATCAACACCCATGTACTTCAAAACAATCTGGAACAGTTTTACTGCCCGATTAACTAGATCACTGTTTATCTTTAGGATTGAAGTTGGGATAGGATCCTGTCAAAAGTTGAAACATAAATCCCCAATTGATAAAATCAACAACAAAACAAATCGTCATCATCAAGCTTAATATGTTATTACCTTTTGGAAACACATCATATCCTCAAATGTGAATTTCTCCCGCACTTCGGTGCCCGCGGATCTTTTAGAAAAAAAACCACGTTTTCCAGCTGATTGAATTTGTTTTTGCATTGCCCTAAGAAACCCCTCCACCTAGAGAAAACAATGGAATATGATATGGTGAAATTTTGACTGATCATTCACCAAAAGCAAGAAAACAAAAGTTGGACAAGCACTCAAGTAATTCTGAAATCAACTAACCAAATTGAACAGAGAAGAAATTTTCTATGAATATTACAATTAAGAGCATAAGCATATCTTGTTACCTGGAATTTATCAATCAAGGGTATAGCACCAGCAAGTTCTTGTGGAACAGCCATTGACAGGGTCGATGGTGTACTGCAAGATACATTAAATAGAAATCATCTTTAATCTTAGGGTCTACAAATCGCTATACAAGCTGCAAAACCTTGGGAAAGTATAGAATCTCAACATAATACAAAAGGAATGAAAGAAACTTACTGTGGAGCAAAATTGGAACCATCGCTGTCATATTGGTCCCCATTCAAGACACTAGCAGAGTTGAGTGAAGGAGATTCATATCCATTCGAGGTGAATGAAGACCTGCTTGTTCTAAAACTTTGTGCCATACCTAGCCGCATATCAGATGTCATTGCATCAAAATATCCCAAACATCTAAAATTGCTCTACCTTACTGTCTCAACTGAATTGTTTTTCTCCTTAAACCCCCTTAACCTCTTCAACCATGTCATGAAGCCTCGAAACTGATTTAAAAAGATAAGGACAAAGTTTAATGTAATATTAACTTGCAAAGATAGGCTACGTACCATCTATACTAATATATAAAGCAAAGGCTTGAGTTGTCTATCTATCTATACTAAGATCTCTATCTATGTACACTAATAATTTCAAAAAATTGCAAAAAATTATTAGATAACATTACAAATTACACACATGTAGTGTGTGCCCACCTCTAGTATGTATATATAGATGGATTTAGACCAAACATACCCAACAATAGTAATAGTAATAAGAAGAAAATAAAACCAAGATCTTGAAAACAGAAAAAATAAAAGGAGGAAACCCAAGTGGAGAAACACAACAAATAAACAAAATAGTTTGAAAAGAGTTGTCATATTTCAATCTAAACACAGCAAGCAGATCGACCCATCATATTGAAAGATTAGGGGAAATTTATCTGCAACTCAGAAGAGCACCAAAATGTATGCTTTTGTTCGGTGCATATATAATATACACACACAAATACACATATGGAAATGAAATAGAAATGCAGAGTAACATCGAAATGGACCAAATGTTCTGTACGGAACAAAAATTGCACCAAACTACCTCAGCCGACCATTCGCTGGAAGCAAGTTTGAGATATCCGCCGGCCGTCGATCATGCAATGGAGAGAGAGAGAGAGAGAGAGAGAGAGAGAGAGAGAGAGAGAGAACCAATGGAGTGAGGGAGGGAGAAACAATAGTGAAGGTGTGAGTAAGAGTATATTTTAAAATTTTCTATATTTGGAAAAGAAAATCACAAAAAAAAAAAATTAATACCAGAAATCAACTTACAGTGACAGGTAGTCACGCGAGTATGATTAGTGAATAATGTAAAATATTAATTATTTATGTTAAATAATTAACAAATATAAAAATAATAAATAATAATTGATGAAAAAACGTAACGTAATATTTTGACAGTTACAAAACTGATTTTACGCTTGGAAAGAAACACAGATGATAGAGGAAAAATATTTAGTAATTCAAAATTTTATGATTTAAATGGCTCAAATTTGTCAAAACGACGTCGTTTTACACTCATTTACACTCAAAATGACGTCGTTTTGAGTGATTTGAACCATTTAAGCCACAAAATTTTAAATTACTTAACATTGTTGATGATAGACATAGAGAAATGATTCAAACCCTCAGCACCCCCCCCCCACTTTTGTGAGAGAGGGAAAGGAGAGAGAGTGGAGAAAAAATATATATATATATAATGTACGGTCACAAATTAATTGGGTATTGTAGGGATTAAAAATAGTGGGGGTCTCAAGTATTTTCCATAGAGATATTTGTTCACAAAAAATATCCATGTAGGTATTGGAAAATGAATTTGTTTAAATAATAAATAAAAAAAATTGTCAACAATATACGGAATATGGTTGAGGATTTTATATTCAAAAAAATGATCTTTTAAGTTGTATCATTTTACAATAAAATAAAAATCTTAGGATTATCAAATTAATTTAATTTTTTTCATAAATAATAAATATAAAAAAATTATAAAATAAACAGTCTAAATTATCAAAATATAATCAATAGTGGATCCCAAAAGCCCTTCAAATTCTCAAATTCATATTTAAACTCTCAACATAAGAGAAGTTCAACCATTTGTAAATTTACTTCTTTTTTTAATAAATTTACTTGGAAAATTGCATTTAAACGAAATAATGAGAAAATAATTGCATTTTCATGTTTTCAGTTAACAATGAGAAAATAGTGCAAATCCAACCTCTGTGACAAAATTTCACCAGAAAAGATTTTATAATATAATTAATTTGTGACTATCTCACCTATTTGAAGTTTGCCCAATTCACTTCCTACCCTTTCAAGTGTCTCCATTCCATACGTATGGCAGGTATTAAAGGAATTTTTATGGTATATGCAACCATATTATATATTTTTATAGTGTTATGTTTTATATTTTTATAATAAATACTAAATAATTTTTTTGATTGAGTTATAATAATTTATAATTCAAAAATAAAGTTATGCATTTTTATTACTATGTTACACATAGTTTTTTTTTTTTATCTAAACATTATCACAAAAAAGAAATTAAAAGAATTTATTGGGTTAAAATTGGATAATTTTATTTTCTCACACTACTTTTCTCTAGTGTACACGCTTAATGAATACTTTATCAGTACATACATCCAAAAAAAAAAAAAATCTTAGTACACATTTATTTCAATAATTCCCCTCATCTTCAATTTTAAAACCCTAAATTTTTTTTCATCCACCCACCTCTCATTCGTTGTCATTGTCATCACTCTTAGCTCTCCATTGTCACTACCACTCCCAGTACATCTCCTTCCATCTTAGAACTCCACAATCAATCTCGAAAATAGGTGGTTCGTAATGGAGGGCTTGTGTAAGTGTATGGTGTAAACATAAATTTCAGAACATAAACCTTACACTTCAATATGTATTAATTTCTATTTATTGGTTTTCAAGAAACGTTATGGAAGTTCAAAAGGAAACAATAAATGTCTATTTATTGTTTCAAAACGAAACCAACTTTAACCATTATTGGTTTTAATTCTATTTCGCCTCATAGAAATAGGAATTAAACAACTAGTATCTACACATTAGGTCCATAACACATATACCCTTAAGCCTATTAACTAAATTGAATCACTTAAATTGTAGGCTTCTTATAAATGATAACACCACATTTAATTATGTGGTCCCATTGAGACATTATGGAGACAAGTTTAGTCTCAGCCAATGCCCGAAGACCAGTCTTGAAATTCAAGAAATGCAGAAGATTCCTTATGCCTCGGCTGTAGGGAGTCTAATGTATGCTCAAGTATGTACGCGTCCGGATATTGCGCTCATAGTTGGTATGTTAGGCAGATATTTAAGTAATCCTGGCATGGATCATTGGAAAGCAGTCAAGCGTGTTATGCGATATTTACAGAGAACAAAGGAATATATGCTCACATATAGGAGATCGGATAAGTTAGAGGTCATTGGATATTCCGACTCCGATTTTGCTGATCTATGTCATTTAGCTGTATTAGTATACGTGACCATTGGTGGGTCGAGTTACGATTAATGTAACGAAGACCGCTTTGATCCTATATTAATATAGTTAATGGACAAGATTGTTTGGATACCCTCAAGTTATGATAACAAATTTCTGAGCTCACTAAAGTTAAGCACATTTTTCAGGATACATATGTGGTCCAGTGGGAGATTGTTAGATAATGTCTCAATGGGACCACATAATTAAATGTGGTGTTATCATTTATAAGAAGCCTACAATTTAAGTGATTCAATTTAGTTAATAGGCTTAAGGATATATGTGTTATGGACCTAATGTGTAGATACTAGTTGTTTAATTCCTATTTCTATGAGGGGCAGAAATAGAATTAAGACCAATAATGGTTAAAGTTGGTTTTCAGTTTTGAAACAATAAATAGACATTTATTGTTTCCTTTTGAACTTCCATAACGTTTCAGTTGAAAACCAATAAATAGAAATTAATACATATTGGTAACGTTTCAGTTTTGAAAACCAATTACAACCTTTAAAAGGTTATGGTCCCTATTCCTTCCCAGGTGGTAAAAAACACTGCCATGTTTTCTAAATCCTCTCAAGGAGAAACATAAGGCACCAAAGGGGAAAGGATTAGAAGGCAATAACATAATCAATAACAAAGAGCTTATTGATAATCACGCTTCCGTTTAACCGTTCGTCAATGGATTCAGGTATGTCATTTTGGTTTGATTTTTTGATAATACACAGATTGCCACAGGTGGATGAGGAAAGAGACAATGAGAGGATATGGTAGAGGAAAGAGATGGCGTTAGCAATGAGGAATGGTTGTGGTGCTTTAGAATTAAGATTTGCATAAAAGAAGATAAAAGTATTATGACATTTTTATTTTAGGATAAAGTTATATTAAGGAAAAATTTAACGAAGTATGTGAACTATGAAAATTAATGTGTGAAAATAAAATTACTCGTTAAAATTTCTTGAAAAAGACCTAGGTGCCAACAACTCTATAAATTGTTATTATTTCCCTCAAAATTAAAAGCTAATAAAAAAAATGAAAAATTACAACCAAAAAAAAAAAAAAAAAATACAAAGATTTAATCTCATGAACAAATTAAACCCTAATCTTTTAATTGTTCCAATTTAAATTATGAACTTTTAAAATGATATTAATTTTAACCATCCATTTGTATTTGTTAACTAACAGAGAAAGAGCAATTTAGATAATTTAACAATTTTTTTGCCTTTTTATTATTATTGACAAATACCTTCTACTTTTATCGTTGTCTATCACCGCTACCTTCTCTTCCCCAACTCACTGCCACCGCTCTTCCCCAACTTACTACCCTTGCTCCATCACTTTTCCTTGTCTACCACTATTCCTTTCTTTTCCTAGTTCATTATCCCCTCTTATTTCTTAGTTGTCCCCGTTCAACACCTCCGACAATTTTTTTTTTAAATAATCTAAATTGATTATTAAAATTTATACTATTCTAAAGTTAAGAATTTAAATTAAAATAATTAAAAACTTAAGATTTAATCTGTTACTTTTAAAAAAAAATTATATTTTTTTCCAAAAATATAGTAAAAAGCTTTACCCTAGTGTCCGGGCAAACCACATCATTTGACCACGGTTACTTGAATTTCATATATATATATACTTTTTTATAAGCGACTTACTAATCACTCCTATTAATTAGATTTATTTACTTATAGGTACTTATTGATAAATTTATCAGTGCAAATTTATTTATAAAAATAAGAGAGACTAATAAATTTATCACTTTATAAATTTACTAATAGAACTTAGTGGGTAATGAGTTCTAAAAATAGGATCTAATGGTAATTTATCCTTTTATAATAAATACATACAAGGAAATACTATGATACACACTCTTCAAAAGTTGTGTACTATATGCACTCTTATTACACATTTTTGTAGTGTTACGTATTTTTGTGATAAATTTTATGTATTTTTCTTAATAGAGTTATAACAATCTGTGATTTGAAAATGTGGTTATGCATTTTGTGCTAACGTTACGTATTTTTGTGATAATATTACATATTTTTTTGTCAAAAAATATTTCGATAAAAAAATATGTAACATTATCACGAAATGCATAACATCATTTTTTAACCACAAATTATCGTAACTTTATATAAAAAAAAAAAAAATTATGTAACATTTACTAAAAAATATGTAACATACATCACAAAAAAACAAAACAAGATGTATATGATAACATACCTGTTGAAGAGTATGTAGCATAATATTTCTCATACAATAATGATACTTTCACAAATGTTCATCTCTAAATTTTTATCTCTAAAGTTTTCATTTATTGTAGTGACCATCTACATTAGTTTCAATCTCTTTAATTTTACTAAAAGGAAAGTCAATGTAATTATAACAAAATTATAAAACTTGTTGTATTTTTTTTGAACCTTAAGAAAATTTAATATAATTTATTAAAAGACTATGTTTAGATTATAAATTTAAATAAAAATAAAAAAGAAAAAATGTAAACAATATAGTTATGTTCCGCTTAACTTTTCTACTTTTTTTTACATTTTACTTTTATTTTAAATATTCACATAAATTCATAATTTAAACACAATTTAAATGAAAATTTTGATGTTATAACTCATATAGCCGGCCATGCCGGCTTTCAAACGAGGGAAGGGTGGAAGGAGAAATGGGTATATATGTGGGGCCCCCCTTGATTCATTCACAAGTTGCTATCAATCACTTTTGTATTTATTTATATACAAGGAAAATGGACCTTTTATGGATTATTTACCAATAAATCTTACTTTACAAAGTGTTATATTAAATAGTCCCATTTTTATTCTATTATACCAAATAGTCCTATTGGTGGGTTGATTTGGTCCTTTTTGTTTTTTTTTTTTCCATTTTTGTTTAACTGTGTGGACGAAAGTGCCCTTGGTTTAATGTAGGACTGTATTTGCTGGATCAGTTCCTTTTTTGGAAACGTTGCTTATTCCGTGTGTACTGTGTGCGTTGTGTGTGCTGTGTGTGTGTATCATTGTGTGTGTGTGTGTGTGGGTGTGTTGAAACCAGCACTGTGTGTGTGTGTAACAGTGTGTGTGTGCGTGTGTTCAAGCTAGCACTATGTATGTGTGTGGCTTGAACAGAGCATAGTCCATAGTATTCGATGTGAACCCGAAAAACGGGTATGGGCAGACCATGAGGGGCGTGTTTGTTTGGCGATGGAATTCAAGGATGGGGGCAAATATGACCCAGTCGTAAACCTGCCTTAACCGACCCGAACTGGGTGGCTCCGAGATTGATAATATACCTACTGAATGAGGTGTAGAGACCTGAATGCTGAATATTTCGGCGAGATTGAGGGTGGCGTGGAGAGATTTCATGGCGGGGAGGAGATGGGCGATGAGGGTTTTGTCGGCGGTGGCGATGACTTCGTTCCCGACGGCGATGCGGTGGATTTTGGCGGTGGGGTAGAAGGGGAGGATGTTGTTAGCCACCCAGGACATGGCGGCGGAGAGTTTGGAGACGGCGGGGATGTCGGAGTTAGCGACGGTGACGGTGATGTAGATGTCGGAGTTGGCAAAGGCGCGGAGGATGTCGGGGTTGGCATCGACGATCTTGACTCTGTCGATGGTGGTTTGGTCTTGAGTGTGTGTTGTGAATGTGTGTGTCTACCTGTGTGAACCCCCAAACACACCAACCACACCCAAAACAAAAACCCCTTACAGTGCTTTGCCATTCTGTGACACCCTCACAATGTATCACATGCAACACACCACACATCCATTCACTAATTATGCACGTGAGACACACATGCACCACACCCAATTTTTCCCTAACAGCCTTATTAATAATGGTTAAATAAGGGTAATTACGTCCCTCACAATTGAATGGGACTAAACGGTTTAGTAGAATAAAAATGGGACCAACTGGTTCATAAGTTCAAAATTTGGAATTTATTGGTAAATCTCCCAAGTTTTATTAGATTTATTTTTTTAAGTGTTTGTAATTAATTCTTAAGATATTCTTGTATTTTAATAAGTTCTATTATTTGAACATTTGATCTATCAAATCATAATTATCACATTTAAAGTATTTTATAGATATTTCTACCCTTACAAATATGTTTTGAACGGTTAGTAATTTGGTGATGTAAACATTATATTTTACAATGTGAATATTCACATTGACATGTTAACATTCACATCACAAAACATTCGTACTGTAAATGTGAATATTATTAGGAGTATTTTGATAATTATGTCACTCATTGGACTCATTGGAATATAAAAAAAATAATATAAACTAAATGAAACATAAGTAGATAAAAAATGATTTATAAAAAATGCCTCAAGAAAAATCGCATATAGGTTGGAAGAGAGGAATCCACATGCAGCCCGGCAACAACTGAAGAAAGGGCCTAGTGATCCGTTCGTTCGTTTGTTTGTTTGTTGGTTGGGATGGAAAAAAAAATTTTAAAATACCTTTTAGAAAAAATAACTTTTTTGTTTGATGGTATGGCAGTGGAGATGAGAATATTGGTGGTAGTGTGGTGACATTGTAAGATTTTAATGTGGAAAATATTTTTTGTTTTTTAAAAGTAAAAAATATTTTATGTTCATATAAACTTATTTTTTGTTGATTATAAAAAATGTTTTTTATTGACTTTTATTTTTTATTATATTAAATATCAAAAAATATTTTTTTCCCACACAAAAATAGAGCGCAAGTCAAGTGTGTGTTTTGGTATTGAAAGGCAAACAACATATGTGAAGGAAAGTTCAAAGATTTGTTGTTTTTTGGACAATAATTCTAACACAAACAAATAAATCTCTGTCAGTTGGCCTTCCTATTGCAAAGGAAATAGTCCACTCACTGATGAAGCTATTTTTGTTGTTTTATTGCAGGTTTTGCAGCACCTTCGTATCAATCACTAAATTGTTGCTTTGTGCGTACACAAAAAAACAGTACTAGAACACAAAGCTTCAATTAAAATGGATTAAAAAAGGTAAGATGTATACAATCTGCTCATATTTATAAAAAAAAATCGTCGAAAAAATCATTCATACAAAATTCAAGATCATCGATTAGTAGTCACATGATTTGAGTACAAAATAATGTAAAAAGATAGATGACAAATATATTTTTAAAAATAAATCACCTTTTCTTTTCTTTATTTATTTATTTATTTATTTTTATACATAATTTTGTTATCCGTGATTATCAATATTTAATCAATTTGATTTTTTTTTTTTTTTTTGGAACCATTCAGCTTATCAAAGTAAGAGTGAGGTGGTTCCAAAAGAAGTAAGCTGCATTGTCCGATCCGTATACATGAACCATAAGATCATCTCCAATGGATAGGTAAAAAGACTGCTATAGCTATGTTTTAGCGTGAAGATCACTTTTTTTAGCTCCTACAATTAGGCATAGGACCAGTTATATTTTACCAATTGTTAACTCTTTGCTGGTAGCTTCCATAGCGGGCATAGTCAAATAAAGTACTTGAAACATTCAGATAATTAAAAAAAAAAACAAAAAAAGAAACTTAAAGTTAAACATTCATTGATGTTGTGATTGTTTTGGCTTATTATTGGTTGTTTGAGCATTTATTAATTTTCATAACATATACAGCCAAACCATTATTTACTTCTTTTTGGAAGAAAAAAAAAATCATACCTTTTAAATTATTTTAATTTAAATTTTTGTGGCATGTTTAATTGGGTAGATTAAAGTATGGGATTAGAATTATTAATCTGTGGGTCTAATTATTTTATATTTATTTTAACATTTTAGTTTAGGATTATTAATCTAATGGATAATTAATCCAATAAATTTGTAGGATTATTAGTTATAGGGTAGGGGTGGGATTATTAATCCAATGGATATTAATCCAATTAGATAATGAATACCACACTAATTTAATAGGATTATTAATACTTCACTATTAATCTTGTAAATCAAACATGACATTGGTGTGTTTGATTAGGGGATTTGGGGGGACTATTTACTATTCGGATTGCTTATCCGAATGAGTGAGTAGTCCATCGTTTGTTTTTTTTTAGTCCGCCAGACATAGAGTCCGGCTAGACTCCTTATCCCCCCATATGGGGGATTATACTATCCCAGGGGGGTATGAGACAGTTTTGGGGGGACAATTTACTGGTGGGATTAGGTGGTAAAATGACCATTTTGATCCTCTACTATTTAATTATGTATTATATTTAGTAAAATTCAATAAAATTTAAATGTCTCAATTTAAAAATAAAATAATTTTATTTAACTTTTTATTGATGTTTTATTTATTTATTTAATTTTTTTAAATAATTTTTTATAGATATTTTATTGATATTTTATTTTAAAATTTTGTTTATATTTTATTTAATTTCATTATTTAAATGTTAATAGATGTTTTATTTAATTTCATTGTTTAATTATTATTATTTTTAAAAACAAATTTATTTAAAATTTTAATTAAAAAAATAACATATATTTTTATTGATATTTTATTTATTTAATTGTGTAAAAAATAAAATAAAATAAATTTTTATTTAATCTAGCTAAAAATAATTAAAATATTAAATATATGTTTAATATTGCTATTACTTAGTAAATAATTGAAAAAGGGTAAACTAGTCTTTTGTTCATTTATCATATCCAGTCCATCCAACCAAACATTGGATTCACTAAAAATAGTCATTTCTAGACATCTAAACCTCATGAAAAAACAAACATAGGATACATATCCAACCCAACCAAATAATGTGGGAGATTCGCAGTCCCAAGACTCAATCTAATTCTCTCTTATCTAGTTAGTCCAATCAAACACAGGTGTGTCACGACCCGCTCCCGGTACCCAAGGGTTAAGCATCGTGATAGCCAATAACTGAAATTACCTACGGCCAATTCATAAACAAATCAATAAACGCGAGCGGAAGTAATATTCAAATAAGGGCACCAAAATAATCATCGGAGCTTCTATTTTTATTACAAAATTTATTGACCAAAAAGGTCGATATTTGCAAAGATAAATATCATAAAAGTGCTGTGTATGTCTAATCCGCAGCCCCGCATCTAAGACTTTCTAAAAGCTATTTCTGACTTGTACTGTTTCTTGAAAATTGATAAACAGCTATAAGCACATGGCAGAGTGAGAAATATTATATCAAGAGTATAAGGGATACGAAATAACCATGGATAGTTAATTAGGCCAAAACATTTAAGATAATTTCGTCGAAACAAGTAATCCTTTAAGTAGCAAAACTGAGATCATGTAAATAAATAACCATAACCACGGTAATTTGGTAAACAAATCATTTAAGTGGCAGAAACTGAAATACATAAATTATGTAAGTAAATAACCATAACCATGGTTCAGAAAAGAGGTACGGATTCAAGAGGTGGCTCGTACGAATTATAGAGGTGGCTCCCACAATAGTGTAGCACTTGTCTCCGCATAGCAGTTTGCTCCGCACAGAACAGAGGTACAAATTCAAGAGGTGGCTCGTAAGGACTATAGAGGTGGCTCCCACAATAATGTAGCACTTATCGCCGCACAGCACTTTGCTCTGCATAGAACAGAGAGCAATGGATTAGAGGGCTACAAAATGGTCAAACAGAAGTCAATGGTTATTTAAGTCCCCCAAGGCGTGAGATTGTCGTGGTGGTACTTACCAAACATAATTATTTATAAGGTTATAGTCAAATATTCTTTAAAATATAAACAAATATATCCATGGGTTTCCTTTTAAGAAAATAGGGTTCAGAAATAAAATCATGTAACTGAAATATTTATATAATTTATAATAGTTTATAAAACATAACTTGTATAAACTAAATATGGTAAGTCAAAAGATAAGTAAAATACATTTTGGTAACTCAATGTATAATATAACTCACCTTATCTTTAATACCTTACTCTTTTTTTCCACTATCACAAACTCTCTTTGCTTCTATTATTTTTTCCTTCCTCTCTCTCTTTTCTTTCTTTCCTTTCTCTCTTTCTTTTCTTCTTTCTTTCCTTTCCTTTCCTTTCTTCTTTCTTGTCTTCTCCAGGTGACACGCCTCCCTTTTTATGGGGAGATAAGGCACATACGTGACAGATTCAATAATAAATTTACAGATTTGTTCTTATCTTATATAAATATTTAAGATAATTACACTTTGACCTAAGTTTTAATATAATTATATAAATAAATTAATTCCTAATTAAAGTACACTTTATCATATACCAATAGAAAATTATTTATTTATTTTAATACCATACCCATTATTATTATTATTTATTTATACTTTTACCCCTAAACTTTTACTAATTATATTGTTTTACAAAATTACACATAATAATATATAATAAATTATATATTTTTCAAACTGAGATTAAATAATATTAGTATAAATTTTACAGAATAATTAAAAATCTGGATTGTTACAATCTTCCCTCTTTTTAAAATTTCGTCCTCAAAATTTATCATATGTAAGCTATCCGCTGCGCACTCTGATAAATATATATTAGATGATTAATCTGATAGAAAAAATTACCTCAAAAAAAAAGTTTACCAAAAATAATTCACTGTCTAGTTGTCAAAAATTGTTTTGGGCCAAAATAAAAAATAAAGAGCAATTTGAAAAACTTTTCACTTGTTTTTGTTTATGATAAAAATAAATAAAAATAAAAACACAATGACAGAATTATATGCAATAATTGAAAATTTTGAGATGAACTTTTCATTGATGGTAAATAGTTTCAAAATCAGTATCTTTATAATTTGAACCAACTTTTAAAAAACATCAAAATAAATTTTTTTGGGCAAATTACACAAATAGTCCCTATAGTTTAGAGCTTGTGTCACTTTGGTCCCTGACTTTTCAATTGTGACACATTTGACCCTGAATTTTGAATCTTGTTCCAAATAAGGACAATTGAATATATAATTAGATTTTTCAAGGGTAAAATTGTCAAGTTGATAAAGTATAAATCAATTTGACAAAAATAAATATCAAACAAATATTTTTGAAATTTAAAAAATTATTTCTACCTACTAAAAATAAAATTACGTAAAATTAATAAATCTTTTAGACATTTTTTTTTAATAAATTAATTTTTATTATGTGTTTGGATGATGATCATGTAAAATTAATTTTAAAAAATTAATCATGTAATTTTTATTAATTTTACATAATTTTATCATTGGTGGATAAAAATAATTTTAAAAAAATTAAAAATATTTTTTTGACATTTATTTTTGTCAAATTAGTTTATATTTTATTAAATTGACAATTTTACCCTTGAAAAATCTAATAATATTTTCAATTGTTCTTATTTGGAACAAGATTCAAAATTCATGGTTAAATGTGTCACAATTGAAAAGTCAATGACCAAAGTGACACAAGTCCCAAATTATAGGGACTATTAGTGTAATTAACCCTTTTTTTTTAATACTAAACTGAAAATTATATGTATTTAATTATATTATAATTTTGGTGGGTGCTTGAACCCGACATCCTTCTTTTCTTGTCATTCTTTTACTATAGCAAATATAAATTATATCTAACATTCTTCACAAATTAGGCACACTAAAAAAAAATTATTATATATATATATAATCATATAAAATTATAATATAATTAAATTGACTAACAAAATGTAATATTTAGGTATTAATTACCCGTTATCCTACTTCTTAAATGTGCGTGTGTCCTATGCTCCAATGATGATTTTTTTTTGTTTTTAAAAAAAAACCATTGCTCTGATACCATTTGTCACGACTCGCTCCCCGTACCCAAAAGTTAAGCATCATGATGGCCAGTAACTGAAGTTACCTACAACCAATTCATAAACAAATTAATAAACGTGAGCGGAAGTAATATTTAAATGATGGTACCAAAATAATCATTGGAGTTTCTATTTTTATTACAAAATTATATTGACCAAAAAGGCCGATGTTTACATATAAAAATATCAATAAAAGTGTTGTATGTGTCTATTCCGCAGCTCCGCATCTAAGATCTTTCAAAAGCTATTTCTGAATTGCATTGTTTCTTGAAAATTGGTAAACAATTATAAGCACATAGCAGAGTGAGTTATATTATACCTTGAGTTACCTAAATGTATTTTACTTATGTTTTGACTTACCATATTTAGTTTCGATAATGCATCGTAGCTCGACGAAATGGCTCGAGTTTTGGCTCGAAAACAGGGAGAATGAGAGGGAAGAGAGAAAGAGAGAGAGGGAGAGGGAGAGGGAGAGGGAGAGGGAGAGAAGCAGAGGGGGAGAGAGCACCAGTCCGTCGTCGTCGCCGCCTTCGCCCGCCTCCTCCACAGCCTCCGTCGCCATTGTCACGATCGTCCGCAAGACCAACGATCGCTTGCACCGCCTCGCCACCGCCATTTTAATGGCCCCCTCCAGTTCCTCCTCCCTCCTCCTTCCTCCCCCCTCCTCCTCCTCCTCCTCCTCCCTCCTCCTCTCTTCCTTCTTCCTAGTCTTCTTCTGCAAACAAAATGGCGGAGAGAAGATGAAGTGAAGGAAGAAAATAAGAAGAAAAAAACAGGGTCAAAATGACGTCGTTTTGACTCTCGAGCCAACACTCGAGCCTCACTCTCGAGCTACCAATCACTACCGATTTAGTTTATACAAGTTATGTTTAATAAATTATATAAACATTTCAATTACGTGGTTTTATTTCTGCACCCTATTTACTTAAAAAGAAACCTGTGGATATGTTTGTTTATATTTTAAAGAATATTTGACTATAACCTTATAAATGATTATGTTTTATAAGTACCACGCGGGAGTCCCATGCATTGGGTGACTTAAATAACCATTGGCCTCTGTTTGACCATTTTGTGGCCCTCTAATTCATTGACCTCTGTTCTATGTGGAGCAAAATGTTGTGCGGAGTTAAGTGCTACACTATTATGAGAGCCACCTCTAAAATTCGTACGAGCCACCTCTTAAATCTGTACCTCTGTTCTGACTATCACTTCTGTGACCTCTGTTCTGTTCTGTTCAGTACCGTGGTTATGGTCATATACTTACATAATTTCTGTATTTCAGTTTCTGCCACTTAAATGATTTGTTTACCAAATTACCGTGGTTATAGTTATTTATTTACATAATCTCAGTTTTGCTACTTAAAGGATTATTTGTTCCGACTAAGCTCTCTTAAATGTTTTGGCCTAACTAACTATCTATGGTTATTTCATGCACCTTATACTCTTTGTATAATATTTCTTACTCTATCACGTGCTTATTGTTATTTACCAATTTTCAGGAAATAATGCAATTCAGAAATAGTTTTTGAAAGATCTTAGATGCGGGGCTGCGGAATAGACACACACAGCACTTTTATTGATATTTTTATATGTAAACATCGGCTTTTTTGGTCAGTATAATTTTGTAATAAAAAAAAGAAGCTCCAATGATTATTTTGGTACCCTCATTTAAATATTACTTTTGCTCGCGTTTATTAATTTGTTTATGAATTGGCCGTAGGTAACTTCAGTTACTGGCCATCACAATGCTTAACCCTTGGGTATGGGGAGCGGGTCGTGACAAGGTGTGTTTGATTGGCGGATAAGGGGGGGATTATTCACTATTGGGATTGTAATCTAGGAAAAGCTCTTTATCCGACGTTTGTTTTTTTTTTAGTCCGCCAGATATGGACTCCGGCCGGACTCTTTATCCTCCATATGAGAGACTATTGTATCCTAGGGAGGGTATGGGAGAATTTTCGAGGGACTATCCACTATTGAGATTCGGTGATGAAATGACCATTTTGACCCTCTACTATTTAATTATGTATTATATTTAGCAAAATTCAATAAAATTTAAATGTCTCAATTTAAAAATAAAAAAATTTTGTTTAACTTTTTATTGATGTTTTATTTATTTAATTTTTTAAAATAAATTTTTATAGATATTTTATTTTAAAATTTTGTTTATAATTGATTTAATTTCATTATTTAAATTTTAATAGATGTTTTATTTTATTTCATTATTTAATTATTGTTATTTTAAAAAATAAATTTATTTAAAATTTTAATTAAAAAAATAGCACATATTTTTATTGATATTTTTATTTATTTAATTTAAAAAAAATAAATTTATTTAATTGTGTAAAAAATAAAATAAAATAAAATAAAATTTTATTTAATCTAGTTAAAAAATTAAAATATTAAAGATATGTTTAATATTGCTATTACATAGTAAATAATTAAAAAATGGGTAAAATAGTCATTTGTTCATTTATCCTATCCAGTCCGTCCAACCAAACGTTGGATTCACTAAAAATAGTCATTTCCAGACATCTAATCCCATGAAAAAAAAAACACAGGATACACATCCAATCCAACCAAATAGTCTAAGAGATTCACAATCTCAAGACTCAATATTTTACCCATTTTTTAATTGTTTATTATGTAATAGCAATATTAAACATATCTTTAATATTTTAATTATTTTTAGCTAGATTAAATAAAAATTTATTTTATTTTATTTTTTACACAATTAAATAAATTTATTTTTTTTAAAATAAATAACTAAATAAATAAAATATCAATAAAAATATAGATTATTTTTTTAATTAAAATTTTAAATAAATTTGTTTTGAAAAATAATAATAATCAAATAATGAAATTAAATAAAACATCTATTAAATTTAAATAATGAAATTAAATAAAATATAAAATTAAAATAAAAATAAAAATCAATAAAATATCTATAAAAAATTATTTAAAAAAATTAAATAAATAAAACATCAATAAAAAGTTAAATAAAATTATTTTATTTTTAAATTGAGACATTTAAATTTTATTAAATATAATACATAATTAAATAATAGAAGGTCAAAATGGTCATTTTGATCACCTAATCTAGCAGTGACAATCCCCAAAAACTATCTCATACCCTCCTTAGGACACAATAGTCTCCATATGGGGGATAAGGAGTGACATGGAGTCCGGCGGACTAAAAAAAAATCAAACGGCGGATAAGGAGCACTATTTGAATTACAATCAAAATAGTGGATAGTTCCCCCCTAATCCCATGAATCAAACAAGCCCTTAATGTTTTAAATGATATCAATTATAATCATCTGTTAATTATAATTAACAAAACATGAGCAATTTACACAATTTAATCATTTTTTTTAACGTTGGTAGCTATGGACTTTGAAAGGAATGAGATGAATGACCATAAACTGAAGAGTAAGAAGCATAGCGATGAACAGGGAAAAAAAATTAACAGTGGCAATGGATTGGAGAAAAAGAGGGGTGTGGATGACACATCGTTGCATTCAAACTATCGTAACTAGGAAAATTATTTTTAACTCCCGACGTGCTAATGTAGTGTTTTAACTTAATTTTTATTAATTAAAATCGTAAAACTCATCATTTTTTGTCTCTCAATAAATAGTGTGGAGTAATACTCCAAACCCATTTAATGACTTCTCCACAGGTTGAGCGAGTATGGGAGGCACGAATTTCAGTGCCCATGAACTCTTGAAAGAATACTAGCTGGTTAATAGAAAGATTTCATGAAAGTGATGGAGAGATTTAACTAATGAGCAATTATTCATTAATTTCAAAGCACAAGTATGACAGGACCACAAATTAGAGGGTGGCTTCATTTTGTCGTCTGCACAAACTTTTTTTCTTTTTTCTGGAATTGTTAGTAAGGGACCTTTATTTATAAAAGTAGATCAATAATGTCGGCAAATAGTCTTGCACACAACAACATAAATGATTGAATCGTAGACAGGGTGGTTAGAATTAATCATGATCATTATAGAGCCTCAACTAATTTAATTCCAACTAAAGACAAAAGATGATGTTCTACCAAAGGTGTGTAGGCCTAGACAAAAGTCACTTTAGAAGGTTTTTATTTTTATTAAATCACTTTAGAAGGTTTAGGCTTTTTTTTTTTTTTTCTATGGTCTGAAACTAATAACCAAAAAATATTTTTAAAATTAAACAATGATAAAAAAAAATAATCGTAGAATTTACAGGAAAAATAATTTAGAATAAAAAATATTTTAGCTAATTTCATCCCAAATACTCCATTAATGGTGTGTTCTAAGTATTACATAACAAAAACATGTATTATAGTGCAAAAATGGTAAAATTTAAAGCTAAACAATAGGGTAAATTACAAAAGTTACACTTATGGTAAAGCATATATATATATATAATATTATTTAGAAACAGGCTGGACCAATCCAACACCTGGGCCAACTTCTCTTAGTCCAAGCCCACAATTGTGTAATCTACCTGAAAAGTTTAAATATTTTTTTTATTTAATAAATTATTCATAATTTAGCATACCAATGTAAACTTAGTCATGATAAATCTCTTAGTCTAAGATCGTTTGTATTGAATTGTTTGTTGTTTTTTTTTTAATATTTATAATTAATCTCTTTACCAGTAAAATGTTAAGGGTTGTTTGGAGTGTCCTAAATAATGTCTCGTTTAGGAACAGACTAATTTAGTAACTTTTTGGCTATTTGACTAAAATATGAACAAAAAAAACTAGTATGTTCGGGATGATATTTTGATTTTTTACGAAAAGATGTGCAAAAAGTAAAGAGAAAAGAGAATCTTTAACTTTTTGGTATGGGTTGTTGGCTTTTTGACTTTTTTAGTAACTTTTTGACTTTTTGCCTAAACCGGCTAGTCCCCAAACGAGGCCTAAGTGTACTTTTTGTCTTTTTGGACTAAAAAGTTTGAGGAAAAAAATATAAATATTTGGGTTAATTTTTTTGATTTTTTAATAAAAAATGTGTATTAAAAAATTGTATAAATAAATGTATTGTAGAAGTTAGTGATGAAATAGGCCATACGGTCTGAAGTGTAAAGGGCAGGGCGACAGAGGGTAGGGGTAGGAGATTGATTCTCTCCTTTTGGGGCATAAATTGGATGGTGTTGTTCAGCCCATGGAGGCCCACCACGGGTCCCGTTTTGCTAATCGAAAACGTTCAATGTGTAGAACTTATCGAGTACTATATGCTTGTAAAAAATCACGTTGATTGGATATCAATAGCTATCTGATCGTGTAAATTTTTCTTGTCAACTGTTAACTATAACACCATCTATTTTTTATACAAAACTGATTTGATCATATAGTTACCGATTTCCAATCAACGTGATTTTTTACAAATATATAGTTCTAAACGAGTTCTACATAATGAACGGTTCAGATTATCAAAACAGGACCCGTGGTGCCCCCCACGGGCCCAACATTTCCGTCCAACTTAGTAATTTTATATATGTAATTCATTTTTCTTTTTTTTTTTCCTCTCACGGTACTAAAAGGTCAATTCAGCCCCAAAAATTGTGTAAATTTTGTTTGATTAAAATATTATATATACTAATTTTTTAATATTTTTAATTTGTGAATAATGATAAATTTTTATTTATTTATTTTTTTTTTTGTAACTTTTTGACTTTTTTATAACACCCAAAACCAGGCCTTAATATTGAAATCCATTTAACCCGTGATGCACATATCGGCGTACATAAATTAACAAATTTAAATCTGGGTTATGTTTTGTGGCACTAAATTGGGGGGCACTAATGCCCCTAATTTCCATATAAGGCAAAAAAAAAAAAAAAAAACAAAACAAAACAGTTACCTGAAATGGAAATTAGGGGCATTAGTGCCCCCAATTTAGTGCCACAAAATATTTTCCTTTAAATTTTATGACTTGTATTTCCAATTTTAAAATTTAAAATTTATGGGTGAGATTTTGGGAAGTGGGGATGCTGCGCAGCAGCGGCGTTTGCTCTGCGGTGAAATAAGCTCATTTAGAGATTTATTTTGATAATTTAAATCGTTCACATTTTAAAATAATATCAAGTAGAATATACTTATAAAAAATCAAGTTAATCGGATATTATTTACCTATTCATCCATTCACATTTGTATTCATTTTAATACTTTAAATCATAATTATTCTTTATTTTTGTAGATACAAATGTGAGTGGATGAATGAGTAAACGGTATCCAATTAACTTGATTTTTTTGCAGACATGTTATACTTGATGTATTCTAAAATGTGATGCTTAGGATTATCAAAATGGACCCTGAAATGGGTCCATTTTGCCGCACAGCAGCATCTCCACTTCCGAGATTTTGTTTGGGTAAAACACCAATAAATCCCAAAATGTAATCTTGTAAACTGTTTAGTCCTTCATTTTTTCTTATGAACTCAAAGGTCCTATTAAAGTAAAAATTATATAAAAAGGTAGTCACTTACATGTTTGTATTTAATTTTTTTTTTAGGGATAAAAATGGATTTCTCAAAATGTAAAATTACACATTTGGATAATTTGTAATATAAAAGTTTTGGATTTTTCCTCATTTTAGAACGAACAAAAACCTAACACTCAATGTACACTCCAATAATGTAACACACTAAAAAACTCATTGGTGTACTTTTTCCAAACATTATGCTCCAATGTAACATAAAAAAAAAAAATCCTTGGTGTACTTTTTTTCAAACATAATACTCCAATCAGTGTAATCCCAAACGTAATACTCAAATGTAACATATTTCAATGTAACACACAAAAACACTAAAAAAACTTCTTAGTGTACTTTATCTAAATATAACACTTACAGTTTAAAATTATACATTTGCCGAAAACTTATTAAGGAATATTTATATTCCTTTTGGAATGGCTTGAAGAATCTCACATTTTTTCTTTTTTAATGTTATATTGAAATGTTACTTTTAAGAAAAATACAAGAAGAAGTTTTTTTATTTTTTTTTACACTGAAGTGTTACGTTTAGAAAAAGTACACCAAATACTTTTTTTTTTTTGTGTTACATTAAAGTGTTACATTAAGGAATTTTTTTAGAGTGTTATATTGAAATGTTACGTTTGAAAAAAAGTACACTAAGGAGTTTTTTTGTGTGTTACATTAGAGTGTTATACTAAGAAACTTTTTTAGAGTATTATATTAAAGTGTTACATTTAAAAAAAATACACGAAGAAGTTTTTTTTTTTTTTTTGTGTTACATTCGAGTATTACACTAAAGAGTTTTTGTGTGTGTTACATTAAAGTATTACACTAAGGAATTTTTTTAGAGTATTATATTAAAGTGTTACGTTTGGAAAAAAAATACACTACAGAGTTTTTTTGTGTTATATTAAAGTGCTACAATAATTTTATTTTATTTTATTATTATTTTTTTTGTATTATATTAGAGTGTTACACTAAAGAAATTTTTTTTAGTATTATATTAGAGTGTTATGTTTTTTTGGAGTGGTATTGATAATGTAGATGCTTAGAATGTTTAGTAGAAGCCTTCGGAAATGTGTTCTGTTTGAGTGGAGGTTTGTTATATTGGTGGTGAAAGATTTTGTCGACTTTTGTGTAGGATTTGATTGCGATTGTCCACGTAAATGTTAGGACGTGTGACTTCCATATTAGTAAAAATTAACCAATTTCAATGGAAGCAATGAAGCTATTACGTCAGTGTGTATAATTGTAGGTATGTTGGAGTTTTTATGAAATGTCGATGACTTGCATGTTATTGGCGATGATTTGTTCGAGGTGTACATGTTACTGAAAATGCATGGTAATGAAGGTGCATTTGTCACGATCATGTATGTAATGGGTCTTGTGTGGGTGATAGTTTTAAAATCAAACAAAAATAAAAAAAAATAACAATCAATAGCAACACTACGATTCCATATCAACCCCCTTACATCAAATAGCTAACCATCACTAACCCCACAAATCACCCCCACACAATCCTCCACAAAAATTTCAAAAATTAACACCATACCATAACCAACCCACCCACCCAAATATTAGGAAAAAAATCACAACCAAAATCACACTTAAGGGTAAACAAGTAAACTCTAGAATATACCATAAATAAAACGACTAATTGGTTTGAAAGAAAACTTCCAAGACTAAGTGGGTGTTTGGGAAGTTGTTATTTTAGTTTTTAGCTATTTTAGTAAGTTAAAATTTTTATGTTCGAGAAGATAGATAGATAGATTTTTTTTATAGTTGGATGTGATATCTGTGAGAGAAAAAGTAAAATGATTATGGATTTGATATAACATTTTGTTTTATTGGGTATTTTAGCCTATTATGTCATTTTGTGAATTTTAACCCAAAAAACTAAAAAAAGCCTTTGCCAAACACCCCCCTAGATGGAGCAACATTTTTCCAAATGGGATTTTTGGGTAATTTTCCCATTTTGTTGGGTTTTTGATATGCTAAGATGTTATATTAGACTTTTCATATAAAGGTTTTCAACATTTTAAATTAGATATAGCATTATGAATCAATAATTTTATGCCATGTGTATTTCTTAATTTTTAAAAATTAAAAAATTGAGAAATTTTAGTTAATACTTTGAAGCTCCTACAGTTTTTTAAACAAAAAATTATTTTGCTATAATATAGATAAATTGGGACATTCCTAAGATACTATAATTAGTTCTCTTGTAGCGTCACATAAATAGTCAACATTATGTTTTATTTATATGATACAATTTCTCTGTCCCTAGTTAAACCCTTTTAACTAAATATTAAATTAAGAGAACATATATATCGTATCAATAAAACTACTCCCATCTCAGTTTGAAAAATTGTGTGAAACAACATATTCATTTTAAATGTAGCTCACATACTGACCAACACACAGTTAAGCGGCGGTGTATCTCGCTAGATCTTAGTTTCAAACATGGTGGCAATAGAAAGAGTGGATATTGCTACAATTGAAGTAGCAACTTAAATTGGAGTCCCAAGTTTTAAGAATGTTCTTGTTCATCCCAAACACAGATCATCACGCCATATTCCACTATTTATCTCATACTAATCTCATATTACCACGTCGTCAAAAATGATAGTACAGAGATACCATGCAACATACTAACAAAAAGCACATGTCCTTGTAGGTTCTGGCGTTTTATATGTTACTCCTCAAATTTCAATAAAAAAAAAAAAAAAATTAGCTTAGCTTTGATAGATCAGTCAAATTTGTATATGCCAATGCCTAGTCTGCAAACTGAAAGCCAAACTATACTACATGGTGGGAGTATCATCTCGTAGCCTAACCTAAAGCACACTAATCTTACAAGCATCCATGCTAAGTCAGACTGTTCTAAAATGATTCACCAGTTTGGTTGGGGAGTGAAAAGAACACAACCACAACATAAGAACCAAAAAGGTCAAATTTCCCACTATCCTCTGCCTTTTCTCCTTCCTTGTCAATTCAATTCAGCTTGGCAAGTGTGAAAGAAATTGATGGGTATTACCCAATCAAGAAACTCAAACCAACCAGAGAGGGCACCCTGCTCAGGACAAGTTGAGATAAACTCCCAACCTGAAGAATGTTTAATCGTTATGGTATAGGACAGTCAATCAAAGACTCAGAACGGAGACATAACCTCACGTGCCTAAAATCAAGTCTAAAATCTTCCCAATCAGGCATAATTGAACAACCTAAACCACGATTTGATTGGATTGACGGCAATGCTAGAATTAAGAGATTGTTATCACAAATAAATCACGTCTATTCCTACGTAAAGAAGAACAAATTAAAAAGATCCATAAACAATGTGTCAAGGACGAGCTCATTCAACAACAAAGGAACACATGATATCGTCTTACAAATAAGAGGCAAAGAGTGATCATGAAACCCTATGACATATGCGTGCACTATAAATAGGATTAGACTTGCTAGATAATTTATTGTCAAGCACTCTCTTTTTATTACCCTCACCTAGTTTTAGTGATAGTGATTTAAGAATCAAAGATGCTTTGGCCAGTATCGTATCAATGTCAAGTTTCCCCATTTTTATCATTTTTATAGATCATCAATCTTGTTCCCTATCAAACTGGATTTCTGATTAATCAGAGCTTCCTATACAGGCTGTGTAATTCCATTTTTATGATCAAAATTTATCATACAAGATTGTGGTAAGACTCAATCACTCACTCACTCACTCCATCAGCAAATAAAATAATAAAATAAATAAAATTGAGCAAATAAAATCAAGTTTTAGTTAACATTCTAAAGATTGCCATCTCAAATCAAGTGCATCAACAACTCCAACAAAACTATCAAACCTAGAACTCACGACATCCACGCCGACGCCCAACCTCTCGGCTCCAGCAGCAGTGACAGGGCCGTGCGCCGCCACCACCAGTTCAGGAAATCTCTTCTTCAACATCCCCCAATCCAAACCATACTCCATCCTCAAGCTCTTCAACAGCCCCTCCACCTCTCCCGTACTCGTAAACACAACAGCATCCAAACCCTCCCCCTCTTGGCTCCTCCTCACCACCGCCTCCGCGCACTTGGGCCCCGCCCACCTCGTCTCGTACGCATTCACCCTCACCGGAACCCAACCCTTGGAAGCCAGCTCGCGCAAGAAATTTGGAACCACAGGCGGCTCTTCGAGGCCCACCACCGCTGGAACCGGACATAGAACTCTCCGTCCGGATCCCAACCCTAGCGACTCGACCAGGCCAGTAGGCGTCGAAATAGGAGGAACCAAAACCTTGATTCGCCGAGGATTTTGGCAGAGTCTGTGAACAAAAGCAGAGTCCAGGAGCTCGGAGTCCTTGCCGAGAGCAGAGATGGTGAATATGTGGCCGGAGGGGGATAGTGGGGGTTGATGGAGATCGGCTAGGGCTTCGGAGAAGGATGAAATTCCGGTTCTGGAAGTGAATGCAATGGCTGAGAAGTGTTCGAGAGGGGGTTTTGTGGGGTTAGGGTTAGGGATTGGGGAAGAGAGGAGGTGAAGGTGGAGGGAGGAGTTGGTTTGAGGAGTGGTTTCGACGATGACGGAGGGGGACCAGAGTGGGAACCAGCCCTTGAGGCGGAGGGGGGGGGGGAGCTTGGCGGCGTAATTTTGAGGGTTGGTGAAAGCAATCACGCGGCGGCGGCTACCATCATTGGTATTGAGAAACGGGGCAGGAAGAGGAGCTGTTGGATGCTGATGCTGATGCTGCATATTCTGCATGGCCATCGTTGTTGTGGTTTTCATTGCCACCATCATTCAGATTTGATTAGAGAGAGAGAGAGAGAGAGAGAGATGTACATGTCGAGGGTCTTATATAGAATAGAATAATGGAATATAACTTTGATTATGTGTGGTAAGCCCACGTCTCGGTCAAAGAATATTGTAATGCAAAAGAAGAGAATATTTTTTCTTTCAATAGTTCAGTTTACATGTATAAACATAATTAAAATTTTCTTGCATAATTTTGTACTTTCTCCGAGAAATGATTTGACAAAAATGTTTTTTCCTGTATTTAGTTTGCGAATTTGAGAGTTAGGAAAATAAAATAAAAAAAAAAGAAAAATGGAAAGAAAATAAAAAAATTAATCAGTTTGTTTGATTTCATAATTCAATTTGAATTTATTTTTTTAAATTAAATATTTTAATTTTTTTATTTTTTTGTAGTGAATATTTTTAAATTTTAAATTTTAAATTTTTTTTAATTTTTTAGATACATTACTTAGATGTATCTAAAAATAAAATATTTATGAAAAACTATTTTAAAAACCATTAAATTCCAAAAATATATATTAAAAATAAAAATTCAGTATTTTATTTTTGTATATATTTGGAATTTAATGATTTTTTAAAATATTTTTTTCATAAATATTATACTTTTTAAGTGTATTTATGTTGTGTATCTAAAAAAATATAAAAAATTATTTAAAATTTAAAAATATTTAATTTTAAAAATAAAAAATATATATATACAAAAATAAGAAATTAAATTTTTTTTTTCTTTTCCTTTTTTTTATTTTTATTTTATAATTTTCCTTCTCAAATTTGCAAACTAAATACAGGGAAAAAGATTTTTGTCAAATCAACCATTTCTCGGAATTGAGTACAAAATTATGCAAGAAGGTAAAAATTATTTCCCAAGAATCTCTCTCATTGCCCGTCATCACACACGCCTCAGTCATCTCCATCACCAAGGTCTCTGCTTCACTTCGTAAAGTCCTTATATTAAATATGTTTAATATAATCTGACTATCTGATAGATTTAATTTTTTTTTTTTAAAAAAAAGGAAGTAGTTTTTTTTCTCCTTTAATTAAAAAAGAATAAAGAATTGTAATAGTGAATTGTAATGACAAAAAATAAGGGTGTACATGATTAAAGTGCTTTAGCTTGTTTTTCAGGGAAAAAAAAAAGTTTCAATTTTTTAAAAAATAAAATAAAAATTAATTTGATAAAAATAAAAATCGATTTTTTATTTTGAAAAATTATTTATAGCCTCCCAAAAAATAAATTATATAAAATTCAGCTTGCTTGTTTTCATTTTTCAGAAAATACTTTTCAAAAAATTATACTTTCTTATTTTCCGTATTTTTTTGTTTTTATTGAATTTTTTTAAAACATTTTAAGCAATTTTTTTACTTTTTAGACACACCTAACATAAATACACCTAAAAAGTAAAAAAAATTGTAAAAAAAATCTTTTAAAAATTCACTAAATACCAAAAATATAAAAAAAAATACAAGAATTTAGTACATTTTTTTAATATTTTTATGTATTTATTAATTTTTTAAAATATTTTTTCACAAATTTTTTACTTTTTAGATATATCTAACTAAGGTGTATCTCAAAAAGTAAAAAAAATGTTTAAAATTTAAAAAATATTCACTAAAAATAAAAGAATACGAAAACCAAAAAACTCAGTTTTCAAAAAAATTAATCCAGAAAACTCAAACCAAACATACTGAATAGTTTTTTATTTCTTTCACCTAATTAATATTTTAGAAAAAAAAAATTAAAATAAGTTTTTGAAAACCAAATCAAATAGTCTATCAATTTTGTGATTTTAAGAACTAAACTTAACGGTTAATACCTATAAAACTGGACCAGAATTAAAATGAAAAAATAGTTTTGTTTCGGATTAGTTCATGATTCCAAGAGTTCCTATTTAAATAGTAACACTACCAAAATGATTATTCAGTAAAATGAACATATTTAATTAATGACGATCAAGTTAATATTATTAAAGCATTGATCAATGTTACAGATCCATAGTTTTATTAGAATAATCTCACAAGCATTACAAAAAAAAAAAAAAATCAACATTAAAATGAAACTTGATAAGTAATACATAACATTCACATTCACAATATTATAAAGAAGTGCAACAGAGACCGTTATCATTATGCAACAGAGACCATTTGGAATCTTAAGGACAATACATGCCCTGAATCTACCATTCAAGTGCAGCAAGCAACTAAGAAAGTTTACATACAAAAAATCCAAGCCTAATGATTTTCATAGGTTCAACAACCAAAGACCACGACGTTCAATAAGGAAGCTCAGTATGCTTGAGCATCACTCACTTCTTTAGTAAGAACTTGATACACCTTCATTCGAGAAGCATCACTTATGCCACTAACTTTCTCGATCTCTTCAAATAATTGTTCATCTGTATAGTTCTGAAGGTTACCACAATCAAGTGTTGCTGCAACTACATCTAGACCATCCTTAATTGACCTTATTTCCTCACTCAGAGTATCACCTGATTTATTCTCTCTCTTCTTTGAGTTAGAGGAACAAGATACTTCAGCAGTTTGGTCATCTTGAGTTCTAATCCCATCAAAATTCTCTGAGTGACTTAGTCTGATCAGTATTTTCATCATCCAAAATAATTTGTTGCCTAGCCCAACGAAGTTGCTTTTCTTTTGAACCTACAGCAAGGCTCCCAGTTGCTTGATCCTTTTCGAAGAGATGACACAACTTTTGAAAGTTTTGAATTAGAGCATGTCGAAAATGAGAAGCTTTAGGCTTTTGCCTATAGAGAATAGCATATATAATATTATATTAAATAATGATGACAAAATATTTTAATTTTCTAATATAGAACTACATCAATCTTGCAATTAGATATACCTTGAGGTAAGCTGCCCATACACCTGTTGTAGCTTCAATGAGTTGTGTTAAATGATTATATCAAAATCCACTATCAATTGTTAAGATATCTTTGGCCATTGCAAGATTCCTTTTTAAAGTCTTCAACCGATTCCTTACATAACCGGAACCACAATGTATGCTAAACTTGGTACTCACCGCATTGCTTGCAGCTCTATAAGCTGATGATGTAAAACTACCACCAATTTTTTGCCCTTTGAGCATTTAGTCCAAGAGTGAGTTTATAAGAACAACATCCATTTGATTTTCCCATTTCAAATGTTTCTTGTCAGTTTCTACCGAGCATTCTTGGTCACCTTCCACCTACATTCAAAAATGCCATAAAACATATCGGAAGAAGAGCATAACTAGTAGCAAATTATCACCCAAACAAATGCAATGTTTCGCATAATACAATAACAAATTAAAATATAATTCATTCCAAGATAACATTCAAATAATAATAGTTAACTTGTCAATTTTTTGTTTTATCAGCAAAAGAAAAGATTATATTGATGTAAAGCAAATGAGTACATAATGGGTACATCACAAGAACAGGAACAAAAATATCAAATAACCCTTCCAACCCCTCTCTGCTTTCCAGGATCTACATTATAATTTGAGTGTTATTGAAGATTTATATCATAATCCCTCCACATGTCAGTAGCTATTCATTTCCTTAACAATTCTCCTTCCTTACATTCTTCAGCTAAACTTGATCTAGCCATGTTAGTTTGCACTTGTGCTCTTCTCAGCTCTGTATCAACCTCCTCAATAAGACTTTCATTGGGATCAATACCCATGAGGTGGTTATGCAAAATACAACATGCCAAAACAATATCTGCTTGAGTGTCAACATCATAATATGGCCTAAAATTGGAAACCTTTTCTTTAGGAGACCAAATGCTCTTTCAATTGCATTTCGCAAAGATGCATGACAAAGGTTGAAAAGCTCTTGAAAATTTTCTAGTTAATGAACACTATACTCCTTCAAATGGTAACGAGTACTTCTATATGGAGCAAGGAACCGAGTTTTTAGTTGAAATCCTGCATCTACTAAGTAATATTTCCCTAGGACCAACAAGTAATTAAATGATGTTAGTTTGAAAGAAAACAAAAATATATTTATATTCATCAGCATATATACACGTTTAGTGATCATCTTGAGGAACAATCAATTTATCCATTTCTCTTGTTAATACATTATCTAATATTCTTGAGTCTGAAGCAGATCCTTCGCATCCCGAAAGAATATATGTAAACTTTAAATCAAAAGAACAAGCAGCCAAAGCATTTTGAGTGGGATAACATTTTCGTCCTTAGTATCTTTGTGCATCCTTGTTCGACATCAATCACACCAACACAATCTTGTAAAAAGTTCATCATTTGTATCCAAACATATAATATTATACCTTAATTGCATTCATGTAACTACCTTAAAATAAAGCCAATACTTGGGATTGTTTCTAACCTCTAGAAGGCACTCAAATCCATCAGGTTGCTTTAAAAAGATATCTTCCAATGACATAATGGCTTTAAGAACTTGATGAAAATGTCAACTAACAGTCTCACCTGATCATCTGTAAAAGAACTCGATTGTATGGTTCCTCAAATTATTGCCAATTATATGAAGGAATTTCGCAACTTGTTCTTCTACTTTACTTTGAGGATTGTCTCTAAGAAACTGAGCTCTTTTAAGCATGCTAACTAGTGTGGCAAATACATCTTTGCCCATGCGTAACTGGCTACGACAATCTGCATCTTCCAAAGTTGTTAGCCGTTTAATTGACTTCCTTGTATGATCAGGACAATGAAGAATTGAGACAAGGCTGACAACATATGAAGCATACATAGCTACACAAGTGGCTACCCACTTTCTATTCGTTTCCCATTCCTCTTGATCATGTATCTACAATTTTTTAAAATAAAAAATCACATCCATTTGTTAATAATGTTTCCGTGTTGCAATGATATATCAAAAAGTTCCTAGTCCAGAATCGAAATGATACATCAAAAAGTTCATAAACTAGGCAACACTCAATAACAATCCATTTGGGTACAATGCTTCAAACTTGTCTTCTCAATCAACTAATTTAACGCACAATAGAGTCTACCCCTTTTAATTTAAATAATGCTAAAAAAAATACCATGCTTGAAGTTAACATGAATCAAATATAGGACTATTTCCATCATACACCACTTCTATTGTCTTACAAATTCATCTGAGATGATCTATACTTATATTACCCAAAACTAATTTAATCCAATGTGACAGACCATCCAAAAGCTGATTTTTCAAATAAATATTCAATCAAACATTTCACGAGAATGAAAGGGTTAATTTATAAAGCTTGAAATCATGAAAAAAACACAAAACAAAAGAAAGTGATATAAACCAAATAGGCACACATCTATAGACTATAACAAGCAAATTGTCATAACAAACAAACATATAAACAGATAAAATAAAACAAACAGAAAATGTAAATTCAATTTAATCTCATTAAAGCCATGCAAAGTGAAAAGAAGATATTAAATCATCAAACTACTTAGAAAACAAAAAAAAGTTTCTACAATTTCACTTCAAGGCAAAATTGTGAAGCAGCTTGAACATAGATAAACAAATCCATGTATCTATAATTTCTGATTCATAATAAAACATATATAGGCGTGTGTATGTATGAAATTTTCAATACAGAGCTGAGTTTGATGAGAGAGGAAGACAAAACAAAAGAGGGGCACAAATACCTGATCAAAATTTTCGGGCAATGAATCTTCAATCAAGTTCAGTGATTGAAGATTACCAATTGAAGTAAATGATGATCCCCAATTGGAAAGGTTTGCTGAATGATGCTGCGAATCAGAGATTGCTATCAGAGTTAGATCTACAATTTCACTTTGAAACAAAATTGCAAAGCAGCTTGAATATAAATAAACAAATCCATGGAAATCAATATAGATCTAAGTTTGATAACAAGGTAAGAGAAAATGAAAGAGGGGCATGAATACCTGATTAAAAATTACAGGCAATGAATCTTCAATCGAGTTCATTGATTAAAGATTACCAATTGAAGCACATGATGATCCTTGATTGGAAGGGTTTGCTGAAAGATGCCGCAAATCAGAGTTTGCTACTAGAGTTAGATCTTCAAAACTCGTCGGTGGTGATTTTTTGAGGCTACTCATGAATGGTCTCCTGTGAGAAGCCATGAACATCCCCGATAAATTTTTTCTCCTAATTTTCCCGAGTCTTTTCTCATATATATAAAAGGAATTTATGTTCTCGACGGTTTTTTCCCACATTCTGAACATGTCAGTGCTGAACCATTTCTTTGAGTGGCATCACTTTGACTAGACGTTTCCGACTTCGGTTTCTTATTTATCAACGATTCTTTATTCACCTCCTATTTCTTAATTTATTTCCCACTCCCTTGCTTTTCCCATATGTTTTCTATTATCACCAAACAAAAATAGGATTGCATTTCCCTTTCTCTTTTCAAGTCTCCCAATTAAACACGTCTAAGAAAAAATTATGGTGAGCTATATATTTTTCCTTTTTCCTTCAAAATTGAACGCGATATTAGGAAATATGGCAATATGTGACACGTGCTAGGCTCTTCTTTTTTTTCAGCATAGGAGGAAGTTATTAAGATGTAAGGTTTAGCAAGGTTATCATTGGCTTACCTTGTCTTCCTTATAGGCTTGAACTAGACAGGTTTGAACCTCCATTAACACAACTTTCATGACACAGCACTCTTGAAATTGATCTATTTGTTCCTTAAGCCGACAAATTATAACATTCAAGCTGCCAATTTTCTTCATGCTTCCATTGAATCTCTCTCCATAAAAAACATATGGTAGTGAAACCACAAGTTCACATTTTTTTAATCTCTACAAGATGGTATTTGCCTTCTAACTCAAGATAAACAATTGAAATGATAAATAACTCGGCATAATAAAAAATAATACATTCACACAAGTCCAATCCGGCGTGCCAATAAAAATATTTCCCCCATAACTTAGGTAAGTGACCGTGTGATGCCCATTCCCGCCAAGACCCAACATTAGGCATTCCCTTCGGACACCCAAAGCCTGTCAAACTTGCAGCAAGACCTAATTAGTTGGCTACAAGGCTCCTTTTTTATTTTATTTTTAATAAAGCATCAAATGCACATAAACATTCATATAAAAAACAGCAAAAAGGTTACTGAAAGAATGCTCAAAACAAACACAAACAAACAAGCACACGACGGACTAAGACATACAGATCAAGAAAAAATCAAAGCACCAAAACCCATTGCAGAAGTCCAATTAAGCTCTAATGATCGCATGGCAGGAAGTGCACTCTGAAGAAGATGATGTCTTGAGGTTGCAGCTGTTGAAAAGCCGATCCAACTCACCTTCGAAAAACACTCTCATTGATCATCATGCATAAGACAAAGACTCTCCATAAAACTGAGCAGCCCACTCAATCATCTCGTCAGTGATAAAATACAAAGAATCACCAACAGAGGATGACCTTGATCAAAAAAAGAGGAGATATGAAAGAGCCGCAGCACTTACAAGCATTAAAATACCGTCTCTCAAGGCTTTAAATCATGCTTGTTAAGACTAACAAGGTGAAACCCTCTCTATTCCAGCCCAACATGGCATCTCCTTTGTGAATATTAGCCCTCCATGTTGGAATTGTCACTTTTTGAGCAATTTCAATAAATAAATCAGATACAAAACAAACACTAATTTTTCAAAAATGTTTCATCATTCCCCAACAGGGAAAAAATAAAATCAAAATAAAAATTCTCAAATATTTTTAAGTAAGGTAAAATTGCATTCTCCTTGCTGCAGCCAATGCTCCAAAACTGATGCGCCAGGGCCACATATTCAGCCTCTAGAACAGAGCTTCAAATTTCAACCCATCCATTTGAGAAATGTTTGACCAAAACTTGGAAAGTTCTCCAAAACCATCCAGATTTGCTTTGATATGCTGCTATCAACAGGAGGCTTTGAAAAGCAAGCAACAATGGCCAATATTGGCAGCAAATACCATTTGAACTGTATTAACTATCAACCAAGTTGTCTTCCCAATTTTGACATTCCCAACACCTTCAAAAATTTACAAACCTGGAAGATTGCCACACAATGTCAAGACCATTCGTGATAACTATTTTTAACAGATCCCAAGAGGGAAAAGAAAACTAAAGGTACACATATTATCAACAAAAGAAACAATCCAAACAGCTCTATGTAATCCAATTTGGAGAACAATGTACATGCAATGCTGATGTACAAATGGATCTATGATGACGTCTTACACTGATTGAAGAAAGAACAAACAACAAAAGAAGGATAAATCAAGCAAGAAGGAAAAATGTTACAAGCAAGAATAACAAAGGATGCAAAAAAATCATCTCTTGTTTGAACAGGACTAGCAATGCTATGATATTCTTGTCCAAAATGAAAAGAGGTAAGTACAGGGATCAATGGCCAATGTACCCCACTCCCATGATGTCTTGTACATATAATGGGCAAAGCATACCTACTATATTCATGAAATTGCCAGTGTTACCTCTTGAAAACCATGATGGAGAATGGGTAAATCTACGGGGGTTACAGGGCCTGAGCAATGACTTGCAGTTCCCCAGTTTAATCTTCTAATTGGTCCATTTTCTTGAGACACTTTTCCCTCTGGAAATGTATGCAACTGCTCATTTCAGAAGAACTTCAAGTGCAGTTCTTGTATACATGGAAAAAATGTAAGCAATATGTAACACAGATAAAGAAAAAGTAAAGACCAGAATAAGTTATGTTAGTATATATCTATGATGGTGCTAGGATCAAGTTGAGAGCCTGATCTAGATGATTTTAGGAGACAAACAATTACTTCATTCACCATCTAGCATTTACTGCAGCCCTTGTCCTAACAGATGCACCAAGAATGCTTGAGATTAAGCTAGGTCAACTAAAATTATCAATCAAGCAAGTTATGATAACTAATCCAATAGAAAACAAGAACAAAGAATATTTTCAGCTTAGGATGTCCTGCAGAAAAATTATTCTTGTCAAGCAATTATGTAATTGAAATTTAGTCCAACAGCACTTGCAAGAATATGAAATACTTTATATGGGCCAGATCAGTGTTTTTAAAGGCTCAAGGCGCACTAAGGCGCTGAAGGTCTCTCGGGGCCTAGGCGCAAGGCAAGGCGCGGGCTTTATTGAAGTAAGGCGCACAATCTTAGTAAAAAATAGAAAAATTAACATAGACTAATCATTTATAGTACTAAGACAATTTTTTTAAAAATAAAAAGTAATCAAGATTCAAGACAAAATATAGAATAATTTTCAAAGCTATGAAAGTGCATATTACATAACATTTCAATTTTCAAAGATAAAATAATCCACATTCATAAGTGTGATTAATTGTGTAATGTAATGGAAAATTAATTAATACAATGTAATGCAATTGTGTATTAATTAATGAAAAATTAATTAATACAATGTAATGGAAAATAATGTAATGTAACTTGTCAATTTAAAAAATAATTAATGTAATGTAATGTGTCAATTTAGAAAATAATGTAATGTAAAAAAAACAGAGACCAATAGTAGTGTGTTAATTAATTATTTGTAAAAAAAAATTATTTTGTATTTCTTTAACAGAGTACAAAGGCATAAATAATTGAGAAAAAAATATTTATTTTGTATTTATTTTTTTGTATTTATTTAAAAAAATATTTATTTTGTTAAAATATTTAATTGACAAAGACATAAATATTTTGTATTTATTTTTTTGTTTTAACAGAGACTCAAAGGCATAAATAATTGAGAAAAAAAAAAAAAACAGAGCAGAGAAGATGCTCAGCGAAGAAGGAAGAGAGAAGAAGAAGGAGAAAAAAATAAATAAAATGAAGACTGATCAGGCGATCGAAGTCGAAGGAGGACGAGAGAGAGACGATCGAAGTCGAAGAAGGCAGAAGGGGAGAGAGAGAGAGTGTAGCGCACTTGGAAGTTGAAGTCGAATTTGAAGTCGAAGTCGAAGTCGAAGTCGAATCGAAGTCAAGAGACGAAGAGACGACACAATGTCGAGAGACGAAGAGACAATCGTTAGATCAAAGATTAGGGCGTAAACATCAGTCGCGCCTAGGCGCGAGCCTTGCGCCTCTCTCGCCTGCTTCCAGTCACGCCTAAGGTGCGCGACTTCTTCAACGCGCCTCGCCTGGGACCAGTTCAGGCGCACAGTTTGAGCCTCGATGCGCCTTGCGCCTAGGCGCACTTTTAACAACACTGGGCCAGACGTTTTAAGCAGAATCTAGCCTAGGCCCAAGTAAATCAAAGATTATATGGAAAGAAGAGAAGGCAAATCAGAAGAGAAAAGGTTAGGAAAATAAACAAAATTGCATGACAACCTTCATTGAGATTGTAGCTTCTGCAAAGCAAGGAACTAAATTAGTTTGGCAGAGAAGACATTCAAGCTTTTAGCCACAAATCTGGTAAACAAAAGTAGAAAACCAGCCAAGTGTAATATCTAAGCAAGATTTCTAACAAGGCAGCCATTATGGGATTTTTGTTTCATTCAATCTCTAAAATACTTGAAAAACAAGTGCCATAACTGACACCGTTGTAAGAGCACCCAAAAAAATTATACTATGCAAGCCACCAATTTCCTGATGATGAGTACCACAGCCTATTTGATATATATGTAACATGCGAGAACTAAAGTGGATATGGAACTCCCTCTCCCACCCATGCGCACACATACAAAACAAGGATATAAGCCCGTTAAAATCAAATATCTAAACGAAGCATACATGAAATATCATATTTGAAATGAAATTTGAGTTGTCAATAAGATTTAGAGGTGAAACAAATAAATCTCAAGAGCGGATTGTAAACACAGTATATTCGTGAATGGTAAGAGTAATATCGATAAAAGACAAGCTGAGAGAGAATAGATTGAGATGGTTTAGTCATATACAACAGACCAACAGAGGCAGTAGTGAAGATGTGATACAGTAACGGTAGAGGGAAGTGTTAGGGAAAGAGGCAGAACTAGATTGACGTGGACTATGTAGTAAATAGAGGTATGAATCTCCTTAATTTGACTAACCAAATGGCCTTTGATAAAGTTGAGTAGAGAAGAAGGATTCATGTAACCAACCCCATTTGATGAGACTTAAAGCTCAATTTGTTTGGTTGGTTGGTTGGTAGAGGATAGTAAACACAACTAGTAGACAGAAAATTGAAAAAATAAAATAAAATAAACAGATTGATAAGTACAACTCACTCAATTTATGAAATATTAATGGATATTTGACGAGGAGCAGTCAACTTCTTCACCCCATGAGTTAAAGATTAATAAAGAAGCCTTTTGTTGTCCAAAATCATACTACAACTTAGCATCCACAGACAACTAACATATCACCTCAAACTCAAAAGCAAAAAAATTAAAAAATAACAGTAATAATAATAATAAGGTATGCCAATCAAAGAAAATAATAATAAAGTATAGAGGAACACATTTTTTGATTGCCGTTGGTAGCTCAATCTTGATAATAGGGCTTGCTGTCACCTTAAAGACAATCTGTATGAATTGTATAAACTTCTTCAGGTGTTTGGCATAACCTATATAAGTGCACTTATTTAGATAAGTGCACTAATCTGGGTCACATCACCTCTTTATTTTTTTGCACATCTTTTCATAAAAAGTCAAAAAGTATACTTATTTAGATCATCCCAAATACCCAATATAGAAATAATTTGTTAACCACTGAATAAAAATTGCCATGCTGATGCATGGTATAAGAAGCTCAAGAAAACATAAAGAAGATCGTTATCTGGAAATTGGCATAATTTCAAGGCAAGACCTATAGAAACCACGCATAGCCAAGTTACTAGTCTTAGTAATCTTATGTGTGTTAGCTTTAGATTAAATATGCTTAGTTTTTAATAATTCTGAGTTTTGAAGTTGGGAGTATTTTGTTCATTTCAAAATTTTCTAGAAATGAACAACAAGGGCTGCCCATGGATTGTACCAGAAGTTGAATCAAGTAACTGGATTCATGGACGAAGCTAGATCAAAAGATTTAGAATATAAATGAAGGATGTTGTGTGTATAGAGTATCTTGCTATAATGGGAACTCCATAATATACATACCTTCAACAAAACCTACAACTAGTAATGGGCAAACAAGCTCATTTGATTTGGTGAGGAAAAAAAAAATTCCGGCACTTAGTGGCTATTCTACTCTCCCGTCCAAGGCTTCCATGAAACTAATGATATTAGAATGCTTATCTTCTAAATGGTGCTTGAACTACTAATTTTGTTGTTCTTAAGTAGTTGAGTAAAAACAACAATTTGAACTGAAGCTTAAAATGTTGAGGGACAAGTAAGAATAAGGGGTTCATTTACAGATATTAACGAGTGGGGTTTGGTTCATGGCAGGTGAAAGATTTGAGGCAAATAAAAGAGCGGTGGTGTTACATGCACTAACTAGTGTACCAATTAGTGTATTAACTAATGTTATGACATTATTATTGACCCCACCTATTATACAAATTACAAGCATCCAAAACCTCTAAAATTATGTCCCATCATATGTTAGTACACTAGTTAGTACACTAATTGGTGCATATAGCATTATTCATAAACGAGTGTTGAGCTATGAAGCACCGACACTTCAAAATAAGTGCCGTATCCGTGTCGGACACACGGACACTTCGGGGACACGCGGACACTTTGGGGACACATATGGGACACACCACATGACGTGTCCTCTTATTTAATTAATTTATTTTCAAGGGACGCGCCAGAGACACATTAGGGACATGCCAAATTGTCTTTTGCCCCATTTTATTTAATATTTTTGATGAATGTTGAATGTTTATTATTTTTTTCTTAGATTTAAATACTTAATAGATCATCTATAAAAATATATATATATATAAACTGTAAGTGTTAATTTAAAAGCACTTTAAAAATAATAGAATTATAATTTTTATTAATATTGATTGTTTGTGGATATAATATTAATTTACATAGCAAATAAAAATATATTGCCATGTCCCCCCACCGTGTCTGTGTCTCCATTTTTTTGAAATCATTTGTCCCATGTCCGCATCCACATTCATGTTTGTGTCACCATCGGTGTCCGTGTTTCTTAGGTGTTAGAGTGAAGTATATACCAAACTTTACTTCATATAAAGAAATCATCATAAGAACTAAGAAAGATAAAGATATGGTTTTGTTGGTTTATAATTTAACAAAATCCAACTTACAATTTTTGGAAGCCCAATCTTTAAAAAAATACAAACAAACATAAAAAAAAAAAAAGAAAAAAAAGAAAAAAGAAACAAACATCAAATAAAATCTCATGATATAATACCAATTAAAAATTGAACTAACTGCAGCAAAATATCAGTTCAATATTATTACTCTTATTGCATTTTTACATGTTAAGCTTTATATTTCATTCAATATATACCAACCATTCATATTGGTTGTTTTATATTAGCCTATTAGTTGTTGTGCTATGATCTTTGTATTCATTGGTTGATTATAAAGTCGTCATAATGTTACCAGGTAGGAAAGGAAACCAGAGAGTCAGCGGATCAAGGCCAGAAATGGGGAAGGAAAAATGAAAGGGGATATCTGCATATGGACATCTTCTGTCAAAATTCATACAGCATAACTTAAAATTAGCACAAGTTTGGAAATAGTCTCTCCAGAAATCAGGGTAAGGTTGAATATATCTTGCCCTTCCCAAATCCCACTTTAGCAAGAGTCTCATCACTAGGTGGGACTTTATGCATTGTCTATCGATTCTATAGGGTGTCCCAACCCAACACAAATTGATTGTTATCAAGTGTATGTAACCTGATCCAATTGTGAATATTCAAATCATGCACTAACTATCAATAAAATTCACATATGATTCTCAACGCACAAGTCCCTGGATTATTCCTTATTGTAAGAGGAAAGCACCATATTCTCCTTTGCACAGCGAGTCACCATTTATTAGTTTAAGTTAACATTGTCCTAATTCCTTCTGAGTTTTTCTTCCTAAACTGATTTCTTGACAAACTATAGCCATGTCAATCAGTTCCTGAGTTTTTTTTTCCCTCTATTTTCCCGAATAACCTCCACACACAAAGCTATACTTGTTGTCATACATTTTTTAAACCGTGAAAGTGGTACTATACACAGATGATACTGAAGGACTGTTTCAGATAAGAAACATCATATCAGACCACAGAGTATGCAAACATGTCTAGTTGGTGTATACAGGTTTTGACATCTAAATCCTATTGAGTTTATTTGGTGACTACTATAAGACCTCTTTTAAACATTTTCATGTAGAGCAATAATGATACTTACATAATGAACCCTTAAGTTACACCTCAGAGATGACGTATTACTGCAAGGGTGCATGAAAATGCTATATGGATCGATGTTTCCTTGCTTCCTTTCTGCAACAATCAGAGCCTTGATGCAATCACTTGATGGGTGCTAAAAGGATCCAAAATTGCAGGCAACTCAGAGAATTTTATAGGTAGAATCAGAAATCAAGCCATGAGTCCACCAGTACTCAAACGTGCCAATATAATCATGATAATCATCAGTAACAGCGTTCCCCACCTAAAAGAAATTAAGTTTATTAAACCAAAAAATAAATAAAGAAATTTATTGGAATATTCACTGACATTAAGCAATGGTAATAGAAACCATATCATTAAAATTTTCATGAATCATACCAAGAAGCCTTTGGAATTAATTACTGGATTCTGATTTCCCTTGTTTCTTTGGTAAACAAGTTGAGACAATTGGGGAACATGATGACCTGGAACAGATAAAAATAAAAATAAAAAAGGTACGATGATTGTTGCTCAAAATCATGCAGGATATCTATCTACAATAAAACAGTTCAAGTAAAAGGGAATGTATCAAAGCACCAGCATAACTTTCTCCAGCAATGTAAAAATCTCTATGCTTGTATTGTGGAAACCTTTCAAACCAATTGACTAGAAATGTATATGCATCTTCAGCTATAATTCATAGCGATCAGATCAAAAGAAAACATTGTCAAAAGTCAGAATTTACAAATTTAAGCGAGAAATAACATTATCCATGAAACCCAATTCATTCTACCCACAATTCACACCCAAACAGATCAGTGAAAACATATTGTTAATTGCAAACTATCATAAAAAATATTATGGTAACCTGTTCTCTGGTCACCTGCGGTCTAGGAAGCACGGATACGGATACGGGATACGGGATACGGGTACGATACGGATACGGCGATACGACAAAATTCGAAAAAGTAGGATACGGATACGGATACGGTAGGAATACGTTCATAAAAAATATTTTTTTCACAATTTTTAGTAATGTAGCATACACAAAAATAAACTTCAACAATTTTTAGTAATGCATCACCCATAACAAAAAATGCATAACAACCATAATGCATCACCCATAACAAAAAATTCATCAATTCAATTAAATTTCAACAATTTCAACAATATAGCATCACCCATAACATAACAACCATAATGCAATTCAATCCCATAATTTGAATAATTTAAATTAAGGGGGAAAAAATTTACAAAGTTCATTTATTTATCAATAAGTTTATTTATTTATTAATAAGTTTTTTTTACCTTATTTGATTTATTAATAAGTTTACAAAGTTTATAATTTTATAAGTTGACAAAGTTTATTTTTAATAAGTTTATTTATTTATTTGTTTTATCAGGATTCAAGTAATAGTACATACAAAAAATTTAATAAGTTCATTTATTTATTTATTTATTTAATCAGGATTCAAGTAATAGTAATAAGTTTATTTATTTGATTTATTTGATTTACTTTACAGAGTACACATACAAAAAATTAAAAAATAAAAAATAATAAAAATAAATATGCAAACAGAGACGACATAGATAAGGGAGAGGGAGAGAGAGATCGACCAAGAGGGGGGGGGAGATGAGATCGCGATCTGTCCATCTCCAACCAGGCACAGACAGGTCGGCGAGAGGGAGAGAGAGTTCGTGAGATCGAGTGAGAGGCAGACAGAGGGAGTGAAAGGAAGAGAGAGAGGGACGAACCTGATCGATGACCGTGGAGCTCCTGTTCGCGAACCTGATCGACGACCGTCGAGCTACTGTTCGAGATCGAGTGAGAGGCAGACCGTGGAACTCCTCCTCCTCCTCCTCCTCCTCCTTCGCGCTGCTGTTTGAGTTCGACCTAGGTCAAAGTAAGTTTGATTATTGTTTTTTTTTTTTTGTGTTTTATTTTATCTTATTTTCATATTTTATACTTTGACCCCATTTTAAGTTTTTTAAATTATTTTTTTGCCCCGCCGTATCCATACCGTATCTTGACCGTATCTCGACCGTATTCTCGCGTATCCTAGACATATCCAAAATTCGAAAATTTAAAAAAAAAAATTGGATACTTCATTTCCCGTATCTGATACGTATCTCGCCGTATCGGGCACGTATCCGTATCCAATACGTGTACGGGGGCCTTTTCGGAGTATCTGTGCTTCACAGCCTGCGGTATATAAATCTGACGATGTATTTGAACATGAAAAACCAACACCAGCCAGCTGGTGATTCAAGGAAAAGCACATTTGCCACTACCAACAAATTAAGAAAATGAAATCAGAAACACAAACACATTGTGATGTAGATCGAAGGAGACATGTTGGAACTAAAGACAAGAAAGTTACAATTATTCCAAGCATATGGATTTAGGTAAAGGGTCTTCCCATCAGGACGAATACGGAAAGGTCCAACCTCTTCAGCAGCTCCATAAGCTACAGAAGTGTCCTCCATTGAGCCACAACACGAGTGGCCTTGACTCAGCTCCATGGCTCACCGGAGCCTCAACCAACCAGTAAAGCAAAGCACTCCCAGCCTGCTGTTTTACAGTCACATAACCTGAGTACTGAGTGAAACCAACATTGGTTGGCTGCCCAGGTAACTGTGTGATCTTATCTCTCTCTTGGTCACCATTAGACAAAGAATAACAAATACCCAGAAAAAGGAATGACAAATAAAGTACAGAGAACAATGAATGGTTCTCACAGGTAGGTAAATGACAGACACATAGGAAAGTAATACAATTGATTTTCATTGCTCTTATGGGCATGTTATTAAACAGATGCCATACAAGGTGAAAGATACAAAACTCAAACCGAGCTCCAACCAAAACAAAACAGAGAAAGATACAAAACTAAAACCACAACAGAACACAGAAATAGACAAAACTCAACTAAAATGCATATCAACAGTTTGTACCATTTAAAACGGTAAATTACATACCAGATTGTCTGGTTTCCTGAACATGGTGAAATACAAACCGCACAGTACGCATACATAATTGTCTACACTGAGCCACCACCCTAGTTTTCCAGCACATGGGGAAACCCTACACAGAAAACTCAGGAAACAAACAAAAAGCACTGACTTGAACCAACTGACATTTGCAAGTTGTGGCTTTGGCACATGCAATTAGCTTCGCTGGACGCAAAATTTCAAGAGCCAATTGAGAGAACAGACAACTTTCACTGCTTTCAACCAACTCGAACTTGCAGGCTTTGATTTGAGCACATTGCACACCGCCATGGATGACCAGCTTCGGGAGCAATTGTGGAACCCAAGCGTTAGGACATGAAAGGGTTTTATACTTTTATATACAGTTACAGAAATGGCCACAAGACAATGACTATTAAGTCCTTGCAAAATAGCAGACTCACTATGTGAAATAATTTCCTAATTTGATCAACGTTGAACACCTAAGCGAACAAGACTATTTCTTGATATATGAGAATCAATATAAAAAAAACCAACAAATACAAATGAGAAGCAAAACACACATGACTTGTCCCTGAGGAAGTTAACAGTCATCATCAGAATGTAGAAATAACAAAAAAATTTAAAAATTGTTATGGAAAAGAGCACTTTCGAATTGAATTATGTAATGAAGTTTTTTCATAGTTTGTGTGTTCATCTAACAGCAACTGCATTTTGAGAAAAGATCATCCATCCAATCAGCAAATTAGCAAACATAAAAATCAAAATAACCCTAGCATTTTCGTTTGATTGCAATTCTACAGATAAGAATTCGATCACAATCAAACTAAACTATTAATTATCAAACGAAAAAGAAAATCAAGTAGTAATGCCACAACACAACAAGCCTACCATCTATCCAATCTACCGCTGAATGTTGAGCATGGCTTTGGCTTCAATCTGCTCCTCCAAAAGATCTTCACTCATATACTTACTCAAAAGCTCCATTTTCTTCTTCTCAACCACCATCCTCTCAATCTCCTTCTCATCCGGCAACGGCACGTGAACCACAAACTCCTTCTCTTTCTCCTTCTCCTCCATTTCCTTGGCCTTCCTCTCCTCCTCCACCACATCCTCCTCCTCCTCAAACAATATCTTAGCAGCCGCGGCCGATGACACCATAGCCACCTCCCCGCTCTTCACCGCCCTCCTCGCCTCAATCTTAATCTCCTCCATCACCTTCCACTCTGCCAATGCCTCCGCCCTCATCTTCTCCTCCGCAGGCCCTTCCACCTTCTCCAATATCCCATCCTCATCATCCCTATACCCATAATAACTCGCATCAATCCTCTTATATATATCATACCTAGTTCTCCGCTTCCGCAACTCCGGAGGCTTCTCGAACAATTCTCTGACTCCAGGCAACTTCTTTGCCGCACCGAAGTAGCGGTAGCCCGGACCGCGGCCGCTAGGGTTTGGGACGTCGACAATGTTGCCTTCCAAGTCGGTCATTTTGGCGGAGGAGCTGCTTTTGGTGTAATTGGGACCGCCGAGCTCGATGATTCGGCGCTCCCAGTGGCCTTTTTCGCGAATGAGTTTGTTGATCTCGTCGTTGAGGTCTCGGAGGCGGTGCTCGCCGAGGCCTTCGTTCTGGATCTCGGCGACTTTGCGGCCGATCTCGCGCATGATCTGCTGACGCCACTTGTCTGCCTCGGCGAGGTCACGGCACTCTGAAGCCAAGAATGGACGTCGCTCTTTTGGCTTCTTCTTCTCTTCGTTCTTCATGGTGATAAACCTGTTGAGCATGGACTGTGCCTTCTCTTCATTCCGAGCCATCTTCGCAAGAACCGAATTCAAATGCTGCTAATCTTAATCTGGAGATTGATCGATTACAGTGGCCTCTCTCTCTCTCTCTGCAATTTCTTGCTAAAACCCTAAATCGATTAGAAGAAAATCCCTTCTGCGTGAGTTCAGAGAGTTAAGATCTCTCCAGCATTTCCTCTGCCTGACGGCCCAGATTAGGCTACGTCAGACTGAAAACCTGCGACTCAGATTAGTTAAAAAAAATGACAAATTACACTGACAATCCCTAAAGTTTGATTCAATTACATCCCACTTTTAATGTTTTGAAAATTGCATTCTTATTCCTGTAATTAATAGTCTCATTTCACAACTCATACTTGTATAAAAGACAATAACTTTTAGTAAAAAAATATAATAAATTACATTTTTTTTTAAAAAAAAAATAGTAAAGTAAAAAAAAAGGAAAAAAAAACAGAGGAAGTAAAACAAAATAAAAAAAGAAATAGTGTATGAATTCAATATTTTTATTTCATCTAAATAATTATAATGACAAAGGGTTAGTGTAATTTCCCAAGCGTTAGAGGGTGATATGTATTAAACCCAAATCTCAAGAGATGTAAATGTATTTTACCTAAAAAAATTCAAATTTCATTCAACAAAATTAAGCCTAAATTTCCTCTCTCATATCTTCTCATCCACTTTTTTCTTCCCTCTTGAGTTCTTCACCAACAACGACTTCATCTCGTGAAATTGACAGTAAACATCAACGGCGACTTCCTCTCTCGAAACCCACTCTCACAAAGTGGCTCGAAATCCTTTTCGATCTCTTCTTCATCTCAAAATCCTCTTTAGTGTTGTTCTTCTTTGTTGTTTTGGTCTTTGAAATTCGCTATTTTGGTGCTGAAATTATTGTTGTTTTGCTATTTTTTTGTTGTTACTGCTAAATTTTACATCCAATTGTTGAATTTGTTGTTGTTGATGCTATTGTTGTGGTTTTTTGTTGCTACTGTTTGTGCCTCACAATCTACTAAATTTTTTTATTTTATTTTTTGAGTTCATGTTCTAATCCATTTATAATAAAACTTGGGGCTTTTGGAGTCAACACGAGAATAACACAAATTCCATTTTGTTTCTGGAAGCATCTGAAGATGTGTGCATTTGAGTTCTTGTAAAATTTGAAATGTAATTGTTAAACAAATCAGGACAAAAAAAGAATATGTACTTCATTTTGTGTATGCAATGCATGCCTATTAAGATGCAATTCTTCTTATTTGAGGCAAACTCAAATTTGTTCCATTTGAGTAATCATCAATTACTGACCACAGTTTAATTTTATATGGCAAGAATCAAAGTTCCAGATATTTTCTTTTGTTAGATTTAATGAAAAAGGTCCAAGTTTTTGAGATTAAATCTTACTATTTATTAGTATCTCTAAAAGATCATAGAAAAGAATACAGCATAGCTCTAAGACAAAAATAAAAATTTTAAAAAAAAATGGATGAAGACTGACGATCTAAGAAAAAAGATTTCTTCGCTTCAGTGGATAACAATGGTCGATGGACAATGGTCGTCAGTGAAAAATGGTGGACCGTGGACGCCGGTGGAGAATGATGATGGTGGCTGGGATCATTCGAATATGCATTTCATCTCCCTTTCCCTTTCTTTTCTTTTTTTTGTTTTTTTGTTTATTGTCTCTTTCCTCTTTCACGTTTTGGGCTTTGTTTTGCTGAATGAAATTTGAATTTTTTTTTTTTATATAGCTAATCTGAGCCACAGATTTTCAGTAGAGTGACGTGGCCCAATCTGGGTCGTCTCCCAAAGGAAATACTGGAGAGAAATGCTGAAAAGGATCTGAACTCCTTCTGGGTGGGTATAAAGTTATCTCAATCAGAATATAGTAACCATTCTAGGCTAGCGATGATTTACACCTGTTGGTTTGGAGGTAAGGTTTTTATTAATATAAATTATTATTAATTTATTGTTATCTTTTTTATATGTTTTTGTATAAAAAATTATTTAAAAAGTAAATTTTTAAAGGGAGAATTACATGTTAGTGAGGTGCAGATTTTTTTTTACAAAACGAATAAATTTTTTTTTTTATAAATATTAATAATTAAAATCATCCAACTTTCACCTTTTTTGTAAAAAAATAAAAATAAAAATACTGTATCCCACTGACATGTAATCCCTCAATTTTTAAATAAGTTCTTAGCCTTAGGTTGATTCATTCTTTTGGCTCCATTTGTTTGTCAATTAAGTTAGATGAAATTATTAGTTGGTTTGGCAATGAGCTAATATAGTTAAAAAATCAAAAAGTCAAGTTGTTAGATTATTTTCTCTATTTTTTTATACATGTTTTCGTAAAAAGTTAACTAAAATAATTACTTTCGAAACCAATCCAAGATTAACGGAGGAGAATAGTAATGTAGTTGGATTGGGTTGAAATATAATAAATTATGTTTGTTTGTGTAATAATGTGATAGTATTGAGGGTGAAGCACCAATAAATCCTAAATTATGAACTTGTGCACCACTTAGTCCTGTTTCTTTTCTGTTGAATCGATAAGTCCTGAAACGTACAAAATGGCACATTTATCCCTCCATTACGTGCATGTTTTTTAATTTGAGGGCAATGTGGGTTTTGTGTATTGTTAAAATTACTTTTATGGACATAGAGCACACTACGGGGTTTTATAGGTTTCCCACGTTTGGTGATCGAATCTTTGAAACATTGGTAATCCTAATCAGAGGCACATTGGTTTTATTGGTAAATGATCAAACATTGGTAATCAACAATTCCACATTTGAACATTTCCATATTGGTGGATTGAAACCCTAAATGTGCGTTTTGGATTTCTGAAGAGAGATAGTACGAATTCCACGCACAACCAGTACGACGTTGGACTGTGACCGACGAAGTTTTGTTTCGTCTTATCCGGTGATTCATTTAACAGTAACTGACATCAATGTTCGCTACGTCGTACGCCACCGATTAAGACATTTCCTGATTTGCAGAAGATGACAATGAAGTTCGCAGGTGTGCAGTTTATGCAACTGAAATTGTTGTTTACATTTCGAAATTTTGACTGTGTATTTCATGTTTTGTATGTTGATTTGGTGTGTTGTTGTTTTCACTGATTACCCAAATGTTATACACAACGTGAAGTTAGGGCAAACTTAACATGTGTTTATTCCAATTAATAGTGTAAATGTAGATGTTAATGTGGCATTGGTGTGTGTTTTTGTCAATTTCCGTCATGGTTGAGGTGTTGAGTGAACGTATTGGGTTTGGGTGCAGCAGATATGTTTTTGTATTGGGCTGTAAATGTTAATAATGCCATGTTTGGGTGGTTGATGTGTCGTAGTTGTGATACAATGTCAAATGTGTTTAGTGGTATTTTGTCGGTGTGCCAATTCGTAGTGTTGCGAATGCTGTTGATTGTTACACTCAATCGAGACACATTTGGTGGCACGTCAACGTGGTGTGATATGTGTTTGGGTTATTATGAAGGTGTTTAGTTTTGGCTATTGTAGTCGTTTAATGTGTTTGATGATGTTGAATGTGTGTTTTTGAGATTTGGAAGTTTTGGTGCTTGTGTAATTGATATAGTCCATGTTATACCCAATTTGTTTCATAATATAAGTATTGGGCATAATTTTGCATGTGTGTAATACATTCAATGGGTTTCATTTGTGGAGTAGTGTAACTAGAATAACAGCCCAATGGTATCTGAAATGTTGCATCAGCGGAGGTCCACAAGTACACATTGGCGGCATAACAATACAAAATGCTTGAGTAGGACCTCAGCTGCTGTGTAGTGGTATTTTGATGGCCGGTCGATGCATTTTGTTATGGTTTACGTGATTGCGTCAGATGCGGTATTGCATCTTTTATTTATTTTTTGGCATATCTGAGTGCGTTGGCATGTTGTTGATCAGTACAATGCATTATTCACATAGTTTGCAATCTTTTGGGGAGTTTGATGTCGCACGTTACTTGTCACGTAAAATCACATTCCGTCAATTAATTACTTTCCACATTACGCGTTGCCAGAACATAAGCGGCAAATACATTACAGAAATGTCAATTGCCACGACAAATTAAACGAAATTATATGGCCATTTGCATGGTTAACAACTGGTACCTCAATGTATGAGACAACAACAATGACACAGTCATCGTTATATTGTAAAGTATGATGAATATACAAAATTAAAACCATGGCTAACAAATGTTTCCATTGCTAAGTGTTTAAAACATTAATGATCATTTTGGTTAATGATCGAAGCCATCCGTAAATCACGGAATCCCGTATATTACAAACGGAAATGTAAAAATACGTTACCAATAATTAACAAAATCCACTTCAACCCCAGAATATGATCAATCCAATATGTAAACTCCACCAATATAAAATTAAACAAAAAGATTCATTCTCACCTAAAAATGACCAAATGGTTCATAAGAAAAAACATAGGACCAAATGGATCAACATTTCCAAATTTGGGATTTATCGGTAAATTTTCCTAGTATTAATTGATTTGGATTAAATTTATAAGTTTATATAAAAGTCTTTAATATATATATATATATAAAATTTTGTTATTTTTATAAAATGGAAATGTAATTAGTATTCACATCTAATTTTATGAGTTTAAATTGTGAAACTCAACACCCTATCAGATTGCTAATTATGCCCATGACATTGTTTCAAAACAAACATAATTTATCTGCGAAGGGATAAAGTTAAAAAGATTAATTAGGGATGAGGATTTAGGCAAATTTGTTTGAGAGAGAGCAAATGTAGCTACCTTTATTTCCAACATAGCAAGGATTTTGTTGTTTTAGTTGAGAGACAGACTTAAGTAATTAGAATTTTAAGTTACAACACACTTATTTTCTGGTAAAATTCTAATTACTCAAGCCTAACTCGCTAAGGATGTATTCAAAAGTTGAGGAAGGAAAGGAAAAATTCTTATTTCCCTCCCAACCAAACAAAAGAAAAAAATTTCCTTCATTTTGTTCCTAAAGTGAAACAAAATTTGTTGTAAGCTCTCTCTCAGGTTCCAAAAATGCTCTAAAATTAGCATCGATGGTGTTGGTCACTTGAGTCACAAAGTCCTTCAATTGATGTGGTGCATACACATTCTCGTTCAGCTTCTCATATTCACATATCCATGTCAGGCAATTTTTTTCATCTATGGTAGTAGCTTGACTTGTGACATTAATTTCCTTGTACAGCTTCATGAGGTCTCCTCCAATCAGATTATAAGTCATGGACTTGTTTTTCTTGTCTACAGCTACAATAGTCTCCTCTGAAGTCAATATTTTCCCATCTATATGGCATGGTACAAGCTTACCTCTTAGAGCTATCAAATTCTTATACTAAACGAAACAATGTAGAACAGAGTAGAACAGAACATATTTAAGACTTGCAACCTATATATATATAGACTAATGACAGATTTTATGAAAGAAATATTGTAACACTTCGAATAATACCTATTATGAAAATTATACGATGATTTATTTTTGAAATGCCTGAAATTAAATTAGTTATCGTATAATATCAAATGATTAAATTGATACTTGAAAAATCATATTTATTTTTATAATTGTGTGTGCTAAAATGCAAATTAATTTAATTATGAGTCATTTTGTTTGACCAAATAATGTAATTATAACATGTTTTGGGTCATAGTGGTGATAGAAAACTTTGCGGAACATAAACTAAAAACCATTAAGGATTCAATTCTATACATGAAAACTATATGAATTTCTACAATACAACTTAAGCAAATACATACCTTGATCCATGATAGTATGAAATCTTCTTGCAAGAAAGAGAAACCTTGAATGAAAAACCTTGTTCTTTAAGTTCTTGACTTGTCTAAGATCTTCAAACCACTTCTCTCTCTCTCTAGGCGATGGGAGCCTTCTTGTGGTGACAACTTAAGTTTTTGATGGAGAATATGGTTTGGGACCTTACACTATTTATATTAATATTTTTCCCATCAAAGAACCATTCATTCAATGAACTTCATTAAATAGATTAATGTATCTTATACATTCATGATACATAATGCATCTTCTATATTAATGAATTCATTAGATAAGATTAATGTATCTTACATATTCATAATAGATACATAATGCATCTCTAAGATTCATTCATAATGAATCCATCACATTGAATGTGCATCTCTAAGATTCATTCATAATGAATCCATCACATTCAATGTGCATTAGCATTAGTCTTCTATACATTGTATATATAGGTGCATTCATCAATAATTAGTCACCATCTAATTGATGTACATGTATCTTACTTAATGAGATGAATCTAGTATAATCATGCATAAGCCACATTAAGCCATATATTGTAAAAATTCTTACAATCTCCCACTTGGCTTGCATGATTATATTACATCACTAGATTATCATAATATGGCCAACGTTCTCCCACTAGAAGATTGCACCATCACCATTAGATTATGTTCAATGAAATTATTAGCACCAAATCATTGTAGTCAGTGATTTATACATTGATCAAGATTGTACAATGGTTATAGTGTTAATATTTTCCATCAACATGAATAAGTGAATCTTAAAACACAGAGATGACATTAGCAACATAATGGTGATTAATGCTAATTCATCTATAATGGTCTCGTTGTTTACATCTTCTTCTAAATTGTGCACAAGTATGAAGAATGAAAACAACAAACATAATCATTATTAACAGAAGATGATTATAACATAACATTTATCACGAACATAATACACTCATTTCAAATCTAAACATGATAAACTTTCTATTAAGCCCATGCGCTCAACATGTTCTTGAAAGAGCTTAGGTGTGAGACCTTTAGTTAAAGGATTTGCTAACATGAGTGTAGAACTAATATGAGAGATGGAAATAGTCTGATTCAAAACCCTTTCTTTAACAACTAGATACTTGATATCAATATGCTTTGATCCTCCTGAAGTTTTGTTATTATTGGAGAACCGTACAGCAGCATCATTATCACAGTAAATCTGTAAGGGCTTCGAAATTGAATCGACAAGTTGTAATCCAGATATGAAATTCTTTAGCCATACTTGTAATAACCCTCGTACTGATTACCGATAAACTACTGAATTAGCTACTGGTTACTGCTAAACTGAACTGATAATGACTGATAATTGAATTAACTGAAGTACTGAATGGACTGATTGAAATCGAAACTGAAATTGAATGAGTTTATCTATTATATTGCATTTCTATCTGTTTGATTGATTGATTATCTGTTTGAATTTATGCGTTTAAACTGCTAATTGAAGGCCTTATAGGCGGCCGAATTAAGAACCGTTTAGAGTTTTGGGATCAGTAGAATATTTGTGATTTAATGGTATATTTATCTGAAAATTTATTAGGAATGATTAAATTAGATTAAAGTGAGTTAAACTACATTGTTACACTTATTTACTAATTTGCCACACATAGTGGCCCACTATGCCAATACTCTAATCCTATCTTACACTAGAGACACCACTTCTTCAACTTTGCTTCTTGAGGCCACCGAATTATAGAGTGAGAGAGAGTTTAGAGAGACTTGAGCTCATCTTGCCATTGTTGTGGAATTGCTTGAAGACTTGAAGATTTGTAACATAGATTGCTAAATTGAGCTTGCAAGACTTGTAATTGAGACTTAGGTAAGAAAATCCATCTTCTTCTTGTTGTTTTGAGCTTCATCTTGCATGCTCTAGGCTCTATTGTAGAATCAAGCCATGATTTAGTACATAGAGGTTGAATTATGCTTGAATTCATGCATGCATGGCCATTTTGGTGCATTTTGAAGTTGAATTCATGGTAGATTGTACATGCAAGCTCATGTTTTCGTTAAAGCCCATGTTTTCATTTTGTTTTCCAAGTATTGAGCTTAATTGAGCTAGTATGGAAGCTTAAAATTGTTTAAAGTGCATGCATATCATGTTTGCATGTTGTTCTTGAAAATTAGTTTGAAATTGAGCTTAATTGAAACACCCTTGGGCCTTGATTTCTTAAATTGAGCTTTAAAACGTGTTATTCTATGTGTTTGAAAGAGTTTTCCAGAAAATGGGCCCAAGAGGATCGAGTTGGGAGCATCAAACTTGAGTTTTGAACTTGGAACACAAACCTGGATTTTCCAGATTTTTCTTTGTCGCTTCGGCCGAAATGCTTTTCGGCGGAAATCATGCTCCCAGCATTCCCTTTGACTTGTTTTCCAGTCGCCTCGAGCGGAGAAATTCACGCTCGAGCGAAAAAATCGAGCATCCAAGATCCGCCTCGTTTATCGATGCTCGGCGGAGGAATGTACGCTCGAGCGAGATATTGTATGACACGCTCGAGCGGGAATATTGCCGCTCGAGTGGGGACCTGTGTTTTCTTGTCCGCTCGGCGGGAAACTCTTCGGCGGAGGCCTGTTTCGCGAAAATTTCAGGCGATTTACGTGCACATCTTTGCATCCTCATTTCACCCTAGGCATTCTTAGGCCTAGTTTAAGACATCTTATTGAGGATATAGATGTAGAACCACACCGAGGAAATTTAGGGATTCAATTATCATCCTTCTCGACTGTGAAACTTAGCGTGCGTTCTATTTGTTAACTGTTTAGGGTTGGCTCTCGGGGACGCGCTCTAGGCTATTATTAGCCCAATCTCGTGAGTAACAATTGTGTAAAGATATGTTCAAAATGATTATCTTTTGAATCTCGAATCTTGTTTATTGAACTAATATTGTTTCTTGAATGAATGTATGTCTGTATACGGCTGCATTGTGGCATCCTTAGCACTTCTTGTTTCTTCATTACAGAGATCTCTGCGGTTCCTTGTGGAACCATCACTGATTGATTGATGGCCATCACGACCGCCGAAGTGTCTGTTAAGACACGGTCTTTAAGACCTCTTGTTTCTTGACCGATAGGCTAATGGATGTACCACATATGGTGATTGATCAAAAATCTTGAAGATTGAAATACTGTTTAATGAACTGATTTCATTACTGTAAGGACATTCATTCATAACCTCTTTACGCATTATGTTATTCACTAGGCTTTAGCTCACTGTTTATATATATATATATATATATGTAGGTTCTCAGCAGCCAGACCGGAGCTAGGAGCGTGGGTTGGTCCCCAGTTTTGTCAAGCCAGCCTATGTGCCTCACTGCGAGGTTCCGAGTTGCCATGCTATGGCTTGGGGTGTTTTTGTGTCCCCCATCGGTCTCCTTACTGTTTTGTACTACTGTATAGACTGTCTACTGTTTTACTGTGCTGTTATCGAGGGATTAGATCCCCGTACTGAATGTTTGCATATGATTGTATAGACTGTACTGTTCTAAACTGTTTGAATGCATGAAAAATGTTTTTGGCATACAGATTGTCACAGCTCAATGGACACTAGTTATTTACTGTATTGGCTTCCGCCAGGCCCTGAACTCTGTTTTACTGTTCTACTGTTAAGCAGGCCTTCGGTAATCTCGGATTACTGGCCGGTTACGGTGCTAAACCCATAGGGCCGGGTTTGGGTCGTGACAATACTGCATGACATGTGGCTTCATAACATGCAATGAACTTGGCTTCCATAGTGAAAGAAGCTGTCAGAGTCTGCTTATGACTCTTCCATGAAATAGGTCCATTAGCAAGCATAAAAATGTATTCAGAAGTAGACTTTCGAGTGTCTTTACATCTAGCATAATCAGCATCTGAATAACCAACCACTTCAAGGCTGTTTGTTCTTTGATAAGTGAGAATGTAATCCTTAGTGCCTTGTAAATATCGCAACACTTTCTTAACTGCTTTCCAATGATCAAGTCCGGGATTGCTTTGGTATCGACCCAGCATACCAACTACAAATGCTATGTCAGGACGTGTACAAACTTGAGCATACATAATGCTCCCAACTGTAGAGACATAAGGAATTTCTTTCATTTGTTCCCTTTCTAAACTATTTTTGGGACACTGAAATTCACTAAATTTATCACCCTTAACTATAGGGGCAACACTACTTGAACAGTTCTGTACGTACCTTTTAAGAACCTTTTCAATATAGGCTCTTTGGGACAATCCTAAAATATCACGAGACCTATCTCGGTGAATTTCTATCCCAATGACAAAAGATGCTTCACCAAGATCTTTCATTTCAAAATTTCTCGTAAGGAATTTCTTTGTCTCATGTATCATTCCCAAATTATTGCTAGCAAGCAATATATCATCAACATAAAAAACTATAATGCAGATATTGCTCCCACTGATTTTAAGGTAGACACATTGATCAACTACATTATCCTTAAAATCAAATTTGGTGAGAACTTCATGAAATTTAAGATACCATTGTCGAGATGCCTGCTTTAGACCATATATGGACTTCTTAAGCCTACAAACCAAATTTTCCTTGCTTTCAGCCTGAAAACCTTCAGGTTGGTCTATGTAGACCACTTCATGCAAGTCACCATTCAAAAAGGTTGTTTTAACGTCCATTTGATCTAACTCTAAATCATAATGAGCTACTAAGGCCATGACTATTCTCAAGGAATCTTTATTAGAAACAGGAGAATAAGTTTCCTTATAGTCTATCCCCTTCTTTTTGAGTGTATCCTTTAGCAACTAATCTGGTCTTGTATCGTTCGACATTGCTTTTAGGATCACGCTTGGTTTTAAAAACCCATTTGCATCTAACAGTTTTGGCTCCCTTAGGCAATTCTACAAGATCCCAGACATTGTTGTCTTTCATGGATTTTAACTCATCTTTCATGGCATTTAACCATTGAGTTGCATTTCCATTTTTCATGGCTTGGGCATAAGAAACAGGATCATTCTCCAAGCCTATATCACACTCATTTAGGTAAACCTCATAGTCATCTGATATGGCTGGTTTCTTTTCTCTTTGTGATCTACGTAAAGGTTGTTTTGCAACTGGGACAACTTCTTTTTCAATGTAAGAAATCTCTTGTGTACCAATAGGTTCAGGTACAACATTTTCTTAGATAATCGTGGAAGACGTAAAATCACGATTTTCCTCCGAAGAAATATTTTTGAGATTCATACTTCCACTAATGTTTTCATCCTCTAGGAACACATCATTTCTAGTTTCAACAATTCTAGTGCTATGAGTGGGACAATAGAATCTAAAACCCTTTGATCTCTCAGGATATCCAATGAAATAACAACTTATAGTTCTAGGGTATAATTTCTTTATTTGTGGGTTGAAAATTTCTGCTTCAGCAGGACAACCTCATACATGTAAATAATTCAAATTAGGTTTCCTACCAACCCATAACTCATAAGGACTTACAAGCACAGCCTTACTAGGAACCCTATTAAGAACATGTACAGCAGTTTTTAAAGCTTCACCCCACAAGTAATCTGGCAAAGAAGAGTTACTTATCATACTTCTCATCATGTCCAAAAGAGTACGGTTTCGTCGCTCAGCTACACCATTTTGCTCAGGTGTACCAGGTATTGTGTAGTTAGCAACAATACCATTCTCAAACAAAAATAAAGCAAAAACACTTGGATTTTGACCCGACTCAGTGAATCTACCATAATATTCACCACCTCTATCAGATCTTACACTTTTAATCCGTCTGTCAAGTTGATTTTCAACTTCAGCTTTATAGAGTTTGAACATATCCAGTGCTTCTGATTTTTCACAAATAAGATACACATAAATATACCTAGAAAAGTCATCAATAAAAGTAATAAAATATTTATGTCCAGAAATACTTGGGACAGTAAAGGGACTACATATATCAGTATGAATTGTGTCTAATAATTCAGTAGTCCTAGTAGCACCCTTTTTCTTTGTCTTTGTGTATTTTCCTTTAATGCAATTCACACAAGTGCTAAAATCAGAAAAATCAAGTGAACTTAAAATTCCATCTTTAATAAGACGTTCCATCCTTTCTCTTGATATGTGGCCCAAGCGCTTATGCCATAACATGGATGAATTTTCATTCACTCGCTTTCTCTTTTTATTTACCAAGTCGTTTACATTAAAGGATAAAAGAGATTATGCATAAGTGGAATCTAAATTCAATGAATAAAGATTACCATATAAAGTACCAGAACCAATCATATGAGAATTATGAAATAAAGAGACTCTATTATTTCCAAACTTAAATTCATAACCACAGGAATCAAGTTGTGAAACAGAAATTAGGTTTCTAGTAAAAACAAGAACATAAACTGTGTTTACTAAATCTAAAATGAAACCAGAGTCTAAAATTAGACGGAGGGTGCCAATTGCCTCAACGTCCACTTCTAGTCCATTCCCAACCGTAATAGTTCGTTCTCCTTTATTTAGTTTCCGACTTGTAAGGTATCCCTGCAAGGAATTTGTTATGTGAATACTTGCACCAGTGTCAATCCACCAAGAATTTGGTGGAACATCTACCAAAAGGGACTCATAAGACATAAAGCATTGAGTGTTACCTTTTTTGTCCAACCAACTTTTAAAACCTGGACAGTCCTTTCTTATGTGACCTTTCTTTCGACAAAAATGGCATCGAATCTTATTTTCTTCATTAGCCTTGTGAGTTTCATCATTTGCATTCTTTTTCTTCTTACCTTTGCCTTTCTTGAAAATCTTTTTGGTTGGACCCGAGGTGGTAAGGTGAGCCATATCAGGCTTTTCAGCTTTAAGCCTCTTTTCTTCTTGAACACACATGGCAATTAACTCGCTCATCTTCCACTTATCTTTCTGCGTATTATAATTGATCTTAAAAGGACCAAATTGCACAGGAAGAGAAGTCATAATGAAATGAACAAGAAAACCTTCAGAAATTTCCATGTCCATTCCCTTTAATTGAGATGCCATGTCATTCATCTTTAAGTTATGTTCACGAATACCACTCAAACCATCATATTTCATTGTCATCATTTTAATCATGAGAGTACTAGCAAGGGATTTGGAAGTTCCAATGAATTGTTCTTCAATAGATTTCATATAGCTCACTGTACTTTCAGAAACAAGAATTGTTTCTTGAATTACAAGCGTAATTGAGCCTTTCATAATCATTAGACTTAAGTGATTAGAGCATTCCCATTTTTCATATAAAGCCATGTGTTCCTTAGAACTTGTATCATTAGGCTTTGTAGGAGCTGGCTCTCTTAATGCATAGTCTAAATCCATAATTTCCAAAACAATTCCAATTTGTTCCTTCCATTTCTTAAAATTAGTTCCACTTAAAGCTTCAATACCAGACAAATAACTATTAATGGAAGTAGGATTCAATGCTGCAAACACATAATATCCATTACATAATATAATCAAGAAAACTACTTTTCACATCTCATAAAAATAACACCACAAGTTAAATATATCTAACTATAAACATAATTAGTTAGATACGAAATCAAGTTATCCTTCCGTTGGGCCGAATAACAATATATTTTAACAATTCATAAAAGTAAATGAGATGACTAATAAAAATAAACAACATAAAATAAAATAAAATGATAATTAAGACCATAAGGAGTTTATCATCGTTGGGCAGAAAAATTCAAATGTCTCTTATTTTATTTTATTAACTAAAGCACGTGAGAAGTTTATCACCGTTGGGCAGAAAAACTTATTGCTATATTTATTATACTAATCATCTCGGTTGTTCAAACATACATAGTGTTGAACCTCCGTTGGGCTGATCAATAATGTTTCAACTCATAAGGTGTGTAACAAAACATTATAAGTGCATAAAACATTATCTTAATTATCACTTGTTCAATAATTTTCAATTTTTTATTTTAATATCAATAGAATAAAAGATTGGCCAAAAATAAAAATAAAATTGGACAAGTGTAAATCAAGGTTTTGCACTTGTTACACCAAACATCATCATAAAATGAAATTCATACTTATACGTTTCATGCATCAGAATTGAGAACCTTGCTCTGATACCAATTGATAGAAAATTTTGCGGAACATAAACTAAAAACCATTAAGGATTCAATTCTATACATGAAAACTATATGAATTTCTACAATACAACTTAAGCAAATACATACCTTGATCCATGATAGTATGAAATCCTCTTGCAAGAAAGAGATACCTTGAATGAAAAACCTTGATCTTTAAGTTCTTGACTTGTCTAAGATCTTCAAACCACTTCTCTCTCTCTAGGCGATGGGAGCTTTCTTGTGGTGACAACTTAAGTTTTTGATGGAGAGTATGGTTTGGGACCTTACACTATTTATATTAATATTCTTCCCATCAAAGAACCATTCATTCAATGAACTTCATTAAATAGATTAATGTATCTTATACATTCATGATACATAATGCATCTTCTATATTAATGAATTCATTAGATAATATTAATGTATCTTACATATTCATAATAGATACATAATGCATCTTTAAGATTCATTCATAATGAATCCATCACATTGAATGTGCATCTCTAAGATTCATTCATAATGAATCCATCACATTCAATGCGCATTAACATTAGTCTTCTATACATTGTATATATAGATGCATTCATCAATAATTAGTCACCATCTAATTGATGTACATGTATCTTACTTAATGAGATGAATCTAGTATAATCATGCATAAGTCACATTAAGCCATATATTGTAAAAATTCTTACAAGTGGAATTATGGGGGATTTGGTGCAAATTGTTCCAAGAAACCTCGTGGATTGCATGGTGTGCCATGTGGTTTCACCACATAGTTGCACAGTGTTGAATAGTACAGCATAGTAAGGGTCTTTTCACTTATAAATAGGTGAGTTGCATGGTAATGAAATCACAACAATAACAAACGCCGGGTATACGAAAGAGTGAGCCGGAGTCAAAAGTGAGAGTAAAGGATCAAGTTTAAGGTGAGTTTTATTATATTTTGAGCTACCATAAACTGTTTTATGTAAATTATGTTTTACAAATTATATTAGTTTTAAAAATATATTATTTGTTAAATGTACTCTATTTGCTTTAAAAGGAAAATCCATGGATATTGTCACGACCCGTTCCTTGTACCCAATGGTTAAGCATCATGATGGCCAGTAATTGAAGCTACCTCCGGCCAATTCTTGAACAAATTAATAAATGCGAGCGAAAATAATATTTAAGTGAGGGTACCAAAATAATCATTGGAGCTTCTATTTTTATTACAAAATTTATTGACCAAAAAGGCCAATATTTACATAGAAAAATATCATAAAAGTACTGTGTGTGTCTATTTCGCATCCCCGCATATAAGATTTTCCAAAAGCTATTTCTGAATTGTATTGTTTTCGGAAAATTGGTAAACAGCTATAAGCACATGGCAGAGTGAGAAATATTATGCCAAGAGTATAAGGGATACAAAATAACCATGGATAGTTATGTAACTAAAATATTTAAGATAACTTAGTCTGAACAAATAATCATTTAAGTAGCAAAACTGAGATTATGTAAATAAATAACCATAACCACGGTACCGAACATAATAGAACAGAGGTCACAGGAGTGACAGTCAGAACAGAGATACGGATTCAAGAGGTGGCTCGTACGGATTATAGAGGTGGCTCCCACAATAGTGTAGCACTTATCTCCGCACAGAACAGAAGTCAATAGATCCATGACAACAGAGGGCCTCAAAGTGGTCAAACAGAGGCCAATAGTTTTTTAAGTCCCCCAATGCGTGGGACTCCCGTGGTGGTACTTACAAAACATAATTGTTTATAAGGTCATTGTCAAATATTCTTTAAAATTTAAATAATATATCCATGGGTTTCATTTTAACAAATAAAGTACAGAAATTAATCCACGTAACTGAAATATTTATAAAACATAACTTGTATTAATATAACTAAAAAAATACAACTTGTGTAAAATAAATTATGGTAAGTCAAAACATACGTAAAATATATTATGATAACTCAAGGTATAATATAACTCACCTTAAAATTAATACCTCACTTTTACTTTCCGTCGTCGTCAGCTTTCCTTGCTTTCTAATTCCCTTTCTCTCTTTTATTTTGTTATTCCCCTATATCAATCCTCCCCATTTATAGGGGAGGCAACAGTGGGCAACAAGCCACGGAAAGCCCCGATCATCAACACGTGTTACCTTTGTCAAATTCAATATTATCCTTTTATATATATTTTTTTCTTTTTTTTTTCCTTTTACTTATCCACAACAATTAGATTAATTCTAATTAATAAAATAATAACTCCTAATCATAAAATCAATTATTTAATTTTATTATCACTATTATTATCATAATTAATTATGATATTAATTAAATATTTAAAGTTTTTCTTATTTATAATTGATATAAAATTTAAGAGATAACTTAAATTTTTAGGTTGTTACAGATATAACTGTTTATTAAATGTGTTTTGGACAATTATTTTGTAAGTACCACCACAGAGGTCCCATGCTTTGGGGGTCTTAAATAACTATTGGCCCTTTGAATTGTCACTTTATGTGACCCTCTGTTCTATTCTGTTGTCATTTTAAGTAACCCTCTATTTGTCATGGATTCACCGACCCTCTAATTTCTGGTATGGAGAAAAGTGTTGTGCGAAGCTAAGTTCTACATTATTGCAGGAGCCACCTTTAGAATTTGTACATGCCACCTCTTGAGTCCATACATCTGTTCTGTTCTGTTCTATATCGTAATTATGATTATTTGCTTATATGATTGTTGCATTATGCTTCTATTATTTAAAATGATTTATGTATTTTTGTTATCGAGCAAATTTCTATTTAGCCCAAATAATTATTCATGGTGATTTTTATACCCTTTATGCTCTCAGTACAACATTTTTTACTTTACTATGTACTTATAGTTGTTAGCCACTTTTAGGTGATGTGTCAGGACTAGTGTATGTGGTAGGCACAAGGCACTTTGTAGTCATAATTCAGGTCTAGCAGTGTAATTAAATAGAAGCTCCAATGTATATGTTTTTGTTATAATTAAGATTTGGGTACCTTTTTATTTTACTCTGCTGCACTATTAATTTGTTATAACTTCAATTATTGTCTTGTTGAGACGCCGAACTTCCGGGTACCAGGTTTGGGTCTTGATAAAGTGGTATCAAAGTAATGATTTATTTATAAATAAATAAATAAATAAAACATTGGAACATAGGACACATGCACAATTAGGAAATCGGATAGGAGTGAACAATACCTTAATGTTTATGTATTTATAGATTTGTGTGAGTTCGTGTATATAGAAATGAATAGCAACCTCCTACAGTGAATAGTAACCCCGACGATGAATAGTAACTCCGTTAATGAATAATAATCGCGGATGAAAAACGCCCGCAGGATGAATAATGACCAAGGAAAGTGAATAGTAGCTGTTGTGGTGAATAGTACTGCCAGCAATTAATAGTCCCATGAAGAAAGAGAGAGAAAAAAGAAGAAAAAAAAAAAAAAAAAGGTGAATTGGCTACTATTGTAGTGTTTGGACAATATTATCATCAGGGAACTATTTTGTTTTGAAAATTAATTATAATCCCACTTCAATCGCTACTTTGTTAGAAGGAAAGAAAAGCTACGAGGATAAGTTTTTGTCCTTCTTCAATCACTACTTTGTTGAAAGCAAAGAAAAGCTGTTGGGATATTTTGTTGCTAATCAAATTGTTCAAAAGTTGAATCAATAAAGTGATTAACAATGGGGATTATATTTTGTAATAATTAGAAATTATTTTGGTACAAATAGGAATTTTGGACTGGAGCAAGTTAAATAAATAAAATGGTTATCGAAGGAGGTTAAACCACTCTTTGGATGGACGACCAACTGGTCATTCGAGCAGTCGACTAGCAGTGGTTTTTGTTTTGTATGCATAGTGGTGTTCTCTAGCAATGCAACAGGACCCTTCAATCGGCCGGTCAGCCGAGCGATCGACCGACGTTGATTGTGTTTTGTTTTCTCTTCTTTCCAACAAGTGTAAACGGGTATGTTATGCCTGCAGTTGTTTGAATCACACCTGCGAGTTCTTAGTTGTTTGCGACCTCAGTCTATCTAACTGCACCTGCAATGAAATTGCTTTTAAACACCTCTCCACAAATGATATTCTGACATCAGATGCCCAAAGCTAGTCAAGTTTGTGATCCTAACTGCTATGACTTGTCCCTAGTTATGATTACTTAAGGCTTGCATTTAGGTTGTTTTTGTTTTGAGTTATACTTTGGGTTCAACATCCAGTTCAGAACTCATTCAAGTTTAACCATTCTTAGTTTCAAAATTCAAAGTAAAATGTTTTTCATGCTCAAGTGTTGTGTTATTCATGCCATTCGAATTTGCGAACCAAAACTTTTTTTTATTCAAGGATCAAACCCCTATCAAAATTTGACAAAAGAAAGAGTTGAAGCTACGCTTAGGTGCTCAACTCCAAAACAAAAATATAGGGGAAAAAAATAAAAATAAAAACAGAAGGTCTATCTCAACTTTCGGTAAAGTACGAGAGCTCGGCGGCAAAGGTCACAAGCCGACCTCACTTGAAGATAGTGTCACCGTTCGACTCTACCACCGATCACCTCGTATTAGGATTCATTCTGGGGAAAGCCTTGAAGGCCCTGTCTTAGGATTTGTAGAGCTTCCGAAGGAAATATACCCCCGTTGGCCATCAAAGGGGGAACCCCAATACATCAATGATCTCTATATGTTTGTTGTTTGGCGCTTCAACTTTTTGTTTTACCTCTTCAATTGACTAATCTCCCATCAAGCGTCCTGATACATGCGCTAAAACAGGGAGAGTTGTGTACTCAGTCGTTGTATCTCACTCGTTCTGATTTGCAATCTGCGAGACAAATTAGATACCACAGTCACGGTCTCCACACACAATTTCAGTGTATAGGAGTTGGCTTCGATGTCATATTGTGCTACCATCAGTTGCTCGATTGACATTGCGAGAAATATGAAAATAGGGGTAGGAATGAGAAGAGCCAGAATTAGTTATCTCTATCATAGTTTGGTTGAGGTCAGGGAAAATGGTAAGAGGATGAGAAGAGGCCACGTCAGCGGAAAATTCAAACTATAATGGACTAAGTTTGGTAGAATTTGGCAAATTGAGGTAGATTTTTGCTCTGTTATTTCCCTTCTAAGCTTTTTTTTTTTTAAGAAGAGAATAAAGAGGACAACAAGAACAAAGAAGACAAACAAGAGGACGGTGGGAGAAAATCGAGGGCAGACATATCGTCAGGTGTCGCATCGCAGTTGTGGAATTCGCGGAGACACGGTGCTCGACGCTTTGGGTAATTGAGAGAAGAAGAAAAAGAAGAAGAAGGAGGAGGAGGAAAAGACAAAGAAGAAAGAGGCGATCGACGCCTCAGTATATAAATAATATTAAAAAAAAATCAATACAAAAACAAAAATAAAAATACGAAGGAAAAAAATAAATAAACCAAATAGTAGGAAATAATTATATCAGAGTGCACAACAGAAACAAAAATACAGTCTTGTAAATCAATTTCGATGACGAAATTTTAAAAGGAAGGAAGATCGAAACACCTCGAATAATACCTATTATGAAAATTATACGATGATCTACTTTTGAAATGCCTGAAATTAAATTAGTTATCGTATAATATCAAATGGTTAAATTGATAGTTGAAAAATTATATTTACTTTTATGATTGTATGTGCTAAAATATAATTTAATTTAATTAGGAGTCATTGTGTTTTACCAAATAATGTAATTATAACTTGTTTTGGGCCATAATGGAACTATGGGGGATTTGGTGCAAATTGTTTTAAGAAACCTCGTGGATTGCATGGTGTGCCATGTGGTTTCACCACATGGTTGCACAGTATTGAATAGTGCAGCATAGTGTTGCATAGTAAGGGTCTTCTCACCTATAAATAGGTGATTTGCATGGTAATAAAATTACAAGAATAACAAACGAGAGGTACACGAGAAAGTGACCCGCAGTCAAAAGTGAGAGTAAAGGATCAAGTGTAAGGTGAGTGTAAAGTGAGTTTTATTATATATTGAGCTATCATAAATTATTTTATGTAAATTATGTTTTGCAAATTATATTAGTTTTAAAAATATAATATTTGTTAAATGTACTCTATTTGCTTTAACAGGAAAATCCATAAATATAACTGTTTATTAAATGTGTTTTGGACAATTATTTTGTAAGTACCACCATGAAGGTTTCATACCTTGGGGAACTTAAATAACTATTAGCTCTCTGAATTGTCACTATATGTGACCCTCTATTCTGTTTTGTTGTCACTTTAAGTGACCCTTTGTTTGTCATGGATTCACTGACCCTCTGATTTCTGGTATGGAGAAAAGTGTTATGCAAAGCTAAGTGCTACACTATTGTAGGAGCCACTTCTAAAATTCATACGAGCCACCTCTTGAGTCCATACATCTGTTCTATTCTGTACCGTGATTATGATTATTTGCTTAAATGATTGTTGCATTATGCTTTTGTTATTTAAAATGATTTATGTATTTCTGTAATCGAGTGAATCTTTATTTAGCCCAAATAATTATCCATGGTGATTTTTATACCCTTTATGCTCTCTGTATAATATTTCTTACTTTGCTATGTGTTTATAGTTGTTAACCACTTTCAGGTGACGTGTCAGGACTAGTGTATGGGGTAAGCACAAGACACTTTGTAGTCATAGTTCAGTTCTGTCAGTGTAATTAAATAGAAGCTCCAATGTATATGTTTTTGTTATAATTAAGATTTGGGTACCTTTTTATTTTACTTTGCTGCACTATTAATTTGTTATAACTTTAGTTATTGTCTTGTTGCGACGCTAAACCTTTGAGTACCAGGTTTGGGTCGTGACAAATATTCTAAAAAGTTTCATAAAAATTCTCCACTCTTTGATTAATTAGTGTATATTATGCAATCGCATATACTAAGTTACAACCTAAGAATCATAGAGTATTATAAGACAAAACTAAGGCCACGTTTGTTTGATGGATTAGGTTGGATGGGATTGTTAGTGAAGAGATTATTAATGTGGAGATTATTAGTGAGGGGATTAAGTAAAAGTATGTTTGCTTTGATGATAGTATGGGAGATGGTTAGTGATAGGATTGTTAAATTATTTTTATATAAAAAAAACTAAAACAAATATCAAAACAAACAGGTGCACTTGGTAAAAAAATATATAATTAAAAAAATAAAATTTTTATATAAAATAGACTCAATTCCTTCATTATTTTTCTAATTCCACCAAAAACCCAGCCAAGCTAATCCCCTACTGAGGGGGATTACTAAGTCCCTTGGACTATCAATCCGCCTTCCCATTTCACTACCAAACATGTTGTGGGTGGGACCCACAGTCATGGTAGTCCAATCCGGCCATTCAAGCTACAAAACAAACATGGCCTAAGTTTATATATACTATTTGCAAAATTAAGTTTATTACTCTAAGATTGATAAATTGTAATTTAGTATATGTGATTGTATAACATACAATAACTAATCTAAGAATGGAGAATTTTGATGAAATTTTTCATGACATTTCTTTTATGAAACTTAGCATTACTTATATATATATATATATAGATGCGCACTAAAGCAACTCCACCGGTTTAGCAAAACACATGTTATTGCCAAAATTTGACATGAAAGTTACCAAAAATCAAGCTCCATTTATGAAAAAATTATTAGATAATTCAGGAGTACCACTTGTTCGTGTACCTTACCAATCACCAAATCTCAAGCTCACTTATTGTTTTCTTCTCCAACCATCACAACAATCATGGGACATAACCTAACCATGCCCTAAGACCACAAATAAAGGGCAACTCCACCTTACATAAAAAAAAATTTATATTGTCAATATCTTATTTAATATAATTTAATCTCATTAAAAAATTAAGAAATCTCATTAGATAAGAGTCTACACTCATTAAAGACCTTCAGTTTGAGAAGTTTAAATCACTCTATTTAGTTAACAGTTTTTAAAACAATTTTTGAATATTTTATTTTTGGCATTTTTTTTGTCCTTAATGAACTTGTTAAATATTTTAAGTAAATTTTTTACTTTTCAAATCCACTTAAATTTAGACACATTTAAAAAGTGCAATATTTATAAAAGATAATTAAAAAATTCAATGAATACAAAAAAAAAAGGAGTTATTTTTGAAAACTCAAAATCAAACAAAGTGAATGTCGTTTAGTTTTATATATTTATTTATTTATTTTAACTTTATAGAATTTGTGAAACTTAAGCTTGTGGACTGACCCTATAAATATTTCTGGAGTCGCTGCTACTATCAATCATCAAATGTCAAGCCCTCGTACTTTTTCCAATATCCCAACACAAAGTTGTTGGCCTTACTCTCGCCATTAATCACAACACTTATGGGCACCACCTAACTATGTTCTAAGACCACCAAATAATTTCTCCTACTTGTGAGCAATATACTTGCCAAATTTTTGTACTGGTACCATTAGAGCATCTCGAGTGGCATGACTAAATTTATGTGTTAAAATGTGTTCTATGACACAAAATGATAAGTGTGAAATCCAATTTTATGTGCTAAGTATTTGCAAGTTTAAAAACCGAATGACTACATCAGTGATGTATTTATTAAGGGTATACAAATAATCGAACCACCCATTGAATCTAATCTAACCCGACCTATCCAACTCACATACGGATGGTCACGAGAGATATGCGGTCAGTATCAGTGAAATTTATTCTTAAATTTAAGTTTTGGTTGGGTTTTAAATTTTGTAAGTGATAAATCTATTTAAATTGACCCAAACTGAAATATACATAATATATGGTCTCGTTTGGGAACTTTGTTATTTTAGTTAACTTTTTGACTTTTTAGTAATTTTAGCATGATTAAAAAAGTTATGTTTGAAAAGACAATTAATTTTTTTATAATTAATTAATAATTATAAAAAATAAAATAATTATAATTTAAATATAACATTTTATTTTATTAACTATTTTAACTTATTTTATTTTTATGAATTATTTTAATCTTCGACCATCCTTTCAAACAAGGTTTCATATATAGTTTATACATACTAGTTGGCCTCCCACGTGTTTCACGCGTGGGGGTCGCGACATTGTTGATTGTGTTGTTTTAGCATATTATTCTATCACAATGTTATATAATTTAAAAACAATGTTGCGTATAATTTTATTTTGTCTTATTTTTTCACTCCTAAATACAAAGCAATGAGATTCACATTCATAAAGCGGTGCATAAAAAAGATATCGCCTATCAAACCCTTGATCCATCATATTGGAGCAATTCGATAACAACGATTAGAGTCATATATTCTACCATTTCTACAATGCCGATAGACTAAGTGCTTTGTTTTAGATCAATTCTTCACTGCAATCGCCCTTTAATAGATCGTGAGTGGGGGGTCTGTTGTCCTCATCATTTAACCCTATTTTACTGGGTTTCTGATGGTCCATTTCTATAACAACTTAATTCTTAATGGTCAAGTGTGCCTTTATATGATACACAAAACGATCAGCTTAATTTCATGTCCAGAACTACTTTGATGTTTACATAGCTAATAATTGGTGGCAAGCAGGCAAAATAAAATCCAATTGAGCTATGGAAAAGTTTGAGTGAAGAAGATCAAATTTATTTTTTCAATTTATCATTAGCAATCCACAGAAGTCAACTTACCAAGTTACAAATGCAGCTTTAGTAAGACGCCTATTCAGTTATTTTTCCAGCAAGCCATGTTGAACCATCGAAGCTTTCAACTACTGAATAACTTCCTCAAATGGAATAGCTGTATCATGCCAAATGTTGCAAATCTACATAATTTATATCACCTTACCAGCAAAGGTAAAGAAAATTAAAGTTTGTTCTTCATGGATATCATCCAGCAAATTTTGTAGTAATTTTTTTTCAGACTGCGGACAGTATAAGATACCATGGATTTGCATTAGCATAAATTAGGGATTGCCAAGCATCTGATGAATTATATAGTCCTTGACAAACCCCATAATTAACAAAGGGAAGGCTAATATAGGGATATATAATTTGTTGAAATAAGGAAATCTCATCATATGTGCATAAAAATACCTTGTGTGTTTTAATTGTAGACGTGACTCTTAGATAACTGTAAAATTCATACTAAGATGCAGGAATATTGTATTAATTATCTGCCACTATAAGAAAATAACATAATTTAGGCATACAAGAATCAATCACATGGTTGGAGGAAGTTTTTCCTAAATCATTTAAGCACACAATGACAAAGAGTGCAATTATTTGGATACAATGGAAGTCTAATAGAATAAACAGAAAAACATGTATCGTTCATTCTAGTCAATCATTCTGTTAGATTAAATGATACACAAACATATGAAGTCTCCTAGAAGAACATCTACAATAAGAAACACTACAAACACTGATTTTCATCTCTTTTGTTATACCTCTATATTAACTGGTTCTGTGTATTAATCAAAAATCTTGCTCAAACAATTCACTGGTTCTGTCTGGTTCTGTCTAGCGGTTCTCAAGGATTTAGACTTTGAATAGTTTGGTTCAATTTACTGACATAGGCACAAATAGGGCTAAATCCAACAATTTTATTATGACTGTAATGTTTGAAAGAATCAATGAATGATAAACTAAACCCTAAACCCTAAAACATTATTTGTATTCCTCATACTCTGCTGCTGCTTCGATCCTTAAAAACCCGTTTTCATCATTCTCGTTTGCTTTGCTTCTCAACCTTTGCTTTCTTATTCCAACAATATTGGAGCAACAAAAAATTAGAGAAGCAAAAAACTAAAAAAAGTGAATAAATGGACAAATACGATTTTGTTTGTCACAAAATGCTGACATGTCACAATCTTGGTGCATAGACTATTTCTCCTGTTCAAGCCCAAAGTAGAGACAAGCCAAACTTCACCAAAAAAGAGAGAAAAAAAAATAATTTCATTCAAGAATTTTTGTCAATTTATAAAAGACCCTGTTTGAAGTTGATAATAAAAAAGATAAAACTAACATCTCTCCTTCAACTTGAAAATAATCAATTTTTTTCAACTTAATTAGTCTATTTTTGCAGCATAAATGATATAAAAAAATTGTACAAACACTCTTGCACATATTATTAAAAAAAAACTATATAAACAGATAGAATAAGCTAAACCAAACATGACCAATGTCTTTTGTGACAATCATCCATTGTAGGACTTTAAACTTGAGCTGCATAGTGTTCATAGGTTGGAAATGCATTATGTGTTATTAAATAAATTGATTTGCCTAAACTGAAGTTGGTTTTATGCTTTTTTTTTAAGATAAATAATTTTTTTCTAAAAACAAATAACATAACAAGTAAATTTTTCTACTGTATTACTGACCTGAATTTTCAATTCCTGCAAAACTTAGCACCTTCAGAATTCTATCTTGGTTGCTTTCAGCTGCATATGGGTTTTAAGTAAATATATTCGTATTCATATTTTCAACAAGTCTAATGGTTATACTTTGGTTTACAAATAGCATTGGGAAGATTTCATTAATTACCTGTGCTTGAACTCACTTCACATTGTGAACTTTCACAAGTATCAAATATAAACCTTGAAACCTATCAAGGAAAACTTAGAATGAGGAAACCATATGAAACCATAGCAAAAATAACCATTCAAAGTCCTATATGACAAGAACAGGCAAGTTAATTCGCTTGGGATGTTTTGATATAAAGGAATAAAATAAAATAAACTAATTTCATTGGAAATAAATGTCATAAGCACATAAACATAATAAGTTTTCTCTTATAGGCATATCGCCAAACACAATGTGTGCAAGGTATACATATTAACTGTTGGACAATCTTCACTGTATTTAAATAGTTTAAATTCTGTTGTGTACTAAACAACAACCAGAGTATAAAGAAACAAAAGAAAGGAGATAATTTGTTTGATTACAAAAATCAAACTAGAAATAAAAATAAATAAATAAAAACAGATTTTATTTTGTTACAAAAACAAAATTAAAATCTGATTTAAATAAATAATAATAACACCAAAAATGAATTAAATAACTTACTTGATTAATTCTTGAATAATAATCTGATCAAGTCCAGTGTTTGACACTGTATCCTTAAGACAGATTCGTCCTCTTCACGGTACTTTCAGAATGTGGACGTCTATTTCCCAAGATGAAATGATCAACTACAAACAATAGTAGCACTACCAATTGTTTGCCTTACGAACACACTAAGTGTTTACACTCTTTCTTACAATGAAAAATAATAGAATAAATGCAGCAAAATGCAGAGACGAATTTGCAGCAAGGAAGGACGAAAATTGTTGATGAAAAATAAATGAGAAACTTGTCTATTTATAGGAGAAATTATGGCTGTTAGGTTTGAATTAAACAAGTGCAAAACCGGACCAAAAGATAGGTATTGGGCCGAACAAGCCTAACCCAACCACACACCACGCACCCGCGCCCAGGCCCAACCCGCCCGACCGAACGGCGGTGGCACGTGTGTGGTGATTTTTGAGTCCAATGGGTTTAGCCCATTGTGCCCATGACCTCCCTCTTTAATACACTTGGGTACCCTTTGGGGCACACCCCAAGTTCCAATCTCATGCCTTATAAACCCATTTAAAACTTCCTACCAAATCAATGTGGGACAAGCCTTATTCAAACTTTTAAGGATTTTCCACCAAAACTCCATTTCCATGGAGCATACTTTGGCTTCAATTTTCCATTCACTTGGTAATGGTTTTGAGCAACCAAATATACCACGTGAATCACAACGCGGCATAGAACGCGTTACCACTTTGACCCGCGACAAACGACACTCGGGCCCACCTAAAAAATAGACCAAACTTAGGAAAAAGTTCTGATTTTACCCAGAATTTTATAACCATTTTCAACATTAACAAACATTGATTTAACACACAAACGTAAGAATCCAATACCAACATCTGCAAACAAAAGAAATTGAAAATCATGATGTGTAATCATCTAATGTATAAACAAAATGAAAGGTTTGTAATAATGTAATTACTAGGTGGTGCAATTTGGGAGTTTTTAGTTTAGGAGCTTATCTATGTATACGGTGAATAAAAAATCCTAGACATTGAATATATAGGATTGATGGTTTTGTACAATCGATTCACCGCCACAGAATACTACACATTGTATGTAGATGTATTCGATTGGGTCCTCATCCAGTGCAGTGGCGGAATGTCATCCTAACTATTTCTCTACAAATGATGCACCAACTAAATGAACTTTCTAGGAGGACGACTTGGAGGGTGTGGGATGGCCCTCACTAGATGTAGTTGAGGGAATAGACAAATTGAACTGCTTTGGCTAGTTCAAGCTTCTTCCAAACGACATTATTTTGGTTTCAGTTTTTTGAAAATTGAGTTTTTTTTTTTTTTTTGGTGTTTTTTTGTTTTTAATAAATATTCTTTAAATTTTAAGTAATCTTTTTGCTTCTTTCGATGCACCTTACTTAGATGTATTTAAATAATATAATATTTGTGAAAAATATTTTTAAAAATTAATAAATACACAAAAATACGAAAAATATATTGAATTTTCTTTTTCTTTTTTTTTTGTATTTTTGATATTTAGTGAATTTTTAAAAGATTTTTTCACCAATATTATATTTTGTAAGTGTATTTATGTTAGGTGTATTTAAAAATTAAAAAAATTATCTAAACTATTAAAAAATTTCAAGCAAAAAAAAAATACGAAAAACGAAAAAATAGAATTTTTTGAAAAGTAAATTTTAAAAACTGAAACCAAACAAAGTGATTGGGTTTTAAAAATTTCAGTTGAACCAAAAGAGAACCAAAAAAATAGAACTTTTCTTCATGAGTTGTAATAAAGAATTAGCATGGGTGAGTTGTAATAGAAAAGCTCTGGAAAATAGGCAAGTAACAGGAGCACCAATCTTGGAAATTTCTAGGAGTAGTAAAATGCGTCTTCCTTTTTTACGATGTATGTAGATGATTTGAAACTCACGTGTGTAGCCCAAAATCTATAAGGAAAGAGTTAAAAACCAAGCAAACAACAATGTTATACCACTAAACATAGTAGTGTTATACCACTCTTACACACTTACTTTTCATATAGGTTATAGATGTAGATTTCATCATTTAGTTGCCTTGATTAGTACGCCTTATCTGATAAATCGTACTATAGTATCCAAGATTGAAGAGATGGGCAGTATGCCTTATCTAATAAATTATCCAAGGTTGAAAAGATGGGCATTACACTACAGTATTCAAGATTGAAAAGATGGGCAGTGGCCTTACACTACAATCACGTTGTTTGATTTCAGTTTTCAGAATTTATTTTTAAAAAATATTTAAGAAAAATTATTCATAAATCCCATTTGGAGAAAGAATAATGTTATATGTATCAATTAGTGTACTAACTAGTGTACTAATTAAAGATGTGGTATAATTTAAGATATTTTTGGTATTTGTGATTTTTATAATCAATGGGGTCAATAATAATATCATAACTAGTGTTGGTATACTAATTGGTGCATGTAACACCACTCTTGGAGAAAAGTTGTTCTATTTAGTCCTATAAGTTTTCTTTCAAACCAATTAGTCATTTTTATTTTGAATATATTGTATTTCCTTAATTTGGGAGTTTGGAAGTTTATTTGTTTGCTCTTGTATGTGATTTTGTTTGGATTTTTTTTCCTAATGTTGGGTGTGTGTGTGTGTGTAAGGTAAGTTTTTACATTTCTATTTTTTTGTAGGGATTTAGTGGAGTGATTTGTGGGTGGATGATGTTGCCTCATTTGTGGTGTTATTGGTGTTCGTTTCTTTTTGTGATGTCTGTTCCTATTATAACATTGACATTAACTAACATCTAAATGACCCAAACCACTAACATTACTATATCCCCCAATAACTATAATAATGTCAAAAAATAAGGGCCATTTCAAATGTACAAAACACATGTTAATATAAATATCACAATGACAAAATGCGGCCAACAAAAACCACAACATTACACAAGACAATCATTGTTCGGCAGTACAAAGTTACACCAACTTGCCAAATGACATCTACACATGCAAAACCCACAATAGAACAATGACCACACCACTAAAACCCCAATGTACTCCAAATCCACATTACCATTCACATACAACAACAATACGATGTGAACCTATAACATTATTGGCCCGACATTACATATAAAAATAGACAACGATGTCGACAACACAATCGGAATATTTATCAAAGAAGTAAAATAACAACATTGAAACATATATCTGATGACATTGTTGGACAATCTTCACTGTAATTAATTAATTCTGTTTGTGTACTTAACAACAAACAGAATACAAAAGAAACAAAGGAAATGAGAGACAATTGTTTGATTACAAAAATCAAACTAGAAATAAAATTAAATAAATAAAAAAACAGATTTTATTTTGTTACAAAAACAAAAATTAAAATCTGATTTAAATAAACAAATAAAACAGAATAATAAATTAAACAACTTACTTGATTAATTTATTCGAATAATAATCTGATCAAGTCCAGTGTTTGACACTGTGTCCTTAAGACAGATTCGTCCTCTCCTCGGTGCTTTCAAAATATGGACGTCTATCTCCCAGGATGAAATGATCAACAACAAATAAATGCAGCACTACAATTTATTTGTTCAACGAACACACTTAGTATATACACTCTTTCTCACAGAAAAATAATGGAATAAATGCAGCAAAATGTAGAGATGAATTGCAGCAAAAGAGGGACGAAATTTGGAGTAAATCTGATCAAATGAGGGCTGCTCTATTTATAGAAGTAATGACACCCTTTAATTTTGAATTGAACAGGTAGCATACCTGTTTGAACAGGTACTGTACCTGTTGGGTTTGAATTTGAACAGATAACCGAATCTGTTTGAATTTCAAATCTGTTCGGGTGGATTTAAATTTGAACCGAACAGATTCGGTTTTGGACAGATCTGAACCTGTACAGAACTTCTGAAGAGGTGCAAATAAAATTTTGAATTCAAAAATTGAAAATTAAATTTGGACAGAATTTATTCTATCAAAAATAAATTGAATTCAAATATTTTTTGGCCCAAAAAGATTAGTATTGGGCTGGACAAGCCCAACCCAACCTCACACCACGCACCCGCACCCAAGCCCAGGCCCAGCCCGCCCTACCAGACGAACGGCGACGGCGGCGGCGGCGCGCACGCGTGTGGTGATTTTTGGGTCCAATAGGTCTAGCCCATAACCGCTTCTTTCTACAAACTTGGGATGCCCCTTGGGGCTCTTCCCAAGTTATAAGTCCAAGCTATATAAACCCATTCAAAACTTCCCATCAAATCAATGTGGGATAAGCCATTTACACAAACCTCAAGGAATTTCCACCAAAACTCCATTTCCATGGAGCACACTTTGGCTTCAATTTCCCATTCACTCGATAATAGGTTTGAGCAATCAAATATACCACGTGAATCACAACGCGGCATAGAACGCGTTACCACTTAGACCCGCCAATTTTGGCGCGTGGGTCCCACCTAAATAATTGACCAAAGATAGAAAAAAAAATTCTGGTTTTACCCAAAATTTCAAACCATTTCTAACAATCCCCCACATGAATGAAATTTTATGACAACGAAAATGCAACAATATGTAGAATTTGTCGAAAGAGTATAGATCGAAAATATCTTGCATCAGAATAAGTAGCTTTCGACCATGAACCTTCCCTAGTGATAACCTATTGGACTTACTAGCTAACCAATGGACGCGATACCTTGAATTGTTTAGCCGTTTGTGTAAGCCAAGACAATAGATTTCACACAAAATATCTTCTAACACATCGTGGTTCTCACTGTTGTGTTCATTTTGGCCTTGAACGCTCCTGATTTTTATGAGTGTTTCTAGAGAATTTAGCCTCTTCATTCTCATAGAACCGGCCCCAGTTCGACACTCATATAGCTGATTCTTATTGTGAGTATCTCTTTATACTCGTTTTGATTTTCATGCCTAAATCAAGATATAAGTAATCATTAAAAGCTAAGCTTATCCTTATACCCCTACAGACAACACATGTTGCAGATATCACTCTCACCATAGGAATGGGTAGGGAATTTCAATCCCTTGCTGATTTCTAGCGAGCCACACATAACTTAGTTGTCCCTTTGAACTTAGTTCTTGGGATCTCCAGTCATATAAGTAGGGTTACCATTATGATGACTCTTATGTAATAAGCTTTAATCCCATCCCCTTCGATAAACTATACACTAGCTCTTTTGTCAAACATATTGTTAACGGATCCGCAATATTCTCTTTAGATTTTATATAATCTATTGAGATTATTCCATTTGACAACAATTGCCTTACGGTATTATGTCAACGACGAATATGTCGTGACTTACTGTTATACATATGATTCTGTGCCTTGCATATTGCAGATTGACTATCATAATAAATGCAAATAGCTGGCACAGGTTTTGGCCACATTGGAATGTCTTCTAAGAAGTGACGAAGCTATTCTGCTTCTTCTCCTGCTTTATCTAAAGCAATGAACTCGAATTCCATTGTGAATCGTGTGATGCATGTTTGTTTCGTGGACTTCCAAGAAACAGCATCGCCTCCCAGAGTAAAGATATATCCACTAGTAGATTTTGAATCTTTAGCATCCGATATCCAATTGGCATCACAATAACCTTCGAGTACTGCTGCATATCGAGTAAAGTTCAATCTATGATCACGGGTAAATCTTAGATATCTAAGAACCCCAATGATCGCTTTCCGATGGTCTTTTCCAGGGTTACTAGTGTACCTACTCAATTTACTGACTGCATAAGCTATGTCAGGACGAGTACAATTCATTAGGTACATTAGGCTTCCAATGATTTGGGAGTATTTTAACTGATTTTAACTGAGACACTGCATCACCTTTATTTTTCGATAAATAAAGACTGATGTCTACAGGTGTTCTAGCTACATTCAAATCATCCTTGATAAATTTATCAAGAATTTTCTCAATATAATGAGATTGAGATAATGCATATCTGGCAAATGTTTTAGTAATTTTCATTCCTAATATAATATCCGCGACTCCCATATCTTTCATATCAAATCTTTTGTTAAGCATTTGCTTAGTTGATTTGATTATGTTTTAACTGCTTCCAATGACAAGCATGTCATCCACATAAAGACAAACTATGACATATCCTTGGTCAGTGTTTTTAACATAGACACACTTGTCACATTCGTTTATCTTAAACTCATTAGTAAGCATAGCATGATCAAATTTTTCATGCTATTGCTTAGGCGCTTGTTTTAATCCATAAAGAGACTTTACAAGCCGACAAACTTTCTTTTCTTGCCCCGATACTACAAACCCTTCAGGTTGCTCCATATAGATCTTTTCATTTAGATCACCGTTTAAGAAAGCTGTCTTAACATCTATTTGATGTATTTCTAAATTAAACAACGCTGCTATAGCAATAAGCATGCGAATGGATGTTATTCTTGTCACAGGGGAATATGTGTCAAAATAATCCAGACCTTCCTTTTGTTTGTAACCTTTTACTACAAGTCTTGCTTTATACTTTTCTATTGTACCATTTGCTTTCATTTTTCTCTTGAATATCCACTTATATCCAAGAGGTTTAGAACCAGGTGGAAGATCCACCAATTTCCAAGTATGATTTTGCATAATGGATTCAATTTCATTATTAACAGCCTATTTTCACAAAGGTGCTTCAGGGCCTGTCATTGCTTCTTTAAAACTTTGAGGTTCATTTTCTAACAGGTATGTCAGAAAATCTAGACCAAAGGATTTTGATGTTCTCGCTCTCTTACTTCTTCTTGGTTCATCATTAGTTAAATCATGTTGGTCGAGACCATTACTAGTCTCTTTTGTTTGATTGTCATTAGTCTCTTGACTTTGTGTACAATCATAAGTTTTTTTTCTATGAACTTAATTCCTGTCTTTTCTTCTAAGGAAAGACATGTTCAAAAAACACAATATTCCTTGACTCTATAATAGTGTTCACATTTATATCAGGTATTTCTGATTTATAAGTCAGAAACCGATATGCACTACTATTCTGAGCATAACCAATAAACACACAATCTACTATTTTTGGTCCAATCTTAGTCTTTTTAGAAACAAGAACTTCAACTTTTGCCAAACACCCCCACACTTTTAAGTATTTGTAAGAAGGTGGTTGACCTTTTCACTATTCATAAGGAGTGTTATTGGTTTTCTTGTGGGGTATTCTGTTAAGAACATAATTAGCAGACAATATTGCTTTCCCCCGCAAGTTCTGTGGTAAGCCTGAACTTAGTAACATGGCATTCATCATTTCTTTAAGGGTTCTATTCTTCCTATCAGCAATTTCATTTTGCTGAGGAGAATAGGGTGCTGTAGTTTGGTGAATAATGCCATGTTGTACACAAAATTCATTTAATGGTGCATCATATTCACTACCCCAATCACTTCTAACCATTTTAATGGTTTTACCAAGTTGATTTTCAATTTCTGTTTTGTAGAGTTTAAACATTTCTAAGGCTTCATCTTTACTTCTAAGTAAATAAACATAACAACATCTTGTGCAATCATCGATAAAAGTTATAAAATACTTTTTGCCTCCTCTAGTTTGAACAAATTTAAGATCACATACATCTGTATGAATTAATTCTAGAGGTTCGGTTTTCCTTTCAACCGATTTAAATGGAGCCTTAGTTAGTTTTGCTTCTACACAAATTTCACATTTGTGATTAGGATTAATTTCAAACTTTGGTATATAATCAAAACCAATTAATCTACGCAGAACATCAAAATTCACATGTCCTAATCTACTATGCCATAAATTTGACTCAAGAATATAAGCAAAAGATGTGTTATTCTTATTCATAGCAACTTTCGGTATAACTGTCATTACATTCAATTTAAAGAAACCATCACTCATGTATCCCTTACCAACATACATACCACTCTTTGTTAATACAAATTTATCAGACTCAAAAACAAGCCTAAAACTATTTTTACTTAACAAAGAACCAGAAACTAAGTTCTTCCGTATGTCAAGTACATGCAGTACGTTGTTGAGGGTCAGTTCCTTCCCTCATGTCATCTTCAAGATCACCTTTTCTTGTCCAGCCATAGTAGATGTAGAAGAATTTCCTATGAAAAGTTATTCACCATTTGCAGCTTCATTGTAGGTAGTGAACATCTTCTTGTCCGCATAAATATGACAAGTTGCCCCAGTGTCAACCCACCATTCCTTGGGATTTCCAACCAAATTAGCCTCAGACACCACAGCAGAGAAGTTGATGTCATTCACCCCGTCAGAGATGTAATCTAATTCTGTTACATTAGCCTGATTGGTAGTCTTCTTGCTTGTACTTCCATGATCCTTCTTAGGCTGGTGGCAGTCAGAAGCTCGATGTCCAGTCTTGCCACAGTTATTGCATTTTCCTTTGAACTTCTTGTTGTCATTATTGTCGCCTTGTTTAGGACCAACTCCAGTAAACTTCCTCTTTTTGTTATGTGGTTTGTGAACTTGTTCAACCACATTAGCCTTGGACTGTATGGGATTTTTCTCATTCCTCTTTTCAGCCTTACGGTTATCTTCCTCAATTCTCAGTCTTACAATAAGTTCATCCATGGTCATCTCTTTGCGTTTATGTTTTAAATAATTTTTGAAATCTTTCCAAGCCGGTGGTAACTTTTTCACTAAAGCAGCGACTTGGAAAGACTCGCTCAGCGACATACCCTCGGAATGAATATCATGTAAAATTAATTGAAAACTTTGAACTTGAGAAATTACCGTTTGGGAGTCTACCATAACGAAGTCCAGAAATTTACCGACAACAAATTTCTTCGTGCCGACATCCTCTGTTTTGTATTTCTTCTCCAAAGAATCCCACAATTCTTTTGCTATTTTTAGAGGACTGTAAACATTATATAGCATGTTGTCAAGGCCATTGAGGATGTAGTTTCTGCACAGGAAATCTGAATGTTTCCAAGCATCTACAGCGGCAACAGCTTGTCGATCACTTTCACCCTCTTTAAGTGCTGGAGCCTCTTCACAGAGAAACCGGGCCAAATTAAGAATTGTAAGATAGAACAACATCTCCTGCTGCCATCTCTTAAACTCAGTACCGTTAAATTTTTCCTGTTTTTCTCCATGATTGATTGGTACTTGAACATGGTTCTGGATAGGGACCGGTATTGGTGTAACAATTGGAGTACCACTACCAGTTGTAGTTTCAGTTGTAGTAGTCATAATCTCTGATTACAAAAATAAGAAAAAAATTAAAACACAAATTAATTTTCTAGTTACTAAAACCAAAAAATAAATTATAACACAAAATAATTTTATTTTCCTTGTTACTAAAACTAGAAAAATAAAATACCACAGTAATTTTCTGTAACACAAATTAATATTCTGCAATTGTTAATAACACCAGTATATTACAACTAGTTGTCAAAGAAAATAGATAGTTTATTACTACTATATGTCAAATATCATAAACCACTATTTGTTTTTCCAACCAGAATATGTCTTTATGAAATTACAGAAAATTAAATACAATAAAGATCCCAAAAGAGGTTCTGTCTTAAGATTGTTGGACAATCTTCACTGTAATTAATTAATTCTGTTTGTGTACTTAACAACAAACAGAATACAAAAGAAACAAAGGAAAGAAGAGACAATTGTTTGATTACAAAAATCAAACTAGAAATAAAATTAAATAAATAAAAAAACAGATTTATTTTGTTACAAAAATTAAAATTAAAATCTGATTTAAATAAACAAATAAAACAGAATAATAAATTAAACAACTTACTTGATTAATTTATTCGAATAATAATCTGATCAAGTCCAGTGTTTGACATTGTGTCCTTAAGATAGATTCGTCCTCTACTCGGTGCTTTCAGAATATGGACGTCTGTCTCTTAGGATGAAATGATCAACAACAAATAAATGTAGCACTACAATTTATTTGTTCAACGAACACACTTAGTGTATACACTCTTTCTCACAGAAAAATAATGGAATAAATGCAACAAAATGCAGAGATGAATTGCAGCAAAAGAGGGATGAAATTTGGAGTAAATCTGATCAAATGAGGGCTGGTCTATTTATAGAAGTAATGGCATCCTTTAATTTTGAATTGAACAGGTAGCATACCTATTTGAACAGGTACTGTACCTATTGGGTTTGAATTTGAACAGATAACCGAATCTGTTTGAATTTCAAATCTGTTCGGGTGGATTTAAATTTGAACCGAACAGATTCGGTTTTGGACAGATCCGAACCTGTACAGAACTTCTGAAGAGATGCAAATAAAATTTTGAATTCAAAAATTGAAAATTAAATTTGAACAGAATTTATTCTATCAAAAATAAATTGAATTCAAATATTTTTGGCCCAAAAAGATCAGTATTGGGCCGAACAAGCCCAACCCAACCTTACACCACATACAAGCCCAGCCCGCCCGACCGGACGGACAACGGCGGCAGCGCGCGCGTGTGGTGATTTTTGGGTCCATTGGGTCTAACGCATAACCTCTCCCTTCTACAAACTTGGGGTGCCCTTTGGGGCCCTCCCCAAGTTATAAGTCCAAGCTATATAAACCTATTCAAAACTTCCTATCAAATCAATGTGGGACAAGCCATTTACACAAACCTTAAGGAATTTCCACCAAAACTCTATTTTCATGGAGCACACTTTGGCTTCAATTTCCCATTCACTCGATAATGGTTTTGAGCAACCAAATATACCACGTGAATCATAACGCGGCATAGAATGTGTTACCACTTAGACTCGCCAATTTCGGCGCACAAGTCCCACCTAAATAATTGACCAAAGATAGGAAAAAAAATTCTGGTTTTACCCAGAATTTCAAACCATTTCTAACATGCCCACTAATACAATTGTCGCTGACGACGCAATGAGGAGTGTACACACGCCGGTTATACGTCGATTGTTGGTATTTTTTCATAAAAATACAAGAAAAATATATAAAAAGAATTAAATAGAAATGACAAAACAATTATTATTATTTTATTATTATTAAAGAATGAAATATACAATAAACTATAGAACTAAAAAAACACAAGAATGAAGTAGATTACACCATGGTACATATTACAAGATGATTCAAATGGACATATAAAATAATATACGAGAAATTATTTAAATTTCAAACTTTGAAGAACAAAAGATAAAGGATGCAAATCAAAACCTGTGTGATACAACAGTTTTCTTAAAGCAGATTCATCGCCTCTTGGTGGGTGTTGGAGGTACGCCGGCGTCTGCCTTCCAAGATACGACGATCGAAACCAGCTAATGCAGAAGCACATTCTGAATAGCTTCAACGAACTTGACAATGACTGCACTCTTTCTAACAAGAACCAAAGAAGGGGCTCAAAAAAGAATATAGGAAAATTTTTCTTTGGTGTAAAAAATCATCTCCAACTTTTTATTTCAAAGCACCATCTCATTTTCCATCACAAAACCTCTCTAAAAAACAACCTTCTGAATTAGAGGAAAAAGACCTCTATTTATACTAGTAGGAGAGAGCCTTAGCCATGAAGGCTAACATCAATGGAATCATCAAATGCCATTAACCAATGCCATCAACTCTAGCCATTAGGGCTAGAGTTACAAAGGTTGAAAACCTATGGCCACTAATATGATCATCAACTCCATCATCAAAAGATGAAAGTTATAAAACTTTATATTTCTCATGTGCTTAATAAATACAAATAAATATGTATATGATGATGTTTAAATAAACCAACTAGATGGGTCACAAAATGAATACTAATATTAGGTTACAACCCGATCCAAGCCCAATTCTAAAATACATGTACAAGCCAAACCCAACACAACATGGCTTAGCCTAAGCTCCAAATTAAGTCCAAGTCCAAGACTATAGCGATCCTGGTTTTTCCTCTCTTTATTTATTGTATTCCGGACTCAGTTCCGTGGATGTGTTGTTGTCTCATTCTCATTTCCATCATTTACTCTTTGTATTTGAGTCTTGGGTTGTATTGGGCAGGTTTGAAACAGGTTGGTTGTGCTTTAAAACCAAAAGTTGATGCCCAGAATTTGGCCTTCACGCTCGAGCGGGACTTTTGACGCTCGAGCGGGCCCTTTGTTGTTGCTTCTCCGCTCGAGTGGGAGTTTTGACGCTCGAGCGTGAATTTTCATCTCCTAGTATTTTTCTCTACAGGTCTTCGTACGCTCGAGCGGGAGTGTTGACGCTCGAGCGTGACCTTTTGATTTTGTTCCTCCGCTTGAGCGAGGAGTTTGACGCTCGAGCGGGGACCATCGCCTGCAAAACTTCTGTGAGTGTGCATCCGACGCTCGAGTGGACGTTTTGACGCTCAAGCGTGAGTCTGTGTCTGACGCTCAAACGGGGGTTTCCACGCTCGAGTAGGGAGTGCAGTATATCAGTCCGAAGTTCGACTTTTTGGATCACTTTTTCAACTCCTTTTTTCTCTCTTACTTTTCAAAACCCAAATTTGAGAGCCTCTCTCTCTAGATCTCAACTTCTCTCTACAAGATCATCTAGATCTATTGATCTTCTACCTTGGTTCCTTTACAAAAAGTGTGGAGTTGGTCTTGCTCTTCATTTTGATCTGAAAATTTTGGTGTTTGGAGCACTTTGAATTTTCATCATCTCCTCCTTTGAGCTCCAAATTTGAGGTAGGGATAACTACTCATTTATATGATCTTTGACATAAATTTTTAGTCATTTTGATTTAATGTTGAAGTTGGGTGATTTTGGGTGTTAGGGTTTCTAAATATATAAGGAGGGGTTTTGTCATTTTGACTCATAAATATGCATTTTGGGTCTTAAAGTGATGGTATTGTTGTTGGTAGTTGATATTGGTGCCCTTGGGTCAAAGTTGAGAAAGAGAGAGGAAAGCCCTAATTTTTATTATGAATTAATTGATATAATTAATTTGGGAATGTTATGGAAACACAAAATTGAGGTGGAAATGATGAAATTTGCATAATATGAGATAGAATGGTGGAGTTGGATTTATTAATCGCTCACTTTGAAAATGTTGAATATATATCTGTTGAGGCATTTATTCTATGTTTAGAAATAACTGCTTTGGGCTATCGGTGGAGGATAGTCTTGATTGTTGTAGACAATGCATGATGATTAAGCAAACTAAAACTAATCAATTGAATATGTCATCAAATATGACGGTTGGAATAATACATCGAATTTATGTATTGATTGATTATGTATATGATATGTGTTTATATACATTGTATTGCGTGGGATGAGATAGGGAATGTACTCCACGGTTTAGGGGAAGATAGGGGATAGACGCCTAAACCGGATATTGTTTGGGAGGAGATAGGGGATGGACTCCATCGATACAGCAAATATGTGTATCTATTGAAGTATTAATACAGCAAATCTGTGTATCATATATGAAGTACGGAAGTGTTTTATTTGAGATTGATACAGCAATTATGTGTATCTATTGTGAAGTATGAAGTGTTTAATTCGAGTTATTATCTCAATTGAAATAGAAGTACTGCTGATATGAGATGTAATCTCATTTAAATTGTTTGGCCAGGTTCTGAACCATAGTTATGAATTGAGACATTGGATAAGAAATGGAAAATGGAATGAAACATGGACACATTTGTCATGTAATTGAAATGGGTTATGAATTGATTTATGTGAGTTAAACATTTATCAAATACTAATGTTTTAGTTATTGCTCATATTATGTTTAGCATATCTCTACTGGGCGTTGGCTCACCCTATATGGGACATTATTTTCAGGTACAGGTATTATGCCACTTCCAAGGACGTAACTTGGAAAGCTTGAGACTGTTGGACTATTTTTGTTGTTTTTATTGTATTACATGTATATCAAGCCAAGGGCTTATCTTGTGTAGAGTTAATACTCTCTTTTTGTAACCAAGTGTTGACTTGGAAAATTGTAAGCCCGTAGGACATTTACTTTTATTGTCAACATGTAATACTTTTGGACTAAATACTCCGATGAATAGAAAAATGTTTATTTCTCTTATGTTTATAGATGTCGAGAATGCATGATTTATGGATTTATTTTGAGGACGTTACAAAGACCAAACCCAGCATATGTACAAGCTCAAGCACAAGCACAAGCCTAGACCTAGTCCAAACTAAGACTAAGTCCAAATCTAAGCCCAACTTTATTGATGCCCATTTTGTGAGACAATTCTCATTCACAACTCAATGGTTTCCGCTCATTATTTTTGTATTGCAATCTTCTCATTTAAGATAATACAAACCACCTAGACCTACCTCAACCAGCGGTTGGATCCCACTTTAATTTTGAATTAAAGTTGCCGAAAACCCATTATTTTCCAACATCGGTAACGTCAACCCAACGACGGAATTATGTAGTTCTTGATCCTAATCGTTGTATTTTCATAATTGGAGATTTGTATTTCTAGGGTTTGGAGGGAACCAAACGACAAAATTGGCAACACAAAGATAGGGTTTTAAGTTGCTAAAATCAAATAAACAACAAACAAAACAATCTACACCCATTAACATTAGGAATCCACAATGTTTCTATCTTTGTGTCTTCCATTTTAATTGAGATGGAAAGAGAAAAAAAAAAGAATATAATAAGCGTTTTGGGTACAAACGTAATTTTCACATCACCGAATTCCTAATTTATTCATAACATTTGAGACAACAAGCGCTAACACCATGTACAAAAACGTCATTACTACTCAAATGAGACTTATCAGTGCATAAAATAAAAGGCAGAACTAAATAGTTCAAAGGTTTCTGATTTGAGATTTATTGGTGCATTACCCAAAATTTTATCTTTTTATTTTTCGTATTTTTTTATTTTCACTGAATTTTTTTAATATTGTAAGTAATTTTTTTAATTTTTAGACACACCTAACATATATACACTTAAAAAGTATAATAATTGTAAAAAATATATATAAATTCACTAAATATCAAAAATACAAAAAAAAAAAAAAAAACATATTTTTCGTATTTTGTGTATTTATCAATTTTTTAAAATATTTTACACAAATATTATACTATTTAAATACATCTAAGTAAGGTGCATCAAAAAAAATAAAAAAATTACTTAAAATTTTAAAAATATTTATTAAAAACAAAAAAATATTTTAAAAAAATTAATATCTAAAAAGTTAAATTCAAAAAACTGAAACCAAATAAATTGAATAATATTCAAAATTAAAAAGACGAGCAGAAGGCCTTATCTAACAAATTACACTACAATATCCAGAATTGAAAAGATGGGTAGACTCCTACGTGAACCAACGTAATGTGAGAATCACTTTTGGCATCCTTTGAGGAGTTGACCATTTTAATAGCTTACTTTAATTTTTGATTATTTTAATAAGTTAAAATAATTATATTTAAAAAAAAAGTTAAATTTTTTAATAGTTAGATATGATATTTGTGAGAAAAAAATAAAATGATTATGAATTTGATGATTTCATCTTATTAATTATTTTAACTTATTTGATTTTTTTTGTAAATTTTAATCCAAAAATCAAAAAAATAAATAAATAAATAAATTTGTCAAACAAGACATTTGTCTCATCTTTTTGTTTCACAAAAACACATTTGTATTTTTAGAATTATTATTTAGATTTTCAAGATTTGTAAGCCTTATCTCTTCACCACATTTTCTTAAAGTGTGTTACATTCATGAATCTAAGTAAGAAATTAAAATGAAAAAAGAAAAAAAATGTGTGAAATGTAAATGACATGTAGTTATATTTTATTCATATTTTTTCTTTTATTTTCCAAATCCATGAAGCAAACACAACATTAGTCTCACTTGGTGAATGTTTCCTCTCTTCCCATAAAATATTAGAATTTAAAACTATTGTCTCAAAAATTTTAAAATTAAGGATTGTTTTGAGTATGATTTATAAATTGATCTTTTTACTTATTACAAAAAGATTACAAAAATATAGAAATGTGATGTGATTCAAATGAACTAATAAATTAATAAATTTGCTTTTTTAAATGTTGCCAAAGAGGCCTAAATTTATGGTCCGAGTGCCCACATATAAATAAATAAAGACTATTGTGACTCTAGGGAGGTAAAAGCCTTTTTATTTTGGGTGATTATTGGGCACTTCTGAACACTACCACTAGTGCTGCGTGGTATTATAATTGATGAAGAATGTAGAATATTATAATTTTATATTAAGTAATTAAAAGATATGAAACAAAATAATGAATAATTATTGATAAAAGAATATAGACACGTAACACTACACACTACCTAATCATCTCCCCTCCATTCTAGCCCCGTTAAGGTTGTCAAAACACTGCCACCGTTTTAAGAAAGAAATTTGACCAAATTTGCACCCTAGGTTTACAAATATTCTAAAATATATATATATTCTTATTGATTCAATAACCCCTCAACCTATTGGCTAATAACTTCGGAGATTCCATTTTTTTTTGGTTGAAACACTTCATATCGAATTTATTCACTTTCAGTTGTCGTACAACAAAAAAAAAAATTAATTAATTTTTTAGAGTTAAAACTTTTTTAACTTGAGATTAAAAAGTTAATTTGAATTGACTTTTTTAATTTTATGAGAAAAAAAATAAAATGATTATAATTTAAATATAACATTTATCTTATTAATTTTTTAACTTTTTTTTTATTTTTAGTGATTAATTTAATCCCAACTCAACTCAACTCAACCCAACCCAATCCAGCCAAACGACACACTTTGAAGTTGTTTTGTTATTTTGTAAAAACCAATTGAATAAAACTAACTCTCAGTGTGCTTCACAATCTCTATGTCGGCATAATCGTTCCAACACTGAGCTAATTCATTCGCTCAAATGTGTAGGGCAAGTAGATCACTAAGACTATGGGTGTTTGGCATACCTTAAAAAACTTAAAAAATTAAAAAATTATTATTATTCATCAAAAAATATATTAAAAAATTAATTTTATAAAAAAAAGTACAACTCACATGTCACGTGAGTTGAACTTTAGTTGCCCACCGTTAGTACAAAGGGAACAGGCCGAGAAGCAAATAAGACAGTGTAGTTCGGCCTGTGGGAACCCAACATAGGTCTCGTTTTGATAATCTGAACCGTTCAATATGAAAACTCGTCGAGTTATATATGCCTGTAAAAAATCACGTTGATTGGATATCGCTAACTACATGATTAAATCAGTTTTGTATAAAAAATAGATGGTGTTATAGTTAACGGTTGATAAAAAACTACTCCGATCAGATAGCTATTGATAGTCGATTAATGTGATTTTTTACAAGTATATAATACTCAACAAGTTCTACACATTACATGATTCTGATTAGAAAAACGAGACTCGTGATGGGCCCCCATAGGCCGAACAGCACTATCCAATTCAATGCCTGAAAAGGAGACAAGCTTCTCCTATACACTATTCTGCTTCTCCTATACACTAATTTATACAATTTTTTAATTCACATTTTTTCGTAAAAATTCAAAAAATTATCCCAAATAATCATCTTTTTTTCCTTAACTTTTTAGTCTAAAAAATCAAAAAATATACTTATTTATAACACCTCAAACAACCCCTAATTATAACTTTTCACAAAGTCTGAATTTTCAACGGCACTGAAATTGGCGAATACTGATCTGTTGGGCAAGTAGATCACTAAGACTAATTGTAAATTTCCACGAAGTCCGAATTTTCGACAGCACTGAAATGGGAGCTTCTAGATGCACACACCTTATCCCCTCTTCCCACACACTTAATGAAAGAGTGTTTTGAAAAGTTGTGTATAAAAGATGTGCATAGAAAGAGAGTGGTGCATGTAAATAGATACTCCCCGCTGAAATTGGCGGATAGTGATCTATGTCATCCTCAAGCCGCTGAATTATATCATTCAAGCGGCATAAATCATCATGCTGCTATTGAATCTCTTCCCGTAAAAAGTTATTGGCAGTACATTTTTATCTCTATCAAGACAATATTCATCTTTAAGCTTACAAATTTCATCCTCTAGCCAATATTATATATTTCCCTCGTAATTTTGAATTGCTACTTCTAACTCAAGATAACCAATTGACATGATTAACAACTCGGCATAATCAACAATAGTACATCACATGGGAGACTCATCGGATCAGACATGGCAAAAAATGTTTACCTCGTAACAAAGTAAAAACACTTACCATGAAGCCTGTCAAAATCGCAGCAAGACATACAACAAAGTTTGGTATTCAGGTCGCTACAAGCCCTTAAATCATGTTTAAGTTAAGCATTGAGCAATGTAATTCCAGCTGCACATGTTATCCCTTTTGTGAATTTTAACCTTCCACCTTAGAATTGCCATTTCGAGCAATTTCAATAAATAAATCAGACACAAAACAAACTCTAATTGAAAAAAACATTATATTGTTTCCAACAGGGAAAAAATAAAAATATAATTAAAATTCTCAATGCTATCAAAATTTTAGTAAGGTTAAATGGCATTATCTTTGCTGCTGGCAATCCTTCAAAACAGACATTCCTGGGCCAAAGAGCTTCAAATTTCAACCCTTTGATTTCAGAAACATTTTACCAAAACTTCGTAAGTTCTCCATAACCATCCAGATTTGCTTTGATATGCTGCTATAGAGACATTTTTGTGCCGCCTCATTCAGTCCCAAAGTGCTTGGCCATCCAGAACTTGAAGAACACAAATCCTTAGACATGGACACTGCATTCTCTCTCAATTTCGGAAGGTCAAATTCTATCGGGTCACCAACTATTATGTTTATGTTCTTATTAAATAAAGGCAAAGGAGCCCTTCTTCCAAATAAATAATCTTCGGGCATCACCTGAAAATTAATGAAAGAGAGTGAAAGTTAGAAGAGCCAAAATAAATAAAAGGGCCACAAAGATCAGATCAGAGAAAAACAGTTGCTTCCTCACCCATTTTCCAATTTGATATGGGACCTAAGATAGGTTATTTATAAATTGTCAACCATTTAATAATATTATCCTACAAAATTTTATGATAATAGGGTAACAATTTGCTACTCACACACAAAGGAGACTTGTGTATCTAAGAATAAATGTGTACATATTTATGACTGGGGGGGCACTGAGGCAATGAAAACAGACCCTAATCCAAACCTTAATGCAAGTTGAAGGTTAGCATCCAATTCAATCTCCTATGGTTAATAGTATACCAGTTAGATGACTTGGCAGAATTAATACCTAATCAACCCACCCCATTGCAATCCCCAGTCAAAAGCCTTCAAATTGGAAATAACTAGCCCCAGCCTGTGGGACATTCAAATATTCACTGGTCACTTGATTTTTTAAGAAGGGCAACTAACGTGAAATGAGGCTCTATATATCAACACAAGGCTTTGAAAGTAAGCAACAATGGCCAATATTAGCAGCAAGTACTAGTTAAATTGTATCAACATATGAAGCATGGATATGGGTACGGATGCTGGTACCAGTACACCGATATTGCAAAACTGAACAAAAAAAAAAAAAAGGATATAGGTACAGCCGGGATATTGTTGAAGCATGTGTGAACGTAGAGTCTTACATCGAATAAAGAATAAAACAAATGGGTCTTAATATACATTAGACGGACTCTTCACTTATAGGCTTAAGCTTTTAAATGGGTATGAGTTCCAAACAATGTACGGTGGGCCTTGGTGTGGCTTGTGTGGATTTTGGAGTTTCTCCCCGATGGATTGGGCCAGTACTACTGCGCGCTTGTGGGCCCCCTTATTCTCCAACAGGTATGTCCACAAAAATATATTTTCATAATTTTTAGTAGAACATGATATATATTTTATTGTCACAGATACCCAAAGTGAAAAGAAAACAAAAGCTGTATATATATTATCAATAAAAGGAAACAACCCAAACAGCTCTAAGTAATCCAATTTGGGGAACGATGTCCATGCAATGCTGATGTATAAATGGATCTATGATGATGTCTTACAATGTGATTGAAGAAAAGAACAAAAGAGCAAAAAGGGTACATCAGGCTAGAATAATGAAGTTGAAAAGGAAAAATATTATGAGCAAGAATAACAAAAAATGTAAAAGGATCACATCTTGTTTGAACAGGACCAGCAATGCTATGACATTCTTGTTCAAAATGCAGAGGAAAGTGCAGAGATCAATGGCCAATGTACCCGATTCCAATTTGTCTTGTACACATAAAGGGGAAGAAGAAGAAGAAGAATAGCAGTACCCAACATTTAAAACCGACAACAACACCACGTACAACTCCAATAATTTTAACAAAAGATATCAAATGCTAACACTGTTTCAAGAAATACCTGGCACATTCATGAAATTACAATGAGTGTTACCTCTTGAAAACCATGATGGACAATGGGCAAAACTATGGGGGTTACAGGAGCCCGAGCAATGAGACTTGCAGTCCCCCACTTTAATCTTCTAATTGGTTCATTTCGTTGAGACACTTTTCCCTCTGGAAATGTATGCAACTGCTCATTTCAGAAAAAAGAATTTCATCAGAACTTCAAGTGCTGTTTTTGTATACACAGAAAAAATGCAAGCAATTTATAGCACAAAGAAAAAGTTTAAGACCAGCACAAATCTATGACAACAGTGGAATTCAAAGCTGATCATCTGATCTAGAAGATTTTAGGAGATGCAATTACTTCCTTCACTACCTTGCATTTACTGCAGTTCTTGTGTTAATAGATGCACCAAGAATGCTTTAGATTAAGTTTATATCATCTAAAATTATCACTCAAGCAAGTTATGATAACCAAGCCAATAGAAAATAAGAACAAATCAAAATTTCAGCTTAGGATGTCCTGCAGAAAATTACTCTGGCCAAGCAATTATGTACTGAAATTTAGTCCAACTACAATTGCAAGAACACGACAAACTTTATATGTGCCAGAGGTATGTAAATGGTCAGCAGAATCTAGCATAGGCCCAAGTAAGATTAGATAGAAAGAAGAGAAGGCAAGTCAGAAGAGGAAAGTTAGGAAAATAAACAAAATAGAAAGAAAGACTTCATTGAGATTGTAGTGCAGGCTTCCAAAAACCAGGGACCAATAAATTAGTTTGGTAGACAAGATGTTTGAGTGTTTAGACAAATCAGGAAAAAAGTAGTAGTAGAGAACCAGGAGAGGAAGAAAGAGAAGTGTAATATCTAGACAAGATGAGGAAAATGGCAGCCATTATCGGATTGATTTCAGTCTCTAAAATACTTCAAAAAAAATCCCATAATACAAATCTTTGTAAGAAAACCAAAAAAGCTAGCCACCAATTCCCTTGTGAGTATCACAAACTATTTGATATACACGCTATATTTAACATGTGACAACTTAAGTGGATATGGAAAACTAGAAGGCTAATGTTTAAGAAGCATAAACATGGACATGCTGATACAACAATTTTCAAAAAATACAGGAGCATGTGGAGGACACGCACAAAGTATATAGTTATATATTTATTTATATGAATATATCATTCAAAGATTATAAAAAAAATGCAATGTAATCATTCCTATACATTAAGATAACGAATCCTTTTATTATAGTTAGTTTCATGTCCATCAAAACAATTGACATGTGTGTCCCCCAAGTGTACCAAAAATGTCTGGATTTAAAAAATAATAATTAAAAAGACACATTTGGATGAGTGTCCCACACATGTCAAGAGGCATTTGACATGTGTCCGTGTCGACATGCCACCTTTCCTTAGCTACATTTGTAGGTATTGTTCATAGTGCCTAGAACCTTGTGATTTTACCCTTTTGCAACCCTAACAAACTCTTAAAACTAAATTGAAACATTAAACTTGAAAAAAAGGAGACAGCAAGGGCAAAGATAAAGGTGTCCGAACCCATGTTACCTGAAATGTTTTGATACTTGAAACAAGATCAGGAGCATAATAAGCCACATTCTCTAAAATGCGGTACGATAGAAATAGACTTGTTTAGATTACACTATTACAATTTAAGGTACTTCTAGAGCAATTACCTTTAAACAATTAGATATCCAATAAAATGTTGCTTTTCATTTTAAAATTAATCATGTAACAACACATTTTTGAGAGCATTATGGCCCATTATTTACGTTCTGTCATACCAAAACTCCACTCTCCTTAGATTTAAATTTGTTATATTTGATTTGGTTTTCCTCCTAAGATAACTTTTAAGTTTTATATTAGAAAATTTTTGGGATTGCTCTCAAACAAAAGTTTATCATGTTTGGGAACATGCATTCCAAAATGTAAATTGTTAGGGTGTTAGTGTTTTCTAATAACACTGGTTCAAATATAACCACCAATTCCAAGCATTTCTTTAATCAAAGGCAAACATCACAACTAATTAGTGACTCCTTAGTGAGAGGATTATAAAATCTGTAACCTTAGCTTTCAACACTGTGGCCCACAAATTCTCTTTTGAGATGGAACATGAACATAAGCAATGAAACCAAAGACTCTAAAATGATTACCTTCAGCTTCCACCTAATCCAATATTCAAAAGGAAGTTTACGAGGACTAAAACACATTAATTGCCATGCAATATAAATGGTATGATCCTAGAATGAAAAAAAAATAACTCTAATTCTGTTTCAACATTCTTAAAGCAGAAGCAATTTCCACAAATATGCCATCAGTAGTCATGCCAACCTGCCAATTGAATTAGGCCACCCCCTACGCCAAGTACCCTAGCCTATGTTTCAAAAAGAGGCTCCAATCCAGCCAATATTGGCCCAGAAATCAACAAAATCAAGACTAGGCAAATCCGATGGACAATTAACAATATGAGTTCTGTATAGAAAATTTCCAAAGCCAGTAACCATCACATACCTGCACCTATGACAACATACTAATTGACCATACTTAGAAGGGTGCAACAACAGAGATTTCCCAGAATCTTGTAATAATAATAATAAAAAGCAGGCCAACTGAAGTATAAAGCCAAAACTATTGAGGAAATACCCATTCTCCATCACTTAAGCGATCAAGAGCTTCGTTCATGTGTTCCTGATAAATTCCACCACCCCTTGTTATAGGTATGCATTTCCCTGCGAATTTTCTCTTTTAGAAATGAGCCTAAAAATCCACAATAATTTTTGCAAGCATAAGGAAAACAACAAAAGTGATGATCAATGAACTTGTACTAGGTTCCACATAGTAAGTAGAGAGCTTGTACAACATTTTATAAATTTTTAAACTCCAAGAATTGTTTCCAAAAATGATGGCCCTTTTAAAATATTATATATATATATACAAACTGAAGGCAGAGAAGAGGTATTCAACTAAGTTACTGGCATGGGACAGAATATCTTATTGCAACTTTTTCATGGCAATATATAGCAATAACATTGTCACATTCGATGTATGCTGATGACTCCAAGAAACAGGTATTGTCATCATCACATTCTCAGCTCATTCACACTCATTTCCAATGTTAAAACAGACAATTCTCAATGAAATATGGCAACTACATGAAATCTTTCAAGTTTCTATTGCAATATATTTACCATCTGGGCATCATAATACTTACCTAAAAAAATCTGGGCATTATAAGTTTAAATGGAGGCATAGTTTGTTAACTCTCCCTTCATGATGGTGTGTGTGCACTTGTGTGCATGCACGTGTGTCTATGCATTTCAGAAGTATCAACAATTACAACATAAGCGAACATAAATAGCTGTGGATGGTGGGTGCTGAGTTGGTCGGATGAGTCTGGGTCTGGGAATGCAAGGGGCATTGAGATGGCAGGAGAGGGAGGTGGAGGTGCTAGGTGGCCTTTGTTGTGCGCAGCGGAGGCTCTGATACAAATTTGTTGTACAGAGAGTCCCGGGAAAACTCAACCACACCAAGATAGTTGATGATTTAGAATATGAATTAGAAAAACCATAAAAATTATACAAATTCAAGAGAAAGAAACAAATCTCACAATACCAAGATTTATGTGGTTCAACCTAAGCTTATGTCCATGGACAATCACAAAGAAAAGGATTCACTAAAGAAAGAGAACAATATTCCGAAGAGCTACAACAGTGACAAAGGAAACTCTCACAAAGCTCACCAAATCCAAATACAAGTTCTCTTACCAAACTCAACATCCTCTCTAATTCAAGTCTCACAAAACCATAAGTTTCAACCAAAAGACACTAACAGACAAATCTCACTTGGAGAGACCAAATAAGGATCCACCAAAGAGGATCATCAAGTGACCAAAGGCAACACACAGAACAAAGTTCTACCAAAGACCCAAAGGCCTTCCAAACCAAATTCCCGACAAATGGCAGTGGAGAAATTTTTTGCTCTTTTTAGGGAGAGTGAAGGTGAGGGTTAAGGATGGCTATTTATAACCCCAACATATTCATGAAGGTCCCTTATATAGGGTGGCCAAACCATGGTAGCCAACTCACCTCTAAGCACACAACCAACTCATCCTATTTGCCTCAACAAGAGAAAGGTATGTCAATTATCTCTGTGTCCTAGGAAACTTTGGGGTCTATATCAAGGGAACTATAGAAGTAGGTACAATACCCTAGGAGTTGCATGAAGAAGGGGCTCCAGTGTAAGGTATAATATGTTCTTCGCGATTTCACATGTCTTGGTCAAAGTCTCTCTCTCTAAGACTAGTCAAGGTGGAGCTACACTGAAAGGGTGACCCAAGGAGCCTTGACAATCCCTCTCTAGCCTCCAAACCACATATCTTTTAATGATCCCCAGTAGAGACTCTGATGCCCTACTTCCAGCCTAGTTGACCATGGTTGTACTAAAACAAATTTAATGTAGAAGAAGTTCATCAAAGAATGGGGAATGAAATATAGTAGTCATGACCCAACAGAGGATCCCTTGGCCGAGTGTCAAGGTGCGCCCATCCAAGGGTCAACACCTTGATGCCACACTCATTTGTGCCCTTTGGAGAGCCAAAAACATGCCCATGAAGTTGTTGGTGCAAGTAGAAGCCAAGGCCCAAGGCATGGTGCAAGACAGCCCAAGGTATGCCATGAAGCAGCCTAAGCCACAGCAAGTCACAGCAGGCCAAAGACTTGCCTGCCCAACAACAACTGTAGGCCAACTTTTGGAGTGTCAAATGTAGTCTTTCTGCCTTGTAAATTTTTATGTAAATACCTTAGTATTAAATGTGTTTTGGATCCAAGTATTGTAATTTTTCTCTTTTTGTAGAATTTTTAAAAATTCATTATAACTCCTCAAATATAGTGGATGTTTCCTCTTGCCAACTAGGAAATGGCTTAACAAGCTTTATTAAGGAGGGGGTACCTAAGTGTTGAACCAAACCACTTGTGCCTTTAAAGTACCCCAACCTAGCCATTGGTAAGGCAACTTTTGTAACACTTTTGGTGCATTGTTCAACTATTGTAATGCTTTCTTATGATCAATGAAAAGTTCATTTCCCTTTAAATTGTGTAAAGCTTTTCAATTGTTGCTTGCTTTAATTTTAGCTTGTTGCTTGCCATTTTGTGGCTGGTCTCCAATCTTATGGCTTATCAACTTAACTAATATTGTGTTTACTTGTCTTTGCAAATCTTTTGAGCTTTATTGGCGGGCTAGTGAAGAGAGTTAACTAGCGACACACACATTTGCATATCTTTGTCAAGGCTTCCGCATTGCCGGTGTGTGACAGTTGGTATCAGAACCCAGTCTATTTGGCTTTCTCTATTATTGGCTTTCTAAATGGATGCTCTTGGCAACCATCAACCCACGCAAAGGGAGAGAATTGAGCTTTTGGAGCAGCGTATGGACAATATGGAGGCCATGGCAGCTTCATTGGCCAACCTTGAGCAACGAGTTCACAATCTTGAGCAAACTCATGGCCTTACTCAAGGGCAAGATTGGGAGGATGTTGTCACTGAACTCAAGTTAGAGACTGAAGATCTTAGTGGCCGGATTGGTGTTCTTACCCGTGCCTTTGGCAACACACCTGGTGGTGGCATGGAATTCCCTAGGGTGCGTGTGCCCGAGCCCTGTGCCTACGGCGGCGCCCGAGATGCCAAGGAGCTAGACAACTCTCTCTTTGATATGGAGCAATATTTCAAAGCTATGAAAGCCGATGCTGAGAAGACAAGGATTCTACGGCCACAATGTATTTGTCCGATGATGCCAAGCTGTGGTGGCGAACTAAACATAATGAGATGCAACGCGGCTTATGCACAATTGAGACTTGGAAGCAACTTAAGCATGAACTTAAACTCCAATTCTTTCCCGAAAATGTTGAGTATAATGCCCGGCGTGTTTTGCGGGATCTCAAGCACACCGGCGTGCTTTGCAGGATCTCAAGCACACCGGCACTATATTATGTGAACCAATTCTCTAGGCTTATGCTAGACATCAAAGACATGTCAGAGAAAGACAAGCTCTTCTTCTTTCTTGAGGGATTAAAGCCATGGGCCAGAGTTGAACTTCAAAGGCAAAGAGTATAAGATTTAGCCCATGCACAAGCAACAGCTGAGTACCTTACGGACTGCGCCAAACCTAAGCAGCGGGATAGTGGCTCCCCACGCAAGAGTAGGGGAGGTGGAAAGTCCCAAGGCTATGGAAAACCTAATAGTGAGGGAGCCAACACTTCTACATCCAAAACCCATTCGGGTGAAGGACACTGGCAACAGAAGAGCTATGGTGACAAGGCAAAAGCCCCTCAACAATTCTCTACAAGCAAAGCAAAAGGCCCTATCTCTTATTTCTTATGCAATGGGCCACACCGGTTATCTGAATGTCCACAAAAGCGCGCCTTGAATGCTCTAGCAACTGTGTCTGACCATGTCTCTCAACCAAGTGATGATGATAGTGAGGAAGAAGACATGCAGTCTAGGCGAAGTGGCAAGGGTTCTAAGGCAGCTGACTCTAGAGTGGGAGCCTTTCATATGATGAATGCCATGGAGAAGAAGGCTTCTACAGGAAGGCCTAAGAAGAATGCCAAGAGTGGCAAAGTGGGCAAACATTCAGATAACTTGTGGAACCCAAAGATGAAGGCAAAGGGAAGAAACCCATGCATGGTTGGGGAATCATCAGGTAAGTTGAACAAGAGCAAGTCATCCAACAAAGGTTTGATGCTTGTGGATGTAAAACTTAATGAGAAGCCCCTCCATGCTTTGATTGACACAAGGGCCACCCATAATTTTGTTGTGGGACCTAAGTTAAAAGATTTAGGCTATCTTTAGATAAGGATGGCAGTCGCATCAAGGCGGTTAACTCGGCAGCGCAACCTACCTATAGGGTTGCAAAATCTGTTCATTTGAAGGTCAGCACTTGGGAAGGAAGAGTAGATTTCACTGCAGTACCCATGGATGACTTCCAAGCCATCCTTGGGTTGGATTTCTTGAGAAACACAAAACGGCAATCATGCCTTATTCTAATAGTATGTGTGTCATGGGGGATAAGCTATGTCTCATTCCTGCTATGGCCACCAGCAACAATGACCGGTTTGTCTTAGCTATGCAACTCGAGAGGGGTGTTAGGCATGATGAGCAAACTTGGGTTACCGCATTGAAGTTGAATGAAGCTCTCGAATCTACTCCTGTCCTAGCTGCAATCAAGAAAGTCCCAAGGCAATTTACAGATGTTATGCCTAAATAGTTGCCTAAGGAGTTGTCTCCATACTGAGGTGTGGATCATGCTATCGAATTGGTGCCAGAGGCAAAGCCGCCAGCTTGTGCACCATATAAAATGGCTATTCCTGAGTTGAATGAGTTAAGGAAGCAGCTTACGAAATTGTTGGAAGTAGGCTTCATTAGGCCATCTAAGGCCCCATTCGGTGCACCTGTCTTATTCCAAAAGAAGCATGATGGTAGTCTTCGCTTATGTGTGGATTATCGGGCACTCAACAAGCTAACCATCAAGAACAAGTATCTCCTTCCTCTAATTGCAAATTCATTTGATCAATTGAGCAAAGTGAGGTATTTTACAAAGCTAGATCTTCGATCGGAGTACTATCAAGTAAGAATTGCCGAGGGAGACGAGCCTAAAACCACATGCGTTACTCGCTATAGTTCCTATGAGTTCTTAGTCATGCCATTTGGCTTGACCAATGCCCCAGCAACATTTTGCACCATGATGAATGAAGTTTTTCAAGAGTATTTAGACCAATTCGTGGTAGTATACTTGGACGACATTGTAATTTATAGCTCCACTTTAGAAGAGCAAGTGAAAAATCTCAGAAAAGCATGGTCCAAGTTAAGGGAGCACAAGCTTTATGTCAAGCTAGAGAAGTGTTCTTTTGCCCAAGAGAGGATTAAGTTCCTAGGGCACATTGTTGAGCATGGATGTATCAAAATGGACCAAGAGAAAGTCAAGGCTATTCAAGAGTGGCAGCCACCCGCTAATGTCTCGGAGTTGCAGTAATTTCTTGGGTTAGCTAATTATTATTGCAAGTTTGTTGAAGGCTACTCAAGACTAGCTTCCACATTGACAGAGTTGCTAAAGAAGGGCAAGCCATATGTTTGGACAAAAGAGTGCCAACAAGCCTTGAAAGAAGCTATGTCAAAAGACCTTGTTCTTGCTCTACCTGACTTAGGTAAAGCTTTTGAGATACAAACTGATGCCTCTGATTTTGCTTTGGGTGGTGTTCTTTTGCAAGATGGTCACCCAATTGCCTATGAGAGTAGGAAACTCAACAATGCTGAGCGGAGATATCTAGCTCATGAGAAAGAGTTGCTTGCAGTAGTGCATTGTCTGAGGACTTGGAGGCATTACATCTTGGGTTCATGGTTTGTTGTAAAAACTAACAACACAGTAGTTAGACATTTCTTAACACAGCCCAAGCTAAGCGCACGACAAGCACGGTGGCAAGAGAAGTTGGCAGAGTTTAATTTTGCCTTAGAATACAAGGTTGGTGCCACCAACCATGTTGCTGATGCACTAAGTAGGAAGGCGGAGCTTGCTGTGTGCCATCATATATGTTCACTTACTTCCATTTCAACCAGCATCAAGGAGAAAACCAAGGCTCATCTAGGCAAAGATGCTATGGCAGAGAATCTTATGAACCTTGTAAAAATGGGCAAGACTCGCCAATTTTGGATGCAAGATGGACTTCTAATGACAACAAGCAACCGCATCTTTGTACCAAGGGCTGGTGATTTGAGAAAGACACTTCCTAGGGAGTGCCATGATACACTTTGGGCAGGACATCCGGGTTGGGAGCGAACATTGGCCTTGGTGAAACAACGATATTATTGGCCCCAAATGCGTGATGATGTAGAAGAATATGTCCGCACTTGTCTCACTTGCCAGCAAGACAAGGTTGAGCATAAGAAGAAAGCAAGCTTACTTGAACCTTTTCCTGTGCCAAAACGTCCGTGGGAAAGTGTATCACTTGACTTCATCACTGGACTACCTAAAGTGGGAGACATCGGGACTATCTTGACTATTGTGGACCGATTCTCCAAGTATGCCACCTTTGTAGCTGGCCCAAAGTATGTTTCAGCGGAGGAGACTGCCCAACTCTTCTTCAAACACATAGTTAAATATTGGGGTGTGCCTAAAAGTATTGTTAGTGACCAAGATTTGCGTTTTGTTGGCAACTTCTGGACGGAGTTATTCAAGCTTCTTGGGTCACAACTTAATACTTCATCAAGCTACCATCCAAAGACGAATGGGCAAACTGAATGCTTCAACTATATGCTGGAGGAGTATTTACGCCACTTTGTCAATGCTAATCAACGAAATTGGGTTCAACTTCTTGATGTAGCACAGTTATGCTTCAACTCTCAAAAGAGTAGCTCTACGGGCAAAAGTGCTTTTGAGATAGTGAATGGACAGCAACCACTATTGCCCTACACAGTGGATGGACCTTATGAAGGAAAGTCACCCAGGACTTACCAATTTGCTAAGGAATGGAAGAGAAACCATGACATTACTCGTGCCTATCTTGAAAAAGCAGAAAGTAAAATGAAAAAATGGGCTGATGAAAAGAGGAGGCTACTTGAGTTTAGAGTTGGGGATCAAGTTCTTGTCAAACTCAACCCCGAGCAACGCAAGTTCATGAGGGGAAGAGACAAAAGGCTAGTGCGTAAGTATGAGAAACCGGTAACCATTCTGAAGAGAATTGGCAAGTGTGCTTACAAGATAGATGCTCCATCTTGGCTGAAAGTGCATCTGGTTTTCCATGTGAGTTATTTGAAGCCTTGTTATCCAGATAAGGAACATCCAACCCAAAATGAGTTGAAACGCCAAACCATCACAGCCAAAGCAGGAAAAAGATCTGTTCAATCTATCTTAGCCGATTGGGTGAAAATGGTTTCCAAAAAGAAACAAAGGCAATACTTAGTGAAATGGAAAGGCCTTGGAGATGAAGAAATCAGCTGAGAACGGGAGGCAAACTTGTCAACTTTTCAAGACGAGATTGATGCTTATTGGCAAAGTCGTCGAGGACGTCAACCGTTTAAGTGGGGGAGACTGTCAAGGTGCGCCCATCCAAGGGTCAACACCTTGATACCACACTCATTTGTGCCCTTTGGAGAGCCAAAAATATGCCCAGGCAATTGTTGGTGCATGTGCAAGCCAAGGCCCAAGGCATGGTGCAAGACGGCCCAAGGTATGCCATGAAGTAGTCCAAGCCACAGTAGGCCAAAGACTTGCCTGCCTAGCAACAACTTAGGCCAATTTTGGGAGTGTCAAATGTAGTCTTTTTGCCTTGTAAGTTTTTTTTTTTTGATAAGTAATTAATTTTATTAGAAGCGTTTAATTTATTTTTTGGGGGAGCATGACGTGACGGTGGGGCATGCAATGTGCATCACATGTTTTGGGTCCAAGTATTGTAATTTTTCTCTTCTTGTAGAATTTTTAAAATTCATTATGACTCCTCAAACATATGGATGTTTCCTCTTGCCAACTAGGAAATGGTTTAACAAGCTATATTAAGGAGGGGGTACCCAAGTGTTGAACCAAACCACTTGTGCCTTTAAAGTACTCCAACCTAGCCATTGGTAAGGCAACTTTTGTAGCACTTTTGGTGCATTGTTCAACTATTGTAATACCTTCTTTTATTAATAAAAAGTTCATTTCCCCTTTAAATTGTGCAAAGCTTTTCAATTGTTGCTTACTTTAATTTTAGCTTGTTGTTGCTATTTTGTTTCTTGTCTCGAATCTTGTGGCTCATCAACTTAACTAATATTGTGTTTGCTTGTCTTTGCAAACCTTTTGAGCTTTATTAACGGGATAGTGAAGAGAGTTAACTATCGCCACACACACTTGCATATCTTTGTCAAGGCTTCCGCATTGCCGATGTGTGACACCCAGCCATACTACAACTAAGTAGGGCTGAACGAGTGGAGGTGCCTCAGCCTAACCAAGCTAAGCTTGGGCCATGCTTCAAGGTGCCCTCTATTTTGGCTCATCTCGTGGTGCAATGGCTTGGAGTTAATGTGTTGAGCGCATTAACTAAGTAGACAATCATACTTGTCGATCATATGCCATCGCTTAGAGTAAGCTCATAACCCCAATGGTTCGTCTAGGAGATGCCATTGAACCAAGATGACTTGCCACTTTGAGATGCATTATCCAAGTTCTATACTTCAAAAGAGATGTAGTACTCGCACTAGGTACATATTTGGTATGGGTACGGGGTATGACCATGCACACTCGGTACAACTACATGCATATTGGGTACGCGAAATACATATCCATTTTTGGTTTTGGTTTTTGTTTTTGTTTTTTTTATATTGTTGGGTACACAAATGTACCATAATACATATATATTGCATCTATCTTCAAAGAAAACAAATAAAGAATACCTCCAAATCATAGAAAATTTAGAGTTCTCTTATCACAATCCAATTGAATCTCAACAAATTTGTAAATTTCTTTAATTTTTAGCTTCTCTAGTGTAATGGCATTAAACCAACTAAACCAACCTTTCTTTTTCCATTGGACTCCTGTTTGTAGGTTGAATCCTTAATAAATTTTGACATTAAATTCTAGTTTGTACATTGCTTCAACTAATTTTTGCATTGTATTTTCTAATTTTATGTATCATGCACTGCTACAAATTATAAAAATACATTATTTATGGACATTCCCCTAATGTACTCTTTATCTTATTTTTTAAAGTTTTGCCTTATCATCATATTCACACTAGCATCCATACCTATATTCGTACTTCATAGTCTAAGTTAGAGATGACATGGCACCATGACTCTTGGCATGTAGCGTTGGCTATTTAGATAATCAGAATAGCTATAAATAAGCCATCTATTGCTTACACTAAACACAACGGGCAATATCAACATGCCCTTTATCTTACATCGTTAATCAATATCCCTTTTCAATATCCTCAATTTCTAATGAAGCAAAGTGTTCTATACTATAAAAAAATTGCATTTGTTAAGGCCTGCTGTAGATGGAGTGACGTTTCATGGGTAGAAAGGAAGAAACAGAATGTTGGTCGCAAAATAATACAAGGTTATATGGCTTAAATCACAAAAATAATTGAATTCGCAAAACACAACAAATAACAGTGAACTTTGTCACCCAAAACTATGTACATAGAACTTCCATTCAATAATTTCCCTTCACATAAAACAATGACTAAATGTACCAAAAGACTCCACAATGAACTTTTATTTATTATACAAAGCAATTGAAATTTTCAGGATCAGTTCAGAAGTTAATGACATAAACAATTATTCACAATTCGAGAAAAGTTTTGAAGTTACTAGTTGGGGATAAAAAGTACGGAAGGAAAATAGCTCTCAAAAAAAAAAGGAAAAAAGGAAAATAAATATTAGATAATGGCCATAATTAGCAAGAGATTACATACCAAGCCGGAAAAAATAGGACAGCACCCTATTCTTGAAGCATATGTCTTCTGCAGCGAGCACCCATCGTGCCATTTTTGCATCCATTATGGGGAAACCCTTGAATCCCCACATTACAGGGTCATCCAAACTGCACAAAATAAATAAACAAATAAAAATCAAATCAAATTTTATTGGCCCCTCATGAAGATTCATCAACTTATAATAACATTATAAAAAATTGTGAGGAACTAGTAAAATGGTATCACAATAATTGACTGAGAAGTGAATCCCAATAACTTCTTGTTGGAAATTTTTGGTTTTATAACCTTATTTTGAGCCATCTTTGAGCCCAAATTTAACTGGGGCCCACACGTCTCTTCAGGTGGGTCCAAGTGGTAACGTGTTCCTTACCGCATGGCAAGTCATACAGTGAAAACGGATCGTCAAAACCATTTATGAGTAAATGAAAAGTTGATATCATTTTCAGTTTCATGAAATGGGAAATTGAAGAGTCAAATGTGGGTTACCTAGTTTTGGGTGTCGCAGGTGAAAACAATAAGAGAGCCTATATGAGTATATAAGCTTTAGGTTTATATACTTGGGTTGAGCCTCAAGGGACACCCCAAGTTTTGTAAAGAGGAGAGTTATGAACAAAATGGGCTTGACCCAAATCCACCATACGCGCGTGCTGTCGCCGCCGTCCAACCGATTATGGGTCGGGTCGGGTCGGGTCCTAGATTAATTTTTTTGACAAAATCCATTTGAATTTTTTTTTTCAAATTCTGGCCCAAAAAAAAAAAAGATGAAATCCTAACAGATTAATTCACACTTTTGCGCCAAAATTCGAATATTTTCTTCTCAGAATAGTGCCTCTCCGATCGCCTCTCTTCAATTTTCGGCAGTTCTAGATTTCACACCTGTTCAAAGGGTTTTCTACCCTTCCAAACAGACACCGTTTGGCCTATAAATTCAGGACCCTCCAGCAGATTCATTTCATTCCATTTTTTTTTCTTTTTTCGTTTTCCTTTTGTGCTGCATTTTTCTTCATATTAGTTCATAGAGTTGTAAAACTCAGGTTTGGTTGATTATTTGTAGTGCAACTACAATCTGTGGTTTTCGATCATTGTATCCTGGGAGATAGACGCCATTAATACGTAAGCACCTGTGCGGCGGCAAATCTGTCTTAAGAAAATAATGTCACACACTCGACTTGATCATAGCCTTACTTTTTTTTATTTTCTGAAACAAAAACTTTCTGTAATTAAATTATTTTGTTTATTTCAATTTTTTACACAAAAGATTGTTCCAACAACTTCTAAATCAGAGATTAGCATGATTTAAAATAAATGATTTGCGTTATTAATGTCATCATCAGAATGAGCCTGTTTGTTTTAGTTGATAGAGCAATGAATAGGAGAGAGTTTCAATAATTGATTTCATCTATTTCTGGTTCCAGTGATTTAGATGATAACTCTTTGTAAAAAAAAAAGAGTAAAAGCAATATCCAACTCAATGCCCAAACACAGCGAATAGGGAAATCACAATCAATAAGCAGCATTTCATTTATGTTTTGCGAACAGCATTTTGCCATCCATAACATTTTATTGTGTCAAAACCCAGATCATAAGTTGCATTCAATGGAAATCAAAATTGAACCATTTCGGCTCAGTTTGGTTGAGTTTTTAAATTTTGTTTTTTTGAACAAATTTCAAAAATTAATTTGGCAAGACGGTGGAAAACAAAAATTAAAAAAATACTCATTTTTTTCATATGATCCCTTCTTCTTCTTTTTTGTGTCAAATTAGTTTCTAATTTTTTTTATTTTTTATTTTTAAGTTCAGAAAACAAATTCTGAAAATCAACAGCAGCAAATTCTTTCCTAATTTAACATAAAAAATTAAACATAGAAACACATGAATTACACTATCAAAGTATATGTAAGCATGAATGAGAGGAATATGGTAGAAAGAAGAGGATGAGGATGAGAGGAAACTAACTGACTGACGTGGACATGTGATTGCTGAGGGTGAGGAGGGGAACGCCGGGAGGTCGGGATCGGAGAAGATGGATTAGGGTATCGGCATTGTGAACAGTTGTTGTGTTTAGAATATTCGCCACCACTTTGGCGAACGCTCCCACTGCCAAGACCGTCATCTTCCGGGGAATCCCTCCCATGTGGTTCGCTCTCGCCGCCCACTCCATCGTCCCCCTCCGCCCTCCCATGCTGCTGTTTCGTTCCTGCCTCCTCCTCCGCGTCCGCCTCCTCCTTCCGTCAGCTAATTCAGAAGACCATAGTGACGGACTTTCTTCACTTTGACCCCTCTCTCTCTCTCCCCGAAAACACAATCCCAAAAAGGCATATTACACCGAATCCTACATTTTTACCCTCATGTGGTTTTGATTTCTATTTGGATTTTACTTTTAATTTTAAATTTTATCTCATTAGTTTTGGTTAATTAATAACTCTGTTAGTGTTTTTGAAGGGCATTTGGGATTTTTTTTTTTATTTTATAGAAAAATATATAAAATAATAAAGAGATTGAGCTGATCATTTATATTTTTTTTTATTTTTCCATTTTTGGAAAATACTATAGGTGTATCATATGCAAATAATAGTTTGATTATCATAAATACCATAACTGAATACTATGCGAGTCATAATTTTTTTTAAAAAAAAAATTTGAGTTATAATTCAAATGATTTTTTGATCATAACCGAATTTTTGTCATAATCAACGTTACAATGCATTATAACTGACAACATAATAGCTCATAACTATTAGGGGTGCTCGCGACTTAATTATGGCCAAGAACCTCCAATCTGTCATTCATCCACCGGATCGGCGGATTAAAAAAATCAATCCACATCCATCCGCCAAATTAGCGAATACAGATTGGTGAATGGATGCGAATCAGTTTGGCGATTTAAACTTTTGTAAATTTTGAACATAATACAACAACTTATCAACATTTTTTTTAGAAAACAACCCAACTCAACATAATCAAAAGATTATCAAGTAAATTGTCAAATAATAATAATAAATACATATAAGAAAGGGGAAATTAGTCTAAGGTTCCTCTCCCATATTTAGTAATGGAAGAAATCCACAATTTTATTTTATAATGTTTAAGGTCCCTCAACTCCCACATCCATATATTACAGAGAAATTTGGCTCTCTCAAATCAAACTTCATTTCTCTTTATCAAAAGCCATGTATTTTTCTTGTGTGTGTGTGTGTGTGTGTGTTGGCTTCAGTTAATGGCTTCTCTCGACACCAATGTCACCATGGTTCCAATTGGCGATGGCTTAGGGCGGACCATCGTCGTTAGTGTTAGTAGTGTTAGTAAGCGGATATGAATCAGATTAGGATCGGATTAGGTGACGATGTCCCTCCACAAGCTGTCTCCATTGACGGTGGCAGATCTCCTCAAATACAACAACATCCAGAAAGTGAAACTCTTCGATGCCGACCCTGATGTTGTCAAAGCTCTCATGGGTACTGGGATTCAACTCATGGTTAGGATTCCCAATGAGATGTTGTCTCTCATCAGCTCCTCCACTGTTGCTTTTGATCTGTGGGTCCGCCAAAATATTTCCAGATATATCGTTAAAGGTGGTGTTGATATCAGGTTGTTCTTGTTTTTTCTTTTTTAATTCCCTTGGCCTTGTGTTTTTTTGTTTAGTTGCTGTCAAAACTAAGGGAAATTGTTGAAAATTTTTTAGTCTTATGCTATGTCTCGTTCTGATTCTGAATCTTGGAAAAAAGATATAAAACAAGAAACAGAGAGAGGGAGGGAAGGAAGAGGAAGAAGCCAACCTAGATGAGTCATAGAGTTGTACTAGGCTTAGAGAAATTGAAATTTTCAAACTAGATAAATTCATAGAAAATTAATGTTTTGAATTTTTTTTGGTTTAAATCCAGAAATTTTTTTTAGGAAGTCTAGAATTTCTCTAGAAAGAAATTCAAATTCTTTGGATTTTATGAGGCTTTCAAGCTTTTTGTGAATAACATTTATGATATGATCATCATTAGGAAGTAAGCCATGAACTTCATACCATTGTTGGTGAAATTTCTCTGGAGAATTTCTCGGCTTAAAGTGATCCAAAGAAATTCTTCATTCATTTTCTCGAGAAAATTTCTATCCAAAGAAATTCTCTCGATTTTGGCCATTGTGTAAATTTTCTCCGAGAAATTCTGGGACATCCAGAGAAATAGAGAAATCTCCCGGAGAAATTCTTTTAGAAGTCTAAAGAAATTACGGAGAAATTTCTCTAGAGAAATTCTCTTGGAAGTCGGAGAAATTCTCTGAATGAAATTTCTCTAGATGGGAATCTCTCTGGAGGGAAATTTCTTTGGGAAGTCCAGAGAAATTCTCTTGATGAAATTTATCTGGATCAAATTGAGGAACCTTAGATATTATGAAAATATTTGGTGTCCTTTATGCTATAAAATTTTAATACCAGGGACCTTAAAAAAAAATCCCCTATAAGAAAACCATGCATTATCAAAACTATTTCATTACTTTTTTTTAATTCAAAAACTATTTAATTTGATTTTTTTTTAAATGACAAAATTAGGCCTTATATTTTTTCATACAAAAATACCAAATATCAACACTTGCCATTTGATAAAAGGATTTTCAAATTGAAAACACAACAGAATATCTAAATTCCTTTTCAATTGAAAACACAAATATAATATCTAAATAAATTGAAAACATAAAGTCTTACAAATTATTAGGGGTGCTCAAGATTTGGCAGTTCAGTTGCAACCAAATGAAATCTATCATTCGTCCAAAACTAGGCAGATTGGAAAAAATCAATCTACAACCGTCCACTTGTCATCACGTATCCATCCAAAATGTGATAGATCAGTTCGCTTCGGTCGGCTTGAGAGGATCAAAACATCCACTGAGCACCCCTAATAACTATGGACTCAAAAGTTGTAACTAAAGGTACATATATTACATATAATTTTCCTTTGTACGGGTCTCCAAACTTAGCTTAAGATGAGTAAATTTATAATTTTTCCCTAACAACCAATTTGTTTGGTTTGGATTTTTAGGATTCACTTTTCAGGAAATTGAAATTTTTTTATTTTTTGTATTTTTACTAAAAATTTTTAATATTCTAAGCAATTTTTTAAAAAATTTTAGATACACCTAACATAAATATACTTAAAATATAATATTTGTGAATTTTTTTTTAGAAATATCACAAAATACAAAAAATATTTAAAAAAAAAAGAGAAGAGAATTCAGTATATTTTTTTATATTCCTGCGTATTTAATGATTTTTTAAATATTTTTTTATAAATATTTTATTTTTTAGCTATATCTAAGTGAGGTTCAACTAAAAAAGTAAGAAAAATTGCTTAAATTTTTTAAAATATTCACTAAAAACAAAAACAAAAAACACAAAAAAATAAAATAAAAACTCAATTTTAAAAAATTGAATTAAGAAAATTAAAATCAAACCCACTAAATACAATTGCCACTTATAAGCACTTTTTTTTTTTTTTTGTACCTAAGATTATAAATCGAAAGTTAAAATCAAACTAATTAAAATTACATGTATCAAAATGACATCAAAACTAAAATATAAGAATTACCAACATAACTTGCACCCAAAAAATAATTTAGATAGACTCATCATAAAAATATAGAAAGCGTTTCACTTACGCAAGTAATAATTTAATTGGAAATCCTATCGGAGTGCATATCACATGCATCCTACTATAAAATGTATAATTTTATTATAAAATTTCATAATATGAACCACAAAATACTTGTCATTGCCACAAATTAACGTAATAAAATATTCAAAATTTTGTAATTAATACAACAAAAATTTGTACCTTAATTATGATATTTTTGTGATATTACGCATTTTATAATAATTATTACAAAATTTTGTAATAAAATTACCCATCACATTCTATAGTAAGGTGCCTATGGTATGTAAACCCTTTTAAGGGTGTACACCATAGCATTTCCTTAATTTTATGATCAGTTTGTCTTGCGGACAAAAAGATTAAAATATTTTACTCAATACAACTTATAAACTATAATAAATAAATAAAAAATTAGTGCGGTTTGTTTACTCACCAATTGCTATTTTTTAGGTATTAAATTTGACTGATTATACATATTTTATCTTTCGGTAACATGTTTATATTTAAAAAATTAGTCTAACATCCTCTCTAACTTTTAATAATGGGAGAAATCCACAATAAATTTTTGTAGTCTAATGTCCTTCACCCATATACATATATAACCCACTCCTTCATTCTCTCTCCTCTTACTTTTTGCACCAAACAACTCATCTCTCTCTCTCTCTCTCCTCTTTGTCCACGGCATTGTTCAAAGCTTCATTGAAATTGACTACGACGGAGGAATTCGCACTAGCAAGATTTATAAAGCTTTGTCGATGGAGATCGTCGATTTATATGAAGACTTCTAATAGTGCTTTGTACAGCAAGATTTATATGAAGCAGAGCACTAGTCCTCATTATTGTTCCTCCGATCACTAGTCCTCCAATGAAGATTCCTCCGTCGACAAATATCACTACCCTCGGAGGACAAATATTAAGAAATAGAACATTAGTAAGATTTATAAAGCATTATAGCAGATATAAAAGCAGAAACAAAATGCATCAGTTACATATCCACAAGCACAACTGGAAAATATTCATAATTTCTTCTCTTTTTTTTTTTCTTGTTTTTTCTTCATTATCTTTATTGTTGATCTCAATAAACTAAATCTTAAAATCTACATACAACATTTAATGAAGAAATCCAAATAAAAAGATGTATTTGGGAGCTGGAGACATGGATTCAACAAAGAAGGTGTTTGATGAAATGTCAAGGAGAGAATGTCTAAGGTCTCTCAAATCAATCTAGAGAAATTTCAATCCAAACTAGAGAATTTCTCTGGACAAACCTAGAGAAAATTCAGTTCAAACTAGAGAATTTCTTTGGACCAACCTGAGAAAATTCGGTTCAAACCAAAGAAAATTCGGTCCAAACTAGAGAATTTCTTTGGACCAACCCAGAAAATTCAGTTCAAACCCGAGAGAATTTCTCTGGTTTAAACGAAGAAATTCAATCAATACAGTAGAAGCGACAATCGTTATGCACAAAAGTAAAGGACAATCCCACCAAGAAAACACAACATCACTGGTTGAAAATGTGCATCTATAGATGTGAACAAAGCCAAAAAAAATTGTGAACAAAGCTGGGACCATGAATTCGTTTAGTAACTTGTTACTGTGAATCCTGGGCAGAGCTTCATCTGAAGGGTTCAACTAATTTCTTTCAATATTTAGAGACGTGCAAGATCAAGGCGGCTAAGTTTATCCAGATCTAGCCAGGTAGGAAAATCATATAACACAAAATGTGCATTAAGGATTAGAATATTGGTTGGTCCTTGTATTTTTTGAATGTTTAATTCTAATGTCATTATGAAGGATTTTGTAGAAATATTAGTTTATACATAAATGGTTGCATAAACTGGATATGAAGTAATGATAAATAACAACATTCTTGTTAATAAGAAAGGGAAAAGGAAAAATTTTCTCTAATTTGAACTCGAGAAATTTCAATTTTCTCTAATTTGAAACCGTAAAAAATTTGGTGTTGGTGATGTGTAAAATTTTCTCCGTAATGTGTCCAGAAAAATTTGGTATTTGAGATGTGTAAAATTTCTTTGTGATATATCTAGAGAAATTTCATATGGGTAATGTATAAAATTTTCTCTATGATGTATGTAGAGAAATTTGAAATTTTCTCTATAATGTGTCCAGAGAAATTGAAATTGAAATTGAAATTTTCTCTGTGATATATCCAGAGAAATTTGGAATTGAAATTTTCTCTGTGATATGTACAGAGAAATACTCTAAATTGAATTTTCTCTGAATCGATGTTAAGAAACCTTAGACATTATGAAAATATTAAATGTCCTTTATACTATAAGATCTTAATACCAAGACCTTTAAAAAAACATCCCCTTTATTTTTTTTCTTTTCAATTATACATTCAATATCTCATTTTATTTAAAAAAAATATATATATATATTAACAACATTCAAAATCTTCAAAATTTGATTTAAGAATAAAATAAAATCTTGTTTTCACATATTGTCCAAAAAAAGTGGGAGAGTCGGGCCATTAGTCCAATTTCAAACGTTTTGGGACTATGGCCCCAAGCTCTAATTCTTTTGGAGTCAGAAGGACAACAATTTGAAAAACTAAATCAAGATCTATGACCTCATTTGTCAACTATACATTTTAGTTAAAAAGTCAAAAAATCACTATAAATGATCATATCACCCTATCTATTTTTCTGCACATCTTTTTATAAAAAGCCAAAAAATTGCTAAAATTGCCTGTTATCAAATGTAACTGCCAACGAAACAATCCCTAAGCCAAGCTGCTCTGTTCAAACTATCTATCAAACATTCTCCAAAGATGACCAGAAATTGCAACATTGCATTGAAAGGATTTTCTGTAATCAATCACCCACCATAAAATTGACATCTGCAATCAGCATTCCAAATATCACAGGAAAACTGTGGAACTGGTGCTCTCAACATGCACGATAAAGAGCGTGTGCACTATCAAATGCTCACCCTACTGTGAAAAGTGTGATTAAACCATGCCAGGGAAGGGTTGTAATTTGAGTATGCAAAAATAAAAATAAAACGAATGGAGTCGTAAAGAGCAGTGGAACTTAGCAGCAGATCCACAATATAATTTAATGGCGTAGTTTCAAGGTCTAAACTTTTAGAGTAGCTAGACATGTTCCTCATCATCTAATTCTTCAACCTAAGTCTGATATGCATATACATAATCCATGGAACCGATCCTTCATCAAAATAACTACATTAAGCATTAACAGATTGTACAAAGTATCATATATGCCAATGCATGGCAAAGGTAGCGGCTGCACAATCCAAAAGTAGCAAATCCAGAATAACTGCATAGATAGAACTAAAAGGCAATAAGTCTTGAAGCAAACCGACTTTGGAAGATTGCAATTCACTATTAGTCGTTCTCAATAGTCATGGAAGCCTACAGAGGGTATTCCAGAAACAAGGTCTCAAGCATCACTCCCACTGGTATTCATCCCTTTCGCCAGTGTTGTGGCTAAAGGATTCAACTTCTTGTTTCCCCAGTTTCAGCACATCCTCGGGTGAAAGTATCTTGATATACCAGACATTATTTACAAATGCCCTGCACATGAACAACAAACACGTTCACAGAAAATAAGTATATTGCCACGCTTGTATGCACCATGCAGATGAAATCACCTCAAAATCTTTATCATTTTTCACATCACAACAGAAATAGTACTACTCAGATAAACCTGCAAGTGAATTTTTCAAAGTGTTGGGAATAAGCAAAAAGGATTAAGCTAATCATAACCACACGGAGACAAGGCAGTGATAGGTTCCAAAATATACACATTTAAGTCCTTTAAAATACAATTGTTAGTCCTTTGATTATTGTTATTTGACAGTTTTAACGAGTTTGTATATGCGTAGGTCACCAAGGCTTGTGAGATAAAATTGACTTTATTTGAAGTATTTGAAGCCCAAGAGCCAAGGTCCAACCCAATTTTAAAGGTTCGGGAGATGTAAATAATTGAATCAACCAATAATATAAGCCCAACCCATGAGGTTTAAAGAAAGAAAAGAATTGTTGCAATCCTGCTATAGGAGTCACTCTGCACAGCCTTCAGTATTTTGGATGTATCTCTCTCGTCCGATTTCAAAGCAGCGTTGAAAATATAACTTAAAGCGCTATGGTTTTGTGTGAAATATGAAATTTCCAATTTTGACTTTTACTAGGTCAAAACAGGCCCACAAGATGAGCCTAAAAAGTTGGGAATAATTCTATTTGAATTTTCTTTTATTTTGCGGAATTCTAACCTCTTGGGTATTACTTAAAAGGCTCCTAATGTCTATAAATACAAAACCCTATTCATTATTAGGGTTGTTCATGATAGGGTTGTTCATGATTTTAGAGAGAGAAAGCGGAGGCTAAAAGACAGGCATGACCAAGGAGCTCCTTTTAGGGTTTGGATGAAATTCTAATCAAGTAACAATGTTTTGTATTTAGCTTAGGATTTTTAGTATTGGTTCAACAGTTGTATAAGATTAAGACTTTTCTATATTATTAATCTGTTTTGAATCTGGAAAAAAAAACAAAAATCTATTTTGAATATTTTTACTCAACATATGTTCTTAGTTTCTGTGATTCTAATTGCATGCTTATACAATGGTTTTCATTGTTTTGCTTTGCTCAAGTTAAGATAGTCTATGCTAGGAAAGAAGAGTCGTGCCGTGAGGCGAGTCATGCTAGTATTGATAGTCTATGCCAATCATTAAACAACAATTAAATATTGTTTGGGACTTGTAGTTAATAATGGATCATAGTTAAATTGAATATAAATCCCTGGACTGACACAACTCATTGATTACAAGGTTAGTGTGGATTCGAAACACTAGGTCCCTTCTATCTGATTGATACCACTTTAATTAGATTTTATTTGTTTAATTTAATTAAGCTCACACAAAATTCTCCTCTTTTACTTTCGAATTAATTTAGGAATTAATCTGAAACTAATACACAACAGGCCTTGCTTGGGAAGTTGGCTTTTGACTATTTTAGCACAGCTCAAAAAGTTGTGTTTGGAAAGGATTGATTGGCTTTTTTAGTCGATTTAATGGCTGTAAGAGAAAAAGTGAAATGATTATGGAATTGGATGTGACATTTTTGTCTTATTGGCTATTTTAGCCTATTTTGTCTTTTAGTGGGCTATTTTAGCCCAACCCTCTTCCCAAACAAGGCCTTAGTCTTTTAGTCCTTGTGGATCAATACCTGAACTCCCATTATTCTACGGAATTAAGATGTAGTTTAATTCCTTGTTTTTGGCCTGCAAAGCGACCTACCAGGCAGACTGACAACTGAATTTCCACATCATCCAGATATCCTATAGGCGTTGTTAAGACAACCCATATTGTCCGGAAAAAAAGGCGATGGTTAAGAAGAACACACGTAGAAAGTATATTAGGCTAGTTAATACTGTAACAGAGTACTTACTCCCATGGGCCGTCTCCAAGGAGAAGCACTGTCGTCCTCCTGTCAACTGAATACAAGCTGCCAGCCTGATCTCTGAGGGTCTTTCAGCAACCCCTCAATTCAAACATCTGACCCAGCTCCTCTCGCAGCTCATTGTAGCTGCTGAACGAAGATGTCCAGTGACCGTCCAACCGATCCCGACTTGTAAACCTGCACAAACACAAACATCATCCACCCAATACTCAAAAGTGTTGACAAATTACACAATGCACTCTCTGGTTACTGTGAACTTTGACAAATGCTATTACGGGTGGGGTTGATGGGTCAACTTTAAAGGCAATGTGCAACAACTCCGAAGAAACCTTGCATACCAAACAAAGAACTCTGAAACCCAGAAGCCCTTAATGGCATTGAGAGGACACAACACATTAACTGAAGAGAGTACCAATATTGGAAAGTGTGGTGGGAAGGAGGAGTCCAGAGTCGATATTAGCACCAAAAGAGCATGATTCACTGGTTACATCAAGCTACAATTTTCCTGCTCAACAGCAGCCTCTTTCCCAGGATATGGTGGAAATAACGACTGAGTTGGCAGAAGTATTGACCTGTGAATCACGTGAAACTTCGACACCCATGGTTGTTGGGATGGCTCACTGAGCATGGGCTGACCAGTTCTCGAGAAATTGAAAAAGATTGCCACTTCCTTCAGTGCTGTGAGCCCAGCATATTTTGTGTATGCAGGAGCAACAGATAATCGAAAATTTAGGGTTTGAATCTGCAAAGTCTGTTTTTGAAAATGAAGGAGATGGAACATTAGGCTCATGGCTGCCTATGCTGGAGCTGGTCACTTTGAATCAGAAAGCGCATCCTGATAGGTATGTTGCTGTCGCTGTATTTCCTCTGGTTGATTGCGTAAGACTTGTTGCTGCATATGCCTAGGCAGGTTCTCTGGTAGCATTTGGAGTCTGAGCTTGAAGAATATGCAAAAGGATTTGGTGGCTGAATCACTTGCTGCTGTTGATGCAACAATGGATTTTGGCTGCCGGATGAGGCAAAGAATATTGGAAAGGTTGCTGCAACTGCAAATATTGCTGTTTCCAGAATCCCCCACCTCTATATTCTGCAAACCAGCCGCCAACATGGCTTGGTACTGCTGATTAAGGTCATTTCTGACAAAGGATGCATCCACTCTCTGCTGAGTCCAGGAAACATACCAACATTCTGAAAATTAATGGATTGAAGTCCCTGCTCTCAGTTTCTCCTCTAAACCACGACATGCCATTAACTGGCCTCCTTCTCTGCTATCTGTAAAATTAGCACAGAGGAAAGAATTTTTTCTTGAGAGAGAGAGAGAGACTTGCCTTGAAAAGAGGCTACTATATATAGCCATGCGACTTTCTCAGGTATACCTTTCGGTTTTGCAAGTATCAAGAACAAGTGAGAAGAATAAAGAGGAGCCTTCAATGTTGAAGATACCAAAAATAATAGGCCAAGTAGACCTCTCCATCATCAAACCAAACCAAGCTTATTGAAAGTTGTGTCCCACTCAAGTAGGGTTAGCTACATGAATCCTAGAGAGGCTAGAATAAGATAAAATTGCCATTGGGAGATTACTTCTAACCTGAACACTTTTGTTTAATTAGCTAGTACTAACCTGTATGCATTAACCACATTGACAGCAGTGCAGGACGATAGGGCTATAAAATGTATAGCATGACCCAATAGATATATTTGTTAACCACATTCATTGTTATCTAGACAATTGAAAGGCAACCATTGTATCTATTTTTGGTCATTTCCTTCATTAACAGAACATAATTCTCTCCATTGTGTGCCAGTAACATGGTATAAGAGCAAACAACCCCTTCCGTTAGAGTCCTTAACTAATATAATACAAACAACTGTTTTGCCCACTTCTGGAGGAAGAGTTAGCCCACTTGAAAGGGTATCTTGATGATATCAGTTTATAAAAAAAAGGAAAGTTTACATATCTATCAGCTTAAGCTTTTTAAGAGTACTCAGTTGTTACACTGCCAATTCTGAAGCTGAATCTTTTGACCAATAAGGAGCATTAGTGAGGAGATAAGATGTGCTTTGATCTCGCTTTTCCTGGAACATATCATTAGTATTGAGCTTTTTCAAAGACAATGGAACTACTTCAACCTGAAGGGGGCACATATGCATTCTATGTCTATGAAAATCGAACTGTGGTGTATCTGGATTATCAATAAATTGATCAAACAATGACTTACAAAAGAAACACAATCCGAGAAAATGGATGGCACAAAATTCTCTGGTCAACCACATTAAATCTCAAAGAAACATATCAGCAATGAATAACAAAGTTATCGCTTAATTAATTGACTTTTTCGATTCGTTGAGATTTCTAACAAATTGAAGTTCTAAAGATCGGGGCCAAATGAGAAGCAGCCATTATGAAGCAAATGAGACCCGAGATAAATGATACAAGTGAGAGAATAAAAGATCAAAGAAGCACTTACCCTTTCAAACACCCTCCCAAAACTGACTATTCTAGCCATTACCCACACTAAAAGAAACAAAAAAAAAAAAAACGCCCAAAGAGAAATGAACAAGACCTTGGGAGATGCATTTCGCATTGAGCTCAAGAGCTTCTCTCACGAGTGACTAGTTGGAGGATCTCAACCATTATTTATAAGAAAATGTCATAATGGAGTCACACAGTAAGATTAATCTTTTTATCAAACAACAAAAACTAAGAGAACATGGAAGAAAGAAAAAGCTTTACAAATAAAGATGACACATTAAAATCTAACTACTACTTACAATATTTCTAGAGTTCACAATAAATGAAATCACTCAAAAATAACTTTAGCAAGGCTTTTTGATACACAAGGCTGGACAAAATGAGTCAGCAAGAGGATGAAACTTAAAAACTCTTAACCTAAACTAAAAGATCACTTAGATTGACTACACCAAACTTATATGCAGCACCATCACATGGTTCCACCCATCTTGGAAAATTATGCATCATCCACTGGCGTGGACAAGAAAAGGGGGAGAAAAATGTTAGCCTAATCAGTTAAGCATAACCATCGTGCCTTGAAAAAGATGAGGCTCCAGGATACCATGGGCGTTTCAGCCTGAAGCCCGGAAAAAGAGTGACGGATACATGGGGAAAGTAGTCAAAAGGCTCCAATTTCCCATAATCGATACCTCGTGGCTGCCTCTCACCAAGCGGTCGACTGGGCCCCAGCCAACCTACATTGAAAGAAAAATGAATGAAAGAAAAAAGATAAGAAGGGAAT